>PUFA01000001.1:30680000-31880000 GCA_003508835.1 Eonycteris spelaea | reverse complement strand
CTCACCCTAGTCCATCATGCACACCCAACTAGATCTGGCTTCCCTGAACACCACTTAGTCGAATTTCCCAATTGCTTAGAAACCCTTAATGGGTCCTTCTGGCCTGGACTCAAGGCCTTACAGGATCAGGTTCACATCCACAAACAGCTACCTTTACAACCTGTCACTGATCAAGCCTACCCTTTGCAGCAAAGCCTGTTATCTACTCAGATGAAATCTGCTCATAGTTCCCTGAAGATTCTAGGCTTATTTGAACCTCTGTGCCTTTTACCAGGTTGTTCCTGTGTTGTCTTATCCGCCACCTGCTCAAATACAGTCTTTCCATCAGTACCTGGCTTTTTCACTTTCTCTGCTCATCTAGCTATGCAATAGCCTGCTTCTCTATCATGTACCAAGTCTCCAGAGGGCAGGAACTCCTATAACCTCTTGTGCAAGGCTGCATGTGAGATGATCATACACACTGCTTCTTGGAGGAATAGGGAGAGAGGGATACGTGAGATCATGAACCCTTTCTGGACAACTTCATATTTTTCTTTCTTGACCAGGTGTTCATGCCTCCATTTTAAAGTGAAGTCTAGAGATGTTTAATGGGGTGGGAGGTCTGGAGGCAGATGCATCAGAAAGGCTCCCCTCAAGGCAGTGGTCAAGAGCAGGATTAAAATGGAACAGGTGCTAGAGGCAAAAATGAAAACAAAGAAAACAAGAAATTGGATATAGTGCACCTTGGAGATGGGAGGTGAGTGTATGTGTTGATAGCGATCTCTGAAAGTTCATATCTACCTGAAACCTCAGAATGTGACTTTGTTTGGAAATGGCGCCTTCATAGATCTGATTAGTTAAGGTAAAGTGAGGCCATACTGGATTAGGATGAGTCCGAAATCCAATGAGAAGAGCAGAGGACATGGAGAAGAAGGCCATATAAAGATGGAAGCAGAGATGAGTGATGGAGCTGTAAGTCCAGGAATGCCAGGGACTGCCGGGAGCTACCTGAAGCTGGGGCGAGGCAAGGAGGCATTATTCCTTAGAGCTTTTAGGTGATGATACCTTGATTTTGGACTTCTAGCCTGAACTATGAGAGACTAAATTTTTATTGTTTTAAGCTGTCCAGTTTGTGGTAATTTGTTGTGGCAGCGTAGGAAGTGAACACAGTGTGGTTCAATGTGTATTTAGGGCCTGTGTGTGTGTGTGTGTGTGTGTGTGTGTGTGTAATATATTTCTGATATATATATTTCTGGTCTAGCTATACATATAGATAGATCAGAAATTCAGAGGATCTAATGCTTGGATGACAGTATGTCCCTGTGTTCGTGAACCACAGTTAGCTGTGGTTCTAATTGTGGTAAGAAGTCTGCATTTGTCATTCATAATGCAGTTTTGCCAAGAACTGCCTAGGGGCAAACTGACTCTTGGAAGCTCCCAGACATCTGGATGGAAGTGGCTGGTCCAAGAATCACATAGGGCATTTTGGGCATGATGGGAAGTCATGGGTAGAACCATACTACATGGTGCAGGAAGGAGAAATCACACCAGGCAGGATCTTTTGGTTGCTCCCATTTTTATGCGGAGGAAATCTGTTAAAGTGATCAGAAATAGAGGAGGTGTGTGCTTGGGAAGAGGGCAGAGAGAATGGTGGTAAGGTGTGTGTTATGGCGATCTTGTGAAAAAGCGGATGGGGTGTGGGTTCGCTTTGATACAAGTGAAAAAGGAGAGAAGAGACAGTGCTGAACTACCCAAGGTGGTTTCTGCTGTGAGTGCCGTGTAAGAGAACTGCCTTCTTTTTCTCGGCCACCAGGCAGCTCTGGCCAGTTGTCCTCAAAACAGTGAGAATCTCACAAAGCAAAGGGTGGGACAAGAGACAGCTCTGCCCTTGGAGGAAGTTCTTCCTCCTCCTCAGTGTTAGAAGCGGTGAGGTACAAAGGGTTGCACACCGGAAGCCTCGTGCAGTTGCACCTATATGTCCTAAGCAAGTCTGTCCCCCTCTCTGAGCCTTGGTTTTTCCCCTTTCACAGGAGGCATCTGAGGTTGATGTGAGCATTGATGAATACTTTGTGAACCTTAAAATGCTATATACTATTGTATTTTGGAGTCCTCCCCAGGACTGAGCAGGAAGATAGGTGTAGTTCTTGTCCTTTGGGGATCTGAGGTGACTCGTAGACTGTGTGAAAAGTGATGCAAGTCTCACTTGGGATGATGAAAAAGTTCTGGAGATGGATGGTAGTGATGGCTGCACAACCATGTGAATACACTAACGCAGAAGTGTACACTTAACGATGGTTAAAATGCTAAATGTTATGTTGTATGTATTTTACCACGATGAAAAAAATCACAAGCACCTCCCTTCAACAAAGTAATGCAAATGCTGGACAAAGCTGATATTCAAGTAAATTTGACACTCTGGGTTTTACAGAGCGCTTGTTGCACTTTTTTTTTGATGAATGCTCATATTTGCAATCATTGTGAGGAATTACCTCTGTTTATGAGGACTCAATTAACACAATGTATTATTGGTATTACTTTTGGATGGCTGTAGAAATTCCTTTGGAGGGAGTAAATTAGATTATAATAATTGGAGTTGAAATTAGCTGTAAACTATACTTAGTTAACATATAGTCTGAGATCCTGCCAGCTGTACCTCTGCCCCAAGGTTATGCTCTCTCCTCAACACTACTCTTCTTTTTTCTGTCCCTTTGGTCCCTAACTTACTTTTTATCCCAGGAGGTCAGGATAGAAACAGATTTGCGTCTATAGCACAGACACACGTGAGTCTCATGTGGCCTCATGCAATTCACGAAAAATATCCCGTGTGATCATGGACCCTGGTGCTCTGGCCCAGACTTTGCTTCCAAAAGAGACCTGCTTGCACACCTCCCAGAGCATTTCATTCTCCAGGCCCGTGGGCATCTACACCAGAGCTGTACAGCGTCACCTCCCAATTTTCTCTTCTCTCTAGCTCCAAACCGCTTCTGAAGATCATCACCATAAACATAAATATGGTCTGCCAGCCTCTCCATTTCTGAGGAGCCCCCATAGGCTGAAGGCTCAGAAAAAAACTCCAAAAGGAGCTGGAAGATGGACATCTTCTGGATTGAAAAATTGTTTGATTTTAGCACGAAATAAAATATTTAAGATTTTGTGTTCAAATATTAGAGCCTGGATTGTGCCTCTTCTAAATCATCGCTGAAAATAATGCAGAACGTCGTTTCATGTAGAACCGATGTGGTGCCAGGTGACTCTGAGTCACGTACAGAGCCAGGCATAGCTCTCAGATGTAATGGCTATGTGCGTTCCTGCTTTCAGGGCAGATAGCCAGTAAGAAGCGGGATGCGGGTAGGAAAAATCAGTGCTTTCCTTGTGGGCTTCTTCTTGTTGAATTTTGCTCCACAGGTTGGAGGATAAGTTCCAGTTCTTCTAACTAGGCCTTAAAAGTCTGGGCGGAGTGCACGCTCGCTGGAACCTGTGAACATTATAAAACAAGGTGCTCACTGCCTTCTGTGGGCAGGAGAGGCAGGAGGAAGAGCCAGTGTGAAGGTGTAGGAGTTGGAAGGAAGTTGGAAACCGGCTCCTTGTGGCCTTTCACTTGAGATTCACAAAGGAAAAAAAAGATGTCTCCTTGCTGAAAGGTAAGAGTGTAAATTTATCTAAACTCTGAATATTATACTCTATTTTAGCATCAGTGGGATAGTTCCATAATATATGGAAATTCTGTTTGAATTATTGTGAATCCATGCTCTGAGGCAAAGTCAAACACCCCGTCTTAATCCTCAGGTGGGGCCATCAGAGCTGGAGTACTGCTTAGTGTCCTCAAAAGGGGGTATTATCAGAGTTATGTATAGTGGAAAAGAATCTCTAGAAACTAGACAGGAACTAACTACACTGTTGTCCTTTTTCTCTTTAGCAAAATGGAATCTCCTTTCTGCCCATGAAGCCCGTCCTCACTGAAGGTTATTCCAAAGGAGAAGAAGAAGCATGGCTTCTAAATACCATCAAAGGAAATAAGCATGTCTAAAGGAGACGAGGACAACTGAGTGCATATGCACATGTGAAACGCGTCTGCTACACTAAACAATTCTGCGTGAGTGAGAAAAAGCACATGATGGAGATAACACCAGTATCTCCTTCTAGCATTCCACTTCCCGAATTCCTGCGTTTGCTGTGTCAGAAACAGCAGCATCTTCATCCGGACCATGCAGGGAACAAAAACAAACTACCCACAGTCCCCTTACCTGTATTCAAAACACATCATAGAGAAGATGACATTTGAAGATGAGAATGGTAAAAAATGAAAAAAAGCACTGTGTTCTCCTGGCATGCTGGTATGAGTGCCTGAAAATAGATGTTGGCCAGGTTTCATGTGCACATTATCCCCGGTTTCAGAAGACACTCTTGGCAAACCTTTTCAGGGTAAGGATATCATCAGGCAATGGAAGCATCTATGAAGAGCGAGCATTTCCTTCAGGACTTGCTGATGGATGGTTGATCACTCACACAGAGGGAGGGAATCATGGACTTCATGAAATGACACTTGAACCAGCTTTTGTTTCTCTAGAACATTAAAAATAGAAGGGAACCACCATATATAGAATATAGAAAGTTTTACAGAAAAGAGATGGTAAAGTATGTATTTTGACAAGTCACTTTGCAAGTGATAATGGAAATAATTTGAAAAAGATCTTTGTCTAATACTGTGTTAGGGTGTGCATCCTGTAGTCTAAATTGGCTGATGACATTAAAATATATTTTTCGTTCTTCTTAATAGATGTTTATAAGTTGGAGGCACTCCAGAAAATAGAGGAAGGAAATAGGTTCTAAAACACATAATGTGTTCTAGAATTAGAGCTGCATAATAAGTAAAAAGAAACGATATAAAGGTAGAAGAAATGTATAAATATTACAACAAAGACACGGAACTATTTTATGACCTTTACTCAGGGACTGAAAAAATTGGGTACGGCTCTAAAAGACACTGAGAAGCAACAGGCAAAAACTAGATAATGTAAGGTAGTGATGTCTTTTGGGGAGTTTAAAACAAAGAAGTTATTCAAGAAAATAATATCTGAGGATCTCAAAGGAGTACAAGGTGTAGTTTCACAGTTTGGAAAGATAACCCAGTTCTGGGAGCCCTTATCTCTATTCCAGACTGATAGAGTTCTGGTTCTATTTTGAGAAGATCCCAAGACAATTTCAGCAGGTTATGGCTGTAAAAGCATAGGTGACCCTGCAGAAGAGCTTGGTCCCTTTAAAGTCAGAAGCGAGTGGCCCTCGACCATGGACCTCATATTTTTCACCTTCACGCTTGCTCCAGGCCAACTTCCAAGCTCTGTGCTCCCCTGTACTCAGTCTCGTTCCTGGGCCACTTGACTGATTTTTAATGCCTGGAGATTTGCTTCCATCTCTGCATGACCAAGCCTTGGCCAAGCCACTATTTCTGTTGATTCAGTTGCAACATCTGCCCCTGCTGAGGATGATCATACTTTTCATAGGTGACACACAGTTCAGTTTGAACGCAGACTCTTCTGTGGTCATTCTGAGCAGCAGAAAGCACTGTGATTTAGCATCACTGCAGAACTCACACACTTAAATGTACAGTCAGTTTCTGTAGCCACTGCTGTCCAGATTGGGCAGTGACCTTGACTGAGACATCCCCTACCTCTGTTTTCAGATAAACTCAGCTGGCATTTAAAATCTTAGTACACTTCCCCTGGCTTGTCCACAGGAAAGTGAAGTGGAACACTTCATCAAGAGATAGAGAAGAAACACATGATTGGCCATTGCTGCTGTATGAATCATGGCTCTCAAGCTCAAAGGTGGCAGTATAAATGCAAGTGACACTGCTGCTGCATTTGCCTGGCACACCTGTAAAATCCGCAGCACATTTTAGCCTTCAGTGTTGGATTTTCCAAATAGAGACTCATAAGATCCTCAGGTGTGTGATTCTAACATAGAGCCAGGGATTCTGTTCTACGAATGTGACCTACGGCATGGAGGAAGGACCCAGTCTTCTGTGTCTCTTGCTTCAAACTCTTCTAGCTTCTGGAGGCTAGAGAAAGATGTACGTCTACATTTTGAAATATGTGTCTTGAACAAGAATTACTAACCTGTGGAAAACTTGTCTGTCTTTGAGTTAATTCTCAGTTTACAGAAGTCTACAGAAATATCAAAATAAAGCATTCGAAGAAGCAGTAATGTCAGAGGTCATTAACCAAGGAGATAACCTGAAAAATAAAGTTCTATGTGTCAAAAATGGTCTTTGATGAGTTTGGACTTTTATTTTTTTCATCATCTTCCTCTTTTATATTTCTCTTCTAAAATTAAGTGCTCTTTCACGATCTACTTAATACTATGAAAAATGCCAAGTCCAGAAATTAGGATAGCTTTTCTATTTGAGTAATAAACAAGCAGCAGCATGGTGTGGAGGAAAGAGCTTGGGTTTCTGTCTTTGTGGCTAACCTTGGGTAACCTTGGCTTTGTCATGGCACCTCTCTGGGCCTCTTTTTTTTTTAATATATGTAAAATAAGGGGAGTTCTCTGGAATACTCTTCTGACTCTAAAATCCATTGACTCTGCCCTGCTGATGGTTTCTCCTGTTTGGAAGTTTCTGAATTTCTCATCAACTGTCATAAGAGCCAGAATTTAGGAGAAATGCAAACTTACGACTCTATTTGCAACAGTGTTCAAAAATTTTTAATGCAAATGTAGGTAATTGTCATCATTGCCTGAATATATTATACTTTAAAAACACTGCATTCTAAAATATAACCTTTAGAAAAACAAATTTGTTATGGAAAATAACAACTTTTCCATAATTGTTGCTGCTTATCCCTGACCCCTCAGTGGCCCTCAGTCACCATCTGCAGTGGTGATTCTCCATCCTGGTTTTGCATTAGCATCATCTGGAGAGATTTTAAATGCACCATTACCTGCCCTGCCCCTTCAGAACTTCTGACGTAATTGGTCTGGCATGGGTCTGGGCACCAGTATTTTTAAGAGTCAAGTTAAGAACCAGTAGTCTGCAGAATAAATTCAATTCCCAAGGCTGGTATATAAGGCCCTCCAATGCGTAGCTTAAACCTGCTTATCTTCTGTGCTGATTACCTGTGGTCTCTTCTAATATGCCGTCATGTTTCACGTGTGTTGTGTTCACACTTCCAAACCTTTGCGTCCCCAAATACCTAGTCTTTCTTGACCCCCTCCCTGCAATGCGGATTTTTTATTAGCATAGTTCCTATAATACTTTGTAATGGCCTGCTTTGCTTTGCAGTCTTCTAACTGTATTGTAAACATTTCATCCACAATTCATAAACCTGGACCTATCTCTCCCATGCTTAAACCTTCCCCCACACCCCGTGCTTTCTCATTTCTCAGGAATTACGTCCATATCTCTTACATTGACTTACAAGGCCCTGTATAAGCTGAACCCGTCTCTTTCTCGGACCTTTTCCCCTACCACTTCCCACGTATTCGCTTCACGCCAACCTTACCAGTCTTCTGTTTTTAAAACATGTCAGGCTTGTTCTCATCTTAGGGCCTTTGCACACGTGGTTCCTACCACTTGGGGCGTTGTTTTTCATTTGTCTCTTTCCCAACATTCAGGCCTTAGCTCAAATGTCATTTCTTGAAAGCTGTCTTTCCTGATCAGCCTAGCCAAAGTAGCACATTCCTCACCCCACCCATCATGCTCTGTCCTACTGCTTTTAGGCTTTTAGGACTTATGCTATCTGAAATGACATTTTTATTCTGTACACATGATTATTGAAAGCCTCCCATTACTGTTATGTAAGTTCTATGAATATATGAACTTTCTCTGTCTAGTAAGGGCTCAATAACTATTGAATGGATGAATGTTGTCTCTCCTGTAAGATAATGCTATGCCTAGCATAGTGACTGGAAAGATGTTCAATAAGTGTTTGATGATGATGAGTGCCTATGTCACAGATATTTATCCTCAACAGTATGACCAAAGATCTCTAAATAACACTAATAAGAATTAGACTGATGTACATCTGCATTCTTCTTAATTTCTGGTTTAAAAAATATATATATATTATATTTTCATATATATATTTTCTCTTTATAAGAAAATCAGATTCCATCTCTCCAGAACTTCGAAATTTTCATTTCTAGGAACCACACAGTGGGCTTTTCCTCTTTCTGGGGATCCATTCTGCAAATAACAAAAGGAAAGAGGTTCCTCTAGGAATCAGTTTTGCCAAAAAAAAGCCCCAAATTTAAACAGACCACTGCTCTGAGGTAACATGAGAGGAGAACAGATGGTTTTTTGAACATCTAAATTTGGAGGCTTTCCAAATGGGTGACTGGACAAGCAAAGATGGAGGGTGGGCAGGGTCAAGAGAGGAGCCTGGGCTCAGGGCTCCCTTAGCTCTTTCCCTGCAGTCAACCCCTGCCCTCAGGCCCTTGTGAAATCACGGAGGAGGAAACTCTGGCCAGTGATGGTGATAGATAATAATTTCTTCTCCTTGCCTTGGTATACCTAGAAGTAGAAAATAATTGGGAAGATTGTCAGAAACTTTGAGGACAAATATGGAACATCACTGGACTCTCTAGAGATCATGGGGTTTGTCAGGTATAATCTGAGGAGAAAGAGATAGCAAGTTAGTTTCCCATGTATAAAATGAAGGGGTTGGACTAGATGGTCTTTAGCAGTTCCTCTGTTTCCAGCTTGCTTTGTCTGTAAGAATTTGTAAGCATCTTGTTATTGAAGTGATCAACGTCCAAGCCGAAGGCAAAAGATAATGTAGTTAGGCTTTTCATCATGAAAGTCTTTGAACATATGCCAGGTATCCTCTGTGTAAAATTCTGTGACACTCTTTGTTCTGTGGGCCACCATCTAGCAAATTGAGATAGTAAATTACCATTACAGCAAAGTCTGGTTGGGATGCTGTAGAGCTGTATGACCAGTCTCATATAGTAGCCACCAGCCACTTGTAGCTATTCAAGTTAAAATTAGTTACAATTAAAACAAAATAAATTCAGCTTCTCAGTCACATTAGCTACAAGTGATTAATAGCTATATATGACTAGTTGGGGGCTGTATTGGACAGAGCAGGTATGTGCATTTCCATCATTACAGAACGCTGTATTGGACAGTGCTGGTTTAGAGGGCACCCCTGCTAAGGACGAGAGGTGTCTAGTTAGAGAGCTGCCAAGGCCTCATATGTCTCTAAGGCCGAGTGATTCTGTGGCTTCGTATTGAGAAGATTGCATTTCTGCTCTTCTGTTCAAAGATTTGGCTTCCAAAGGTGCTGAGGTTGGTGGAGAGGAACAGAATAACTGCAAGGAGTTTCTGCCTTCCTGAGGACGTTGTCATTCACCTCAAGAATTACAGCAAGATTAGGAGATGATGAGCGTATACTGGAAAGCCCTTCAAAAAGCTGAGGAGTTACATGAGTATAAGGTATAATGGTCATGAAGTGAGTGCATTAGACACAAAGGCAACTTGGTTCTGGCTCCTCCTTGATTCTAAGCCAATCAAGGCGAAGTTGGATTTGAAACAGTGGGGTTTGGTTGCCATTGGCAACTGTCTCTACTAAGCTCTGGGAACCTGGTTTAGAGAGAATATGGGAGAGTTCAAGGAAGAACATGGAGATCTGGCTTCTGCTAGGGAGAACTGTGTTTGCCTTGGCTTTAAGGGAGTCACTAAAATGGTGGTAAGAGTCATGAGGTTCACTTAGATCAGGGACTCAGCACCGTTTGAAAACTAGGGGGGACTCCCTAGGGAGAGGCTTAGTGGCACAATCTTCTTTCCTGGTGAAGAGTGAGATCATAGAAAAGGTAACTGTCCTCTCCGCATGTCTCCTGGTCTGGCTTTCCTTCTATTTCCCCTCATGTCTTTTTATCATGGTCTTAACTCCTGTTGTGACAACATGGTCTGTTAACATTGTAGAAAAGGCACTTCTTTTGATGGATGTAGTAACGGCATTCACATGTCCACTGGTTTGGGTGAGGTCTCAGTGGGACTCTGATGGAAGAGAACTCAGAATGATTTGGAAGGCAGCCCTATCTGTCACTGTCATCAGCAGTGCATCCAAACCTGACACCGTGCTGGGAGCTATAGGAAACCAGAGACTAGGGTGCAGACTCTATCTTGGGTAGAGAAACATCCAAACACAGGCAGATATATTTAGAATATATACTAAGAGAGTACAGCTCTTAAGTATTGACTCTTGGGTAGAAAGTCATGGATTTTGAGCTACATGGACCTTGATTCAAATTCTGTTTATTGACTGTATGATCTTTGAGTTTACATACGTAAAATGGAAATAATAATGCCTTACAGGGATGTTGCAGGAATGAACGACGGACATGTTTTTAAAGGATCAAGCAGAAGGCTTGGCACACTAAGTTGGTTAACAAATTATTTCTATTCCCTTTATGAGGGGTCAGTGCTGTGACTTAGATGGAAGCAATGGAGCAACTACGAGAAGTCCATGCTTAGAGATTGGGGACTGTTCCAGTTTGTATAGCAGCTGTAGCTTCTCCCCAGCTGTGTGCTCTACTTGGACAGGGGTTGATGCTTGTAGACCATTTATAACTACCCATGCAGTAGAATACCAGGAACGCATGGAAGGGCAGTGTGTGTGCTTATATAGGCGGGGGGAGGATCTCTGTGCCTCCTTGGTGCCCCACCTTCAGTGAAATGCTGCTCTAATCAATGGTATTGATTGGTCTCTGATGCAGATTTAGTTCTGTTAGTTTGGTTTCCTTTTTTCCTATAGAAATAAGTGCATGTTTGTGTGTGGGGGTGGGGGGAGGGAGAGAGAAGGAGTTATGGTTGGCAATGGACTGACTTTTCTGTCAATGGGGAAGCAGTTAGGGGTCTTAGTGGGACCAGTTCTCTCTGGGACTCTCAGTAGACCTGGATGTGGGGGTGATGCCTTGCTGGAGTGGAACTAAGGAAATGAGGACTAGAGAGTTTTTCCCATTGAAGAACCGGAGAAGAAAGTGTGAATAGTTCTAATATGAGACTGGTGTTTTGAGAACAAGAGGTGAATGCCCATCTATGGATATGAATTGTAAGGCTGAGACAAGAGTTGGCTTGATTAAAACTCAACCAAAAGTGTTTCAGAGTTCCTCTCTCAGAAAACACCTTGGCAAAGCCTTGGTTAGCTGTCATTGCTTTGTAGATATAATTGGGACATGTAAAAACCAAAACCAAAAACAAAAACAAAAATGAACAAATGACACAGAGACCTAGTCCATCTTCCTCTAGACCGACTTCTCTGGCATCTCACAAACTTCTCTGAAGAGATCTCTCTTCTCTGAGTGAGTTGGAGGCTGTTGAACCACTGTGAGGGACCAGTACCTTTTGTCAACATTCACTGCACACTTTGTTATGTCATTTTACTTTTCACAACATCCCCATTACCTATGCATGTAAAAATCCTGGTTTTACAGATTAAAAACAGACTCAGGGATGTGAAGTGTCTTGCTCATGGTGAATAAGTGGCAGTGCTGGGATTAGAATTCTAAATACAATTTTAGCACCAGATCACAGAGAGCCCCTAAATATCAGGTTAAGGAGTTTGGAATTCTTTTAGAAGGCGACAGGGAGTTGTTGACAATGACCAACAACTTGACTTATGAGAGAAGACATTTACTTCTTGAGTACACAGAGATGTTGTACATCAATAAAAGCAGTCTCTAAATCTACTCCCATTTTTATGAGCCCTTGTGAAACCTTTGAGCTTGGTTCTTTTTATGCTGTCAAAACTCTGTGTGCTGTCTGGCTTCGGTCTTGGGGTTTCTTGGAGCCTGGAGAGTCTCTCAGGCCATGAGCTGCATCAGCTGCCTTGTCTGAAATATACTTTACAATCTTCCTCAGTTCCCATATTCTTTATGTCACCTGTGCTCTTAGAAGTGACGAATTTGTTGATTGGTAATCCTCTGTAAGGTGATTTGAGGAATTGGACCCCAAACCACTTTTCTCTATGTTGCCCATTTATTCACTCTTCTGCCCATCAAGGGCACATACTGTGGTGCCTAGTTCAGCTGTGTGTCTCACATACCACCTTGGGGCTTGGGTTATTGACATCTGTAAAACTGTGAGTTCATTGAGGGAAGGGTCCTCAACGTACACATTTTTTAATATCCTATGCCTACAGTGCAGTGGTGGGCTTGTAAGATACACTGCATACATATATATGTATTATTTACATATTATATATATAAATTCATTATATATATGGTGAAAAAATAATATATATTGAAAGTGATTATCGGAAGAACCTTTTGAAAGAAGTCCTTCATGGGGCTTGCTTGCTTAGAAACAAAGCAGATTCCTCACTAGATGGCTGGGTAGGTATTGCAGGGAGGAGTCAGGGAAATTTTCCCAGAGGTGTATCACTTATGTATTGTGATGTAACAAAATATCCAAACCTTAGTGGCTTAAAATAACTCTTTATTTGCTTACGATTCTTTGGGTCCCACACTTGGGTTGGGATTTGCTGGGTTGTTCTTTGGCTGGTCCCATCTTGGGTCTCTCATGTAGCTGTAGGCAGTTGATGACTTGATTGGAATTGAGTGGTCTAAGACAGCTTTGTTCGCATGTCTGACAGTTGGTGCTGGCTGTCAGATGGGGACCTCTCTTTATTTGTGGCATCTCATTCACCAGAAGACCAGACTGAGTGTCTACATGATCGCAGAAGAGTTCCAAGAAGATGAGAATAGAATCTGCAAGACTTCTTGAAGTTGAGGCTTAAAAGTCACACTGTCTTCTACTATATTCTTTCGGTTAAAGGAAGTCTCAGACTAGCCCAGATTTAGTGGGTAGGAAGATAGACTTCACCTTTTGATGGAAGGAGAGGCAAAGTCACATTGTGAAGGAGCATGCACACATGGATGGAAGGACTGAATGGGACCAGCTTTGTAAACAATCATAGTGACTTCTGTTTCTCTGACCCTCTGTTAAGTTTAAATTACATGTTCCCTGATGAATTCCTTCCTGTGGAGACCAATTAGAATTTGGATGCTTAGACAGATGGTTTAATAACTGCAAGCAGTTGCCATCAGGGTCCTTGAATAAAATCTTTCTTGGGGTTCTGGGAGAGATTCTGGTGGATGTCCTAAGCATCCTCCCCCAAAACCTTGTGCCACCTGCATACAGTTTTGTATATAAGGAAGGAAGGCAGCCTGGTGGAGAGGAAAAGCATGGGTTTGGGATTTGGGCAGGCCTAGGTTTAGCCAGTTCAGTTTCATCATTGACTGGCTATGTGGCTTTGAGTAGTTTGCTTGATTTCTCTGAATCTTATTTTCCTCATTCATAATATGGGTATATCTGTTTTGTGTGATTCATGTCATTTTGTATGATTGATGTCAAGGTGTCATTCATTCAACAATGAGTACTGATGTTTGTTCCAGGAATAATTAGAATCCATTCCAAGAGCAGAAAGAGCTCGAGCTTCTCATTCAGATCTCCTGATCAAGCCTGTCCCACCCCCAGCTCCATGCCCCTTTACTTTGGCACACTGGCCAAAAGGTCACAGGTTTCTTCAGGTTTTTCTGTTTTGTTCTTTCATGATTGCTGCGAGCAGGGAAGCTCAGGATAGGTCCACCTGGTTCCCTGCAGAAAGGCCAGAGGAGGAAGTTTAAGAAAACAGCCAGAAAGGCTTCTCTAAATAATAATAGATTCTGCTTGACTACTGAATGGAGCAGCCAGGAATGGTGCACAGAGACTCAGGTCACTGCTTAGGATGAAAGTTTCAGAACACCTGGACCGTGAGCCTTCAAGATCTGAGGTCTTAGGCCAACTTTTTAACCTAATGTTCCTATCTATAAAATGAGGATCAGAATTTTGTTTTTCAAGTTAGTTCAGAATAGGAGGAAAACATTTGCCAAGAGCCTAGTAGAGTTCTTAGAGCATAATAGGTGCGCAGTAAGCAAGAGCTTTGTGGTTATTCTCAATCCTCTCAACATCATGCATCACTGCTCCCAGTGTGCTGGGGCTGTTGTCATTCACAGGAAGTGGTGAAGTAAGACCATTCCATGCTTTGAATGACATGTCTCCTGGGATGTGATAGCTGCATTTCGGAAAGTTGTGTCACATGAATTTTTATAAATTCAATCCTATTTCTTTATTGACTGATCTGATCATTGATCTCAGCGAAAGAGTTTATTGGAAAGCAGGTATAATAAAATGAGCAGAGCTGCTACAGTTGGCTTCTCCCTATCCTCATTCTAGTCAGGAAATTGGGCTTTGGGAGATTAAGTAAATAACTTGTCCAAGGTCGTACAACTGGTGACATAGCTAGAGAACAAGGCCACCTTATCCAGAAGGGGAAGAAAAAAAAGAAGGAAAATGCATCACAAGTAGACTAGAAGGAAATGCATTAAAAATATCATAGTTAATAGATGGGAAATGGGGTTGAGACATTAAGTCATTCTGTTTCCTATGTCTGTTTTTCAAAATTTCTATGAGCATGTATTGCTTTTATAATGGCTCAAATAAATTTGACAAAGAAAAAAAGTAAATTTAGAAAGAGAACTGTGCCTATGTAGTAGCCTATGCTTAGTTTATGGACATGGGTGTCCCAGATTGGAAGGGAATGTGGCAGCAGAATTAGTAGTGGATACAAACCATACCTTAAGCTTAGAGGATGAAACTACCTTATGGAAGTGATGCTTAGGGTAGGTCGATTTGAAGTTTTGGGGTTTGAAGGGAATGTAAGGGTCAACTAACCATTGCATTGAAGCTTCCTCTACTTCATTTTTCTTTGCCTTGGCCTCCTGGTCTAGTGATAACTGGGGGAAGGAGAAGTAAGATGGAAGGGGCCCAGGTTTCCTGTTGTTTTGAAAGACCATGTTTCAGGGACAACTGGAAGACCGGGCCAAGGCTTTGGAAATCCCCAGCCAGGCAGAGATGAAATTTCTCCAGGAATGTTGGAAGAAAAGATAGAAAGCTTGTTGTAATATTGACACTGTGAAGTGCAAAATGCCCTACTATTCAGCATTGCCGGGAGCTCTTGATGTTCCAGTAAACTTTCTGTAGCAGTGAGGTAGGAACTTTTAAAAGTATAGCATTTGTCCACTTCAGGCACAAGGCTTACTTGCTTGTCGGTAGCTGCCAGTCACCCCTCAGCTTTGGGTTGTCTCTCCTAGGCCCCTCTACCAGAAAATCTCATGTCAGCCTCCTTTCTTAGAGCCAGCTGGGCCCCTCCTCCACCCCCAGGATGTCAGGCCATTGGGCAGAGTGTTCAGAAGTTCGGAATCACAGCTGTCTCCCTGGAGAGGGGCACACGTTCAGGATTCCCCTTGTGCCCCTACACATGTGTCCTGGTGCTAGCTTTCTGCCATTTCCCCTTTCTCTGCAGATTTGGCCTGACCTGATCAGGCCCCTGGTCAAGGGAGCATAGCCAGAGGAGAACTTTCCCACAAGAGGGAGGAACGGGACAGCTGGCAGGCATGCTGGGAGGTTCTAGCGTGTGTGTTCTGGGGACAGAGTCCTGGATGTGAATGTGGACATAGTTGCTGAGGTCTGTTCCAAAGCTCAGGCTCTTGGCTTTTGCTCTCTCATCACATGAAGAAGGAGTAGGGTGAACTACACCAGCACCCCCATCTCATCCGATGATGTGGAGCTTTGTGGTACCCTCTGGAGCGTGGGGGTCTGTACTTTTCTTAGGCATTCTTCACCCCTAATCATCTTTGCTGGCAGATCATCCAGCCTCAGACAAAAGGGAAAGAGGTAGATCTTGCCTTAGATATGTTCCTCAGTGACAGCAACTCTCTAGAAGTTGAATGCACCTATTTGTTTGAGGAATGTATCAGCATCTTGCCGTCAGCTTTTCTCACCAGTTGCCTTGAAAGAGAGATGTCAGTGTGCTGCTGTTCGCATTGCAGGGGTGGGTATGCAAAGGCAGATAGTGGACCTTGTACCCTACTTCTTTTTCTTTATCAAATTATTTTGGCCAGGGAGGGAAAGGAAAGTTATGTGGTTGGGAACCAGAGGTGAGCATTGACCCGGGAGGGATCTGTATGTGTGGCCTCAGCTGCGGGTAGAAGGGCTTTTGGCCAGGGACTCACCCACGACGCCTGGAGCCTGGGATGCTTGGCTTTCCTTGTCAGTCAGAGCTCTTCTTCCTTTCTTGACTTCAACTCATGTAATCCTTGGCAGGGTAGATGTTTGGAGGATGGCTCGGGTCCCTTGAGCTAGTCACCATCTTCAGATTTGATAAAACAGTGGCAGAATTTAATCCACAAAGGGGCTTCTTCGTCTGGCTGACCAGTCTGTGTGGGGACCTTGTCCTCACAGTCTGACTGTGTGCGCAGGGTTTTGACCCTTTGGGACATCACCTGGAACCTGATGCTCCTAGGAAGGTTGAAGCTGCTGGTGCCCAGTGAGGGCACACATGGTTGAGCCAGAGGCGACAGACCTGGACAGTAGATGGGGTGAGCATGAGAAGCCAGGAGTCTTGGCTCAACCCAAGTTCAACCATCAACTGCATTACCTTGTGTGTAAGTTCCTTCTCCAGTCTGGCCTTAGTTCCTTCAGATGCAAAATAAGGTCCAGTTCTGTATTATTCGGACCACTGTTCTCTTTTTATTTTCAAGGGAATTTGGGAAGTGCCTATATATTCCAACTTTATGTTAGTCCTCTCCTTGTCTCATGCCAAAAGGCATCCTCAGGCCTTGACTAAAAGGAATAATAGAGTATTGGTGTTAGGAGGGATCTTGGAGAGCATCGGATTCAAACTCCTACTGCTGGGCATCTGTAATATTCAGAAAGCAAAGGAGACTGCAGATTGATTTCCTGTCAGACTCTTGGGACAGAGAGGCCCACCGGGCCCGAAGGACTCAGAGCACTTAGTAAAGATCACCTGACCTTCCCTGCCAAGAGGTAGAGGTGGTCTCTCTCTTGTTAGAAATGGACAGAATGCCTGGGCGGGCACCTCTGGGGAGTGAGGGACAGGTGTGCTAATTGGCTTTCTTTGTTCTCTCTCCCTTCCTTTCCACCACACCTGAGAGTCTGGGGGCTTGTTCTGTGCGGGCGGAGACCTTTGCTGTGTCCTTTCTAGGGAAGGGCCAGCCACCTTTATGCCCTCAAGACACTGCTTGGCAAGTGTGGACTCAGACAAAGCCCTTGTTGCCTCCCTACAGCATTTTAAACTCGATGACTGTCCTGGTAACCTTGACCATTACCTGTAGTTTAGTAAAAATATCAGGAAAGGTGATTAATTGGGAGCAATATTAGGGAGGTGAGGAATCCAAATGAGTCAGAAGCTTGGGAAGGGGTCATAAGGAGTCAGAAGATACTTGTGAAGTGCTGGTGAGGAATAGGTTTGAAGTATGTTGGAGGTAATTGTATTTTAGTGGCCAGTAGCCCAGAAATTTCTTCTTATCCTTTGCAATTTTCCCATAGTTTCTTAAGCCTCATATCTTAGAGATTAATCCCAATCTAATCAGTATATTGCTGTGTAATAGGTGGACTTTCCCACAGCTACTTGGTCCAAGCCAGTGTCTCCTAAAGTATGGTTTGGGCCACTTGCATCAGCAACACTGGGGAGCTCTTTCACAAGGTGGGTACTGGGCTCCACCCAGACATCCAGGTCCAAGCAGTGGCATCTAAGTGTTGCCTGAAATAAAGGAAGAGCACAATTTTTATAACCCTCTTGTTGAGTTACAACATACCTTTTTTATTAAAAGGATAATATTTAAACAACACTAAGCAAACAGTAAAAGGAAGATAATTATTTCAGAGCAAACATTTTAAAGAAACAAATGCCTGAGATACATAGCTGTATCTTCCTCATTAAGCCATAGCTTCCCCTTCCTCAGTTTTCCCCTAATCATAATCATATAACACACTTTGATGAGGACGAGGCTGAATTTGAGCCTGGGGTAGCTGGAGTGAGGGGGAGGGAGATGAGAGTATTTGGCCTTTCTTGGTTTCATAGCCCCGGCTCTTGTCAGCTGCTGACCTTGCTCTTGTTCTTCTCTGCCAGGGCTGCTCTGTTTCCTCACCTGTCAATGGAGGCTGTAGTGGCTTTTGGAAGGACTGCCCTGGCTTTCTCTCCGTAGTGCTCCTGAGCACTTTCAGACCCCACATCTCTAGCCTTCCAGCTCCTACCTTAATGGCCGCAGTTTTCCGTGATTTGGGAAAAGTCAACTCTGGTTCCCCAGACTGTTCTTACCAGTTTACTCTCGTGTTAGCATTTCCTTCCCCCACCTTTCATCAAGAAATGTGGAGCAATCCACACCTTTTTTTTTCTTAACCTAGAAAATGAAGACAGTAGGTATAAGGGGAAGTTAGAAGAAGGTTTTCACTGATGCTCCAAAAGAACCAAGTTGGAATCTCGGCCCCACCACCTATAAGCTGTGTGACTTTTAGCAGGTCATACAATCTCTACGAATCAGTCTCCTCATCTGAAAAAGGGCAGGAGGGACGACCTACTTCGCAGGATCGATGTGAGGTTCGGTACAATAACAGGAGAAAGCTCCCGCTCAGTGCTCCTCACGTATCAGTTACTCAGTGAGCATCGCCATCCTTCCACCTCCCTCCCCTGGTTCTCTTCCCCACATAGCTCGCTTCACTCTGTGTTCTCCTCCTCCTCAGTTCTGCTTGCCCGCCCCTTTCCCGTGTTCGTACATTTCCCAAATTCTCACTGCTCTTCCTATAATGATTGACACTCTTCTCACTCTGTGTTCATCTATGACCCCAACTTACAAATGGGTTATATCTAAAACTTCATTAGTAAGTCAAGTGTCAGAACTAGGCTTGTGTTTTCCAAAAAAAAAAAAGGCATGCTTATGCATAATGGTTGAACATTCCCAGGCTAGACCTAAAATAACTCACCACATAGCATACATTTGCAATGAAAAAAGAAAAGGTGGAAAACAACATTGTTATAATAGTAAGCATAGCAGAAACCTCAGTAAAGAGAAGTCCTCTTTTATTTTTTTTCCAGAGGGCTACTTATGATCAAAAACAGGTTAAATTAAATTAGATGATGAGGAGGTGGGTGGTTGAAGCTTTTGTGGAGGCTCTGACATTGATTTTGGGGTGCTTTTAAGGGCTTTGCTGGCTTTGGTTCTTTATTAGCTCGAATTTACTTCAAAATGCATAGCTTTGCCTTTTTTCCCAATGCAGGTGTAAATCCCTGGCACTGATCTTGCACTCAGCCATCATTAGGATTATTTTTGGCTCAAAATTGGAACAAAGCAAGGAGGAAAAGTAGAGGGGAGGAAGAAAGAAATCTTTTCTTGAGTTAGTTTGGAAAGCATTGGATATAAAGAAGAGAGACAGACTTAGGATGGATATGTATGTATTGTAAAAATACTGTATCGTGGAAAGTGATTCTTCTGACGGTTATATAGAGCATGGCATCTTTCCTCTGATGGGGACAAAAGGAAGAAATAGAAAAGAGAAACCAAGTCAGGTGGGAGAGTAAGTGCCCTCACTATTTAGGGACAGGGTACAGTGACCTTGTAGCAGACCAAGGCTAGGAATCTTGTTACTAACCTAAGTTTGGATATTTCCACATTGGCAAGTAGTATCCCAGGAGTGCTTATAGTGACTGCAGCCTTTTGAAGAGGAAAAATCAATCTGTTGGAAATTATACACAAAATAAAATTATCCTAAGGAAATTAAATACATTGTGGGTACTAGGAAGATACTAATTGGTCAGAAGTCGAACAATAGAGTGGCAAATATTTGGAGACAAGAGAGAGGACTTCAGGGCAGTGTGCTAGTTATCTACTTCTGTGTAACAAATGACTCCGAAACTTCGTGGCTTAAAATAACACACATCTATTATCTTATAGTTTCCGTGAGTCAGGAGTCCAGATATGACTTCCTGGGTCCTCTGCCTCATGGTCTCTCAAGATGTCATCCAGGGCTGGGGTGTCATGTGAAGATTGACTAGAGGAAGATCTCCTTACAAGCTCACTTTCATGGTTGTTGGCAGTTCCTCAGGGTTTTTGGACTGAAGGCCTTAGTTTCTAGTTGGCTGTTGGCTGTTGGCTGGAGGCTGATCTCAGTTCCTTGCCATGTGGCCTCTCCCACATGGCAGCTTGTTTCATCAACGCCAAGGAGAGAGAGAGTCCTCTAGCAAGATGGAAGTCACAGTCTTATGTAACCTAATCACAGAAGTGACATCTTATCACTTTCGCCATATTCTGTTCATTAAGAAGTAAGTCACTAGGCCAGTGTACACTCGAGGAGAGGGGATTTCATGAGGGCCTGGAGACTAGGAGGTGGGGTCTTGGGTACAGTCTCAGAGTCTGCTTCCCACAGCTAGGTGACTGAGGGATCTGGGGTCCCAATCCCATCTGGTTTCACCTTGTGGTTCTTTAGCCACCTCACTGTTAGCCTCTGGCCCTGAAAGATATGCTTTCTGCCTGGGTTCCTTGTGCTGCTCTGCTATTCTGATAAAACCAGCCTCTTAACAGCTGTTCTTCCTCATTAAAGATTTTTGTACTGAATATAAAACACATAAAAGAAATAGACAATAAGGAAGAGAGTCAGGAACTTTGAAAACATTAAATATTTATATGTACACAGGATGTTATGAGCTGAATTGTGTCTCCCTGCCCCCAATTTGTATGCTGAAACCTCCAGAATATGACTGTATTTGGACATAGCGCCTGTAAAGAGCTGATTAAATTAAAACGAGGCCCAAACTGGTGTCCTTATAAGAAGAGGCGATTAGGACACATGGAGAGACACCAGGAGTGCTTGTGCACAGAGGGGTAACCGTGCGCAGGGGCAGCAAGAGGGTGGCCATCTGCAAGCCAGGGGAGAGACCTCAGAGGAAACCAACCCAGCTGGCACCTTGTCTCATGCTTAAGGCCAAAGTTGGTCCTAGGGACTTCTGTTTACACTTGAATTTCTCTCCCTTCTCTGTCAGAAAAGAGATTTACTTGGGCTTCATTTATTCCCTGCCACTTCCATATTTCTCTCAAAGCTCTAATTAAAGCTCCTGATTATGGGGCTTCTGTACTGTGTCCTGTTTCCAGTGATGCTCCCAGGCCGAAGGTCTGACCTTCTTGGAAGGTCTTTCTGGTGCTGGCTATTAGTAGTTCTGATTGCTCCAATGTTTGTTCCTCTCCGTTCCTCTGGTCAAGGTTGCAACATGAGATGTCCCTGGCCCAGGGCCACAGATAGTACCGCTACCCTCTGCCTTGCTCTGGGAGCCATCTCATAAACACACATGGTAGCCGAGGGAGGGGAAGAAGGGGGTCCGAGGAAGACCTGAGGCAACCCAAGGGTGGCGTGTCAGCCCAGAATGCCCGTCTCAGATCTCACCCCAGAACTCACATGGTGACGGTGCCCTTCCCCTGTTGTCAGCTGCCCCTCAGCCTTTCATTTGCAAGGCCACTGGGTGTTTGTTTTGACCCAGTTTATAAGCATGTTCAGCAGAGAGTTGAGGACAGACCCATAAGGTCTGTTCCTGGGCCAGCGGACTGCCATCTGAGCCAGGTTAGGAGGCAGAGGCAAAGTCTCACATCGTTAGAGTCACTCGTCAGTGGCGACCCAGGGTGGATTTACCTGGCTTGGGGGCCCGGCTTATTTACTGTGGTTGCCTCATCAGAGGGAGGGATATGTTCAGTGAGGGTTATTCATAGCACTCTGAGGGGCAGTTTCCACAAAGAGGAGAAGGACTCCTTTGCTATAGCACTACTGCTGGAGTAATGCTGCCTCCCATAAGGTTGCCCCTGAGGGGGTCCCTCACTGCTCATGGGCGTTTGATGCCACTGGTCTCTTGAAGATGTTCACCACAGTGGTTAGGTCCTTAGCTTCTGAGCCAGACTTCATGGGTTCAAATCTTGGTTCTGTGACTTCCTTTCTCAATTCCTCCATGTTCCCAGTTGTAAAACGGGGGTAATTGCAGTGGCAAACTCCAAAGGATTATAGTGAAGAGTAAATGAGTTAATATTTTAAAGGTAATTAGAATATGCCTAGCAAATGTGTAATAGGTATTATTTTAAAAGTCGTCCTTTTCTCCATTTCTTTTATTGTGGTAAAATGCACATATCAAAATTTACCATCTTAACCACTTTTAAGTGTACAGTTCTGAGGTATCAAATACATCTATAATGCATCCATCATCTGTAATGCTTTTCATCTTATAAAACTGAAACTCTATGTCTATTAAATAGTAACTGCCCATTCCCTCCTCCTCCAAGTCTCTGGCAACCACCAGTCTACTTTCTTTTTCTATAATCTAAGTACTTCATGTAAGTGGAATCTTATAGTATTTGTCTTTTTGTGACTGGCTCATTTCACTTAGCATAATATCCTCAGGGTTCATCTATGTTGTAGTATATGTCATCATTTCCTTACTTTTTAAAACTGAATAATATTCCACTATGTATATACCACCTTTTGCTTATCCATTCATCTGTAAGTTTATACTTGGGTTGTTCAGTGGTTCAGCTATTTCAAATAGAGCTGCTATGGGTGTACCAACATCTCTTCAAGACTCTGCTTTCAGTTCTTCCGGGTATATATGCAGAAGTGGAATTGCTGAATCATATGGTAATTCTACTTTAAATTTTTTCGAGAGCTGCCATACTGTTTTTCATTGTGGCTCCACCATTTTACATTCCCACCAACACTGCACAAGGGTTCCAGTGTCTCCACATCCTTGCCAACATTTATTTTCTTTTTGTTTTTGATAGTAGCCATTCTAATGAATGTGAAGTGGTAGCTCATTATAGTTCTGATTGCATTTCCTTAATGATGTTGAGCATCTTTTCGTGTGTTTATTGGTCATTTGTACACCTTTCAAAAGACTTCTTAATGTGTGATTGCCTTTTGTGGTAGGCTCTGGAGAGAGAAAAATCTTGTCTTAAATATCACTGAATCTATACAGTGCCTAACCAGAGCCTGTGCAAAGCAGGCGCCCAGTTATTTACTGAATGAAATGATGAGATATTTGATAATCTTCCCACAGCTTACATCTTCACTGGGCAGGGCCTGAGGCTAATAAACTCGTAACCTTTTTCCTAGGAATAGAAACTGTCTTAGTGTCCTCTTGGGGAATCTCTCCCTGCAACTCAATGTAGCTCAGGTTTCAACCATTAAAGTAACTCCTTTCTTTGACATAGATGTTTCCTGTGCAAAGTCTTATTCGTGCTCCAAGCCTGAACATATCAGATCCCTCCTTAGTGGGGGTTTTGAGAGAGGTGACTGTGGGGAGAGTGTGGGGGTATTTTTCTGGGAGGAGGGCATGGCAGAAGAGGGGAATGATGCTGGAGGAAAAGGCTAGTGGTTTATTATATATGTAGATGGATGTTGATGACTTGAGCAGCGCCCAGAGCTCACCTTGGTGGGGGTAGACGGCATATTTCTGAAAGTCACAGGGTTTGACATGGAACATGTGGATTGTGCTGTTTTTAAAAACAAATTCCTGCTTTCAGGTTGTGGAACAGAGGCTCTGTATATACTCAAATAGAAGTAAATGTCACGTATTTAGAGATACCCATATAACCATCCTATTAAGCAGTATCTCAGGAGCAGAGTGAGAGGGAGGCAGGCCTCCACTTCAGACCTGTTGAATTTAGTATCTAAGTAGAGGTTTCTACGGCATCCTGGTCACCCATCCAGATGCAGGGGATGTATGGGGAAGGAGAAGCAAGGGTCTTCAGCAGCTGTTCAGACTCCACTTTATTAGAGAAGTTCTTAAGCCTCTGGCATGAAAGGGTATCTTCACCCTGCCTTCTGTTTTCCTGAAGATGTGGGTGCCGAGAGATGGGGCAGAGAAGAGAGAAGCAAGAAGAAATGACCATGAATGGCAGAGCAAGAAGCCAAGAGAAATCTAGTTGTTTTCAAAGATATCTTTAGCAAGGCACATAGGGATTGATGGATAGATGAACTGTAAATGGATTAATTGGAGTGCCAGGGTAGAGTTAAAGAAAGGGAACAGGCCAATTAAATCTGTATCGTGGGGGTAGATTTCTACTCTAAGTGATTATTAGAGACTTAAAAGGTGGGGGAGTTTTTAAGATTTATTTTTGAAGCAAGAAGAACTAAATGCATTTGTTGAAAGGGAATTAGGAAGTTTCCCAATAAATGCATTTTCACCTTTTTCATGCTTCCTTTAGGGTAGATGGACTAGAGGTTTTGAACCCTAATTACAAGAGGAATCTCCTAGGAACATATTTAAAAGACTCCAGGTTCAGGCCGCATTCTAGAGAAATTAATGAGAATCTCTGACCCGGGGACTGGGTGTCACATTTTCACATGTAGCCAGGTTTGAGTCCATAGTGTTTAAGATAAATCAGATTCTGTGGTAGTTTAGGTAAGGGATGGGGGATGTAGATGTTCAAGAGAGTAAGAAAACAGTCATGAAGGGTCAGGGGTGTGGAGGAGTAAAACTCTATAGGGAAAAAGACATTGCTGAAAAGATTTCTCTCAGAGCAAAAGCTGCTTTAGTTAGTGTGATGCTTTAATTAGTAAATAATACCCTCGGCGTGGTTGGTTCTGACAGCAATTGGTGTCTGACACTCAAATTAGTTCCTTAATTACATTTACCTTCAGCTTCTCATGTCTTATGCCTGCACAGACAGTGATTTTGTAATCATTGGACAGTGGGAATGAGAGAGGCTGGAGCAGGTGTTTTGGACAGGAGGAGTGTGTACTCTGTTACCTAGTGTCAAGAACTATGAAGGGCCTGAGATGTTACCTACTTGCAAGCTAACAAGTTATCCCGCTACTGTTTCATGGATGCTGGCAGAAGATGTGAGACTCCTGGATCAGAGACAAAGGGCTTAATTACTCGTGGCAAAACAGGTAGCATGAGCTTTAGCATATGTGTATTGGTACCCCTCACCTCCATGTTCCACAGGGACAATGCAGAGGGGCCCTGGTGGGCGTTGCCAGTGCAGTGGATTTATATCATAGGTAAGGAACCCCAACCTTAGGAAACCCCAGTCTTTTAAAGGGGCTGCAAGCCAATCTGCCTAACCTTTGTTCCAGAGGGAGACAGTATCTTTATTTTACTGGTCGGCAAACCAATCTGTTCTCTGCCTCACTGGGAGCTGATCTCCTTATCTTCTAAGGCTATTTGCAATGTGAGCATCCTTGCAAAAGTAGTCTGGAACAAAAACTGTCAGGGCCTCTGTGAAGAAATGTGAGAGGTTATGGAGAATCACCTAACACCTAAGGTCTCCCAGTGAGTAGGTGTTGCAGTGAGACTAGCCCAGTGAGCATGACAGTTCACTTTGGTATGGAGTGGAGAGTGTTCTGAGACACTAAGCCAAATACCCATAAGTGTTTAAGTCTGAAACTGTTGATATTGCATGTGATGTCAGCTCATACTGTCAGATCATGCAAGCAATTTTAGAAGTTTGGAAAGAGGCATAGGAGGCGGGACACAGAGATGCTTCTCCATGTGACCACCCAGTCCTTGGCTCTGGAAAAGTCTCACATGCAAGATTGTATAAAAAACAATACCAGGGAGAATATATATATAATATGTATACACACAGACACACACACAGACACATACACACATACACACATATTATAGAGAGAATATATATGTCATATATTATATAGAGAATATATATATGTACTTTTAAACAGTGATTTACAGTACACAAGTACTTTCCCAAGCTATCTCATTTTAGTCCACAATTATTTGCCTTATTTTCTGTGCATGAGCACTGAGAAAATACAGGGAATGATAATAATTAGAACCAATTCGGATACCACTTATTCTAGGAAGCTACTTTTTAGTGGATTTGGAAGGTGGGAAAGGTATGGGGTGGAGAAGAGAAGAGATGGAAAGAACAGAGGGCCTCCGCACAGGCAGAGGGTGTATGCATAAGCCCAGACGCTGAAAAAACAGGGGGGTCGGGTGGTCGATTCTGCTCATTTCTCTGAACCCTTCCAGGACCTCTGACTTTCTCCAGAGTTGTTTTAGTTATGAGGGCTGTCATTTCTCTTCAGGATCCTACCTGTTCCCTTCCCACCATCATCAACTCTGACACTGATCCATAGGCAGGTTATTTGGAGCATTGTCCTACTCGAGGAGGCTGGGGCAGGCCAGATCATCTCCAAAGACTGCCAGATCACTGGCCAGGTGTCTCATTTATCTGTTGCTGATCCCAAGACACAATGGCATGAAGCAACAACAATGTTATTATGCTCAGGATTTTGTGGGTCAAGAATTCAGTCACAGTAGCTTATCTCTACAGTCTGGGGCCTCAGGGGTGGTTCAGATTGTTGTTTGTTCATTAGAGATGGCTGGGACAGGTGCTATGTTTGGAGTTTTGCCTATAGCTAGGTTTTCTGCCCCTCCTCCCATTGTTTCTGCTGGGGCTGGAATGTCTAACAGGACTCCATCCCTTCATCCATGTCTGATGCCTTGGGGACAGTCATTTTCTTCTCTTCATGAGGTCTCTCCACATGGCTAGCTTGGGCATCCTCACAGTATGGTGGTCTCCGGGTAGTCAGATTTCCTACATTGTGGATAGCTTTCTCAATGTGAGTATTTTAAAGCCTTGGGCAGATGCTGCAGGGCCTCAGTAGTCCTAGAATGTTCCTTCCACTGCGTTCTAGGAGTAAAGTAAGTCATTAAGGCCACATCAGATTCAAAGGAAGGGGGATTCGACTCTGTCTCTTATTGCAAGGACTAGCAAACAATTAGTTGCCTTCTTTAATCTACCACACCAGACCTGTACAGCACATCTCCAGGTGAGGGGCCTGGGAACCTGTGTATTTAATAAGTGACTCTGGAGACTCCAGTCATCAGGAAAGTTTGGGTAACACTGGAATTGAGATTTGGTTTCAACTAGAAATTGCATTTGCCTTGAATTACTTACGTGTATATAAAATTTATGTTCTCCAGGAAATTGTGAAAAAATGTCATATTCTTTATTGGCCTGACCTAGAATCTATTCGATATGTGATCTAATTTTTATCCACCTCATGCTGGTCTTGGACATTTTGCCTTCAGATATCTCCTTCCCCCTAACTTCTCCTGCCCTGTCCTGTTTTACAGGTGCCACCCCTGCAGACTGCATTTCCCTGGTTCCATGAGAGCTGGCTCATGGCTGAGTTTGGTTAGTGGAAAGCACTGGAGGAGATTGAAAGATGGAACAAAAGAGGAAGTGGGGATATGTCACCCTCCCTCTCTGATTGCCACATTTTCTGGGTGAGGGAAGTGAGGCTCAGCTCTTCTGGTTCCAGTTTCCCTGGGTGATCCTGGCTCCTGCAAATCTCTGGGATTTCATTCTATCCCGTTTGACATCTTAGCTTTTCTAGCACTTGGATAACCAATTCCCCTGCATTGAGTTACCTGCTTTTAATTCCTAGAGTGATTTTCATTTATCTATTTGGACCTTGAATGATACATTCTTTTAATATTTTTGCCTAATTTAACTAACTGCATACACCTCTCCACTCTCAAGCTCACTCCCACTACCTCCTCTAGAAATAGAATCCAATTTAGCATTCATTCCGGAATTCCTTTAAAAGTGCAATTTCTGGCATTTCCAAAAGAAAGACAGAAAACTAAATGGAAAAATGGCAATCTTTATAGCCCCACCTGCCAGAGATAACCCCTCTTTCACCTTTGGTATATTTCCCTCTAGCCTTTCTTTTCTTTTTTTTCTTTAATATATTTTCTCCAATATTTTTATGCATTTTTATGTAGTCGAGCTCACACAGTATATCTATTTTTGCATCCTATCTCTTTTAGCATGACATTTTATCATAAGCATTTTTCCATTTCTTTAGAACTCTTTATAAGCACCACTTTTAACTTGTGAAAGGGACCACAAGGTAGAAGAATCAGGGAGAACTCCAACTTTTGAAATTCTGTATTCCAAAAAGAGAGTTTTTGCATCTGCATCTCTCAAATTAGTTGTTCAACGGGCATTTACTGAGTACTTATGGTAACCATGGAGTATAGGGAGATGTGAGGGAAGGCATGGTGCTCCTAGAGGACTGGTTAGGAAGCCAAGAGGACACATATGAAGCAATTAGAGAGCAATAGAAGATGAAAAAAATAATCAATTGCTAGGTGGGTTACTTCAGACTGTGAGTGTCAAAAAAGAGCAGAGGAGGGAGAGATCAAAACGAGATGGACTGCTCCCTAAACGTCTCTTTCTGTGATGCCATCTGAACAGTGAATCAACGTGGGCAGGTAGGTCTGCAGGAGAATTGAAGAATCCTTAGAAGAAGAGGGTCCACAACAGGGGTTCTAGTGTCAGGCAGACCTGGGTCTAGTCCTGGCTCGATCATCTCTACTAGCTGTGTGATGATAGGCAGGTTAGGAGCCCGCCTAGTCCCATTACTTAGCAGTAATGATAATACTGCCTACTTCTTGGAATGAAATACAGTATTCAAAAGAATAACAGGTATATATCTTCCCACCAGGATTAAAACTTTCTTCCACATGAGCATGGACATGAATAGTCTTCATGTAAGCACTTGCTGTGGGTTGTCACCTATAGTTAAATCTGCATTTCCATGTTACTGAACGTATAAATGGCCCTACGGGAACAGAGGAGTTAAGAGTCTGAGTTAAATTTGGCCCTGTAGCCCCCAGGTGCAGCTGAGCCAAGGGGAACTCAGCCCTTCCCCAGTGCCTCTTAAACTCCAGGTACTACCAGAGCCGTTAGGTCAGTGTGTCCTCTCAGATTTCATCCTGGCCCTGTTTCTTTCTGGGTGGCCCTTTGCAGCTCCGTGGGAGGGGGGTTGTGTGTTGGGAAGAGTATGCTTGCTCCAGACATGTATTTGAAGACTCTGAGCTAGTAGACATGAATGCTCCTAGAAGAAGGTAGTGATGGTAGGGGTGGGATTGGGAGAGTTACAAGCCTGAGAGCATGAGTATGTGGTGGCGAATACTGAAGATTAATGAAGATATATGTGGATCCAAAATACCTTTAGAATCTGCAATATTCGCTTGCTACTTACAGAAGAGACTTGGGGAGACGAATTAGTGAGCAGATTAAGACTTCGGTAGAAACCATTACACGTGTACTTATTCAGAAGGTGTGAAAGAACTTGTCTGTAGCCCCACATTAATTAACTTCTCTGCTGAAGCTTTGCCAAGCCTGTGAGAGCTTACCATACTTCACAGGGCCTCATTCCTCCTCCACAGAGTCATTCACCTTACTCAAGACCTCCTGTGCGAAATGCAACTTGGGATGCTGCCTGCTATAAACTGATAGCTGCCCAGTTCCCTTGCTGTAGGATCAAACTGATGGCACGTGTAGAAGGGCTTTGTTTGTGGTAGGCAGGGTGCTCCTGGGGAGTGGGCCCTGGCTTTTAAGAGCAGTAATAGAGCATATCAACATTTCCAATACTTCCTGCTGAGGCTCCCCTGTGTGGGCAGGGTGGGGGGATGGAAGAAATCTTTTCCTTTTCCTTCTCCTCTCCAAGGGTCATACAGAGCCACCGATCTTGTCCTTCTGCCATGAAAGGGGAAGGTCTTTAGATACAGGGCCCTGGTGAATCACTGCCCCTGCATACTTATTCCTGGGCACAGAATTGGTTCCACAAGAGCCTCTGTCTTTGCCTCCACTCTCATCTACCTCTTGACTCCATTGTTTGGATAACAATGAGGAGCCAAGTTTAGCAGTGAGCGTGGGGTGCTTTGTCCAGGCTTCTGCACAAAAGGACAGCTGCTGAAGCCTGCAAAGGGCTGCCAACCTGCCAGAAATCTAATTTCAGACACTTGCATCAAACTCACCTGCACTGTAGTGCACTCCCATAATTGTTTCGGTTCTTGTCAAAACTGCTTTTTGCCTTGGGAGAAGGCAGAACTCCACAGAGCCGAGAAAGGGGAAACCGGGGACCTTTCTTTCATCAGCAGCTTTGTCCTCAGAGCCTGGAACTCTCTTGCCGCCTGTCCACTCTGAATAATGAGAGTACACGGGAAAGGGTCAGAGTGACTCCATGACTCCACTGGTCTTAAGCAAGAACCCGTCGGTTGCCCCTCGGTGATGTCCGCACAGTGTACCTGTGGCACTCTCCTGATTTGTGTGGCCTGAGCAAATGTCCTGATTTACTAGTTGAACTCCTGGCTTATATGGGGCTCAGACTGCCAAGCTGCAGATGGGGTCCTTCTCAGGGCCAGTACTCGGGTAAAGTTTGTTTTAAAGACCAGTCTGTTATGTGGAGGGCACTGAAAAAAGGTGAGGTGCTCTTCCCATGAGGGGTATTGCAGTTGTTATTGATAATAACTGATAATGATGGAGACAGCTGCTGCTCGTGTCTGAGATTAGAGGGGTCCACGTTCCAGTTCACTGACCAAAGAGTGGCGAGGAGGACAGGGTGGGGCCCGGGGCAGCAGCGACAGCAAGGGATTTTCTGTAAGCTCACATCAAAGAGATTCCTCAGGATCGCATCCCCTTAAGCTTTTCTTTTGTGTATTGAAGTCGGCCTTCCCCACCCTTTCATTTCTGAGAGCAAAAGTACTTTCCTGTTCTCCTTGACTATTTATTTCTGAATCTTCATCTTATTTTCTTATCATCTAAATACGTACACATAAACATATGTAAACACAAATATATAAATATATGCGTAACAAAAATAAAGCATACATAACCTTATAATTCACTTTTTAAAACCTAAAGCGCATTGTTTCAATACCAATTAAAAACATCTTTCAATATCATTATATTTCTTTAAATTATTTTTAATGGCTCAGTCATAGTCTCTCTTTTTAATGCATCTTGATAATGACAACAGTATTACTAGCTAACACTTGTTGAATGATTTCTTGCTATTCAGTTATCTAGGAATATATCAAGCACTGTCCTAAGTTAAAATACGAAGAGGCAGGTACTATAATTATGCCCATTTACAGGTGAGGAAATGGAGGCTTAAGGAATTTAAGCCGTTTTTTTTAAAAAGCTTACACAGTTCTTGAGTAGCAGAGCCAGAATTTAAGCATTTGATTTCAGACCTGCATACCTAATCATTACACTGCAGTTCTGTGATTTACTTAACTGCTCTCTTATCGTTGACACTTAGGATTTTTTTTAATTAAAAAAATTATAAACCCTTGTTTAATCTTTGCATACATCTATAATGATATCCTTGACTAGATTTGCCTTATATCATTCTACTATCTTTGAAGAACATAGTATTCTACAGAGTCATAACATGTTAAGCTTTTTATTTGCGTTCTATGTAATACTTTTTTGTTTGTTTCTTTCCTGAGCATCTGTGATTCTGGGGAAAGGAGCTTTAATCCAGGAGCTTTAATCCAGACCAGCCCTCTGGCTCACCAAACCCTTGCTTCTGGCCTCTAGAAGCAAGCCCTGGGTGCTGGTTATAAAGAAACACTCAGAGTATAGTCTTCTCCTGCTCCCTCATTTGCTCCCAACCTGTTTCATTTCTTCTTGTCTCATGGATTCCAAGTTCTGCCAAACCATACCTTGAGTTCCTCTGCCCTGACATTCCCAACTGTGGCACTCCTATAGCTGTGGGTGACATCTTTTCTGGATGTTCTCAGCCTGGCTCTTCCTCCTGCCCAACCTCAGCATCTCTCATGGGCTGGAGACAGTGTGTGAAGACAGTCTAGTCTAAATGCTGTTTCCACCCCCCACCTGGCTCCAGCCCTCCAGCAGGTATCTGACAGGACAGAGCTTACCCTCTGCCATGACCCTGGGCTCTTGCAGTGTGTGAACAGGAAGGAATTTACCAGGAGTCTTCTTTTTTTCTTGCTATGCAATTTCTCTAGGAAGATTCCTTCCATCTGCTAGCTAATTTTCCTTATTATGTCTTCAAAGATGTCTCCTACATGTCCCTACTCCACCTTTAACTGCTCTCCCCCATTTCCTGCTGGAGTGCTACCCAAACCTCTTTTTCTTCATACTCACTGACTCAGGTGACAGTTCCATGAACTGTCTGAACTGTCCAGAAAAACAATACCACATTTATACGAGGCCAGAGAAACCGAAGCATAACCACGAGGTATTATTTCTCTTTTTAGCTGATTTCTGATTGTGGAATAAAGTCCTTGTGCAGTGTGGAGGGAGGTGGGTAGATGTTAGGAGGCGAGTGCTCCTTCGTTTACTCCCACAGGTAACGCAGCCTTGGGAGGTCTCTGGACTCGGCTTGTTGTTAGTGGTGCCAGCAGGGGCAGACCTAGACCCTGGACACACCCGGGCTTGATTGCTACTCCATTGCCATTTGTGTGAACACAGTCAATTTCTTAACTTCTTTAAGCATAATTTCCTCATCTGAAATGGGATAATACAAACTTCACAAGTTTATTGTGAAGATTAGGCTTTCAGAAAGTATAGGCAAGTCCTTTGATTGCCCACAGCTGGCCACAAGGTAAGGGCTCAGTGATTTTTTCATTAAATGCTTCTGAGGTGGGAGAGATCAAAGAGACAGTTTATGTTCTCACTGTGCCCAACTGCTTCCCTGTGGGGAGGACAAGCTGCGTGTTGACTGGCTAAGCTACTGAGGGCTTCTCCCAGGGAGAGCAGCAGCTCTAAAACGAAAGTGGTGCATGATCTCCTCTGGGCCAGGATTCTTATTCTGGGTCCACGAGTGGGCTTTTCTGGAGGTCTGTGCAGCTCCTACAATTGTAAGAAATCTTGTGGTTGCATGTGTATGTGCAGTTGACTGGGACAAAAGTTTGTGGCTTTCATCAGATTCTCAAAGGGGTCACTACTCCAGAGAGGCTAGTAACCATGTCTTTAGAGGCTCCCCTGGCTTCTGCATCCTCTTCCTTCATCAACAGTGGCTGTGGGCTGCAGAGGGCAGGGCCTGGGAGTGGATTGTGGGGCCTCAGCTAGACTCAGGAAGTACATGGACGCCACGACACATCAGTGCTAGAGGGAGTCAAGGGCAAGAATGGGCAGAGGTCATCAGGGGTCAAGGCGAGGTAGTGAGGCAAATTAAGGACGCTAAGGAAAGGCCTGACAGGCCAGAGCCAGGGAGACGCTGAAGCTGAGTTAGAGCTGTCTGTGTGACTGCAGCACTGAGGCCCTGAATGGGGGACCTGGATGGACAGTTAGCACTGCAGTACACGCCTGGCGTTCACTTTTGCTGCTTCTAGGCTCCTTCCCATTTTCTTTCTCTGCTTTCCTTGCACCAAGAGTTCTGTCTGCTAGAAGTTCAGAACCCATTTTTGTCTCCTTCTCACACGCTTCCTTCATCCCGGAAATGCAGAAAGATCACCGCCAGTGCCATAGACCTCAGCCGCTCTGGGCTCTTGCACTCTAAGAGGTTTCTGGGTTGGTACCAAACGGCCCCAGTTCAACCCTCCCTGGGATCTGTGGAGTCCTAATTGGGCACCCACAGGAGTGGTCAGCTGTTTGTCCACTTTGGAGAAGGTAAAAAGAAATGTACAGACACTATAATAAGAAGGATCGATGTTTTACATTCATTTATATGAATATTTTTTATTAAGGACTTACCACATGCCAGGTACCATTCTAGATGCTGGGGAACAATATCGAGTTAGATACAATCACTTTTTCTTAAGGCGCGAAAGGTCTCGTGTGGAAGTCAGAACAGTGGCCAGGCAATTACCTTGCAGTGATAAAAGTGTTCTCCTGGAGGAGTACATGGCTGGCCTGAGCAACGATGAGTGAGTAGCTACGTGCAACAGGGGAGTAATCAGAGATGTGCCAGAGAACTTCAAGGTCTGTCCTCGTTGTTTGAGAGAGGTAGAGTGAAGCCGACGGAGGGGAGGATGACCCTGGGAAGACATCTTCTCTTCTTAGATTTATTTTTTCAGAACCTCTTTTGAGTGTTCTTTGGGAGAGCGTCCTACCAAGATGCATGTTCTGTTGGCCACAGGTTCCTAATCTTTTTCAATGTTTTATGGCATTTGCCAGATTCTCCATGGCCTGCCTTCTTCTGCATTAATCTAAATTGTAAAATAGGAGAGGGTTGTTATCAGTGGGAAGGGTGGAGTGTCGCAGCAGTAGCAGCAACAGTTAGGCATGCAGCATGAAAAAAATGACCAGTGGTTTAAGGAAAAAAGCACTGGATTGAGAGAGAAATCTGGGTTCAGAATCTTATTCTACTGCCTATAAGACATGGGACATTTGGAGAATAACTTAACCTCTCTGAGTTCTCCTTTATCTATCAAAGTGAGATAGGTTATCTCTGTGTTAGATAATTGTGGTGAAGGATACAGGAGAGAATGCATGTAAAAGTGACTCAGCATGTTCAGTGGGAGGGGACACATTTGGGGGCCTGAGAGGCTTTTCTGAGTCTTGGGTATATTTTTTCACAGCCCTTCACATTTGAGAGAGCAGACAATCAAGAGGCACCCCAAACTATCCCTCTAGGGAGGATGTGAATGTCCTTTTGATTGTGAATCTGCATATGTGGCACAGATACTGTAGGTTAGTGTACTGAGCATCATTCCAAAGATCTTCTCCATTTTTTTGTTTATTTTAAAGAGTGAAATACTTAAATTTCCAGCTTCCCTTGCCACTAGGGAAGACTGTGAGAGAAAATTATGACTGTTGATATATAGACACAAGTCAATTGGAAGATCTTCTTAGGCAGAGATAAAGTCATCCAAAGAGAAAGCTGTTCGGTCTTCAACTTTCTTTCTTCCGGGGATGGAGACATGATGCCAGATGTGTTGCAGCCATCCTGTGACCAAGAGACAAAAGCCATATGCAAAGATGGTGGATCAAGACGAAAGCTACCATTGTGGCAGCCCGGACTGCCAGCTCCAGATTTCTTGTTGCTTGAGGCATATGAGCACCTTACTTATTTAAGCCATTATAATCAGGCTTTGTGTTACTCTCAGCGAAACACAATGCTAACCAAAGCAGGACTGTGAGGTCTAGGAAGTCCCAGCCGAACCCGGGCTCAGAGGGTGGTGGAGACACTGTATAGTGCAGGCCATCCTTCACAGCTTGAGGAACAATGGCTTGCCTTGACTTTGGCTGGCCGAGCTCCTGCTCACGCCAGTGTCTTGGCACTCCCCAAGGAAGACTGGAGCCTTGTGTATATTTTCTTTTTTTTTAACAGACATCGATAGTTTTCAGAACGTTTCTTTTCCTAGAGAAGAATCCTTGGGGGAAAACAGGGATTTAAAATGCCATCCTCATCAAAAGCATATACAAAGTCCCAGTGGACGGAGGCTCTGCTGGGTCTGTACAGGTTGACGAGCATGGTTTTTGTCCTCCCAAAGCTCCCGGTGGGAGGGCCGTGTGCAGAGCCGCCCTCAGAAGCTCTGGATCTGCTGCAGCGCATTAACATAAACAAGTGATGGACTTGGGAATGTTTACTTTTTGAGAATGTTTAACTTTTAAGGACATATCAATTAATTTTGTACGAATTAAATCTATAAATGCAGCCAAGGGAGTTGCTCAGACGTCTGAGGGCAGCTCTACACACGTCCCTCCCACCGGGAGCTTTGGGAGAACAGAAATCATGCTCGTCAACCTGTCCAGGCCCTAGCAGAGCCTCCGTACACCGGGACTTTTAAATGCTCTTTGATGAGGATGGCATTTTAAAGCCCTGTTTTCCCCAAGGATCCAACGATGTGGCTCCCATCTTGGGAAGATGTGGCTTTTACTTGGGCTGTATCCTCATTTCTAGTTAGTCTTGGGCCTTGGAACTATGACCAGGAGCCGCTGGAAAGAGGTCATCCAGTCGTGGGCTAGGGCCACATAAGCACTTCTTGTCACATTATATCACTCTCACCCCCTCCCCATCTCCTACCTCCCATCACTTGCAAGAGAAAACACAGGGGCCTCAGAGCTAGCACGAGTTGGAAGTGTGAAATCCTGTGCTTTGACGTACCTTCTTGACATGGAAGTAAATTAGAAAATTTAAATTAGAAAAAAACCAGTATGAAGATCTAGCATTTTTTTCTCGATGTAGAAAAGTGGCAGCTACTCCACCCTACTCCTTTAATGAGAATGTCCGTAACGTACTTTTCCTTGACCCCTTCACACCCCGCCCCCCCCCCCCCGCCCCAGTCTCTTCTCTTCCTCTTTCTTTCAGGCTACATTTTCACAGACCCGGCTACACACACCCCTCTCGACAAGCCTGCCTTCTGTACTTACAGCATTTGTTTTTCTTTCCCGTGATTACCTTTTGCAACAGATACGACTGGGGTCCTTACCCCATAATTTTGCTTCATCACCTTTCTTCAAGACACACCTTTTTTCCCTCTCTTATAGAGAGCAAAGTATCACTCCCTTAATTCCTGAGAATCTTCTGGAGTCTCTAGAGCCCTCGGTGCTGCAGCAGTGCTCCTTGGCTGTCCTGCTTGCTGCTTGTCTGGCTGGCGAGTTCATTTCTGGTGCACTGTGCCAGCTGGCAGGCCGGCCAGCAGACTCTCCACCCTTAGCTCTGCTTATTTCCTTTACTCTTTGATGTATTCTGGTGGTGGCTCGTGTTCCATTAATGTTTTATAAGCTGCCCCCAGGAACCTTGGTTGCATTACTCTGGGGAAGTTTCCCATCCTTCCTCCTCCTCAATGTAGAGCTTTGGGGCTAGAAAGAGAATTTCGTTTCCCTGAAACCTGGTGTCATCCGTCCTCAAGCCTCCAATTAGCTGAAGCTCAGTGCAGCAGTTGGAGGTGCTAACAATTTCCCTGACCAGGGAGGGAAAGCTCCTGGGGACAGTGACAGGCTGGCTCGTTATCCTGAGCTGTGTCAGCTTTCACATTAAGTCATTCTTCTGGGCTCTTTATTACAGCTTCTGGCTGAGACAAATTTTATTTGGTTATGCCCATTTAGCAGGGCTAGAAATTAAGACCAAGGGAAAGAAGCAGGAGGCTTGTTCAAGGTGAGGTAGCAAGTTGAAAGCAGAGCAAAATGATAGCTTCTTTCTTGCTTTTTGACTGAGGGTACAGTGATTAGCCTCCTCTGTCATCCTCAAGGACGTGAGCTCTGAGCCTGCTGTCAGGCTGCTGTGGGAAAAAGGAGGTTGGAAGTGCCCAGGCAGCAGCTTCTGTGGTGCTTTGTGCTTTGGCTTAGGATCATGTTCCCAAAGCATGGCGCAAAAGAGAGAAAATAATTATAGAGTGATAACAAGCAATGAGTCCTCTGCGCCCGGACCTGTGAAAGGTGCTTTCCATTCCCCAGCAATGTGACCGTGTTAGGTGCACATCCCCGCATTTTACGGATGAGGATTCTGAAGCTCAGAGATGTGGAGTCACCTGTCCTTCTCCACACATAGCTAAATCAGTGGCAATGAATCTTACCTGCCTTACATTCAGAGTCCTGCTAGGTCTGATTCTCCTTAAAAACTGGAATTCTCTTCAGACCCTTCGTCCTAAGTGGTTTTTCCTTCGCTGGCTGTAGCTGGGTCTGTTGGTCAACTTTACTGAGGTTTCCTCTTAGGATCCTTTCATTGTCATAATTATTGTTTTGCTGTTATGCTTTTATGAGTCTTTCAGCTCAGTTCTGGCAAACACACAGTCTCTTAGACTCACGGAATCCAAATCCAAATACAGACGCCAGAGTCTGTATTTAAAAAATTTTCTCAACCAAATCTGGTGATCGGCTAGGTTTTAGAACAACTGCTCTAGGCCACAAATAAAAACTCCAATTTCTTTATTTTCCACATGGGGATTATTTTCCACACATGGAATGTTTACTTAAAAATAAAAATAGTGAATGCAGGCCACTGGCCCTTAGCAATCCATAAGCTTCTATACTCTTTTCCCCATATATCGAATCACTGTACACTCATTTAATAATGATGCACTTTGATTCCAGAAGGTAAATCATGTGCAGTTGATCAAAGAAAATATTCTAGTCATTTATCTTTGGCTTTGGAATATGTCATGTGATTTCATCTTCTGCTTTGGATTATCTGTGCCACTGCATTAATGTGCTAACTGCACATTCCTTAAAAAAAAAAAAATCCCTATTTCAGAATTTACCTCAAGGGGTAAATCGTGATGACTCCCTCATCTCTTAGTTTAAAACAAAATCTCTAAGATCTTTTTTTCAGAGCAGTTCTTCACGTTGCCCCAGAATTTTATTGCCTCCCTACCTAAAACTAGTATTGTTCTTCGTAATTTTTTCTTACCAGCCCGTTAAGAGAAAACTTTCTGGAGGTCAGAACCTTGAGCTATGTTAAGGGAGACATAGTTCTTCCTTATGCCTTTGTGTCTTTGTAACATTTGCCTTTGCTTTTTTAAGTTTTTGTTTGTAAAGTCTGCAATCTAGCCACTATTTCCTTCCACTTCTTTTTCCTGGAATCTCTACAAATGCAATGTTGCCTTGCCATATCTCGCCAGATAGAAAGTGAAGGTAGTGATGTGCTGGTAAATGTTTCCAGGAGGATTAAAAGCCATGATCATAGAGCATTTGTAGCATTGGCCAATTTCCTTGTGTAAATACTCCTGTCTGTGGCAAATTTCAAGCTACCAAGCTGTTTACCAACCAGCTGGCAAAAATCTTGGAAATTGCAGTTGGCTCTTGGGAATCAGAACAGGCTCCCCGCACACCACAGGGTATAGTTAGCTGTTTAAGGGATGATTCTAATCAGCTATGGTGTTTTACACAAATGAAAATCATTTTTAGAGTCCTATTTACCAGTTATCTGACTTTGGGCAAATCATTTGACTTCTGTGACCTCAGTTTCCACATCTGTGAAATGCAGATAATATCCATCTTAAGAAAGAATATAAGAGGATTTAATAAGGCAGTTACTAGAATGGGTCTGGCATGTGTTAGGTGAGAAGCAAATGATTATTCCCCTCTGACCTGATAGAAACACAAAGCTGAGAACAGTGGAAGATTTTGAACTTTGGGTGCCATCTAGATGGAAAGTCTGCTGGTGGGTGCAGATGCAGCTGGAGCTAGACCGGGTAAGAGACAAGGCCAAGGCCTTTGATTTGGGAATCAGAACAGTAATACCTTATGTTCATGTTGCTCTCTAAAATTCACTTGGTTACTTTCACATGTGTTTGTCAGAGGCATGGGAAAGGGTGAATTCTTTTAGAGCAGAGGTCCCCAACCCCTGGGCTGCAAACTGGTCCTAGTCTGTGGCCTGTTAGGAACTGGGCCACACAGCAGGAAGTGAGAAGAGCACGTGAAGCTTCGTCTGTATTTGCAGCTGGTCCCCAGCGCTAGCATCACCACCTCAGCTCCACCTCAGATCATTAGCCATTAGATTCTCATAGGAACACTGGTCCCTGAGTTGGGGACCGCTGTTTTAGAGAGAAGAAAGGAGGACCTGGCTCACCACTGGTAGCTGGTATTGATTGAGTCCTGTCAAGTTTTCCTCCCCTCTCTGTTTATTCTTCTCCTTCTCTTCGATTTTCTCTCATAGGGTTTGTACCCAAGTCACTCACATGTCCTTAATGCTTTTAAAAGTGACCACGTCTACCCTTTGCAAAATACATTAACACTAGACGTAAGATTTTGGAATGGAGATAGAAAGTAATTTCTTCAGTTTCCAGTTTGCCACCCTGATATTACACCAAAAATTATGTCAACAGTGTCAGTGTTCTCTGCTTACTGGTCAGCATAGGTTGACTGCTATGATAATTTGCAGGTATCAGGGGTAAAACAATAGAAGCTTGTGTCACTGTCCACTGCCGTCCTCCCCTGGAATGTCTGCATCCGGTCTTCAGAGGAAGGGAGACAGAGAATGTGGAGGACACACATGTGAGATGGTTTCATGGGTCAGTCCTGGAAATGGCATACTTCACTTCTGTCCACATTCCACTGGCTAGAACTCAGTCACATGTTTACTCCTAACTGCAAGGGAGGCTGGAAATGTTAAGAGTTGTGTCCTTCAGCAGAAGAGGGAAAGGGCTTGGTGAGCATCTGGCCAGTCTCTGAGCCATTCCTATAGGGCCTGGTAGAAACCATCACCACCATGGATATAGCTCAATCCAGGAGACCACAGATGACTTCTTGTGCTTAGTCCCTAGGGTTTTCAGGGTTATTTTCATTGAGAAGTACAACCCTGTTCTACAGTCAGACGGAGATTTCATCTAAGTTGAATTTATAGTTGTCGAATTTACTGCTACATGAGCTCTTTAAACTTTCCAGGGCTGGAGTGTTTTTCTGACGTAGCAGCTAGTTTCAAGTTAACATTTTAAGTTGGTAATAACATTTGCTGTTGTGTTTATAATTAGCATGTCATTAACAGTCAGCGGGGTGGGGATTTTCATGGGACTTTTTTTTTGATTTAGCTCTTGTTTTCTGAAATGTGTCAGACAGTCCTTTCGGGATGTTTTAGCCACTTGCCTACATGAAGAAAACTTACTTCCCACCTCAAAACAAGATTGGTGTTGACACTTTTTTGAAGGGGTTGGCAGAATGTCTGGCTGAGAGCTCAGAGACTGCTGAGCTGGCCTAGAAGAGGTGACTGATTAGCCATGAAATACATGGGAATCAATGGAGCATCACAGAAGCAAGCTTCCTTCAGGCCAGCATCACCAGCCAAGGTGGGGGAGGGAGATTTGGGCAGTCCTGGGAGGAGGGGACTGAATTCACAGTCTGAAAGAGGTGAGAGACATGGGGCTCAGTGGTCCTACACTACAGGGTCATCGGACAATTCCTGGCAGGCCCCCAAGCAGTGACTTGGGAAGACAGGGACTACGGTGACATACTTCCCTCCAGTCTCTGTCAGGAGAGAGGCATGACAACGGATGAGCAAAACCCTGAATAGGTAGGTGGAGTTCAGAGCCCAATGCTAGCTGTGGAATACAAACTGTAGAACTCAGTAGGAAACAGAGGCAAACGCTCAGCAGTCTGGCTCTCCTGTGATACCATAGAAACTGGGGAGTAAGGGCATGTCTGGGCTGCACCAAACACAGCTGGATCCCCACCTAAGGGGCTTGAAGCTTGGATGTGCCTTGACCGAGGTGACTTGGGAACTCTGTGAGTCAGATCCGTATGGTAAGAGGGTTTGTGCACAGGCTTTGGGATGGGGTAGGCCTGAGTTTAAAACCTGGCTTCATCATTTCCCAGTTCTTTGGCCTTGGGTAAATTATTTGATTTCTCTAATTAAACAACATAAAACATGTGAGGCATTTAGGGCGGCTACACCTAGGTAGGAACCTTTAATCAGTGGGAGCAAACATCTACTGCAAAGCCCCACAAAAGCAGCAAGAGCAACATAGCCAGGCAGGCTTGTGAAGGCAGGAGCTAAAATTTCGGCTCTTCTGACACTTGTTTTATAAAGCCTGTGTTTTGTGAGGTAAGCTGTCACGGGGGTGAGGGGTGGGGTGAGGGGTGGGGTGGGGGGTGAGGTGGGGGTGCCTCTGTTATGCCCGCTGGTTTCACCAGCTGGGCTTTCCACAGTGTGGGTAACTGCAGGGTGGGCATATGCCTTCTTCTCAGTTAGGTGTCTGGAAAATGGAAAAGAGGTCTATTTAGTCAGCCCACGTTCTGGCTACTGAACTTTTTCAGCACTTTTACTTCCCAGCTTGAGGGCCAACCCTTTCTTGTGGAAGGCTGTGACTTGGTTATCACACATTGTCTTCAAATACCTATGTGACTCGAAGCACAAAGATCCCTAAAGGGGTAGGAAGGGCCTTTTTCTTCTTCTTTTTCTTTTTTTGTACTGGTATTTAACCCTGAATGGTTGGAAGGTTTAACATAAATTACTTTGACCTTGAGCTTCAAGTGGCTGTAAAGTCTTGAGGGCTGCCCATATCTTGGAGAGGAGTTGGCTTTCACCTTAAGACAAGCAGGATGAATCATGAAAGGAAAGGACTTCTTTAAGAACCTTGGTTTTTTAAAGGTCTTATACAAAAAGTTAAAAGAAGGGCAAGTACCTGGATTAAAGCCAGCAGGAGGCAAGTCTGTGAACAGTAATGATAGAGGAGGGTTTTGGTTTTCTGCTTGGGGAAGCTGGTCTATTGTAAAGGGAGTTGGAGAAGCCAAGGAGATAGGCCTATAATTCTGCTTTCTCCATCTCCAGTCAAGAGAACATGCTTCAGTTTGGAAGGTGCAAAATAGATTATTCATACAAGAGATGATGGCCAAGGAGGTGAAAAGATCGTAAAAGTACCAAGCTACTTCAACAGCCATAGCCATAATTGCCATTGATTGTCCACCTACTGTGTGCCATAGGAATTTTATATACATTGCATCTGTATGAGATTGGTGTTATTGGCATTATTTTATCTATAAATCCACAAGGCCCAGAGAAATTAAGCATGCTGGGTTCCTAGAGAGGGGAGGATTAGAACTGTTCTTTCCCCACCCCCCCTCACTGCTTTGAGAATGGCTTTGTGTCTCAGGCTTGAAGGAATTGTATCCTGAGATGCTGAAGGAACTTGCCTTTGTGATCACAGGGATATCAGCAAGAAATCACTGAGTAGAGATGAGGAAATGCCTAGAACTTGAAGAGACAAGAATGCACAGGTTCATGAAACTAGACTTCCGAGCTTGTTCTTATTACCTGGCAAAATTCTAGGATCCTAGCTTTTGCACTAACAGGCTGTGTAACCTTAGGCAAATGACATAATCCCTCTGGGCATTATTAGTTTCTTTGTCCGTAAAATATGTGCTTGTATTACTCTTTTCTCTAAGGTCTCTTCTAGTTCAAAGTATTTCATCCTAATAAGTTCCTTTAATGTATTCTGACAGTTTTAGTGTTTCAGCCCTATCTCTATTAGAGAACGCTTTGTATCAAATGCTTTAGCCTTTCTTCAAAGGGTAAAAGGTTCAGAACATGGAGGTTGGAGTGAAATAGTGGTACGCTTAAATCTCACCTCTTTTACCTACTAGTTCGATGACCTTAAACTAATTCTGTAAACCCTCTGTACCTCAGTTTTTCCTGCTGTAAAATGCTAATCTTTCACAGAATTCTAGTTGTTTCACGGGATTGTTTTAGTGTTAAATATAATAATACAATAATAAGCTCAGTGCCTAGACTGTTAACAAGTACCCAGTAAATGCTGGTTCCCATATTTCATTGATTCTGAGAGACCTCTTCCCCCCCCCCCCCCTTTTGCTATTTCTCAAGTCAGGATTCATCTAGTAGTTTACACTGCACAATCATCTTAATTGCAAGTTTTTTCTTTTTTTTTTATGTGCATAAACTAGTGATGCATTTTACCATTAATTGAATATGTTATTTCCCCAGCATGATTCTCACTCCTGAAGTTCTCATTTCCCCTCTGCGATGCCCCCTTCTCTAACTTCTTGCTGGCCATTATCTCTTTTACAGCAAAGCAGAATTAGGGAATGAAACAGCTCGGTAGGGACAGCCTCGGTCATCATCTTGTCTGGCTTGTTCATTTTACTGGTGTTGACAATGAAGGACAGGAAGGGGAAGAGACTTCAAAGAAGCCACAAGGGGAACCGAGGTCTTCAGATTCCTAGTCTAGTGTTCTTTTCGACATCAGCAACATTACTAGCCTGTAACAAACCACAGCTATGACTCGGTTTCTCTTTATGTGCCTGGGCCCCAGTCAAATGGTAACACTTCCAAATCTACATGTGGATTTTGATAAAAGGATTTTAATCCTAGAGTCCCCCAAATTGGCATGGTTAGACTTCTCTTCCCATTTGTACAAACACAGAATCATAACATTTTAGGGCCGAAGGGAAGAATTTTTCTGTGGGAACTATAATGTCCTTCATCTTTGCATGTAGTCTGAATTTGCAAGGCATGTTCTCTGGGGACAGCTTATTTCTTCCCAGTTATTGTGTCTTCAGTTCTAGGAGCTGACAACATGTAGATGACTGTGTCTTAATTTGTCGACGGTTTCTGCACTTTGGCCCCTTCCAGGTTTGTACAGCTGAGCCCAGTGACAAATCAATCACACAGTTAAGAAACTTCACTAATTCATTCATTCACTCCCTCACCAAGCACTTAGTGGCCACTTAGTATCTAACAGTCAAAAGGTAGGCGCATAATCCTAGTTTATCCTGACAGTAGCCTTATGAGGTTGGTGCTACTTAGTTTTGTAGATGGGAAAACTGAGGAAGGGTAATGCTAAGTAACATTTTTTTTAAGTTGGATGTTGATGAATGCTTCATGTGGAAAATGAGCTAGGGCATTCCAAAAGCAAGGGAGAATTTTATTGTTATAAGAAAAATGTCTTAAGTTGAAATAACAATATGGATTATTTTACACTACAAGATGTGGACAAATAGAAACATACGCCCATAGCCCATAGAAAAGAAATAGCGTATTCATCGAGTAGCTTATTAGCTCTCAACATAGAGTTACTCTGAGCTCATGGAATCCAGAGTAGTGCTTTTTCTTGTCTCATGTATGGGTTGAACTTAAGGTGTTCAAAATATCCAGAGGGCCTGGTCTTTTCTGGCCTCTATAAGCAGCTAATTTCTCTCCTCTTTGGTCTCTTTTAAATAAATGATCTTTTATGTTAAAAAGAATGTCTTTATTGTCTTTATATCTAGAAATTTCTAAAACTCATTATTCGCAAGAATTTTCTTGATAGGTGGTCACTCAAAATTTTGAATAGAGCAGAACAAGTCAAACCTGTTTGCAAAGGGCTTTTTCCTTGGTAGAACGTTCATCTAGCCTTTTGAGTGATTTCTCACCTTGCCATGTATTGGACTGTGGGCTTCAAAAGCCATTGAGCAGGTTGGTTTCTTGCTATATAGCATGGCAGCCTCTTTCCAGTGTGACCTTTTTAGCTTTTAACAAAAAGCCTTGATAGAGGATGATTGGACTCTGCAAAATAAGCATATAGGCAAATTTTCAAACAGCCTCTTAAAAATGTTGAGTCTCCTACTTTGTGAATATTTTTCCCATTAGGGGACCTGAGGATTTCCCTTCTCATTTAGACTTCTTGGTCTTCTGGCACAGCTGTCTCATGAAGTGGCAGAGGGTGACAGGCATCTAATGAGGCTTGGCAGCTAATAACTTAAAGCTATGGTTCCCACTGGAGAATTTGATCAGATTTCAAAAATTAATAGTGATATTAATTTTTTTGAAAAAAACAAGACGAGGAAATAAAAGTCACTTGTTTTATTCCTAGGCTCATGTGCTTAGGCCATCAAAGATGGCCATCTCTGTGGCTCCCCTGGATGGCAGATCTGTGTTTCATGGACTCTGGGTTCTTCCTTGCTGGATGAGCCCCTTATCGGTTGTATTATAGACAGTTTTTTTACTCATTCAGTATTGGTTATGGAGTATGAAGAGCGTTCTCTGTACATTCCAAAGGAGCACTTGACATAGATCCTGCCCTTGGGGAACTTACCATTTGTAGGATATCTGTCCATCTAAATGATTAGCACCATCAATAGAACTGCTATGCAATAATGGAAATGTTCTCTGTGTCTCTCATTAACTTCTTCGTGACAAATGTAACAAGAAAGTGAACTTTTAATTTAATTAATTGGAATTTAAGTTGCCTCGTGTACCCAGTGTTCCTCCTGTGTTGGAAAGCAAAGCTCCAAACCACCATCTACCCATCCTTGTATTTGAATGTGACTGTACTTACAGTGGGCATACTTTTCAGGCCATGTGGTATGAAGCAAAGAGGCTTGACTAAGATTGGATTTCTTCAAGACTCATCATAAGACCTTGAGTCTCTTCCCTTCACTGGATCTCAGTTTCCCTTTCTAAAAACAAAGGACTGACTAGCAGCTCTGTCAGGACTTTCTAGTTTTGGCATTCCACTCGGTTCTGGCCCCTGATGGATCTTCTAGGAAGGGGCGCATTTTGTCCAGTGATCTGAGGAGAAGGAAGGTTGTTGTCTCTGCTCAACTCACTGGCATGGGCTCTTTGTAAAGACACTGGCACATTTAGGAGTTCTTCCTGAATGAGGGTAATGGGAGAAGGAAGTGAGGGAAAGAGGTGTTTTATTTTGGGAGGCTGGGGAAGATGTGGGAGGTAGAGGCTCTGGCCCCATTTCTGGGGTGGCAATCCTTTTCATTATGCATCATAGGGGTTGCAGGGCTACATTCAGTTGTCAGAAGAGAAAGTGGTTGGAAGAGGTGGCGTGACTCTATTGGGGTTGACATTTCAAGAAGACCTGAGTGTGTCTTCCCAGGTTTGGTTTGTCTGAATGTCCTAGTGGGTGTGCTGAGACGATTATACACATAAGAATTCAGAGAAGTGCCTTTGGTTATTTTGAATAGTCTTCACCCCACATTGGGAGCCATGTTCCCTGTGTTCCCTGATTGGGAACATAGCCACGTAGTTACCCAGCATCTAGTGCCACACTTGCCCTGTAGACTAATGCCTGCCAAGAGTTCAGGGTTACAACCAGCACATTTATGGCCTCAGACCCTATGAGATACCAGGGCGGTGCAGGTGGACATGGGATGATCCAGGCTTTCTCTGATCATGGTCACCAGTACCCTGAAGTTGGTGGTGATGGCGGTGGTAATGGGAGGGCTTTAGCTAGAGCCTAAAAGCACAGGCATGCTTCAAGATAAGAAAGGCATAAAACCTGTAATTGCTTCCACAAAAAGACTACAATGAAGACATGATAGCTAATACCTACCTTTTGTGTAGGGCTTTGTAGTTTGGCAACTGCTTTACTTTGAATTTACTTCATCTTTACTGGGGTAATGTTGACATACCACTTGAGGAAATTGAAGGCAGGTAGGAAGAGGAGCCTCCCCAAAGTTGCTTAGTTGATATGAGTTGAACCCAGGTCATCTGACTCCAAGTCTAGTGTTTTTTTTTTTTTTTTTTCCTGCCATCCCACGGGGACCAGAAGCTCCATGAGTAGCACAGTCATGAAGTTCTGGAGAGAACATGTCACCATGAGTCCTCATCATATTGTGGATGAGGACCCCAACAGACATCCAGCAAGAACACAGAGCATAGTAAGATGTTAGGCCGGGTGAGTGGGATTAATTCTTACCAGTATGCTGGTACAGGCAAGCTGCCGGCTGTCCTCTCCCAAGCCTGTAGGCCTTTATCTTTTATTTATGAGCCCACCACAGGACAGGGGTAGGAAACTCAGTCCCAACTTTAGAAGATGGGCAGTGACACCAGTGGGTAAGGTTCCTGATGAGGAGGCTGCCTACCTTCCCCTTCTGCGATACTTCTCTCTGTACTATTGGTACTCTGCTGGCCCCTTCTTGGCAATAAAAATATCTGGTGCCTGGTCCGGGGAGGCTTCCTGGAGGAAGGGGGACCAAAAGCCCAAGTCAGACCATTTCTAGGGCCCTGCGTCTTATTCTGGTGATTAACCCAAAAGAACAAATTACAAAACGTGCAAACAAACTGAAAGAGAGACAAAGATGCAGAGCCTGGATTAAGAGATCAAAGAGGCAGAGAGGACTGTAAAATCCAGGCAGAGAAAGCAGAGAGGTGGTTTAGTATAGATTTGGGTTTTGGATGTTTTGTCATGTGGTCTTCATGTGATGCTACAACTTAAAAATTTTAGTACATAGTCATTGTACAAAGTTTGAAAACTATATAAAAGCGTAAAGAAGGAAATTAAATATCTACATAATTCCACAACCAAGAAATATATTATTTGCATATTTGAGATAATACCAAACTGCTATTTCTGAAGGCCAAAAACCACTTGCGTCTTGGCAATTACATATGATTCAACCTAATATATATATAGTACATTTATCATTAGTATTTTAATTTTTATGTATTTTGAGCATTCTTCCATGAAATTATAAATTACTCAAAAATGAACACTGGTGTTCCATTTATAGCTATCTCAAGTTTCTCTAACTCGTCCCCTTCTGTTGGAGTTTAGGCTGCTTGCAGCTTGGGACCACAATAAAAAGTGCTGCTTGAAATCTTTCATCCTCAAACGTTTGTCCTTATTTTGCCTTAGTTCTTTAGGGTGGATATCTCGAAGGGGAATTACTGGTTACTGGTTATGCGCAATATCTTTATTCATGACTCATGTTACCAAACTGCTTTCTGGAAAGGTCCTTGCAACTTTACTTGCACCAGCAGAGATATGGGCGGGCAGGGCTAATACCGGACTCAGGCCAGCCTTGAGGATTATTGCCTTTTCAGAATCTCTGCACCTTAATGGATTTTAAAACTTCTTATTGTTTAGTTTGGTTTCCTGGCTAGTAATTAGGTTGACTACTTTTTCTTATGTTTATTAGCTATTTCTCCTTTTTTGGAAATGTACATTTTTATTCTTTGCCTGTTTTGCCAAAGGAACAGTATTAATCCTTTCTCTGTCAGATTTGTTGTAAATATGTTCCCAGCTTGTCATTTACATTCTAAATTTTGTTTATACTCTGATGTGTAGTTTACTATTTTCCACTGACAAAACCATCAATATTTTCCTTTCCAATTTCTTTCAATGCTTTCATGCCTAGAGAGCTCTTTTTCATTTGGGGATAAGTTAAATATTCACTCATATTTTCTCTTAAGGAGTTTTCTTAAGTGTCACTTTTTTAAGATTGGGTTTCTAATCTGTCTACAATTTATTTTGGTGTATGGTTTGAAATTGTGAGGATTAACTTGATTTTTCTTTTTCAAATAGTCCATTTTTTTCTAGTGTCATTTATTGAATAATTTATCTTTTCCCCCAATTGTGTTGGATTCTTCCGTTATCATATATGAGGTTCTTAAATATGACAGGCTCCATTCATTTGTATTTTAATTCTTGTGTCTGTTCCTCCTTTTAATAACTGTAGTTTAAATATACATTTTAAAATATCTAGTGGGGCAAGCCCAACCCATTTTTCATCTTTTTTCCAAAATGTTTAATTACTTTCATCCATTTATTCCTGCAAGTGGAAGTGTAGTTTAAAATCCCTTTGGTACATAACAGGTACTTAGAGATTCATTCGACAGATATCTGCTATAATATTTAGTTTTTTAAGCCAGCATGTTGATTTTATTTGAATTTTATTTTATTTGAATCTTCTTTAATGTCTTATATTCCTGAGATAAATCCTATTTGCATACATGGCAAATTTTTAAATGACATTTAATGAAAAATTAATTTTTGTTTTACAACTGCTTTGGACTTTAATTCCTTTAGTTATGAGACAATTTTATGTATGATTCTATTTGCCATGGAATCTCATCACAGACTGAACAGCTACGTAACACAGTTGTCCTAAACTTTAAATAAATTTGCTTTTACAATGTTCTTTTAAAATGATCTTTTCAGATGGTATCATAACAACCTAATTCTTAAACTTTTAAGTGCCTGAATGTTATGCAAAGATCTTGTTTATGAAAGACTAATATACAAAGGAGGAAATTTGCCTTTCTCCAATTATTTCAAGAATAAATAAAAATTGGACAGTGAAAAACATTAAAGAAACATTAATGTCAGCCATAATCGCATTTTCCAGAGATAACCACTGTGTACTTGTATATATGTAGTTTTTATACACACATACTCCAGTATATGTAAAAACAGAATAAGGTTGTATATGCAGTGTTATAATAGTTTTTTTCTACTTAATATGCTTCCATTTATTATTCTGTACATGTTAATTATGTAGTGTCATGTTTAATGGCTGCATAGAGTGGACATACCATGGATTATTTTACCAATCTCCTATTGTTGAACATTTAAGTTTGGTGCGATTTTTCAGTAGTACAAAGCCATAATAAATATCTTTACTCTCCACCTTACCAGTATTCTAATCTTCAACATATAAGCTGTGTTGTGAGTACATGTGCACAGTCATCCATGGACAGGGCACCCTCTCGACTCCCCGGTTATGGCAAAGACTTCTCTTCTTCAAGGAGCTGGATAAGAGTAAAGAGGACAAGGTATTCCAGCCTCCTGGAGGTAGTCTGCTCAGATTACTGGAGAAAATTCTAAGTAATAGAGAATTAATGAGAAAATAGTTTCAGAAATCATGGAACAGAAAATTTTAGCAACTTGGGGCCATTGATTGTATGGAGCAGGTGGATTTGAGGTCAGACTCACCTGGGTTTGTGTTTACCACTCACTGTGCCCCCACACTGACCTCTGCAACCACCCTAACCTTTCTCCTTCTGTAAACTCCCCATTCACACTGGCTGGACAGTTCAAGGCCAACCAAGGAAAAGACCCCAGAACAGAGACTCTCCTCAGGCCTCTCTTGTTCTTTCACCCTGCAGGCAGCCACAGGGCTCCACATGGGGCTCTGAAGGTTTTGCCTACAGGTAGATGTTGGGGTTACCTCATCTCAGATGGTGGCTCTGCTATTGGGATGCATTTTCAGTCGGGGTGGTTCTCAGAAATGCTGTCTGGACCTGTACACCTTTGTTTGGAACCCAGCCTCTTAAGAGCAGGTGGGTAGAGGAGTCAGGGAAGAAGGAATGTGGTGTGCTAGCTATAGGCAGCAGCATATAGAGTTTAGTGTGTGTGTGTGTGTGTCGGTGGGGGTGGGGTAGTGCCTGTGATCATATCCCTCTGGACACAGGGGAAGCAATAAGTCCTCAATAAGCTTGATCAGAAGCTGGTCTCCCTTTGGGGACAGGAGACTTTTCTTGGCATCTGGGGAACCTGGTGAGGGGTACAGGAGTTGCATGGAGTGCTTGCTGAACAGCCCGGATTGGGGAGAATGAGGAACTACATACTCAGAGTGCGAACAGTGTAGCTTACAGGTATGTAGTAGGAAGATGAAGAGGCAATTTTTAGCCGTTATTTTCTGAATTTACTCCATTCATTTACTCATTCACTCACTCATTTATTTGTTCATTCACAGAATCAACGCTTATTATTGAGCAACTACTATGTGCCATGCCCCATGCTAAAGCGACCAAGATGAACAAGAAAGAGGGAAGGGGTACTGTGTTAACTTAGCCTCAGCTATGTATCTGGTACCTTCAAATAGATTTTCTCCTGTAATCATCACTTATGAAGTAGGTGCTGTTACCTGAGGAGGAAACAGAGACCCAGAGAGGTTAAGTAAGTTGTCCAAGGGCACACAGCTAAGTGTTTTACTCAGGGCTATCTCTCAGGATGTGCCTGCTTTGGGAGAGCTTGCCATCTCATACAGAAAATGGCTCATTGAGCAAACAGTGTCCAGGCATGCCCAGATGCAGCTGCCCAGCTGGGAACACTTGAGAACCCCCTTCTTATCCGGCCTTGTCCAACCTCTCAGGGATCTCGTTAAATAAGTTTGCAGATTCATCCTGCTGGCCCTAATCGTGACCATAACCCCTCATGGATCCAGGAGGAGTCAGGTTGTCCAGCAGGGGTTAGAGGCCAGGGGAAACTTCAATTTGGAAGGCTTCCAGGAAAAGTACTATCATGGCATCTATAAAATTCATTTTATGTTTAACCTCACTTCTCCCAGCCTTCAGTAACTCCGTAATGAGAGAGAATTACCTCTGATTAAGCTTATCCTTGTAGGATCCTGTATGCAGCCTTCACCTCCCGCCGTCTGCCTCAGCTTCCTTTTATCCAAGCTAAGGAACAAAATCATTTCTCTTCTCTAGCTACTTTCTCTGCCAGCCCAACCACAGTATTGGGCTCCAGCTAAATCATGAGTGTTAGAAACTGGGTCATGAATGAAGCAGATGCTGAATGACAGAATCTAACAGTTAGAACTTGAGATAAATTATGGTTTCTCATTTTGACTTTGCTTTAGATCAATGTTTCCCAACTATTTAGGGGGCCATTTTCTCCTTGGAAAGTCTAATGAAAACTAGAATTAGACAGATTCTCTTCTAAGAAAAATGGACACATATGGACACATGTGCAATAATTTCCCTGAAGTTGCATGAGGTTCGTTTTTGAGGCAAGTTTCGGAAGCCTGCTTGGGTTTACCAAGTGCTCGTGGGCTGTGTGGCTTAGTATATCCCTGGTGAGCAGGGTTGAGGGTTACCTAGGCATCACTTTGCAGACATTTCCCAGCTCCTTCTTGTTTTCCATAATTCTAGAGAAGGGTTCTAATTTTATGAGCTCTTCACATTACTCCTGGTTTCATATTTAGCACTTGGCATGGTTATTCTCCTTTCTCAGGAAGTAGCAGGCATCATGAGTCCGACTCTCTCCAGATCTTGGTTATTTTCTAGCTTATGCTGGCTCCTGGTTTCGCTGGGTCCACAGGGGAACTTTATTGCTTTTCTCTGGCAAACATTGAACACATCTCTCTATTACTCTGGAGAGGGTCTGGGTCAGAGGGGAAAAAACTCACCATTTTCCTCTTTTCTGTTTCCCTAAACCCACCAGAAAGACTTTAATATTCACCACCATCCTGTCAAGTCCAAGACCTTGCTGAGGATCCTGTAACACTTTGCTGCTTCTCTGGTTACTATCTTTCCACTTTTTAGACACTTCCTTAGAGCTTGAGTTTTATTATCCCTTTGGGATTTTCTTGTATGTATGTACCGCTATCACGGTGTTTCTTACATGATATTAAAATTACATGTTGATGTATTTAATTCTCCCCTTAAACAAGAAGTCCCCTAAGATGAGGAAATCTACATTTTTTTTTATTGTACCCACAGTGATGGGAACTTTGCCTGTCACATTATAGGTGCTCAATAAATATTTATTGAACTGAATTAGGGCAATGTGTAAATACCCAAAGTAATCATTTAAGGAGAGATTTAAAAATTGCTTAAAACTCTAGGCATCTTTTCATGGCCAACTCATTCACCTCAGATATGGTCAGCCAGTTTATTCAGAAACCTAAACATAGTATTGGGAGACATTCGGAATTCATGCTGTATCATTTCGATCAGAGATCTGTGTGTGTGCGTGCGCACGTGTTTGTGTGTGATATGCACAGACTTTTCCATCTTTTACTGCAGTTATTTGAAAACGGCACCAGAACAAGTCTTTTTATTCTCTCCAGCAATCTCTTCCAGTCTAAGCCCCTTCAGCACTTCTTCACATTTGTTCATCTCCCTGCTGTATCTTAAATGTGTCTCTTTTTTTCTCTTTTTCATGTGGTTCCTACCTATATCCTGGGACAGGCTGGACAGCAGCCGCTCCAAGTACTAACTACCTAACCAGCTCAGGACCAAGGACAGCAGCAAGCTTGTTCTTGAAGTGGGAGGTGCTTTAGCTTGCTCAAGTTTGTTCAACAATATGACCTTTGGGTGGGGTCTGCTGTAGTCTACAAACTGGTTATTACTTTGGCCTTTGTTCTTCTCTGTCTGTGGTGGGCTTGTGTTTTGTCTGTGTCAGGTATGTCACTGTGGCATTGTTTTCACCAGTGGGCATGGAGGTGCGAGCAGGGAGAAGCTCTGGACTGGGAATGAGAGGGACTTCTTGAGGAGCTGCTGATGGGGGTCTCCTGCTCTGACCTCTGCGGTCAGCTGTTGCTGCTATATGCCACCTACATCTGAATTTCAGGCCATAAGGAACAGGGGGAGAGGGGAGAGGCCTTGGGGAGGTTCTGGGCCATTTCATGTTTGGATGCCTGCCAGAGTGGCTTTCATAATGATGGAGACCAGAGCTAGCTATTCAAATCAACAATTTCATCTTTAACTAAAGTCAGTATGCCCTGATTAACCTAAAATTAATTAAAATTAAAATACTATTGATACGCATACTGGAGAAGAGGGGAGGGACTGGCAGTGAGAGTCACAAGAAGCAAGACTTTCATATGTCTGAACTTCCCCAGCATATACCTTCTGCCTCTGAGTACTTTAATTCTCTCTAAATATATTACAAAAGCAAATATATTGCTAATGCTTAACAGTTGATTCAGATCCATTGTTGACTAATTCATCACTGGCTAATGTTCAGTGATACTTCATGGACCCTACGAGGGTAATGCTAACCACAACGAAAAGACAACAAATCTATCACCGCGGCCACCGTCTGTGAGGTGTGAATACTGTAAGTAACTGGGTCCGTTAGTAAGGAATCAGGTTTAAAAAAGCGATGGGTAGATAAATCACTTCTCAAGTGGCCATTTCCTTGTGTCTAGAGCACACTGAATGATGTCAGCTTTTCTCGGGAGGGGGGAGAATGAATGAGCCTGTGCGTATCGCAGCTGAGGTCTCAACTCAAGCTGATATTAAATCTTGTGAAGAATAAACAGAAACGGTTTGCTCATTAGCTGGGCTTAGAGAAGTGTTAGCCACATGTTTAAAGTGCTAATTATTAGTCATCTTTAATGGAGCTAATTTAGCAATGGTAAGTGTTACAAATTTCTGCTCTTCAAAAGTAGCCCTTTAGCCAGGACTTTATATCTCATATTGACTTTAGAAAGTTAATATTGAAATGGACCACAATTAGGTTCACGTGGGAGTGTGAGAGAAAGATGGAGGTGTGGGGGTAAAAATAGACACAGAGAGGGACCAAGGGAGGAAGAGGCGCAGCAATTACTATAAGCACCTTTTGTGTGGAAGGCACCATGGCACCATGGATGAGTATGAGTTGGTCTGTGGGTCACTCATTAAGCACCAACTGTATGCAAGCACTACAGATATGGAGATGAGCACCCCGTTCCTGCCCTCGGGAGCCTAGAGTCTAGAGAGGGGTCCCGATGCAGCAGCGGAGATGGCGTGACAGTGAGATGCCTGCCCTATGAATTCATGAATGGAGGAGCCAGTCCAGCCCGGGGTGGGGAGGGAGGAGTTAGGGAAGGCTTCCTGGGGAAGGTACACAACTCACTCTCATACAGACAGAAAACAGTCATGTGAGGAGTGACATTCAAATGCATGTCAAAGTTGAGGGAAGGTAGACATTGCTTCTCCTAAGTGTAAAGACTGTCCAGTCTGGCTGTTATAGCAAGTCCCTAGCTACTGCCTCACATTGCATGAGGTCTTGTCAGTTTGCTTAGAAAAGTTTAGTATTTAGCAATTGCCAAAGAGGAGCCCTTGCTTTGTCTTGTTTTTCCTCTCCACTTTTGTACTGAATAAATAAGGTTAGCAGAAGCTCATGAACGTCCTCCTCTTAGAAGCCCCCAGCCTGGTGCCAGGGAACAGAACGCTGCCACACTGTCCCACCTCCATAGCTGCAGCTCACTCCAGGAAGGAGGGTGCTGCCAGGGCGGTATTGACATTTGTGGTGTCAGTGGTGAGGGTCGGCTGTGGGAGTCGGCCTCGCAGTGGGTAGATGGATCCCCGTGTTGGGAAGGGGCCAGTGGATCTCTACATCTGTTGCTGGCACAAAGCTGCCTAGTCTCTTTTTCTGCCGGGTTTATTCCTTCTTCAAAATACACATATCCTGCCTCAGTGGTAGTTATTTTAACAAGAGCTCCAAGGAGCATATTTATAGTCGCTGGAGGAGTTTTCCAGCACGCAGTGTCCTTAATAGTTCATTAGTGTCTGTAAAGGGGAGACATTAACCTTCATCTGCATGTACGTGTGTGTGTGTGTATCTTTCTCTCCAGTGCTTTCTCTCTTGCTCTTGCTCTATTCCCTTTCATTCTTGCCACCTCTCCCTCCTTCTCTTGTGTTAATATAGGAAAGAGGGGAAGGAGAGAAGGGACCACGAGGAGAATGAAGATTATTGCTTCTACCGGTTAGGTTCCCTCCTGCACTGACAGTGCCTTTTCCCAAGGGCTTTGCCCATCTAGCACCTTAAGTCTCTTCCCTTTATATGCTTCAGTTCTATGTTGCATGTTCACGGGGTCTCACACAAACTCTCTGCCTACTACTGGCCTGGCAGGCTCCCAGGAGGTACCTCATAGACAGACCTTCTTCTTGCCTCTCTTGGAACTTAAGGAGAAGATAAAGAGAGACAAAGTTCCAGGGCCCCTGCCCCCGTATTCCACCCCCACCTCAGCAGAGGCCATGACAGAGGAGAATGTGACGTGGAGGTCGAGGTCAGAGCCTGCTAGGTCCAGTTCTGTTGTGAAGCCACAGCCTTCTCCCAGGACCAGACGGATTCCACCCAGCTCTGACCCTTGCTGGCACAGTCCTGGCTCTCTGAGCTTCTGAAGGCACTTGCAGCCACTTCTTTGCTCTTGTCCTCCCAGGAGCCTACCCTGTCGAGAGATCAGGTTCAGATCACAGAGCCCACCTACCACCTCCATGCCCTTTTTCCATCACTCCCTAACTCTGCTTTTCTGTTCAGCCAGTAAAGCTCTCTCCACCTCTGGTTTGCAGCTTATTTGCCCCTTCCTCTCTGCGTTGGCATGCAGTGCTCCACACCGGAGCACCATCCCGTGGCCTTTCCCTTATGCAAAATTGGGTTCACAGATCACCTCCTCTGAGGAGCTGCCCTGATGAAGCAGCTCCAACTCACCGCCCTTACTCCTCGTCTGCATAGAATCTGTGCATACTTAGGTTTAGTTCAGTAGTATTTCTTGAGCCCCTTTTAGGTGACAGGCACTGTATTAGGTGCTGGGATAACAAAACAAGTAATGTAGTCCTACCTTCAGGTGTCAGGATCAGTTAGTGGGGAGTAGAATGAAAACACAGAAATGCTTTTCAGGAGTAATAGAGTACAAGATACCATCAGGGACATCTCAACTTGACTCGAGGTCAGGGAAACAGTACAGAGGAAATGATGGATTAGAGGGAGATTTAAGAGGTAGAATCAACAGAACTGAGCAACTAAATCGATACTTGGCATGTAAGAGCAGAGGAGTCTAGGATGCCACCCAGGATCCTGTTTGGGTAACTCAGTGGATGGCACCAACAATCAGGATATAGGAGATACAGGGCAGCCAAGTTGAGGGAAAGATGGGAGGGTCTTTATCAGAGTCTTAGAATCTTTAGTGTGTTGTACAGAGCATGGTAGCTTCCTCGTATCAGGGGAAATGGGTACTCAGTATTTTATCTGGCTGGAAACTCTCAGAGGGCAGAAGTTGGTTCTCCCCTCCAAGGGACAGAATTGCCTGAGATGAGCATTGTGTTCTCATTAAATGTGCAGCTCCATGGGGTGGGGGTACCTCTCCTCTCTCTCTTTCCCATTTAGTATTGCCCAGCATTCTGGGCTTTGTACCTGTGGGTGGGAGTACAGGTGTGATAAAGAGGTATAAACTGACTGGCTCCTTTGTCCTCCAGGCCTGGCTCAGAGATGGTGTCTTGATCTGTAAAAATGATGAGTGACAGTATTTATGGTACTGAGACAGTTAGGAAGGCAGGGCTCTGAGGGTTGGGGTAGCGGGGAAGATTTGTTGTGAAATTACAATATTTGATGCACGAAAGAGTGGTTGAAGCTACCAAAATTCTGAGTAGTTTGGACAGGGGTCAGTTAAAAACATTCCTACAGCCAAAAAACAAGACATGGTCCAGTCTCAATACCGTGGAAGGGGAAGTTATCCATCTTCCGGATAGCTTTGTTTTTCCAGAGATGAATTTGAGTGATGGGTTATAGGGTAATGGCTGAATCTCTGGAATTCTCATGATATAGGTGGGAGGGGTAATAAATAGCATTAGATCAGATTTTAGAGGTTCTGTTTAGAGGAGGCTAAAGGATACTTTTATGTATCTCTGCCTCTGAGGCAACTCTGGAATAGAAAGACATACTTTAGTGTACAGCACTTCCCCAAAGGTAATGTGCATATGTATATGTATCACCTGGATTTCTTATTAAAGTGTAGATCCTGATTCTATAAGTCTGGGGAGGAACCTGAGGTTGTACATTTCTAGCACGGCTTTAGCCTGTGATGCTTATTAGTTTGAGTAGAAAGGCTTTAGAACTCACCTTTAGGAAGTCTTTTGAGCCCCCTTCCATTCTGCACAGGTAATGTCTTGTCTCTGACAACAGCTCATTATCCTGTCTGCATACTGTCAGTCTCTCTCTGCCTGGAAGCCCCTTGGAGAACTGGGCCCATTCCTTATTTGTCTTAATATCACCAATGCCTAACTTGAGGTCTAGCCTGCAATACGTGCTCAATAAAGAACTGATGAAGCAATAACTCTGGAAATAGGAACCTGTCCAAATAGCGCCTGAACCAGGGTTTGGGGTAACAAGCTCTTGGAACTTGGTTGTAAGCCGGATCTCTTCTACGCAGCAGATCAGGGAGTGTTTCAGTGTCTCTCTGATCGAGGCACCCATGCGGGACACCACAAGGGTGGAGTGGAAAAAGGAGGCAGAGACCTGAGCACCAGGAAATTTGCCATCGCTGTGGGCAAACAGGGTTCAGGCCCACTTGAAGCAACATTAGAAACTTACATAGTAACTTCTAAATAAGCGTAAATTAAGGGGGTGTGACTAAGAACCAAAGGAAGTAAAGAACAATCCATGGGCACCCTGGCAGCTTGCACCTCCAAATGTTCAACACTTAGTTGGTTATTTCTTTGCTTGTAGAAATCAGGATTGCTTTCTGAATGAAGTTAGCATGCAGCACAACACACCCAGCTGCTCTGGGGGGCTCACTGCCATCCCAGAGCCACAAAACCAGAGACAGGGACTATGACACAAGGACCAGTCTTGCCGTTGCCATGTGGGGTCACAGACAGGCTGGGCGCCAGAGTGAGTTTGACCAGCATTTTTTCTGCATGGGGAGTGGTGACTGTGAAAATTGAAGAGAGCGGGTAGCGGTGATGGACGCATAACACATTTAGAGCAAGGAAGATGCAAAAAGTGGGGCTTAGAAAAGACCCACAGTGGAGATCCCAGGGATGTGATGGTGGTAATTTTTACTTCCCTAGTAGATGCAGAGCATTTCAACTTTGCTAATTAACGAGAACAGCAGGCTTGTAATTCTGCCAGCAGCAGGACGTGAATGGGGTAAGGTTGGCGCTGAACCCCAGTGGAGCATGCCTTTGTCCGTAAGAGAAAGCACGGCACTCACATTGGGTCAGGACCGTAAGGGTGTCCTCTGGTTCTTTGTTTCCTCTTGCTGTAACTCCAAGGGTTTAGGGCCTCTTATTTCTTCGCAGGCTTTCTTGAGAGGTAGCAAGGGGCTTACTGTTTCAACAGGCTTTTCTTGTAGAGGGGGAAGCTGCTGTCTGGTTGTTCTAGAGTTTATAATCTAATATTGTTATCAAGTATACCTTGTATTAGAGATTGCAATCGCAGGTCAAGCCTGCCTCACGGAAGTTCTTTCATCACTAGTCTCCCGTTGCGGTAACTTGGGCTGCCTGCAAAGTGGGGGGATGTACCTTAAGCATCACGATCCCTAAACAGGTTCCTGGGAACGAATGGGCTGGGAGGCCAGGAAAGAGTTGATTTATCTTCCCAAAGTACACTGAATCTCTCTAGGGAATTCGTTCCCAAACTTCCTTTCAAAGCAAATTGATCTGATAACCTGAGGATCTTAACAGCCAATAGTATGAAGGAAAGGTTTGAAAAGCCTCAGATTATTAGAGCTGATTGGTACTCTGGAGATCATCTACTCAGGTCACTAGTACTTGGTGTGACAGATGAGGCCACTGACCTTGTGCCAGTCACTTTAGGAAGGGTTAGCCTTTCATTCCTTTACTTACCATTTCATCAAATATTTATTGAATATTTATTATGAGTCTGCCCAGACATATACCTGACAGTGAAAACATCTTGCTATTTTATTGGTCCTGTCCAAGTTAGCATTCAATGAACTTCCCTTTTATTATAGATTCTGACAGTTGGTTTTACAAGGGTCCTGGGGGAACTGCTCCACAGGATCTTCAAATAGGTTTTCTGTGCAAGGTCACCAACTTCTGAGCTGCCGGGCTAATTAGTTTAGCTCTCTTTGGCTTTATATAATACATACATTGTTGAAAAGTTATTTGTAATTCAATTTTGGGCAAATAAAAAATTAATTCAAACCACTAAGGCAGCTTTTATTTAAAGAGACCCTGGAGCAACTCCTTTTGTAATGTGAAAAATCTTGTTATTGTTGTTAGCAATGATTATCCTCTAGTTAAAGATTTTGTAAATCTGGACACTTCAGGTTTTTGTCCAGTAGGCACAGCCTCACAGATAGAGCAGCGCTGGTCTGAACTGGATGGGGGTAGACACGGGCCTGGGAAGAGGAAGCTCTAGGAAGCTTAGCCAGCCCAATTCAAGACGCTGACGTTTCCTGGAGCCCAAGGTTGCAAGCTGCATGGACAGGCTGCTCCTCTCCTCTCAGGTCCTGGAGACTGGAGGGGAGAAGGGAGTGGCAGGCATGGTGAATGGGATGTGAAGGTGAGAGTCAGAGCTCACTCTCCTTTTCCACTGGCAGGAACAGAGAGGGTGTAGGATGGGGAACCTTTCGCTTCGGTGATAGCAAACTCCAAACTCTTCTTTAAGGTCTAGGGACTGTGTAGAATTAGAGCTCTTGGGCCTACTTTAACACAATAGAGGAGGACAGGAAAGGCAGTGGAAAAATAGGACAGGAGTTTAGGAGGGAAGAGAGTTATGTGGATTCTTGTTTTCTAGTAAAATCTCGTTAGCTTGGTCCTTGCTATTCGTGAAATTGTAAGTAATCTGGAAGAAGATGGCTGGTTTAGATTTTCATATTAATTTTTTTTCTATTGAAATGAATAGTATGCATAGTGATATAGGAAAGAATGTTTTAGGACTGAAGTAAGAAAGATATTTCATATATGAAACTATGCTATTTTGTTGCAGAAACATCATTTTTCACAAACAATTCATATATAAATTAAAGATGATCCTTGCCTAGTTGGTAAAGCCTAATAGGACCCTTTTTTTACTAGGAAACCTGAAATTTATCTTTATTGCATGAGGGTAAAAAACCAAATATATATATCTATTTGTAATTTCTATAATAATTTATATTGATTATAATATTTTATAATAATTAATTATAATTGGTTATAAAAATTGACTATAATAATTGATATAAAATTGATTATAATAAAATTGATTATAATAATTGATTATAAAAATTGATTATAATAATTTATAATGATTTATAGTTTCTATTAGGTTTAATAACTTTTTTGTATCGGAAAGTAAAGTCAGAGCATAAAGATCTGTAGAAACTAAAGATAGAAAGTACAAAACAATGCTTATAGTTAAAACTTTATTTTTTATGGTGTTATTTTTGCTTCCATTGCCTATAATCTTCTTAAAGTGAGCCTTGCAGCTGGTTACTCCAGCATTGGGGACTATGGGGCACTTGTAAAGAGAAGCAACTGATGAATTAAAAGGCTCACTGTCTTCATTTAGTAAAAAATGGAAAAGAAGAAGTAGGTGAAATCATCAGACACACTTGGGAAGTTTGGCGTTAGGGTATGACGTCTGACCACAGTAACTGGTATTCTGGGGACACATCTCTTCTTTTTGGTTGAGTGTGCAATGGGCTCATTTCCCTTACTTAGGGTAGTGATCTTAATTCTGGGTTGTTGCCAAAATTCCCAGCATTTTTGGATCTCTCAAAATAGTCAGTGTTTAGGGATTGAGATAGGCTTGAGTGGGACTGGCCTGCCCAGCATGTTGCTCCCCCTGTGGATTGTCAGGTTTGTCCTGCACGGGACTAAGCCAAATACAGACAGGCACTAGAGGGGCTGTCCGTGGTCTCTGGTTCTGTCTCACTGAGCTGACACAGAGCTGCCTCTCTTCCGGGGTCCATCTGTGCCGTGTCCTTAGTGGTGATACACAGCAGAAATATGAGTGTGGGCTGGCTTTCCCTGGGAGTCCTTGTGGGCGTCTCGGGTTAAATGGTAGAGGCACGGCAGGCTGGCCTGGGGCTTTGTACGTGTGTGTGTGGAAGTGGGGTCCTCCCTCCCCACGCATCTCACCAGGGTTAGATTGTCCTTTGCCTCCTGAGGCTACAGTTTCTCGAGGCATATGTTATCGTTCATTCTGTGTGAGCCCCAGGCCTCTGCCTCCAACCCCCTAACAGGAACTCAACTAGACCCCAGAAAGGGCTTTCCAACAGAGAAGCCAGAGTTAGGCAGAGAATGAAGAAGGGAGTACATTTCTTTCTCAGGAGATTGGTGTCTCCTACCTCCTGTTTATTGTGGACTGATGATGGTGAAGTTGAAGGAGGGAGAGAAGAGTGGCAAAGGGTATTGTGTGCAACTTTGCTCCTCACTCAGGGGCGTTTTGTGGTTTCCTTTTCCCATTTGTGAAGTGAAGACTTAACAGTTGCTGTGTCACATAGAGGACAGGCAAATAGAATTATTTAGGGCATTGTGGTCCATCTTGATATTAATTAACCTGTTCAACAGATATTTGCTAAATGTTTGCTGTGTACCAGACACTGTGCTAGAACTAGATGTACAAAATGACTTTTTAAAAAGCCCTCATCTTCAAGTTCACAGCAGCAGGGCTATTGATGTTGCCCCCAGGGCATGGAATTTTGTGTATGTACATATGGTGAGGGGTGACATGGACCGTCTTCTCCCTAAACGGGACCAGGGAGGCCTTATCCTTGGTCTTCCTTGTGGCCTGGCATCATGTGGAAGTGCTCTCTCCATTGTGGACCCTCTCCTGTTCTACTGGGCAAGGCTGTAGGGCCTGAACAAGGCATAACTTTCTGGCCTGTGACAAGGTTGGGAGGCTGAAGGTGGGACCCAGGGATTCAGCCATCTGGCCTCTTTTACCCTGATTCCTTCTGTTTTGTTGTCCCACAGGTTCTTTTCGGAATGATGGTTTGAAAGCTTCTGATGTCCTTCCCATCCTAAAGGAAAAAGTGGCCTTCGTGTCTGGTGAGTGTCTGTGAACTTCCCTCTGTAATAGACCCAGAGAAAGTTGTGTGTCTGTGCACATGTGTGGCATTCAATTCTTTGTGTGTTAGTGAGAGAGAAGTAGGGGTGGAAGTTGTGCTCGGCGCAGCTACTTCATCTCTACAGAGATAGGCAAAAAGAGAAGGAATAGCTCTGGTCCCAGCCGGGTGTTCTTAAACACCTCACCTTCCCCACCTCCTAGGCCTGTCAGACCTGGCAGGAGCTGTCGAAGCCCCTCTGAGAGAGGCTACACCTGGAGAAATCTGTCCACTTTATTTGGGTTCATCTCGAAGTGGGTCATAGACAGAATATTAAGAAACATTCTGGTTCCTTCTTATTTCTCCTTCCTGGCAAAGGGAACTCAAGTGAATGTCTGTATTTATTTATTTTTCTGAATAATGACTTCCAAATGTTTATTTCTGACTTCTCTCTCCAACCCCATCTTGTGTACCTCAACCTTTTACTATCTAATTCAGGAGGTCAGCAAACTAGAGGCTGTCTTTTGCTACATGTCAGCCATCTGTTTTCTTTTTTTTTTTTTGGTAAATAAAATTTTCTCGGAATGCAGACACGTGAATGTGTTTAGCTAATGTATTAGTTTCCCATCACTGTTATAACCAGTTGCCACTAATTTGGAGGCTTACAACAAAAGAAATTCTCTCACACTTATGGAGGTCAGAATTACAAAATCAGCTTCCTGAGTTGAAACCCAGGTGTCAGCAGAGCTGCACTATGTCCAGAAGCTCTAGAGGAGAATTTGTTCGGTGCCCCTTCCAGCTTCTGGTGGCTGTCAGCATTGCTTGGCTTGTGGCTGCAACCCTCCCAGCTCTGCCTCTGTGGTCACGTTGACTTCTGCAATTCTGTCTGTGTCAAATCTCCCTCTGCCTCAGAGTGAGCATACGTGTAACTGCATTTAGGGCCCCCTCAGATAATCCAGGATAATCTTTCCATCTCGAGATCCTTAATTATATCTGCAAAGATTCTTTTTCTAAATAAGCTAGCGTTTACAGGTTCCAGCGGTTAGGACCTGATACGTTTGGGGACCATTGTTCCGTCTACTACAGGTACTGACAGTGGCTGCTTTGTCATTATAACATCAGAGTGGAATAATAGTTCCAGCAGAGACCAGATGGCCACAGGCCTAAAATATTGACTATATGGCCCTTTTAAGAAAAAGTTTGGTAACCCTTGATGTAATTGAAGCCGAACTATAAGATGCAGCAGCACCACTCCAAGTGCCATATAGAGGGCTTCGTATAGGCCTCCTGAGTCAGAATCTCTGTCGGGCTGGGAGAATGGCAATGTGAGTAGCCAAGGATCACATTTAAAGAAACATGCTCAAGTGCTTAAGCCTCATGGACTGAGCTTTTGTTTCTTCTGAATGATCCTGGTCATCTCCGAGGAGTGGCAGTGGAATCACAGGGAAAGAGTGAGTTTGGTCCCACAGTGCAGGGATTCACTCCACAGGTACTGCTGGCCTGGCTGATGGGTGCCTGCCAAAATAGAGAGAAGGGAGAGAGGGGTGGAGAAACCAAACAGCAGGTATCTCCCACCTAACCAGAGGGAAGAGGCAAGTCCAGTGATTCAGAGCATCAGGGTGGGAGGTGAGAGCAGAATATGTGATGGGTGCATGTAAGCCTCTGTAAGGTATACGTGCACTCTATATTATTATGATTAGTAGTAGTAGTAATACTGATAATGCTGGTGTTTTATTATTGTTGTTGCTGTTAGAGGAGAGTGACCAGGAAGCTGCCTGTCACTATTAATGTTAGGTGCTTGTGCATCTGTTAGGTACTGACCCTGTCACTGAAGATGCTGAAGCACAGGCTGATCCCTGGGTAGGATCACATGGCAGTGATTTCAGTATGGGTAGAGGTGTAGGTAAGACAACCCCCAAAGCCTTGGATCTGAGTACCTGCTGAGTCTGGGGGTGAGACCTTGTGTAGGAATCCTGGAGGCCACTGGGCAGCGCCAGGCCTCTGACTTTTGCTGCTGCCCATAATCTGGGCTCTGAGGACATGGCCCATAGCCCTCTGGGGAATCTGATCAGATCTTCTCCTCTTCTTTATGGCCCTGAGCCTATTTAACCTGATGCCCTCTCTGTTCCCTGGGTATCCTGCTAATCCTCCCATTTCTCTCATGCCTGGTATTTCCTCTACCTGTAGTGCCTTCCCTATACCTTCTGCCAGTCCAAGCTTCTCTTCTTCCCAAGTCACTTTCCACTTTGCCTCCTCCTGGAGGCCTTCCTGGCTTTAATGTATAGCCTCTGAGTACCATCCTATTCCATATCATTTTGGGCATATGAATAGAGACACTGACATAGAGACCCTTGCATGATTGTCCATCATTTGTTTGTTTGTTTGTTTTTTCTCATGAGAATTCAGTTGGAGCCCCGGGGCAGAGCCTAGCCAGCTCTAGAGAAGAACTTCTCCAGTGTAGGGAGCTGTCCTAATGGAGCACACAGAAGCAAGGTGCCAGGAAGGCAGTTTGTCAGGTATGAGGCAGGTAGACATTTCCAGAGCAGGAGCAGGGGGCTGGGAGTGTGCAGCTCACGCCATGTGCCCACATTGGTCAAGCATCCTGGGGTGAGTCCTGTTCCTCTGCATGTGGTGCCAGGAGCTTTGGGGCTTAAGGAAGATTGTCCTTCTGTGGCTGGGAAGGATGCTGAGGGCACCAGGGAGATGACTGGCTGCATCTAAAAGTCAAAAACTAAAAAAAAAACTCCTTGTTTTTTGAATTTTAGAAGACAAAACAAAAATAAGGCAAAAACAAAGAAATGTAGCGTTATATAATACAGAAATGTAGCAAGCACATTTCTTTCTGAGAAGAAGCACTGCAAGAAGGTGGTAAGCAGAGAAACCAACTGTTGATCCTGCCTGCCCTCCCCTGTCGGTGCCTCCCCTGTCAGTGGCCAGGGTAAGGGAAAGCTGTGCTGCCATGGCAACACACATTTGGAATAATCTAGTGCAGCCTAGCAGCTTCTCTATGTGGGGGTGTGCACTTGTGTGCGACAGGATCTCTGGCTGTGCCTCAGGGAGCCTCCGTCATTCCAGCCCTGCTCTGTCCTGCTCCGTTGTTCACAGCCCCCCTCTGCCCCTGCCGTCTCTCCGGCTTCCTTAGGGTGTTATGCCTCCCACTCGCAGCACCCACTGTCTCTTTTATCCAATCTGCTTGTGCAGGACCCACTTCACCCCTATTATATTCGTGTGCACACACCCCCTCCTTTTGGCCACCTCCTGACGTCCCTTTTGGTCACCCGTCTCCCACCAGTATCGTTGTGGAAGATAACAACATTGGTCCCTGGGAAATTCCAAGCTGGGGTGGCACAGCGTTTTGTACTCTGGACCCATGACCTTTGAAGTGTGTTCCATGGAACAGCAGCAGTCCCGTGAGATGGTCCTCAAAAAGCAAAACGGGGTCCTACCTTCGAATAAGTTTGGGAAATGCTGTGGATAATAGCCCCCCTCTTGGAGATCTGCCATGTTCATTAAGCACATGAAAGCATTTCCCAAACTACAGAATAATGTCATTCCCTTAAAAAATGATCACATTACCCATTAATATCTTACAGAACTATAGTTACATGGACCAAACTTTTGGTATGATTCCCAAATGTATTTTTTTTGTCCCCCTCCCAAACTACTCTAATCTGCTTGCTCTAACTGGGGCCTGACACCCCCTGAAAGACACAAGCACCATTCTCCTCCACCTTAGTCTGGGAAGCCTTAACTTCCCCTGCTTTTGGCCTTGCCTCCTCCCCAGCCCGCACTTCCCCAGCCTCTGTGGAAGGTGATCAGTGCTATTTCTAGAACATCAAACCAGCCCCTTTCTCTTTAGTCTCTACATTCCTATCCTATAGCTCCTAGCACCAAAGCCGTGCACAAGTAGGCAAATAGCAGGTATTTGATGAGCAAGGGAATGGTGTTTTTGAAGATCTTGCTACCATCTCTCTTACCTCTTCAAAACATGGCTACTTTTGTCTCCCACGTTCTGGGACCCACTTCCATAATACACACTAACTCTAGCAGGGGTTCTCATTCTCCATCTCTCATTACCCTGCGTAGCTTCAGAACCCATGTCAGTTATGGATCAAATGCTTCAGCTTCATGACGGCTCAGCTTCTTCTGGCAGCACAGTCTTCTGCCTCCCTACCGAGGCCATGCATATCCCAGACCCTGACCCTTGGTGGGTCTGTTTGTGGCCTTAGCCTTTTGCCTTTGACTTTTTCTAATATTCCCCTGTCCTCTGGGAGAGGATGGATGTCAGATGAACAGATCATATGCCACTCCCTCTTCCCTGGGAACTCATCATCCAGCAGGACATTTCCTACCCTCCCTGGGCCCTCCCCTCTTACCCCAGGCATTGGGTGTGTTCTGCTATCACTCGTGTTAGAGCCTGGCGTGGACTCTGCAGCCAGACCTTTTGACAGAGCTCTCGCCCTGCTGCCTTCCCTTAAGTCACCATCATACACAGTCCTGCTGTTTACCCTCTGGGACAGTCGCGGTTGGTGGTCCACTCCTCCTCTCTCAGCACCTCTCCCTGACCCATGACAGGTGATCTCATCTCCTTTTTCACCTAAAGAACATTGTTCCCCATGCAGGCTGAACACCGGAAGGTGTCCATAATTTATGTTTCCTCCTCCCTCTTTGACTTTTATCAGCCACTACAGAGAAAGGGGCCGGAGCCCTCCCCTTGCACCTGCTCTGAGGCCCTGCTCCACCTCTTGTCTCACTTTCTAGCATAATGATTTTCATCCTCTGTGCTTCTTCCTCTTCCTCTTCCTCTTCCTACAGTCTTGCAAGGTCCTGTCCTTTCTGAAAAATACTTGGCTTGATCCTGCTATCTCCTCTTGACTCCTTATCCATACTGCTTGAAGGGAGGGGATTGTACTGCCCAGGTGTTCTCCCCTCACTATCTAGAACCTTCCCCAGCTATGATTTTGTGAAACACCTGCCTCCGAGTGCAGAACTGGCTCTGGCTCAGCCAACAGCCCTCTAAAATCCTCAGTTAGCCTTTGCCGATCAGACCAGCCTTGGCCCTACATGTCCCCATGGCTCTACTCTTAAAGTGTCCGTGCAAGGTCAGGAAGAAAGGCAACAGCTGCAGTTAAAGCCATCCAAGTGAAAATCATTGGCTGGAGGGGAGGGTCGACGGTGTGCGAGAACCTCTCAGCTCTTGGGAAACCTTCCGATTAGGCCTTCTGCTCCTTTTTCTCCTGTGGATGACAGTTGAGAGGTGGGACTATTTCCAAGGCAGATGAGTTGGGGGTGGTTATTCATACAAGGAACAGGGCCTGTGGGATGGGAGGTCGGGAGCTGAGGGCCTGGCCCCAACTCTGTGGTATATCCACGCAAGTCAGCCCTGGTGTGGGGCTGGAGGGAGGAGCCACGGGGGAGGTGGTGGTGCTGAAACATGTTTTCATCAGGGCAGGTCTCTCAGTGACCTTGACCTTGTTTGATCCCTTTCTCCTTGCAGCCTCCTCATTTCCGCCACAGAAGTATCCTGGATTGGATTGGGTTTTGTTTGTCAAGCCTCCCCTCTGTCTGTGTGACTTCAGGACCCCACAATCAGAAGGAAGCATTAGTCACAAACTCCCATTGGGTGGGGGCCATGGGAGGCTCTACCTTTCCTCAGAAGAGGTCCTTCTTTCAAGGGCTGAGCTTTAGGCTTCTTTTCCAGCCTTGAGGATGGCCATGGCAACCCCCTCTCTTGTGTTAGATTCCCTTGTGGTCCCCGCTCTGGGGGACATGAGGTGGCTGGCTGCCTGAGATGCATGTGGGACGGGGAGTCTGTGTTCATGACACAGGTGTTTTTTTTTGTGTGTGTGTAAGGACATGGTTACTACACCTTAGCTTCATCCCCGTCTAACTCTCCTGAGAAACTTGGCCCTGCTTCCTAATTGCAGCATCTATTAATGAATATTTTAAAATCATAGAATAGTGAATAGGAAGCTTGGAAAATAAGAAAAAGAAAAAGCAATTATGTAAAATCCTAGCCTTGTAATAACAATAATGCTCATCATTTCAGTGTTCTCCTTCCAGCTTTTTTTTTTTACATGATATTTGGAAAATATTTGTAATCATAGTGTGTACAAATGCATTGGTAGCGATTAAGACCTTGAGTATCCTTATTTTCAATAAAGATGCATGTGCTCCTCCAGCAGGAGTGACAGGTGGTACCTCAGGCAGGCAGGCAGGGGTGGATCCATGGCTGTGTAGAAAACACTTAACGTCTTTTTCTATGGATCTAAAACGCCTCCCAGCAATTGTGTCCAGGGTAGGTGCTTTAACGGCTTCCTCAACCATGGTAGTCAGTTAATCCTGAGCACTCCCACACGTCACAGAACCTTGGCAAAGAGAAGTGAAATTGTGGGTTTCAGTATCCCAAAGACCATAGTATTTTATGGCTTGTTTTCCCAGTAAGGACACTTATACCACTTTTCAAATCTATTGCAATTTTGTTAAAGAATATTTTACTTTTCAAAAGTGGCTTCCACATGTGCCGTCTCATCACTCCTGTAGCAGCCCTGTTATGTGGTCATTTTTATTTTCATCTGCATTTTGCAGATGAGGCTTCAGAGAAGTCAAAGACATTACCCGCATCCAAACCCCATGCCCTTGTCCCAAGCGGTGACCATTATTTCTCTAAGCACCATATTTCATCCGGCACTCAGATGGAATTCTTCTTCTTCTGCAGCACACTTTTGCCTGGTTTTCTTATACTCCCTCCTCTCCCTCCCTGCAGGGGGCCGTGATAAGCGAGGTGGACCCATCCTGACCTTCCCTGCTCGCAGCAATCATGACAGAATAAGACAGGAAGACCTACGGAAACTCGTGACCTATTTGGCCAGTGTGCCAAGGTAAGGTGAAAGGACATGTCCTTCAGGGAAGAGGAGGGGTCTGAGTGGATGCAAGTGAGTTGGAATGAGCTTCCGTCTCTGTGAGACGCCCAGGGTGCTTCTGCCTTTGTAGTGGATTCCGTTTATTCCTAGAACGTCGTCAGTCATTGTTCGCCTCGTTTCCATCATTCCTGTTGTTTCTTCTGGGATTCATATGAATGGAGTGGGAGCTCGAGTGGGAACTTGGCAGAGGTGACAGTCCCAGGCTGAGAGGACTGGGATGGGGCCTGAAACAGGAGACAGCGTGGCTTGGGGAGGAGGGATGGGAAGCTGCGGTTTACCTTGGGGAGATGGGAACTCTGGCTCATTCCACTCTGGCTTGTGTAATGGATTATTTTTAAAACTTCTGGCTTGTGAATATATTTGTGATTTTTAGAGTTTGAGTCAAATAATTCCATCTGTATCATTCAAGAGGCAGTCTTCAGCTCAGTGGGAGGTAATAATGTCACCAAGGGGGTTGGAAATTGGTTCTTGGGGGCAGCAAAAAACCTTACTCTTTTATGTACTCAGCACGCTATACATACAGTATATAAATAGTTGTACAGTATATTTGTAGTATTAAAGCTTAATTGGGCATGGGGGATTAAGGAAGAAAGTATAGAAAGTCTCTTTTGGGACAAGGGATGATGATGATTTTTTTTAAAAGGTTGAGAAGCACAGGTTTCTGAGTGTTTCTAGGTGCTGCTGGTCACGGAGGTTGGTAGAGGGAGACATGCCAAGGACATGGTCTATATCCTTCAAGGAGGAGAAGTCTTTGCCTAATTTGAGAATCATAGAATGTGAGAGCCAGAAGAGCCCTGAAAAGTAATCTAGGCAAATATGTGTTGCATTCTGCTTGGGAAGCAGGGTCAAGATGGGATGAGAGTTTCTTCTGGGGTGTCAATGGCAGAGCTTGGCCTAGAATCCAATTCTGACTGCTGCCCCAAGCCTCTACCCTCGCTCTTGGCCAGCGAGAACTCTGTTCTCTGTCTCTTAGAGGGACTGGAGCCTGTCAAGTGTTTGCTGTGGCAAATCAGAAGTGGTGCTTGGGGCTTTCAGAACGTTCGTCTTGTGTCTGTGCATTTTATAGGAGAATTAGTAAGTTACAGGGAGGAGCTATAGATTCAGCCGCTGCCTTTGCTGGGAAACCCTGGATAATTCTTGAATGAGCTGCTTATGTTCTTTAAGCAGGTGTCAAGTGAGGCAAGCACCGCATTTGAAAGAGCTGCAGGAGAGCAAATGTAAAGGATTGGTAGATGGTGATGGGCAGGTGGTAATGGGGATTTAAGAGCCGTCATCAAAAGCTTACAAGGATATTGCATAGAATGAGGAGCCCTGAAGAGCTCTAAGCAGAAGGCTGTGGACAAATAGATGATGAACAGTGTCTATTTTTTTTTTCTTTATGATATCTACCAAGGACCAGAAAAAAAATAAATAAAAGGTTTTAAGCTTCAACAAAAAGGATTTGAGTTAGAATCAAAGAAGAACTTCTAAACTTTGTGCATGAGACTTTGTACTAAAGAATAGAACAGAAGGGATTTTTTCCCCCTACAGGTCTTTAGATAGAAGAAATATTCCCATCTGTCTCAGAGGCAAGAAGATGGACTAAATAACCCATGATTGATCTAGTAATTTAGCAATTTAGCCAGCTAGAGGCTAAGCAGTTTTAAAAGCACCTTTCTTAGGTACACTAACAGGCATAAAACCAGGTATTTTTAACACCAATCTACAAGAAAAGTTTTTATGGGGACCCATAAGGGATTCTCAGCTCTTTTAGAACCAGAAGAAATTGGGATCCCTGGAGATATGAAGGGTACATTTTTCATTCTGCTGTGTTTATCACATCCTGCAGCTAATGCACACTTATCTTCTCTTTAGAATAGAAGGTGAAAGAGTTGGAAGAACACTTTTCTTCATTCTGACTTGTTAAACAATGATGGGATAGAACAGATTGGGAACAATTAAAGAGGAAAAGACTTCTGCTGGGGGAAGGGGAGTGAAACCCAAGAGGGGCTGAGAAGAAGGTCATGAAAAAGGAGAAACAGTACCTTTTTATTGAAGGACTGTACTAGATGCAGGCTCTCTGCTTCTCAGAATGTAATCATAAGCATTACAACCCATACTCCTGTGAACAGAGAAAGTTCTTCACAGATTCCAGCCGGTGGGAGGTAAGCATCCTGTTGCCACTTTCAGTGGGAAGAATTGTTCTGGGATGCCTGCTACCTCTCTCCCAGGGGGCCTGTGTGCACCAGGAGTGTGAGTACCTGGCAGGCTGCAGAGTTTACCAACTAGTCATGCCCACCTGTCACGTTCTAATTCCGTTGGTCACAAGTTGACAGGTGATGACCGTTGGAAACAAACCTGAAACGGAATTGTTCTAAAGACAGCAAAGTCTGGGTCAGATAGTGTTTGCCACTCTCCTGCTTGGCCAGGGCTTTGGGAAAGGAGGGAAACTATGAAAATGAATAGCTGGATTAAGTGGATGGCACTGATGGGAAGAAGGGATCTATTCTGGGTCATGGCCCAGGAGGCTAAAAAATCAGGCTCCTGTGGAGGTGGAGTGTGCTTTACAGACTGGTGTGATCATCTCTCAGTGACATTTGGCATTCATTTATTCATGTGTTTATTCATTCTTTTTTTTTTCCCCACGCTGGATTTTACCGAGTAGTAGTTACCGTGGTGTTTTTGAACTGGCTCACATGTATGTGGTCAGATGGGACCTAGGGTGTATTCATTCTTTATTTAACAAATATTTAGAGTCTCTGTCTGCCAGGCAGATTGAGAATTCATAGCGAGGATGAAGAGACATTTTGAGAAAGTTAGGGAAAACCTGGGAATTTCCCTCTTCAGTACCAAACTAGTGGCCATAAAGGGTGGCAATATATGACTATGCTGGTGACATAGGAGATGAACCAACCAGCAGAAGACAAACAAATAAAGACCACTAAGTGATGAGAAGATCCTGGAATCTAAGGAACCAGTCATCTCGATGGCCTTTTTTGACACATTCTTAGAATAGATCATTGAACAGATGGTTGTGATTATTTAGAAATGAATGGAAAGAAATAGTTCCACTATCCTCTGTGAACGCCAGGCCATTTCTGGACCACCGCATTCAACAATGCACGTTGAACTCTTCCAGCTTTATTTTAAGAACTACATTGACCAGAAAAAGTATTGTTAGGGGGAGCAGCCCATTGAGGGATTCATAAACTGTGTCTGCAGTTGAAGGATTGAAGGATGTTTTCTGGCAGGAGTGAAAAATGGAAGAAAAGTGATTCCTGACTTCAGGTGTCAGGAGAGCTGCCTCAAAGAGGAGAGAACAGGCACGGTTACTGTTGCATTAATGGACTAGAAAGATCAGGACTCTGAAGTGAAGAAAGATCCTGCCCACGTGGAGCTGTCCAGCAGTAATGCTGCCGCCTCTGGAAATAGTGAGCTTCCGGTCACTGGAGACCGGATAACCTTCTGTTAGGGATGCTGTAGGAAGAATTCCTCCACTGGACCGGAGGCTGGATCAGATAATTTCTAGGAAGATTTCCTGCCCTGAATTCTGTGTTTCTAGGATGTTGGAAACAAACAACAAACAAACAAACATACATTATAAAACTGAGGACCTCAGAACAGAATATTACCACTCTCACCAACATGCGCTCCATTTCTCCGCCTCCCTAAATAAGTTAAGGCCTGGAATTTTACTTCAGACCTTGTCTACATCTTCAATCCTAAGACAACTTCTTTCTAGTCCCCTTGGACTCTGATTGGGAATTTTGGGGCATCACCTGGGACCAAGAATCATCCTGGTTACAGTCCTAGTTACTCTTTTGGGATCCATCTCAGCCTGAAATGAATCCTTTCTATCTACCCTTTCTTACTCCTGATAAGTCCGAGCATCCATCTTCTGGGTCCTCTAAATTTTCTATAATTTTGTGCTAAGGAATCATAGAATATCAGGATAGGAAGAGGTCTTAAAAGTCTTCTAATTCAACTTTCTAACCACTCTGTTCATTTCACATCAGCAAATTTTGTCAACTAACTATGATGAGCCAGAGCCTGGAGAGGGATCTTGGTGAATTTTCATGTTATCTTTCTTGACTGTTGTCCATCCTGCACTTATCTAGCTTTTTTGCTTGTTTGTTTTTCTGTCCTGCTATCTGTTTGCAGTTATTTGTTCATGAAAAGGAGTAGAAGGCAAATACTCAGATATAAGCGGCTCATGAATGTCCCTAGAAATTGAGAGATAGGACAGAAAATCTAGTCTAAGAGTAAACAATTGCCCAGGCAGAGCTCACAGTGGGGATAATCTACCCACAGTGATTACTGGGAGTTGACCATGTGCTTGAAATAGGAATTTCTAAATATCGAGTAAAGAAATCCTAGTTTATTTTTATTGCACTGAATTCCTCCTTTCCATCATCGTTATCCTGCTTTGTCATGATTATCTTTCTGCTGCTCCAAAAGGCATCAGTTGTTAGCCCCTTGATGTATCTGCCATTTAACTCTGCTCTTAGCAGTGCTGCTGAGATGCTAAGTGTTCTGGCAAGGAATGTGGGTGTAATATTGGTGAGGAAAGATGACAAGAAATTACGAGGGGATATTCTGTCATGCCAATCAAACCAAGGTGCCAGTGTCCACAAGTTATTATTTGATAGCATTTGCTCTTTTCCTACTGATTTCAGCCAGAGATAAATTGGGCTTGTAGCCAGCGCTATCTTTGTGCAGCATCACCAGAAAAATAGAAATAAGCAGAGAGAACCAGAAAGACAGTTAAAAGGCGAGGAAGTAAAAACTGCAAGGGTTTCCTCCCACTATATTCAGCATGGAAGAGCCCAAGCTGTCCAGACTGTCGTCACTGGATGTGTTTTGTTGTAAGGATCTATTGAGACATGTTTTTCACATCCTGATCTTTTCTCTGAGATCATTAATTTAAGGAAGATGTGAGGAGTGGTGGTGGCAGGTTCAGAAAATAGGACTGATGAGAACATTTGTCTAAAACTTATACCCTTTCATATCCATTTTAAATTTATTTTGTTGCTTATATATAGAAGGTTTATAATTTCTGTTATGGTTCCCACATTCTACACAAATTTCTGAGCAATATCTCTTAGATGTCCCTATTGTTACATGTGTAGAACACAAGCCCTAAAGATCAAAGTGTGTTCCGCTGACATGTTAAGGAACATAACGTCACAACAGTAACTATTGTTAGTGATCTCCTTCCTTGGAGCCATGCACACCTTCAGAACAAAGGGAAGAGAGGCATCTTACGATGGATGGAAAACACTGGGGTTCAGATTGTAGCTCTACTCCTTCTCACTCAGGAAACACATGGCCATTCAAGCTGGATAATCTCAGAAGAGTTTAATGAAGAGACGGTCTACAATGATGTGGGTAGGGAACAGGGAAACCAATAATGCTTAGATTTCCAAATTATCCCAGGGCTCAAACAGCAGGGAAGGGAGATAGTCCTACTTTTGGGCCTGAAGGAGCAAGGAGAGGAGCTGTGCCATGAATCTGGAGAGAGCGAGCTGACAGGAGCTGTGGCCTTTGGTAGAGAGGTGCCACCCGCTCATGGTGATTCCATGATAGAGGACAGGGGGATTGATATCCTCACTTCACTGTGCTCCTGTTCTCTGAGTTCCTGTCATTGTTTGTCATTGATTGAATGTAACTGAATCCAGGTGATGGGAAGCCCATTGATGCAGTTCTTGTGGGTCAGCCTCCCAGGTATCAAGTAGAGGGGAGAAGATGGAGAGTGGATTTGAATGGGGCAAATGGAAGATACTTGGCACAGGATGAGGCCTTGGATGTATTATTCAACATTTCTGAGTTCAATGTTCTTATTTTTAATTTGGGAAAAGAATGTCCATCTCACAGGGTGTTGTGAAGAAATTATCTAGCAGCAGTCTCTCTGTAGTACCCATGTACTCAGTGCTTGTTAGTCTGCCTCCTGAAAGAGAATAATAATAATAATAATAATAATAATAAAAATAATAAAAACAACTATACATATATACATACGTATATAGTAAGGTTTGCAGTATTTGAAGGAATAGATGTACATGTAAGTTATGAAGCATAATAATAAAATGCACACCTGAGAGCTCACCTTCCAACGTGGAAGCAAAACATCATCTCTGTTCTCGAAGCTACCTGTGACTCCTCTCCATTCCAATCCTTTATATCCCCCTAAATATCCACTCTACTGAGTTTTGTATTTATTCTTCTTTTGCTTTTTCAGTGTAGTTTACCACATGTTTTCATAAACACTATATTGTTTAGTTTTGTTTATTTTTTGAGCTTTATAAAAATGGTATCATACCATATGTAGTTTTCTATGACCAACTTTTTTGAACTATTATGATATACAGCAACATGGATGAATCTTCAAACATAATTTTGAGTGGGGAAGAAACCATGTAATGCTTCCTACCTCTGGAAACAATCTAGTAAGTGATAAGTAAGTGCTAGCCATTATTATTATTATCTTTAACCTACTTTATTGCACTGTGATAAGTATTTTGCATGCATTAACTTAATAATTACAGCACTTTGAGATAGATTATTATTCCCACTTTACACATGAGGAAACAGGCTCAGAGAGGTTAGGTAACTTACTTGTGAACGCACAGCCAGTATAATCTGGAGTAAAGTGGTCTAGCACCAGAGCTTAAGTTTTTATCCGCTAAAGTGATAGGAGGCAACAGTACTGGAGTGCAGGGGATAGATTTGGGGAGAGTAGGAAGATAGATGCTGAAGGATGTGCTAAAGGTTGGACTGGAACAGGACAGTGAAAGAGGGTGGTTAAGGAGATGCGGGGACACAGAAAGTGGTGGGCCGTGACTACTTTGCATCAAACCTGCTTTCTTGTAGTGTTCTAAGTGTGAAGGTTGATGCAGACGGGAAATGCAGGTGGAGATTGCCTCAGAGCTGAGCTTCTTCTGGCCAAGGCAGCAATGGTGACCGTGGATGTGCAGGACAATGGAGGTGGTGGGGGACCCTCACCTTCCTCCCGCAGGTGTTTGTGTCCAGTTTTATAACGGTTAAAAACTGCTCATTTATGCTCATTTGTGGATGACAGTCAACTATATTTTAGTGACCGAATTACATCAAGAGAAGTAGAAAAAACAAAAGTACTTAAGACCACAGAAACTATTTAAAGAGATGAGTAAAAGACTGCCAGTAGCCGGGACCCTGGACTCAAAGCCTGGGTCGGTTAGGTGGTCTCTCCTGTATTCTAGGAATGGTGGCCTTGTTAGGTTTTCTCCAGTTCGAGATGTTTCTTTCACTCGTCTCCTGCCTGGTTCTATCTTCTGCCCTGCTCTGGCGTCAGAAACACAATATTGGCATTCGTTAGCTGTCAGCTAATCTGCATTCTGAAGTTGGTTCACTTCCTTGACCACTGCTGGACTAGACAGGCCGGTGCCTGCACAGCCCTGATGGGGCTGAGGGGCTAGGGGTTTATGGAAATCCTATGAAAAGCAACTGCGTGGGGAGTTGGGGGAGAGCCAGCTGTGACGCTCCAACTGCAGAGACAAGCATTTGTGATTCTCTGGAGAGCAGTAACCTGGACAATCAGAGGTGGAAACCATGTGACTATGAAATAACTATGAGAAGCAGCCCTGGTAATTCCAGGAACGGTAAATGCCTTAGGTAGTAAATCAAGGACCCAGCATGGACAAAGGAATTTCTGATGGAAAGAAGGGTGTGGTTTTTTCTTCAAGTGCATCTTGGTGTGACCCTTAGAAGGGACTTTAATTGGTGGGAGTGGAACTATGAACTACTAGAGAAGGAAAAAGGGGTCTTGAAGAAAAATACTGACCCTTGGAAATTATGCAGGGGGTTTCAGCCCAGGAGAAGGAACCCCAGAACCCTCTCCTCTAGAAGGGGAATTGTGCATGCTTTCCAGCAAATCCCTCACCTGCAAAATAGGCATGAAGCTATTACCAAACACAACAGTAGTGAGGTTTACATGACAGCACATATAAGGTACCTACCTAGCCCTGGGCTTGGCTCACAGAAGGGGCCAATGACAAATGGCAGTTTCTTTCTCTTGCCTTGCTTGAAAGTAGGGGTCTTGTTCTGTCACCTGTTCCTCATTGTTCCTAGCACTCTTCGTCAAAGTCTGTGTTAGGTGATGGTTAAGGTTAGGACTGGAGTCAGCAGAAATAGTACTAATAGCAGTAAGGTTGGTAACACCTAGCAGGCTCATAATAAGTATTGAATGAATGAATATGTATGCCTGATAGTGTGATAAAGTCTTGACATTTTTATTAATTAGAAAAATATTTCTTTAGTATAGAAAAATAAATACTGAAGAATACAAAGAATTTTTAAAAAAACTATAATCTAGAGATAGTAACAATTAATATATTGACACATTTCTTTCCTGTCTTTTTTTCTTTAGAGCTTTATAAAAATAGAATCGAATCATATTGTTTTATTCTGCTTTGCATTACGCTGTAAGAATATTTTCTTGACATTAAAAACTTTATGCATAATAGTGTATCTTGGGCTGCCTCCTGAAAGAGAATAATAATAATAATATTATTATTATTATATTATTATTATTATTAACCCTATCATTAGATATATAAGTTATTTCCAAAACTTCATTGCCACAAATAATTCAGTAAACATTTTTGTGTATAAACATTTGCTGCATTTTAGATGATTTCTTTGGGATAGATTCGTAGCAATCATGGTCATTTTTTTTAAGGCTTGTGATACAAAATGCCAAATTTTTCTCCAAATTACCCAATTTATAGTTCTAGTATGACTTTACATGTTTCCAAATTGAAGTTTATTTGCTCTTCATTGCCCAGGCCCCACTGCGCAAACAGTGCTATCACCATCATCAAGAAACCCTTAGAACCATATGTGCCTACGTATTGCACCTAAACCTGATCCTGGATTGGAAAAGAGTAAAGGAATTGGTCAGGAGGCCTGCCCTTTGGGCTGTTGCAGGTTAAGATTCATTTTATTTCTCTAACTAATAGACTTCTTAAATGGGACCACTATATTTAAAGTTCGGATCTGATAGGAAATCTGGAGAGACTTAGTTGTTTTTGTCCTTGGTGAGGTTTTAGTTTTGTCCCTGGGTATGTCTCAGGTTTTGGCTGGTCGTGCAGTCACTTCCTGGCTTGGCCCAAAGTGGTTTTAACATCCTCTGTGCTCATCTGAACTGAGGTCCTTATTTATCTGCCTTCCACAAGGAAGCTAGGACTCCTTGGAGTTTGTCCCCTGGGCAACAGTGTTGAATGAGCCTCTGAAACTTAGGTGTAGCCATTTAATTTCTTTTTCAGGCTCCTGAAGTCTATGCTTCACCAACAGCAGGCTTATTAGAAAGCTGATGTTTCTGGTTCCACTTAGATTAGGTAAACTTAGCATGTCAGGTGAAATAAGTCCCACTACATTCAAGTTTTTCTGGAATTCATGCTAGGAAAACAGGATGATTAAATTTAGCTCAGATTCATGGGGTGTTGGGAATAAGGGAGTTCCCTAAAGATAAATACCGGAGAGACAGCCTAGGATAAGGGAAGAAGGATGTTTTTTCGCTTGGTGGGTTCCAGATTTGGAGTTGTTTTTCCTGCCCCCGTTATGGTGTTATTTTCAGCATGTTTTGTATTTCTCCTTCACCTGTCATTGGTTAGGTGTTATTGTGTGCCCTTCACTGGTGTTTGGGGTTATGTGTATTTTTAGCATATATTGGATACTGACATTTTATGTTACAACACTAGTTTTGTAGACTACCTTTATTATATACACTTCTAGAAAGCATGCTGCCACCAAGTGGTAGAGTCCCTTAGCTCAGCTGTCCAAGAAGACATAGATGGTTTTTGTCAGAGATTTCAAATGGTAATATTCTGCTCTCTCCTCATCAGACCTTGGATTTTCCAGGCTTTACTTTATAAAATTTTATTGAGATACTGAAATGTAAATAACCACTAAGCAACAATTATTTTTCCTAAACTACAAAATGGGTTTAATATAATCTTTCTCAGAGAACTGTAGTAAATATTTAATTAAAATAACCTTTGTGAAAATAGCCTGGGTATGTAATAATTTGCAATTGAAACTGGGAATTTTATAATGATGCTATTTTGGGGGAAAACATATGGCTAAATAATGTGATATATCTATACTAATTCTTAATTTTCGTTTATCAAATCAAATCATTTTTTAAGTTAAAAAAAAAAATTCCTCCTGTTGGTTTGTCCTCAGTCTTGGGTAAATTTGAAATCACAGCACTCCACGCATACTTATCTTTTGGAACTTCTACTGTTTTCCGCACTGTTTTCATCAGTCACAAACACAGAGGATAAAAGTCTTTGTCTTTTCAAACTTTCCCTTCCAGACACTGTTTTCTTTCTCTAGCCATGGAGGATGAGGACAAGAAACACATCACTACCTAAGGCTTTTTGTTGCTGGATGTATAACCTCGTTACTAGCAGGCAGTTTCTGTACTGGTCTAACCACTGTAGCTTCTACTAAGAGGACATCTGTCCCCCTCTTTCACTCCATGTCATCTCTTGGATTGCTTTAGATAAAAAGTCTTCCTTCTTAGAAGTCCAGGATCGCCTAAGCAGAGCAAACTAATTTGAACCCAATTTGAAAAAGACTTTTGAATTTAAAAAACTCATGTAACGGTGATGGGCCCAGTCTCTTTTACGACTTCTGATTGTCCGCAAGGCTCTCTCCGTGATAGTCAGCCGCCTCCTGAGGGCAAGGATGGTGGGTCTTGTTTGGTGGGTGAGTTTGCAGAGCAGCACCTTGCAAGTTGGCTGAATTCAATTAGATTGGGAGCTCCCCAAGGGGAAGGCGCGGTGTCTCACGCCCAAATCCCTTGGGGCCAGTGCCAGGCTCCCTCTTCCAGACATGAAGTCACTGAGGCCAGACAGACCCAGATTTCCTTCATGATGTTTCTTTCCACTGTAAGGGGCTGTACCCAAAAGGGAGTGCCCAGACCAGGGCCGGTGGACTGGCTCAGCGGCAAAAAGAAGGCAGAGCCCTCTGCCAGAGGACAGAGCGTGGAAAAGCATGCCAGGGAACCAGGAGTGGACTCTGTCTCACCAAGGAGGAGTATTATTATTTCTAAATTGGGCAAGTTTGACAGCTGGCCCTATTTCTCCCAGAACCCAGACGGGAGCACTTTGTCAGAGCTGTGGTGACTCAGCTAGGACTAATGTTTTTCCGGACAATTTACTGACATAATCCAAGTGTGTGTCCTCATGGCCCTGCTTTTTCTATTTTTCTCAGATCCTCCCTGCCACCCCCCTCACTCCTAGGTCAAGAGAGGACCAGCCTTGGGTTGGAGAGCTACCCCAAACCCTAAAACCAGTGCATTTTTCTCCTTCTCATCTCTCAGACTGTTCTGTGCTGTTCTGAGCTGGAATTTCATCTGTCGCCATTGCTGGTAATTCACGTGTCGGGTTTTTCACAGCAACAACTTTTGGCCTGGTGCCCAGGACAAGGTCTGAACCTTGTGCTGTGACACACCCCGCCCTGATTCCTTGCCCAGGAAGAGAATGTCCTCTGTCTCTAGACCATAGGCTGTTTTCCTTTGCAGGAAGCTCGGGCTTCAGCACTCGTTTGCTGGTGAGAAACTCCCTGTTTTGGACGTGCAGAACCACTCCTCACCCTCCCCCGAACCCTGCTTGCGACGGAGCTGTTTATTAGGACGCCCGCAGATCAGTCCAGATTTAATTCTGTGCATACACAGGGTGCTTGTTTAGTTTTTACATATACACCAACTTAGAATGGCCAAATAATCTTCTGACTTTCTCAGGCTGCCCCTGAACTTGCAGGCTAATGACGGAACGCTTAGAGCCCTTCCTGTTTAGTTTCAACTTTCAGAGATGTCCTCTCCCTCAGATGTCCTCTGGCCAGCTCTCCATGACCTCCCTTGCTGCTCCCAGGTTTATACCAGTGTCTGACCTATCAGTGTTTTCCTTCGGATACACATGGGGACCTCATCAGTGCCCTTGGCCTCGACCACTCTGCCAGGTGTCAGAGGGAAAGAAGCCTGGCCGTAGGGCAGGGCCGCCTGGGCAGCAGGAAGTGGAGCGCCTGCGTGGGCAGAGCCCCGGGGGCATTCCTGGGGGTGACCGTGTTGGAGGTTAGTCTGGTCATGTGTCTGTGTGTGTGCAGGCTAACAGCATTTGACTTTCTAGAAAGAGACTGTCACTTAAGGGGAAGGAGGAGGGAGGGGTAGGGTGGAGCTGTGTGAAGCCGAGTTTTGACCGAAGACCATTTCCTGGAGGAAGCGTGTGGTTTTTTAATGAGGATTCCACCTGCACCGACAGGAGACAGAGCAGCGGATCCTGTGAAAGTGTGGGGAGCGGTGGGGGTGCAGCAAGAGGAGGATAAAGAGTGGTGATGGCAGTAAGGACTGGAGTGAGCGAAGGAGAAGTAACCATTGTACCTCCCGACCAGCTGCAGCTTCGCACTGAGCAGGGGGCAGCATGTGGCTGCACCATCGTAGCCTCTCGGGTCAGCTCTTCTCTCTCTTCTCTGTCTCCCCATTTTGGAGAAGCTCTCGGTGTCTTACATTTGGGATGACTGAGGCACTGTGGTTAGGTCACAGTCATTGGAACGTGGACTTGATCTTCGATTTGCTACTCACAGATGTATGAGCAGTGAATATAATGACTTGATTTGTTTTCTACCCAACCTCACTGCGGGGCAAAGAAGGAGCTATTGAGAAGGCCAGAGGAGCGTGGGCCGGGGTTGGTTTGGGGAGGGCAAGGGAAGGGCTACCGTGGGAGGCTGTGGTTTTGGTTTCCAGTTTGTTTATCTTTCTTCTGCTGCTTTGGCTTCCATTTAATTTCTGCTTCATGTTCTGAATGGCCCAGAAGGAAGGCATAGACAACTCCAGGAGGGACACAGGGTAGGAGGCTGCTGTCTGGAAATAGATATGTCAATTTTGATCCCAGCTTCCCTGAACCCACCCTTCTGCCACTGCCCTTCTCTGGCCAACCAGTCGCAGACTTCTAGGAGCAATGGTTCTGGTCCTTCTACAGGAATTTCCAAGTGCTCTTTCTCTTAGCTTAGAGCAGCATCCTCCAAATGCCCTGCCCCCAGGCCAGTCTGATTTAGAAGGCAGGTCTCTTCCTTTGGTGAATGGCGGTTGTGTTTCAGAGCTTTGAGACTATAAGATGACGTGGCCGATTAACAAACACACCAGGGTGTATGTAGCCACCCTTTGGAAGACTGCATACTTTCGCCTTGGTGCTGCTGTCACCCGTGCCATTTCTGGAACTCTCTTTGGGAGCTTCCGTCAGCCTATGGCATGTTATTTTGACTGTCTGCAAGATGACAGATCTTTGTTCTTTCTGAGCAGACTTGATTTTTAGAAAGTGTGTTATTTAAAGGTGGCATCGAGGACAAGTCAGTATGTGGGGAGAGAGGTCCTGCCGTGTTTTTTTAGGCCACTGGGCTTGTCACTTTATGGCCGTACCCGGGGATGCAGGGAGCGATCTTGGGGCCTGTGTCTGTGCTATTTAATACTTCGCTACTTTCTGCCAGGGGGAAAAGAAAGAAGATCAGACACATTTCTGCCCTCTGCACATTTGCAATGAGAGTTTTTTGTTAGTTTGTCCTTTTAAACAGCTTTATTTGGCTGGAATTGGTAGCAGACTTTAAAGAGGTGGAAAATGGCAAAGGTCCTCATTGGCCTCTATTTTCCCAGGACTCTGTCTAGGACAAGGGCTGGGTTTGCTTCTGTTTGAGTTGAGGGTGGGACCTGGGGCAGAGTTTGTAGACCTGGAAATGGGCAAGCAAATCTCTGGAATCTGTACTGTGGTGGTACTTAACCACAGCTGAACATTCGAATCACCAGGGAACTTTTACATACTACTAGACCCCACCTCAGAGCAATTAGTTAAAGTCCCTCCACTTTATGGAGGAGAAATTGAGGCTTCAGTTGAGAGTAAAGCATCACCTTTGACCTTTGCCCCCAGTCCTGGCATCACAGGTCAGAGGTGCAGAGGCAAAAGATGTGTTAAATGGGTAGAACAGACACACATTCTTTGAAATAATCATGACCCGGGAAAGGGGGCAAAGAGTATCTCCCAGTAAAAACCAAAACAAAATAAAACTGAAAAAAAAAAAAAAACAAGAAACAAACAAAAAAACCTCTGAATGGATTAACATGCAACCTGGGGAGGCCTTATGATAGCTGAATCATATCGTGAGAGAAAGCCAGCTGATGGTGGAGAGTCGATTGCAACTTGCTGAGAGAGTCCTAGACCAGCAAGGGAGTCCTCCCACCCCTGAGAGCTCTTCCCTCCTGCCTTTTGGTCATGCAGCCCTCCCGGAGCGGTCCACGTTGGGAAAGAGGAGTCTGGGAAGGTCTGCGTTAGCATGCATTCCTGACACAACGTTCCCTAGAGAGTGGCTCATTTCTTTATAAGGCACTGCCTCCTCCAATGTTTCTTTTTACTGCTTCTGATTATACCAATTAGAAAGCTTAAAGGAGGTGCTAACGTATCTTTAACACTTTTCCTTAACACCTGCTGATTTCTGGTTGTTTAAGAAAGTGGGTGTGGTGTGGTTTGGGGCAATCAGCAGAGAGCTGCTATTAGAATAGCAATAAGAAGCAGAAAACAGGTTAACAGAGATGGGAGTGATGGGCAAACGATTTAAACAAAATCCAGATCCTGCAGCCAGAGACTCCCCACTGCCTCAGATGGCATGAAAATCCGCCCCAAATGGGTCAGGGGAGTTGTTTTCCCCTCAGAACTCCAAGACTTTTCTTTCTCCTCAAATTCTGAATGGAGAATTCAACTCGAACTGATTTCAGGGAGACACGGGCACAGCACAGTTCTGGGGAAGAGCGTGAACTGGGTGATGTGGGACTGTTCTTCCAGCTCTGCTGGTTTCTGTCCGCTCGTGGTGCACTGTGTCCGGATATTAAAGGCTGTCACGCTCCCTGGGTAAGCCTGCTCCAGCATCCTTCCAAACCCCCTGCATCACTCATTCCGCTTACATCTGCAGGGCCAGTGCCACCCTCATTAAGCAGGAAGTCCTTTACTTGTCCTTTTGCTCTGTCCCCCATCAGAGTGACAGAGACAGGTCACAGCTCTGGGACTAGTCTAGCCCTCTTTCCCAGTGTTCAGTTGGTCACCTTCCCTGGACAACTTCGTAAAGCGGTCTGATTCGAAGCTTGCTTCTATGCCATCATGGCCCAAGCACTGGGCATTCTTGGGCCCCCACGCTAGAATTCTGAGACCCCACACTGCTGACACCCCACACCTGGCAACGAGAACCAACTGAACAGCCCCCAGCAGCACGCACTAGGCGGGAACTCTTGTTGTCCCCTCGCTTGGTCTGCTGGGTGGTGCTCATTGTGGATCTCTGCTCTCCCACATGCCATCAGGATGGAGCGATGTTATATTTTTTTGCCAGCAGCTATTTCAGGTGAGACTCTTCCATATGTTTATAGGTACAGGGTAAATCTCAGGTGGCATCACAGGAGCTGGGGCAAACAAGCCCGAGTCAGAGCACAGTGGAAACCACGAGCAGGGTGGTCTTCATTCCTGGAGGAGGGGTTTTAGTATTCGACACAGGATACCCTGGACCTCTGAAACAGATTTGATGTCTGGAAGGATTTTTTCCCCTCTCAGTTCCAGAGTTCCCATGGCTTAATAAAAGATCTGAAGCAGGAAGACTGACACCTGGATGTCTGGCCCAAATCTACCCAACTGTGTGACCCTGAGCAAGCTACTTCTTTCCTCTAGAACTTGCTTCCCTCAGCACTAAAATGAAGGATTATCAGGAGCATGCTTTAAAGTTTCTTCAAGTTCAAGCATTCTGTGTCTCTGCGAGGCAAGGTAGCATGGCAGATACTGGAATCAAACAGATCATATTTAAGTACTGATTTTACCTCTTCCTGGTGGCTTTGAGCAAGTTATTTAACCTCTTTGAGCCTCAGAATAATAGGGTGGGATAATAATAGCAGCTACTTGTGAGTTTCATATGAGGAATTAATAAGATAATGCATGTAAAATGCTCAGCGTACATAGATTCTCATGTGCTCAATAAAATTAGCTTTTCTCTTTGATATATGTGTATGTCCCATTTTTATCAAAAACAGCTGCTCCAAGTTTCGGTAGTTTGGCTTTCATTTTAAGCTTCTCCCCAGCTTGAGGTTTGGAGCTCCTTAAGATTAGAACTCAGGTGCAGATCCAGCTGCTGGTCTCCTGCTTCCTTGCTGAACTTTACCACCTGTGCTTCTGCCCTGTAACAGAGGAGCAGCCAGCACGCAGGCTGTTTTCTACCTCGGGGCCTTTGCACAGGCTTTTCCCTCTGCTGAATTCTCCTTTTCTTGTTCCCTTAACTAGCTCCTTTTCATTGGTTTGGTCAGCTCCTCGTAGTGGCCTGATGACCTAATATGTTCTTAAGACTTAACACAATTTGCATTTATTCTGTTTATTTAGCTACTGTCTTGTGTCCATCACTCCCCTAGAATGTAACCTTCACATTCCTGTCTTGTTCACATTTGTATCTATAGTACCTAGTAGTGGGTCAGCCACAAAGTAAGTGCTCAGTAAATATTTGTTGCATGAATAAATTAATAGACAATAATGATATATTTATATGGCACAATATGCAGCACCTTCATAACTAGGCTCTCATTTTTAAGTGATAAATCTCTGTAAGGGATACAGAGATTGATCAGCCAGAGCCTAGCTGCAGTTACCTACACAGGGTAACTGCCATGCAGAGGAAGCACAAGATGATGTCAGTGTGTGGGAAGAGCCCTTACCCCACTGGGAATGGAGTGGGATGGGGAGGGACAGTATCAGCAAGAGAAGACCCCTTGGGGGAAGAGGGATGTTAAGTTGAACTTCGAAATGTGGGAAGTTATCTATGCAAAGATGGGGTTGGGTGGGCAAGCACAAAGTCATCGAGGGATGAGAGGGCAAAGTCTAATACAAACTTGGAACTGATAAAGAAGTTAAGAGAGGTATGGGTAATACGTTGTGTGTTGTAGTGAGGGGTAGACTGCTCTGATAGAGGAGATCAAGGAAGACCCTGGGGAGGAGGTGGCGGTTGTAGCCAGCCCTTTGCAGAGACGATAATGGGAGGTATCCAGCGTGGTTCGCCAAAATGGCCGGGATGGAAGTCAGAGGGACAGTCTTGGCTTCACTTGTCCAGGGACCTGGGTAGGAGCTGAGGGAGCAGGTATTGGGAGGTAGTGGCACTTGGCTCCCTAAGGTCAGACCTATAACCCAGGGTGAAGCCCTGGCCTGTGGTTGTTATTGGGCAGGTGCTCTGCCCTGCTGCCGGGCTCCAGAGTGACATTTACCTTGAGGTACTGGTACCTTAACCCCTGCCCTCTTAGCTGAGGCCATTGAGAATTCTAATGGGTGAAACAGGGCTGGGGTAATAATAGCAGCTAAGACAGGAGGCAGAGCCCAAGGCATATGAGCAGACAGGTCATGTGAATGTATGAATGACCTGGGAGTGGTTTAAAGCAGCAGTCCCCAACCTTTTCAGCACCTGAGACCAGTGCTCCTATGAGAATCTAATGCCTGATGATCTGAGGTGGAGCTGAGGTGGTGATGCTAGTGCTGGGAGCGGCTACAAATACAGACGAAGCTTTACTTTCTCCTCGGATGCTCACCTCCTCCTGTGCAGCCTGGTTCCTAATAGGCCACAGACCTATACCAGTCTTTGACCCGGGGATGGGGACCCCTGGTTTAAAGAATGGAGAGTGTAAGACTCCTCCAAAGATACTTGAAAGCATTACAAACAACAGCTGTGCCTGGTAAAACGACACTGGGGGTTGGGCTCAGTAGTAGGTTGCTAAATTGTGATGTTAGGCATGGGATCCACCAGAAGTGCAAAGGGTCAGTGGTGAAACCTATTTACTGGTTCCTTACCTCCCACCACTGAGGCCCCACACCTCGACCAGCCAGACCTGGGGCAGCCCTCACCGAGTCCCCAGGTCAGTGGGTCAGGAGATGACTCTGGGAGCATCAGATGTGGGCAGGACCTCAGGGCACCCAGAAAGACATGTATGCCTTATCCAGAAGTTTTAGATGAGGATGCCAGGTTGGGAATATGATGATAAGCAGAAACTCCACAGTGATTTCATAGCAAGTTAGAAATAGAGAGGGAAGCGTGGGAGAGCAGCTCTCCAGCAGGTTGAGCTGCTATATTGGTTGAGCACAGCTATATTGGGGGAGGGCAGCTGCCAGGCCTGAAGGGAAAGCCTCCTGAGGCCAAGTCGGTGGAGCGTGTTTGCAAAAAGAACCAGAGAAGTACACTGCGCATAAAGAAACCCTCTCAAGCCTGTGCTCACAATAAATGGCTTCATTCGAGAGAGCGCAAGACTATGGAGAAGAAATCCACCAACATTTTTGACAGGCTCCTGTAAAGCATGGCTATTGGTTCTCCTTGCAAATGTAGTTCTAACTGTATTGTGTTGTTGTTCTGTCTGATCTAGTTGTATGTTACCTGTTGTTTATTAATGCCCGTTCTAATCTGATTTAGGCAGAATGAGTCTTTATCATTAAACTCACACAAACCATGTAAAAGAGTCTAGGTATTGTCCTTGGATCACCTGGGGAGACTCCTGGGCCTCATCTCAAATTAATTTTCATCAGATTATCTGAAAGGAGTTCCTCAAATCATCATTTTAAAACTAGTGTCTTACATGATAAATGAAAGTCACTGAAATTTAAGAAATGTTGGCATAAAGTCGTGAAAACGCTTTTTTGGAGATAACACAAGCTTGCCGAATGCAAAGAGTCCCTGTGACATGCAATAAACAGAACAATAAATGGTCTAGAATGGAGTATAAGAAATATCTGATCAATCATCTGGTCATTCAGTATATGTTTACTTTCTGGGCCGAGAGCCCCTGAGGATCTGTGTAACTAACAATTCACAGCCCGGTTTGAAGGGACTGTAATTTATCGGGAAGGATGAGAAGCTGGCCAGGAGGGCCCGAGCCTTAAGCCCCAGAGGGGAGACAAGTGGGTCAGGATGATGGAGCAGTGGCCGCATTCTCCCTCTAAAGTAGGGGAGTGGGAGATGGCAGAAGGTCGCTCAATCTCCTTTCCCCTTCTTAGTGGATTTAAAGGCCTGCTGCTCCAAGCTTTGCCTTTCTATGTTCCCATCCTCACCATACACAAGGCAAAATCCAGCCCCTGAAAATTTGATTTGGGCTAGTAAATATCTTTAAAAGGGTAAATAATCTAAAGGAAAAAGGAGGGTTACTTGTTATATTCAGTATCAATTCATTTGCTCAAAGTGCTCCCCATCTAGTACACTGAGTGAGAGGAAAAGATTTCTGGGGGCATGGAGGCAGGATGGGAACCCACTGTGGGGCCTGGGGTAGCTCAAGAGCAGCATGCAGACCCGGGTCACTTCTGAAGTCAGGGAAACAGGGACAGGGGATAGGAGTGCACCAGAAACAACCTCTGATGACATCTCCTCCAGTCATCTCAAAGATCACCTAGGAGGACTGCTTCCCACTGCACCCAGTTCCTGCCCCAGCACCCCACTGAAACTGCCCTGACCAATGGGACCAAGACCTCCTTGTTGCTAAATGCAGCAATTCTGATTTCAGTGGCCTACCTCTCTGCAGGATTTGACACTAGCTCCTCCTTGAAACCCTCCCCACCCTGCTTTCTTTGGCTTCAGTGCTCTCCTGGCTTTCTCTGACCTTTCTGCCTGTGTTCCTCAGGCTCATCTATTTTCTTCTCCCATCTCTTAAACATTGATATTCCATCAGTGTTCTATCCTTCACTCAGAATATGATTCTTTTCATCTTACTCATTTTCATTGGGTGATCTCACCCACTTCTGTGCACATCTACTACCCCCGTTCTTAGATTTAATTCAGTAAATGTTACTGAGCACCTACTCGGTGGCAGGCATAGTATGACTCCCAGGTCAAAATTTGCAATGCAGATTTCTCTTATAATCTCTAGACCATACACCAAATTACCTTTAGAATTTCATATATGTATGAAATACATCATTTGTACTCACATCATTATTCATGCTACAATAATAAAAACTCAAGATGGGGTTCAGGTGCAAATGATTGAGGCATTCTCTTTGGGAAGAACTTGTAAGAGAGTAAGGGGTTGGAGAAACATTAGGGAAGGGGAAGGACTGAGCAAGGAGGTCTCAGTCTAGCCAGAGACCAACTAGAAAATGGGGAGGCTCCAGAACCTAAATTACACTTCAGAGTTACTGTCTTGAGGTTGAGTCTGAGCTTTGGCACCTCCTGTGTGAGAGGCACTGGTCCCCCACTGGGTGTGGGTATAACAGCCCAGGTGTCTCTTGGAGCAGTGGAGACCATCAGCCAACGGCAAGTCTCAGCTGTGGTCATGGGGGTAAGCTGATAGGTGCAACATAGTTGGAGCTGGGTGCAGCGGTCAATAAAGGGGCCCTGGGTGGGACGCCAACAGTGTCTCCAACAGTAGCTACTTATACAGTCCAGACTATATGTCTGACACCACCATAAGTGCTTTATGTCTATTAACAAACGTAACATGTAAAATAACTATGTAACGTAGTTACGATTATTTATGTTTAACAGTGAAGGAATTGAGGCATAGAAGCTAAAAGTAACTTACCTATGGTTCCTCGATAAGTAAACGATGTAGCTGGATTCAGACTGGGGAAAGGTGGTTCCATACCCTTAACTCTTACCTCAACTCCCTCAGTGTAGTGAGTCTTAGCAAATAATAGGCACTGTGTTAGCCACGAGGAATCCAGCATGAAATGAACAAAATGCCTGCTCTCACTGAGGTTATTTTCTAGTGAGGGAAGATAGACAATAAGTGAATAAGTAAAATATATGATCCAGGTGGTAATAAACGCTAAGGGGAAAAGAACATCAGGGACGGGAGATAGGGAGCACTAGGTAAAAGCTCCAGCTTTAAATAGGGTGGCCCAAGGACGACTTCGCTTAGGGGGCATTTCAGCAAAGATCCAAAGGAGGTGGTTTCTCTGTTTCTGCTGTCACCACTCCCTCTGGCCTACCCCAGTTTACTTTCCCTCCGCACAGCTAGGGGATAATCTTTATAAACCACCTGATCCCATTCCTTCCTTCAGTGGTTCCCTATTGCCCTCAGGATAAATCCAGCACTCCGGCCAATCAGAGAGTCTCCTGATGGATCCCTGCTTCCACTCCTGCCTCTTCTTTGTCTGGGGCAAGAGTACAAGTCGAAACCCACATACCCTATGTATATCTAAATATTGAAAGTTACTGTAGCAAGCTAATAAACTGTTCTGACACCTGGACAAATAGATCTTCACGGCGACCTAGGAGGCCAACTTTAGATTTCGATTTGCTGGACTCCTCTGAGTTCTGTGCCAGAATTGACAGCATGGGGAGATGGCCCCCAGGCCTTGCCCACCCCCCTCACTGTTCTCTGTGCACTGCCCAGCTCTGTCTTCCACTGCAGGGGTCTGATGCCTGCATGTGGACATTCCAGTTCACACATCCATATTCAAGGCACATCCTTACAAATGACAGCCCTTTACTACCACTCAGGCTTAGGGGTGCTTGTGCTGGTGGTGTTACTTGCCTTGGGGGATTGGACCTGGGAAATGGGCACACATGGACCCAGGAAGTAGGCGAAGGGCTCTTTGGGAAAAGAATTTTAGGATTTCAGGTACTAGGAGCTTGGTCTATGAGGGAGGTGGAGGTACAGCATGGACTCAAATCAATGTAGGCAAGTCTACGTGGCCCCAGGGTGGGGTTGGGAGTGGCGGGTATGCAAGAGGGTCAGAGCCTGGAAAGGGCTGTCTACAGCATTCAGAGCAGTACTCTGTCATCACTCTGTTCCTCTTACCCATGTGCCTAAACCGAAGTGAATTACTTGAACTATCTCAATATGCCATGGTCCTTTGCTTCTGTGATTTTGTGAGTTTTGCGGACTGCAGAGTGGAGGTCATTCACTTGGACTCCTTGGCCTAATTCCCCATCTCTTGGGAGCTCCCTGACCTAAACCCCTCATTGCTGACCCTTAACCCCCAACTCCAATGATAAAAACACTCCAGACGGTGGGAATAAAATGGAGTGTAATATAATATAGTGACCTAAGTATGGGCTTTACAGTCAACAGTCCTGGTTTTGGTGATTTGCTTAGCCATTTGCTAATGATTTGACTGAACTTCTGCAAATTCTGTGCCTCGATTTCATCTTTTACGTGAAGGTTACTATACTGAGTTTACAAGGTATTATGAGGATAAAATGAAATATCGTATACCCAGTGCCCAACAACAGTCCCTAATAGCATAAGCATCTGTTAAGAAATTCACTTTCCTCCCCCAGCTATGCTCCTTCCTTGAAACCAAACACACAAAGAATCTGGAGAGATTAGGCTGTTCCACAGAAAGATGCCAATTAGATTAACTCTCAGCCCCTGGGCCCCTTTCCTCTTCTCCTGAGTTAGTGAGAACTTCTTAGAGAATATTAGTCCCTGATTTCTACTTGAGTTGTCAGAAATTATTAGTTGGTAGGTGTAACCTGGTAGTGACCACCGCATTTGGATGCTGGAATAGTCAAACTCCAGATCTTGGTAGCAACGCTGACTATTTGTTGTTAGGGATGGAGATTTCTCATGTCCACACAATTATGGTAACAGGGAGGGGGGCTGAGGAGCCAATACAGAAGAAGCTGGTCATTTTAAGGAAGGGCAAAACCCATAGTTACCTTGTTAGTGCCTGGCGTAAGTGGGCACACAGCACATGTGAGTCAAGCTGAACGAAACTAAGCTCAATGAGAAAAGCCATTAAACTCCAGTAGAAAAGTGAATCAAAGAACTCTCAGGCAAGTCAAAGAAGAAATACTTCTGGGCCAGTAAGCTATAGCTAGTAATCAGAGAAATGGAAATTTAAATGTAATGCAATATTTTTCCTAGAAAATGGGCCAAGATGTCAATGACTAGTGATGATGAGGATATGGTAAGGGGGAAGAGTACTCGTATGCATTATTGGTAGACATGTAAGTTGATACGCCTTTCTGCAAAGCAGCAATGAGCATGATTAAATAAGTATGGTATAAGTATGATGGGCTATGTGTCATTAAATGTAACAGTTTAAATGAAGTTTTAGACAGGAGAAAAAACTGTCACAGTGAAAAGTAGCACGCTATATGGTATTACACTACACACACACACACACACATTACAGCACAAAAAAGACTGGAAGGAAATAGGCCAGATATAAATTCCTACCGTTAGCATCTCTTATACAGTTCTTTGAATATTTTATCTTTTCTATAATTAGCAGGCGTATCTGTTATAATGGGAAAGAAATTCCGTCATTTAAGAAAGCCTCATTTTGCTTTCAGACAATAGGGCGGAGAAAATCATTTATGGAAGTCTCTTGCCACTTGTTGACTCAAGCGCCAGAGAAGAAGAGGCAGTTCCTTTTGGGATGTAGGATTTGGGGAAGAACAAAAGACACAGCTGTCTTCCCATGCTGAGTCTAGCCCTTTGTATCAACAAGAAGAAACGGAAAGAGCCTTCTCACCTGGGGAGCTTGCCTATCTAACGGGGAGGCCTAAGTAAGCCGTTCACACAGTCACAGGGGCTGTGGTCTCTTCACCGGGCTGTGACATTTTCATCACTGTTGAGATTTGAGAATGAAGCCTGAAAAGAGATTTTGTTTCCATTTGTGGCTTAAATCTTCCAACTGTGGCCTTTTACGTCCAGTAGCTGGAAGCGATGGATATGTGGTAGCGCACATCTGTGGGTCATGTATCATGCGCGGTGGTTTAAAAGTACAATCTGGGGAATAGGAAATTAAGTGAAAGACCCTAAGGAAATACCGCACCAGTGTTTATATAAGAATGTAAATTAACCAAAGTCTAGTTTAAGTTTTAAAATAAATGGATAGGTTAAATAAGCCAAGAAGAAGAGAAGACCCTCTAAGTATCAAAACATAAACTTAAAACTGAGATGTTATAACTATTTTGACCTTCATTTTATTTTTTGATTCTTAGGAATTACAAAATCCAAGTGCTTAAATAAACTTTACTACTTAAGCTATTTAAAAACATCTTGATTCACTTAGTCCGCTTATTTTTTGGTTTTCAGGATGGTCACTGTCACCTTATCTGGCCTTGGTTTTAGGAGTAGTTTCCCTTCTCTTAATTTTCATAAACATGCCTTTTATGCCCTCTTATGAAAGTACAAGAGACAGCAGACTGTATCTGTCTTTCCGATCATTGCCACCGTTGGCTATCTGTTGGTAATCAACATGACTCAGCAACTCGATTTTTTAGAAGTTGACATCCCTTTTGAACTATAAGTAATCTCAGGTAGCCTGGTGGTAAATATATATTATTTTGTGTGGCAAATATATATTAATACTTTGTGTGACAAATATATATTATTAATATTTTGTATACCATCTCTTATCAATTGATAGAATATTGTGCCTAGAACCCTCTATTGGAAAACGTTCTTTGGCCCAGTTTGATTTTAGTGATGAAGTGTACTAGTGACTGCCATTAATATGGGCATGGGGAAGGATAGCACTCATGCCAAGGACTTTCCATCTCAGATCTGAGGGTGATAGCTCCCTGTGTTTAGAGAGCTTGTATTCAAATGGGGAAAACATGCTTCCTCCCAGGAACAAGAAAGACAAAAATTAAAAATAAAATCAAACCAAATTATGACTATGCAATCAGTAAACATCCCAAGAAGTGTGATTGATTATAAGGAAGACCAAGTTATTTGCTAAGTGCTTGGAAGAGGCAGAATGCCCTCAGTCAGATGAGTTAATCTGGAAAGGTGTTCTGAGGCAGTGCATTTTTAGTTGGATTGGAAGGCAGCCGGGTGATGGGGCATGAGTTGGAAGAGTAGTCCTGATGAGAGAGAGGCAGGTTTCCAAGGTTTCCAGATGCTTTTTGACTGTGTACTCCAAAGCCTTCACTGCCCAGAGTGACCATGCCTGACCTCTGACCTACCAACAGTGAGGACGTGTGCAAACGTGGCTTCACCGTCATCATCGACATGCGGGGCTCCAAGTGGGACCTCATCAAGCCCCTCCTCAAGACGCTGCAGGAAGCCTTTCCAGCCGAGATTCATGTGGCCCTCATCATCAAACCCGACAACTTCTGGCAGAAGCAGAAGACCAACTTTGGTAGCTCCAAATTTATCTTCGAGGTGAGCCACACCTCTCTCTTAGCACCCCTTGTCCCTTCTCCTTCTGCCACCTGTATATTTCTCACTTGCACCTCTCCATCTCCTTTGATATGCATGGCTGGGACTGGTATTTCAGGATTCCTGGGCTACTGTAGCCTTACCAGTTTGGGTCTGGAGAGGAATAAGAGGATCAAGTGATTGTCCCCAAAATTGTCATTAGGCAGGCTGTGTACTGTTGGTGAGTATGTAAACTGAGACAGTTGTTTCTGGGGCCACTTTATAATTTGGGTCAAATGTGTTATAAAGAGTTTATATCCACTGATAGTAATTCTGCTAGGAAAATATTTTTTACAAAAACTAAAAACTTTTTGAAAATCTAATTATAATTGTAAACAAAAATGTCTACAAGGTTCATCACAGTGCTTTGCAATAATATATACACATACATATACACATATGCATATACACATACATGTATCTAGTTTGTGTTCTGAATATCCATTAATTTTTATAAATTAATACACATACTATGAAACCTTTAGAAATCATATTAGGTTATATGTCAATTATAGCTCAATTAAAAATCATATTTAGAAAAAGTGTTACTGAAAGATGCTTATGATATATTAAAAGACATATTACAAAACAGTATGGGTAGTATAATCTGAAATTTGTCTTAAGTGTATATGTGGAGAAGGCTGAGAAACACATGAAAATGTTAGTAGTAGAGGCGGCTGTATTATGGGTGATTTTTATTTTCTTTGTATTATTCTACCCTCCTTCGAGAATTATGTAGTACCTTTATACTCAGGGAAAACCTGTTATTTTTTAACTAGATTTTTTTTTTTTCCCAGAGGGCATATGTGTTCCCTGAGGATTTTTAACGATAACACATCAGATTCAATCATTGGCTTAGGATCTTTGTTCCAGCCAAATCTGAGCCTCACCTGTGGGGATGAACCTTGTATACGTGTGTACAGTGTGTCCTTTGGAAAGGCAGAGATGCTCTTCAACCTGCAGCAACTTCCCGTTCCAGACCCTTGTCCCCCCTCCCCCAGGGCCAGGAGCACCTGTGTGTGGGGTGGTGGCCCAATATTCTGTCATTTGAGCACAGCCTGATCACCTGAGCGAAGCAATACTCACTTTGTGTAATAACACATAGAATCACTTGGTATAGAAACACTCATTCTGCCAGCACCCCTCCCCAGCACTAGGAGGCCTGAAGGGAAATGGTTTTTGTATTTTTGGTTTGTTTATACAGAGGCGGTGACAACAACCCTATATATTTATAACCTGAAAAGACTGAAAATAACCTTTCCAACAAATCCTGAAACTTTTGCTTGCGTCGCTGCCCAGCCCTTCCCATCTCCCGTTGCCCCAAGTTGAACGAGCTTGTCCCTGCTTCGTAAACAAAGTACAAGAGAGAAAGCTTGAGATCCCCCACTCAGAAGAATATTTATAAAGTAGTGCCTTATAAACAGCCAATGAAACATGTAATGCAGACTGAGCGTACAGGCTTGTTCAATAGCAGATACTTAATGGATAATTGGTGAATGTAATCATGGGAGACTTCCTGGACTTGGTACACTTTGAGCTAGGTTTGAAGGGGAGAGTGCTCTAGAACAGGACTGCTCAAAGTTTAATGTGGAGTCCCTTGGGGGCCGTGTTAAATGTAGATTCTGATCCAGCAGATCTGGATAGGTCTGAGATGCTGCCTTTCTAACAAACTCCCAGGGGGTCTTAATGCTGCTAGCCTGAGGGACTCGCTTTGAGTAGCAGGATCTAGAGCAGCTGAGGTTTGTATCACTGGCCGCACATTGGAATCACCTGGGGAGCTTTTAAAACTACCCACGCCCAAGTCCTGGCTAACTAAATCTGAGAAGGGCATCTGCTGCCCAGGAGACCCTGCCCAGCCTGCAGCAGGAAGACAGACTCAGTTCCTTGCAGCCCAGCTAGTGACCCACATTGCTTAACTCAGCCATGATAATGTCCTGAGCCGTGGGCCTGGGTGGGATTTCAGGCTATGAAGAACTAGATCTCTAGGCACTGGGTTTATGTTTTCTCCAGCTTCTCCTGCTTCTAGCATCTGAAGCCCTGCTGCGGTGGACTAGGGGGTGGGAAGGAGGAAGGTGAGGCCAGTGGAGACTTAAAGGCAGCTTTTCCTGGAATGGCAGATAGTGGGCAGGTAGCCTTTTTTGAGCCAGCCAGTTTGTTGAAAGTGCTGACTGTGACTGATGTGTGGCCCCTGCCCAGTGGGCCACATGCTCTCTCACTTGCCTTTTCCTAGGTGGGCAGTGGGCATTATCATGTGGACTCACCTTGGTCTCCTCTGTTGACTCTCTCTCCTGCCACCTTGGTCTTCTCCCCACTCTCCCCATTTCACTGACCCTCCCTCTGTGTGTCTGCCCTCCCAGACAAGCATGGTGTCCGTGGAGGGCCTCACGAAGCTGGTGGACCCCTCCCAGCTGACCGAGGAGTTTGACGGCTCCCTGGACTACAACCACGAGGAGTGGATCGAGCTGAGGCTCTCCCTGGAGGAGTTCTTCAACAGCGCGGTGCACCTGCTCTCGCGCCTGGAGGACCTTCAGGAGATGCTGGCGCGGAAGGAGTTCCCGGTGGACGTGGAGGGCTCGCGGAGGCTCATCGACGAGCACACGCAGCTTAAGAAGAAGGTACTGAAGGCCCCTGTGGAGGAGCTGGACCGGGAGGGGCAGCGGCTGCTGCAGTGCATCCGCTGCAGCGATGGCTTCTCAGGGCGCAACTGCATCCCGGGCAGCGCCGACTTCCAGAGTCTGGTGCCCAAGATCACCAGCCTCCTGGACAAGCTGCACTCCACCCGGCAGCACCTGCACCAGATGTGGCACGTGCGCAAGCTCAAACTGGACCAGTGCTTCCAGCTGCGGCTCTTCGAGCAGGATGCCGAGAAGGTGAGAGGGGAGCCAGCTTACTTGGGGCTGGGGTGGGGGGCATGATTTTCTAGCAAAATGATAGAGGCTGCTAGTCCTGATTCATGATACTACTTTAGTGAAAGGCTTTCAGAAAGTATGCCTCCTGGTTTTAGCTGGCACACATTTTGGTCTTCTATTTGGCCATTGATCACTGACTTTTCAAAGCTCCCCTTATGTAGTGCTTATTATGTACCAGGTACTGTTCTAAGCATGTGTGCAAATCAACTCATTTTCATCCTCTTAAGTCCTGTAAGATAGATATATTACCCTCATCCCGTCTTACAGATGAAGAAACCGAGAGGGTAAATAACGTGGCCAAACTAGGAAGTAAAGTACAACTCCGGAGACCATGCTTTTCCCCCACTGTTGAACACTGCCCCTCTCCAGACACGTAGCAGTGGTTCAAGCCAGCTGAGTAACAACAATAACAGTGCTGTTAGCAGCCGCAAGAGCGTGATTTAGTGATGATTGCCGTGTGGTGTACTCGACTATGGCAAAGCATTTCAAATACAGAGCCTCCTTTACTCTGCAGAGCCCTTCGGTCCTTTCAGGTGGGAGTTGATGTCTCTGCTGAAGACAGGGAGATGGGTGCTCCTTGATCTTAGGGCTGCAGTAGCAGGCTTGACATACGGATCCAGCTTTTTTCAATTTGAGGTACAGGGCTCTTCCTGACATACCACTTCTTTCTGAAGGTTTTTCCTTGGCTGTTCAGCACTTACGCAAGACTCCATTCTTTCCAGCAGTGAATTTTCAAAGCTTTCCCCTTATCGGAGCAGATGTGAGAAAGCGAGAAAGAAAAATATCGTATAGTGCTTCTTAGACGAGGACACAGAAGTATCTTCTCTAGATTCTCTCTAGACTAACGAGAATTTGCTATTATATGTGCTTTAGGAGGAGTGAAATGGGCTCTCCTATCAGTTTTCTGGGAATAACACATTTAAATGCACAATATTACTCTCAGAGATGTCATGCCATCTCTCAGTAGCCTGTGAGTTTTACAGACTGCGTCGGATATAATAATGGTTTTGTGTCTTTTAAGAGCCCACATTGAAAATGTCTCAAGTATTTTCAAGTGATGAAATCAGGATATAAAACTCTATATAATGATCTCAATTTATGTGAGAGTGCCAGCATAGATATGACTGGGAGAAAATTCACCACAATGTTAATAGTTTTGATTTCTAGGGGCCAGGCTTATGGCCAATTTTAATTTATCTGTATAAATTTTATGTATTTTTCAATCTTTTATAAGTTATAATTAGAAGAAAATCAATATATGTAATTTTTAAAGAATGCATAGTCCTTTCTACAATAGAACTCTCAAATATCATTTAATTAGTTTCTGTAAGAAACACGTTGAGGGGGTTTCTTGTACAACCTTAGGAGCTGCAAAGATTTTCCCTGACCTTCCTGAGGGCCTTCTTTGCCCAGTGGCCTGGCAGTCTGGGTCTGGCTCTGGCCTGCTCTGGGAGGGGCCACCTGGACTGCAAATCCTGTCACTCACTGTACACCAAGCGATGAGACACCACGTCAGGAGTCAGCTGCTCTGTGAAGCCAGAAGCAGATACTTCTGTGGAAAAGTTTGGAACACACCCTCTTTCCTTGGGATGTCTTTGGGGCAGGACATCTGCTTTGCAGCCAGCCTGGGTGCCCATTTCAGTGAGCCAGGGACAGAATGGGAGGCAGGCAACTTACGTCTGCCTAGATGTGTTTTAGAGTCTGAGGCAGTTCACAGCATCCCCGAAGCTCAAGGATATGGGAAGACTGCATAGAGCACAGATAGTGCCTGTCTCAAAAACGAAACAAAACACCATATCTTAGCCTCCAGGTAGGGAAGGACAGCTGACTTTCCCTAGCCAGACAGGTGCCAATCAACCAAGCGATAATTACTGCCACACATACGTCCTCTCAATCCGTGCTCACAAGAATCGTACAGTGTATTATTATTCCTGTTTCATGGTTGAGGAAATGGAGGCTCATAGAGATGAAGTGGCTTGCCCAAGATCACACTGCCGATGAGACAGAGCCACTATTTTGTCTGCTCCAAAGCCCACCTAAGCTCTTATCCAATAACCCTGCTGTCCTTTTCTCCTAGGACCTGCTTCATGCTATCACAGAGCACTGCCTGCTCTCCCCTGAGTCCCCTGGGCCATGCCCTGATGACTCTATGAAAAATCTCAAATCCCATCTCCTAATGCTCACTCTGCAGCAGCAGCTTTTAACCCTCTGTGCTGTGGACCCCTTTGGTCTGGTGAAGCCTATGGACTCTCTTCACAATATTTTGTATTTTGTAAACATAAAATAACACATGTGGGCTTGGAAAATAATTATTGAAATACAGTTATTAAGTTTTAAAAAATAAAAGTAACGTGTACATTTTTAGGAACCTATTAACTAACAAGACATACATGTAGTCTCACAAATACCATAAATTCAAGTATAAATGATATTTTAGGGCAACATCCCATGAATGTGATATGAAAATATATGTTGTGTTTCTATTAATGTTGAGGCACAAAGTGTTGCTAACAGTAATATCGTTTGTTCTCTACATTTATAATTGAAGAGAATGCTATATTCCAGATAGATGTTAGTGAAAATAAAGGCCTATGTCTTTTTCTATCCAAGTGCACGATCCCTGAATTCAGTGTGTGGACTCTAAGTTTAAGATCCACGTTCCATGGTGTGTTCATAATATTAAAAGAGAAGTGTGTGTGCATGCATGTGTACTTTGGATGTGTGGTGTGTGTGCGTCTGAGTGTGGAGGGGGAAGGGAGAGGAGAAATATCAAAACAAAGCAGAGGGAGTGAGAGGATGATGGGAAGAGAGCAGCCCAGGAATATTTTGATATTGAGCCAGTGGTGAAAATGTTGCTCAGGCTTGACCCAGCTGCCCACAGAAAATGCGCGGGGTGTGGGGCAAAGGAGAAAAACAGTCCTTTTAAGTTCCTGCAGATTAATTTAAAATGTTTGTGCAGAACAAAGTGCCTTAGCCCTTGACTTATTTGGTGTTTTTGAAAGGGGGTGAGGAGGGTGGCAGTTTGGGTGAGGGTTGTACGCACGTGGATTCACATCTAAACAAGGGCGTCAGGAAGTAATTACAGCGTGAGCCACGTCCGAGCCTCCTTTCTGGTGGGAGGCTTTGTCGGAAGGCCTTTAATTCCAGATCTGGGAAGCTCTTGGCAATTGGAGGAGTCTGGTGATCACCCAGCTTCTATTTTTGTAAAGGGAGGGGTAGAGTCTCCCCTCTGGCCCTGTGGGGTGACAGCTTGTTTCCCAGGGATTGAGTGATGGATAGTGCTCCCTATTTACCAGCTGGCCTCGGAGAGTGAAGCTACCTCTCACCACCTTCCCCTGACCTCTGTGATGACCCCTGCATTCTTCATCTTGGGGGTGGTAGTGAGGGAGCCATTCTCTCTTCCAATTAAGCATGTAGGGAGGAGGGACTCAGTTCCACAGATAATTCATAAAGCAGGCCACCCATTCATTTAATAAACTTCTGTTGAGCAGCTGTCATGAGCCCAAAATGAGGTACTTGGATAAGATGAGTAGGGCAGAATTTTTGCCATGGCGTGGAAAGCTGTGATAACCTCCTATTTATTATTAGTTATATCTGCTGTGTGCACCCCACTGTTGTAGGCACAGCCTTTACGATCGGGAGTTTTCAGAGAAGAGGATATTTTGTAGCTCGGGGATGACAGGAAAGCCTTACTGAGCCATTCGTGGGAGGGCTGGGTATTCAGAGATGACTCAAGTAACACACGATGCATCTTGCTTGAAGATGAACACTGCTGCCTCGGCCCGGTGCCCTCTGGTCTGTAACTAATGGGCCTGTCCTCCACTGTGTTCACAGAATACAGGCTGGGTCGCCCCTCATTAGCCAGGCACAGATTACGGCTCTCTTTGCAGCCCTGTTTCACAGCCAGCTGCCGCCTCGGATGCAGTGGAACCTGTGTGATGAAGGTGTCTGCCCTGTAATCACATCCCATTACCAGATAAGGGAGGCCTCTTCTCCATTAGTGGGCAGTTTGTGGTATTTCTGGTCATTAAGAAGACTCATTGTAGATGTCCCCTTGGAAAGGGAAGCGTGGGTGCTGCTCCGTGGAGGACCCTGTCTCGTCCCTTTTCCCTTCCCTGTGTTTCTAGAACACCTTAAAATGGTACAACTGGGAAATATCCTGAGATAGAAAAGTCTACCTCCCATGCACATGTGACCTCACGATACCCATTAGGTGCTGATGCCAATGATAAGTGTCAGAAAATGCTGCAGCTGCCGTACCGCCCGCCTTCTGACCTGGGGGAGGCCCATAATCTTCCAGTCTTTATAGGGAAGGAGAAGTGCTTAGAAGGGCTCCCGTGCGTAATTAGACTTAACTGATGGAAAAAGCTTTGTCTCCTTTACTTCTGAATAAAGAAGGCTATACTGCTATCTATCTAGGAGGTCCATACCTAATCTTTCCCAAAGCCATTCCAGAAAGTGGGGGTGTATTCCCACTTCCTGTAGGAGAAGCTCCAAAAGAGTGGACAAAGCTACCCGGTGGGGCTTCCAGTATTGGGATTGTGCTTATTATTGTTTTCTACAGCACACTGTGTTTGTTTTGTGTGTAAACCTATGCTTGGGACACACCCCAGACAAGATCTCACTTGGGAGCATATTTAGGTGCCCACCTCCTCTGTGACCAAGACATCTGCCCGGGCGAGGATCTCTCATGTGCTGAGAGGAGAGTGGCCTCCGTGGCTGCCTGAGCCTGGCCTCAACACACCACCTATTAAGAAGCTCCCTTTGAGGAACCTAATTTTAAATGCCTGCCTATATTCATTTTTGCATGATGAAATTCTAATCACCTACGGGTGCCATGTTCATGCCGAAATGGAGCTGTGTGAGAAGGAGTTTGGATTTGTCCTGGGGTTCCACTTACCAGTTGGGAGATCTGAGGTGCATCTTTAACCTCTGCCCCCCAGTTATGGCCCTCAAAAAAATAAAGATGAAGAGTTTGGGCTAACTCGGTGACTTTAACTTTTCTTTTGCCTCCACATGCACTGTTCTCATGTACAGTACTCTCTGTGAAAATGTCTTTTGGTGGGAGAAGTGGGGTGGCAGGGCATGTAGTGATCATGGTAGTGGTGGCAGTGGCCGTGGTAGCAGAAAATATACTTGTAAGGGGACATGGAAGTATCTCCAGGGTAGTTTGATAAAGAGCCCCACTCCCCGCCCCCAACACGAATGTGCCTGCTCTTCTTCCTCCTTTGAGACTTGCTGCACTTGATACCTAAGCCCTTTTACAGCTCAATGATTCTTTACAAATATTTGCCTTCTTGCTATTCATTCTTCCTTGTTCATCTGTAGGATGCTCTTTTCTCTTCAAGGTTGTCACCTTGGGTGATGATGGAAAATAAGAAACTTTTCTCAGAAAATAGCAATCTGTTGAGTTCTTTTCCTGTTTTAAAAACAAAACAAAACAAAACCCCTAGCTGCTGCCGGAGTTATGAGCCCGAGTGGAATGGAGTGATGTATGTGGAAGTGCCCGGCACCATGCCCCGCCCAGCATAGCTGCTTCCTAGGCAGAGGCTTCCCTTCCTTCTCCCTGCACTATTTCAGTCATGATTTACTCTTCAGTCATCCGGCACCTGCTGAGATCATGCGGAGTGTCACTGATGCTGTCTTCCAAATGAACTTGCTCCAAATAATCTTCAATAATCCCTAATGGAACAAAATCAAGAACTGAACTTTGAGAGAAGTTAGCAATTATGTTGGTTCATGGGGGTTCCCAAAGATCACTAGCTTGTGTGGTGACCCTGGGGGAGACTCAAGAGAGGAGAGCAGAGCCCAGATCAATTGGAGTCATATCTGATAGGTCAGGGTTGGGGGAGATGCCACAGGGAAAAGACTCTGGGAAAACAGTGCCCTGGAAGCAGCCATAGAGGAAAGCAAATTCTCCTCAGTGAGATTTGATCGCCCCTCCCCATGTACCTTCCACATGTGAGACATTTGTCACCTTCTGCTTTGTATTATATGTGAAATGTATTTGTCTTATTCTTCTGCAAACTTAGGGCCAGAAACACTTCCTATCCAAGAAGTACGTCTATGTATTTTGATATTCTTGGAGGTCTGTGCAAACAAAATAATGTTACTTTCATATCACTCACCAAGAGAAAATATTTATGGGGCCCGTTGGGTAAAGGGCATCATGGTAGAAAGCAGGTCACCGTGTTGAGGGGTACATGGTATTGTTTTGCTGTTTGTATGTCCTGCTAACCACATTAGCAATTCAGGACATCCCCAGGATGCTCTGTCACGGGGCAAAATATTCACTGCTGTTTCCTGCCTTTTCCCTCCAAGGTATAAAAAGTTCCGATCACTCCCTGGGGTCCAAAGTAGGACCCAAAGTCTCATTCTGCCTGGGGTGACAAGAGCCCGTGGGGCCAGTTGTGGAGAAACTGTGCGGCCTCTCCTTCCTGCCAGACGCTGGCCCACTGCGTCTTCTCTTCACCACTGCTCCAGTCCCTACTCCTCTCAAGCCGCACTGAGCATGACTCCACGGTCATTTGTCAAACTGAAGTGCCATTGTAGTAATTATAATACATAATATTTTTTCGAACGTCGCATTTTAAAGTGTTCTCACATTCCTGACCTTAGAGGTTTTCTGGTCCAGCCCTTCCTTTTCATAGAAAATGTTGACCCAGAAGCAGAGACCCACCCAAAATCATCAATTGTGGAGTTTCATTATTCGGTCTCCCATCTACTTCGTGTTGGCAGGCCAGGCAGGCGTGGATATGAGCATCGTTTTGTAGATGGGAAAGCTGGACTTGGTGAGGTTGGGAGTTGTGCCTGGGATGGAGATAGGTAGGCAGCATGGGAAGGTAAGCCCTCTGTTCTGAAGCTGGGCTCCTTCTTTGTCTGTCTGTCTTCCTGTCTCTGTCTCTGTCTCTCTGTCTCTCTCACTCTCACTCCCTCTCGGTCACACACACACATACACACCTGACCTTGCCCAGCAGGAGAAAGGACGCGCATGCCAGCCACCCAGGAGGTGGCTAGAGGGGCTGGGGAGAAATGGAGGGTTAGAGTCATCTGACCTTTGTCCTGGCCACTGCTCTGGTAAAGGGGCAAGCACAGACAGGCCTCCAGGGAGTGTGCTGACAGGTCTCTGTGATTCAGTTGCCCTGGCCTTTCTTGTTGGGAGGGAGGCTTCAAAGAGCTGCGACCTTTGGGGGCAGCCAGAAGGGCAAGATCTTTATGGGCGGTTTGTAATTTCCTGCTTTTTTGGAGAAAGGTTCCGGTGCCCTCATGTTCCTGCCCGCCCTCCTCCTACTGGGCCTGAAACTGCCGCCCCCCTCCACCCCCTGTTGACTGGGCTCAGGGTGAGGAAGTGTGTCTGTATTCCACCCCAGCACAGGACACAGTGTCCTGTATTATTTCTAGCCTTTTGGTCCTGGGAATCTCTGCTTGCTTTTTTTCATTTCCTCCCCTTGAACATTAGAAACATTAGGTTCCAAAAATAATCCAAGTCACAATGTTCTGCAGGCTGTATGTGTGAGTGTTTTCTCCCAAAGCTGTTTTTCTCTTTCTCCTTTCTCCCTTGCCTGCATTTTCAGCCCCACTGTATGCTGCAGTCACCAGGCCTGCACCAGGGCTGTGTGTGTGGGAGCAAAAGGAGGAAGGCCTGGGAGGAACGCTAGGCACATGAGGCTTGGCTCGTTCCCAGGTCTCTCACGAGGGCTGGATGGGGCCGAGACCTGAACTGTGTCGTATGTGAATAGCCTGCGTATGTGGCCTCTACTTATGAATGGACCCTATAGAACTCATACCCCATAGTTAGGCTTGGCACCGGGAACATGACACTATGTTAAAAGTACTTTCCAGAATGCAGATTGTCATACTGATTCTGTCCACAGCGATTTAGGTGAGCTAGGAAAAGTAGGTCCTATCAGAGATGGAACTTGTGGCAGGCACAGGGAAGTAACTGAGAAATATTTATTTGTCAGCAGACATAGAGTGTCTGCTATGTGTCAGGTTCTCGGCTAGGTCCTGGGGACCATGTCTTCCCGCCCCCAGCACGTGGATGGGGGAATAGTGGAGGGAAGGAAAATCAGGTTCAGCATGATGTGATTCCAATACCTTATAAGAAAAAGGTGGTTGGAAATAGTAATCATCCAGGAGTTAGACCCCGATTAGGTACCAAGGTCTTTTTTCTTACTCGGCAGCGGTTGGGACTGAGGGAGAGACTAGTGTGTATGGGGGAGAGGGTGCAAAGGTGGTCCAAGAAAAAGGAAACATGTTAGTTCTGCCCTGGGAAGGAACGTGGAAGAAATGTCTTCAGTCCCTTTTTGAAGAACATAAGACATTCAGGTACAATTTATAAAGTGAAAAAACCAAACCAAACCAAACCAAATTGAGTCTGGGGAAGGTAGCATTTTCAAGATCCCTTTCCAGACATTTTACGTGGAGGACCCTTCCTTCCCTTCTCCTTCTGTCCTACCCCACTGCACCCCTTCTCCCTCCTATTCTGTTGTGACCTCTCTTCTCCTTGCCCTTGCACCTCCTGCAGCCTGTAACTACCCCACCCTTTTGTGCATCCATTCTCTCTGAACTGGTTGGTTAGCTTCCCTTTTGCAGTCCTGCTTCCTTCCTTGGGTGGAGCTAAGGAAGAGCTCCATGTGTGGTTCAGGCCTCCCAGCGAGGGCCGAGAGAACACGGGCAGGGAGGCTCAGCCAGGCCTTCTAGAAAGAGCACTGGCTTTGCAATCAGAGACCTGGGTTTGAATCCTAGCTTAGCCACTCCCCAGCTGATTCGTTATCTGTGGCTAATTCACCCCTTTTGAGCAATTCGTTTATCTGTAAAATGTAGATTTTCATACATGCTTTAGGATTGTTATATGGATTAAAGAAAATGTATGCAAAGCATCTAGTATGCCCAGAGCCTAGTAGGTGCTTAATAGATGGTAGGTTTGTGGAGACAGACTTGAGTTGGGTCACACAAATACTTGGGATCAGGAGTGGAAGAGAGGCATGGGGAGGCGTTCTTGCAGGGTCTGGGGGAGGGCAAGAGTACACCCTCATCACGAGAAGGATGCTGGAGCAGACAGTGGGCACATTGTGGCAGCAGAGCGAGGGGTGTGAGGCAGGGACCTGGTGCCAGGAAGGAATCCTCAGAAGGATCTTGAGAATGTGAGTATTAGATACAGGACCTGCTGCTCATAGAAGGAAAGGGAAATGCAAGCATGTGACCCGGTTGGCAAGATGTTTGGACACTGTTGCCGAAGGTAAGCCGGTTAAATAAGTGCTGGGTGTTTTGCCGGGGACAGGTAATTTGAAGATGAGCTAGAGTCAGGCCTTCCCATGTTGGAGCAGGGGGCACTGGCAAACAAGTAGCTGCTGCACTGGGCAGGCTCACCCACTGAGGTACCTTTCACTGATAGGGGAACAACATAGATGGGAAGGCATTCAACTGAAGCTGGGGTGCAGGAGAAGGGGAGAGCGTGAGCCAAAGGCATGGCAGCCTCGCGGTGCAGGGTGGGCTCTGGGGGCACCCGCTGTCCAGTGTGGCTGGAGCTCAGGCTCCATGGGGAGGCGTGCTGGAAGGTGACATCCATGTCACATTGATTAGCAGGAGTCACAGCAGAGTCAGAAGTCTGGTCATAGCACTCCCTGAATAACCAGAGACCACGACGAAAACTGGATTCGGATGAATGGTTCAGGTGCTACCAGGAGCATCTTAGAGTGCTGGAACCAGAGGTTCACATCCCTAACCCAGGGCAGAACTCCCTTCCAGCCTCCCTGACAAGCATCCTTTTAGACTCTGCCGAGCATTTCTGGGGACGAGGAAGCCACAGCTTTGTGGAGCGCCCCGTGTCGTCATTAAATGACACCATTTGTAGGAAAGCCCTCCTCCCACCAGGCCAGGATTTGCCTTCTTGGAGCTTCCACCCCATGGTCCCATCTCTGCCCTCTGGGGTTCTCCAGGACGAGACTCTTCTTTCTCCTGCAGGGCAGCCCTCAGATGACTTGTTGACAGTCCTAAGTGACCTTCCCATTTTTTCCTGCCCCAGAAGAACTCCCACTAGTTCTTCTGGCGTATTTTCATTTGATGCGGCTCGAATCTTCAATGTGGCCTTCCCGGGATGAGTTTTCAAACATTGGAAGGGATAGAGAGGGGTGGGCAGCTCTCGATCCCACTTCCGCAAGTGAGAAAATGATTTTGTGTGCCGGTGCACTTGTTTCTTGTAGCTCAAGCTAGTCTGAAACACCAGGATATTTCCACCTAGAGAATTATGTTCTCTCATGCAAATGGAGAGAGGCACTGTCTCTCATGTGAATACAAAAGGATGTCCTCTTACATGTACACATGGATAGACCTTTCTAGGCTGAAAGTGTTCATTTGACAGGTGTTGGGTGCCTCGAGTTAGGTGTGCCCAGGTCAGTAGTAGTTATCACTCTTCCTCAGGGAAAAGCCTTGTTCCAGCCCCATCCCCATGTCCCATGGCTCTCCCTGAGGTCATTCCCAAGCAGACCCAAAGCCTCTTGGTCTTAGCTTGGAGGAGTCAGAAAACCCACGGTGAAACACGCAGAGGAACATTAATTCCTTTGGAGGAAATCTGCCTCAACTGGCATCCCAGAGGGTCCTTCCCCTATGACTCTCATTCCATGTCCACCAGGAAATCTCATTTTTCTGCCCTTTGGCTCACCTCCAGTTCCTCCTTAGAGACCCTTTTCCAGGATGTGAAAGGCCTTGCTGTTGGGCCAGTCGCTGTGATGGTGAGAGAAGACATGCCCTGTCTTGATATAGAGAAGAAAGGGATATTTGGTGTCCTCAGTTTGGATCAGGTGGACTGACTGGTCCCCCCTCAGACTGGCACTTGTGCTGCCCTGGGAGATTTCCCTGGGGAGCTGACCCTTGCCATGAGGTGTAAAGAGGAAGTACATCCAGAAGGACCTAGAATGAAGAAGGTGACAGCATTTAGCCCCCATCATCAAGACGTCCTGTCTTGTGCCTCGCACTGTCCCACTTTCTCACACCTTTGTTTACATTAGCCTCCCTCCCACCCTGCCATTGAAGGTCCAGCTCAAATGCTGCTCTCCCCACTCTCCCTGTTGGAGGTGGTCTTTCTCTCTTTCTGGGCATCTTCCTATGGCCCTTATTCATCCCCCCTAAGGGCCCTGTTCCAGCTCATCTTCTATTATAGCTTTAGGCTCAGATGACAATACATTTATGTTTAAAGTCCTCATTCCTTCAATTATATTGCAGATTTCTGGAGGTCAGTGCCAGTGTCTTAGATAACTGTGTTCCCCAGAGGCTCCCAGTCAGTGCCAAATAAAAAAAAAAAAAATGGACCGTGGCACAGTCTGTACTCACTCGGCTGCCTGATGGAACAAAACTTTGTGAGTACTGTGGGCTGGCACAAGAGCACCCCCTACTGCTGGTGCTTCCAAGGGATGCTACTTTAACTGGGGTTTTTGTGAGTTTCTCCTTCAACGCAAAGATTTGGAGGCAGGAAATCCAGTCCTGGTCCTTTTATAGTAATCCAAGTGTGAGCAGATGAGGTGGTCGTGGGAATGTAAAGGGGAGGGCTGAACTTTGGATACACTGAAGTTAAAAAAATGGGTTAGATGATTGATCGACTGGATGCCAGGGGAGAAGGAAAGCTCAGGTAACTGCAGGCCTCATGTTAGGATGGTGACAAGAGGATGGGAGTGGAGGGAAATCCCAAAAACATTTCGAAAGAGGATGGATGAGTAAATGAAACTCAAATATTAATTTCTCTTAAGATACAGAAAAATGAGAGAAGTGATGAGTAAGGTTACTAAAAACATTACCATGAGTTATCTGGTGATTTGCATATCTGTCCTACTCTTAGGGACAATGACACTATCTAGCCACAGGAATTTCCCTTAGTTCTCTGAATAAGGATTGTTAAAGAAATGGAGGGTTTTGAGGGGTGATTGCACTTCATTCCGTAAGTTCTTCCTGAGCTCCTGCAGGTTGTGCTCTGCCAAGTAGGGTCTGGAAGCTGGAAGCATGACCAAGCCTCTCCTCGTGGACGTGCCGGAGCCTGGCTACTGTGTGGTCGCTCACCTGCCTGGGCCCCATTGCAGAAGCTGCTGCTGGAAGAGGCGGGAATAGGGATAGGGGCGCGCTAGCTTTCTTCCTGAGCTCAAGGTCAAGCCCGCTTAGCATAGACCCCTTATGCATAGCACCTGCCCCCTTCTCTCAGAGAGAGACTCCTGAAGGAAGGCTACCTCCTACTTAGCCCATGTGAAAAAATTTTCCCAGATGTGCAAGTGATTGGCATAGCCAATTTTAGGATGCGTGGGAGGACTAGATGAGAACATCCAGCAGACACTCCATTTTTGCAGTAACAATAATAGTTACCATTTATTGAGTGCATCCTGTATGCCAGGAACAAACATTAGCTCATCTAAATTAACTTGCCAAGGGCTAGATCTCAGTTTATGACTAAATTTAGCTGTGGGATAAAGCTGGGCACTATTTTCTTAGTTTGGATTAAATAGGCTTTGACCTCTTCAATGCTACATTTTGGGAAGTGAGTGAAACACATTCCCTCACTCCATTTCTGAAAATATTTTATCAGCATCTGCGGTTCAGATGGAAGGAATTTGGCCCCTCGGAGTCAATATCCTGGGGCTGCCTGGGCCGCCTCATTGCTTGGTTGGTCCTGTTTCCCATCTGCTTGACTTGCTGGCTCCTGGCTGAGCAGTTCTTCCCAACAGGGGGTACTGTATGCCAGTGCTGAGGAAATTCAGTCCGTCCAGGCAAACAGACTAGAAATAAAATGCAAAAACAAACAAACAAACAAACAAACCCCTTATTTAAAGCCCGAAAATATTTATATTACTAATGGACTTGGCGAGACTTTTCTTTAGATCACTTAGCGTGAGAAAGGCAAGAACAAAGGGAGAGGCCTTTAAGGCCTAACGTGAGCATGTGCTTCTCTGTGCAGAGCTGAGCTACGTACGGCTCATTTTCAGAGATCCTGTGTGACTTTAGCATGAAGTTTTGCAGTCTGGGTTTCTCTAATCAGAAAACAACTACTTTTTGCGACTGCCAGCGTACCTTATCTGAGCCCAGTGGAAGTGGAAAGGAATTAGCATTCATTCAGCATCTACTGTGTGGCATACCCTGTGCTGGGCACCTTTCATAGGTTATCTTTATCTCCTCCTACATATTTATCTTCTTTGACCCAGACATTGAAGGGTTTGTGAGAAAAGGACGTGGAGGAGTAAAAAAGAAGGAGGGGGCGAGGGAGGCAGAGAATCCTCAGTTGCTGAGAAGTCTGTCATGTGCCAGTTGATGTTGTTTTGTGAGCTCAGGGCTGGCTTGGACTCCCCTTTGCAATGAGAGAAATGACTGTCTGTCTTGGGGGCCTCAGTATAGACACCCAGTTCAGGGTTAAAGGCGAATTGACCGTATCACTCCCTTTCAGTGCTTCTCTGCTGCAGAATAGAGGCCCAGTTCCTCTGCCTTTTGATCTTTGCCCCTTTGTGACCTGGCCCCTCTGTCTCTTATCATCCCTTCTCACTACTTCTGGCTTCGTGCTCCAGAGCTCTTTGTAGCTCCTCTCTGTCCCATGCTGTTATAAGCCTCCATACCTCTGCTCAAGCCATTTTCTCTCCTTAAGATGCCCTTCTCATTGACACTTTCTCACCTAAGTCCTGTCGTCTTTCAAGTGTTGTTCAGCTCTCGCCACCTTCTGGAAGCTACCCGTGCTTCCCCCTGTCTCTACCTCCACCAAGCTGAACCAAGTGCTCCTCTGCCGTCAGCCCGTAGTACACACTTTACATAGTAATTTCACACGTAAAATTGACAGAAAATTGGATGCATTTGTCTCCGTCACTAGACTCTGACCTTGATCTTTTATTATCAATTTCTAATTCAAGCTCTGGAATACAGCGGATACTAAGGAAGTGAATAAAATATTGTCCCAAGCATCATGAACATGACATTACATCAGGGTGCTTTTGGCTCTAAGAAACAGAAAACTAGACTCTGTTGCAGTGTTCCATATTTTAATCCATTTTGTCTCTTTTTCTCCTTTTTTTTTTTTAAGGTGTTAATTATGGTTATTTTGAGAGTCATCTGCTAGTTCATAGCCTGATCATCTCTGGATCTATTTCTATTGGCAGTTTTATTTTTTGATTAGCAATTACTTTTCTCTGTTTTTTTTTTTCATATGTCAAGTAATTTGTATTATATACTGGATATTGTAAATGATATTTTTTGGTGCAGACTCTTGATTAGCTTATCTTTCTCTAAATACCGTGAAGTGTTCTGGGATGCAGTTAAATTACCGCAGGTCTTGATCATATTGAGCCTTGGTTTAGTCTTTGCTATAGCAGATCTACTTTTACCTTTTCATTAATCTTAGGGTATAGCCCTTATTCTTAGGATGTTTACTTCAACAGCCTGGCCTTTCCAGGGTCTCAGCTCAACCCAGAGTGTTCACCAAAGTCCTTCCACTGTTGAATTAGAACTCCAAACGTTTCCCCAGCACTGTGTAACCTCTAAAATTCCTGCTTAGCTCTCAATACCCTCCACTTCCCATAGCTGTTCTCTGCTGGAGTCTTGCCTTGCATATTCACAGCTTAGGATTTGGCCAAGGACCTGAAAGAAATTTTAATGAAGATTTTTTTTTTTTTAGGACTCCCTTTTCTTAACCCCCTCTTCTCTAATATCCTATCACTGAAATTTCAACCACCTTACCAGTCCTGAACTTTGTTTTTTTTTTTTAGACCCATCAAGACTGCTGCTCTCTGCTCAGCTCTTATTTTCCTGCCTCACAGTTTGTAAATACCCTCAAGGAGAAATTTAGGGCAAACATGGGATTTACGTGTGTTTTCCTTCTTTCCTGGACTGTTGGTCTCTGCCGATTGTTGAACAGTGCTTTCATCTAGTTTATAGATGGATTAAATCTAATATCAGCTACCCACTGTAAGTCTCCAGATGAACTGTTTAAATAAAAATGCAAGTGCATCAGAATCACCTGGAGTGCCCTCCCGAATCAGGATCTCAACGAAGCTGTATTTTTTAAGAGAACATTTTTAAAGATGGTTCTCAATTAAGGCTAGGTTTGTGAACTACTATGATAGACACCGGAGTAGTGAATTTGGAGGACAGAGAAATCAGAACGGGCTCAGTTGGTCAAAGAAGGCACCAAGAGGAGGTGAGACTCCAATTATATTTCTAAGGATGGGAATCATTTGGTATTTGAGTGTGGAGCATTTCATGAGGAGAAAGATGTGAGCATAAAAATGGGAGTCAAATGGGTATGGTATGACGTGTTTGCATGGCAGTGAATCAACATGGCTGGAAAGGATGCTTGGTATAGGACAATGGTGTGAAATAATAAGGAAAGACAGATTTGGACCAGGTCAAGAGGAAGGGGGTGCCTCGAATGCCGGAATAAGGAGATTGGATTTTGCATTGTAGATGACAGCAACAATAATTTGGTGTGATTTATTTTTGTGTTTGTTTTGTTGTTTTGTTTTTTTTGTTTTTGTTTTTTTTGACCGAGGGAATGACATAATGAAAGCAGTGTACTAGAGAAGTAGGCCTGGTGGGGACAGATGTTTTGGTAAAAGGGAAACAAATGGAGTCAGGGAGACCAGTAAGGAAGGGACTTCAGTAATCTAGGCAGGCAGGACCGAAGGGTGATTAGCAGCAGCAATGGAAAGTAAAGGATATATTTCAGAGTGATTTGAGGAAAGAAAGAATAAATGGGCTCTGGGGATGAGGTGCAAATGCGGGAAGTCTGGAGAAGGCACTGTTTTCATGGAAAAGATGTGGTCGTGGAGGTGGTGTGGAGTGTCACGGGGATGTTTGCGTTGACTCACAGGCACTGCGTGACAAGCAGTAGCCCGAGATTTAGGTGTGTGTTTGGGAGACGATTCAATAGTGGTTTAAAAGCATGGCCTTTGAGTCATACAGACCTAGATTTGAGTCTTCACTATGCTGTTTGAGTTTTCATTATGTGACCTTGGCCAAGTTGTTTAATCTCTTTAAGTCTGTTTCTTCAACTGGAAGAAGGTGGTGATGATGGTATCTATTCCCTGATAGGGCTGTAATACAGGCTGAGAGAGTGTGTGTAAAGCTCGCTGCATAGAGCTTGGCACGTATTTATTCTCGTCAGTTATCTGGGCAGTTAAGGTTAGAAGGCACCCTGGAACAGAGGAAATTGTATGGGATTAAGGTTCAGATGGACACTAGATTCTGAATTTATCTGTATCACTTACAAACTGTGTGATCTTTGGCAATTTCCTTTCCATCTTCGTACTGAGTTTTCAGCATGGTTAAAATGGAATTAATAATACTTGCTTTGTAGCATTATCATAAGGACTATGTGAGATAATCTACAGAGGTGCTTGGCACAGAGCCTGACACACAAAATAGGAAATTCTATTTGTGTTGTTGAAGTTAGGAGCCTGGGTGGATTTTCAAGTGGACAGAGCCTGATGAATACAGGGCAGAGGGCTGGTGGCCAAGTCTTGAGAGTGTTACAGCAAGGGTGTGGGGACAGGAAGGGAAGCCGTGATTGGGGAGCTTTCAAAATGTGATGTTTTTATTGTTTTGGTCCTGCCGAGACGAGACATGGTGTGTCAAGGAAGAGAGTGCGAGTGTGCGAAAGTGCTGGTTCTCCTGAGAGGATTTAGCGTGGGTTAGATACCTGTGAAAGCAGGAGAGAGAAGCTCATCATGCCTGCAGCCAGATGGCCTGCCTCCGAAAATGACCTGGTCAGAGGGCCAGAGTGTAGAGTTTCAGAGAAGGGCTGCATCAGATTCTGACAGGAGACCAAAGGGAAGGGAAATTGGAGGAATGAAGAACTCAGAGAAGAGGAGAGGATAGGTCTACGTTGTGTGTGCAGACTTAAGAAAGTAGTGAAGGTGGTCCACACACAAAGGGCTAAGTAGGAAGTGGATGGAAAACAAAAGTGGCAGGGGCAGAACACACTTCTGAAAGGTGGTGGTGATGGGAGGGATTGATGGAATGAAGCTCTGGGCACATGGGAAGGTGGAGCCACAGGGCTAACCACATCGACCCTGAAACTAAGCCTCCTGGGTTTGAATCTTGGCGCGCCACTTTTAGCTGTGTGGCAGCTTCGGGCAAGTTAATTAACCTCTTTCTGCCTCAGTTTCCCAGTCTGTGAAACGGAGATGATAATATTGGGGTTAATATTAGGGAGATAATTATAAGGTTAAGAGGATCAAATGAGTTAACATATGTAAAGTGCTTAGAACAGTGCCTGGCATATAGTGCATATAGTGAGCATTCAACAAACGTTAGTTGCTATTATTGTTGTTACCATTATTATGACTCTTGTCACTGAGAGAATTGAAAATGGAAAGGAGGATGGAGCAAGGGAAGACAAGGAGAGGCACGGTAATGTTGACTATGTAGTTTGGCTCTGAAATATGGATGCATCACCTACCAAGGAGTCTTCTTAGACTCTGCTTAGCGTTCTGACTTACAAGACCACCATGGACCACCTTTGGCACTAATCTACTCAGGATGACATAATAGGGGAACCATGGCTTGCCAGCAGGACAGTCCTTGCACAATCTGGCTCAGGTGCAAGGAGGCGGGATCCACGGAGGGCGGCTGCCCCGAAAGAGCCAGTAGCTCTTGTAACAACTCCATTGGCACCACATTCAATGTCCCTGCAATGGATGTACCAGTTACAAGAGTCACGCCATTCAGGGAAGCCCAAGGTATGGTGTCCCCATCAGGTATTTGTGGTTCATTGTTAGTCCTTCCAATCAGATGCAGTTTACCAGTATGGGCTGGGGGAGTTTTTATAACAGGATGATTTAGTAATGTGTTGGCACATACAATCTTGATCTGTTTCCAGGGAAACAGGACAGGGATGTTACCTGAATGTCAGATTATCACGCAGAAGGCGGCAGGGTTTTGTTAACCCCTTGCTTATAGTGGGACATTACCCTGTTTTATAGAGAAATTTGGAAGGCTCTAAACATGAGCAACATGTTAGGATGTTAGATCTGAGATTTGAGAATTAGGGAATTTGGGTATAGAGGTTGTAAGAAACATGCTAGGGGATCCATAGCATCTACAGAGACACAGTCTGGCTGGTGAAGTGTTTGGTGTTCTGTTGATTCCTGAGGCTACAGTCATGAGGTCTCCCAGGTAACTAGGCTGAGACACCATCCCAGATCATCTGGATTTATGATAAAATCACTTCTCTTTTATACACTATATTAAAGTATTTACCTGACATGAAAAACTCCTAACGGAAATAATAGGCAGAGCCCAGAGAATCTTACCTCCCTCGATAGATGTTTGTTGACACCTGCAGTCCATCGGGCACAAGTCCCAACCATTTCTCCTATCTACAGATACCAATATAAAAATGGTCTCTCAGAACTTTGCCCTATGGCATGCAAGCCTTGCAAAATATAAAACAGGCAAAGTGTCAGATTCCCTTTGATGAGGAATTCTAGGAATCTAGAATCAAGGTTCACATTTCAAGATCCTTGATTTTTTCTTTCTCTTTGCCCCATTTTGGAAAAGCTCAATCCTAGGAGAGTGGGTAATCAAAAATGAGGGTTGAAGTGGCTTGAGGGTCCGGGCCAGAACACACACGTGGAGACTGTGTGTTGTCCTGTTTGCACAAGAACACGTGCCCCAGGGTCAGAGTTTATGTGAGGGCAGATTTGTGAAGTGGGGAAATGTGCTTTGGGTTCCCAGTTACTCCTCATTTTGGGCCTTCTCTCCTGTTTCGGGCTCCTCTTCACCCCATTTTAAGATCTCCTCCCTGGATTGTGCTCACAAAGTGCTTTGCTTTCTTACTGAGCTATTTCTTACTGAGCCATTTCTTACTGAGTCATTCCCATATTAGGATAAACTAATTCCAGGAGGGGTTGCTGGAATAATGCATTTTGATAGGCATCTCTCCTGAGTGAAAACTATTAAGAGCCAAAGGGATTGAGTTTCTAACAGTGAAAGAGTTGGGGTATGGCAGAGGGGATAGCGAAGGGGGAAGGGGGAAGCAAGGCAGGAGGCTGTGAACCCCTGGACAGGCTCACAGGAAGAGCAGGAGAACAGTGTGCTTAGGCATAATCATGAGGGCGTGTATGGGTCTGAGCCCTGTGTGGGCAAGGGCATCTACAGGGCCCCGGAGTGTGTGTTAAGGCGGAGGCAGTGGGAAGATGCATAAGTGTTCCTGGTCTTTGTAGCTCCCTGTGGTCGCTCTGGGGGTGCATTTCCAAGAGACACGGGCTATGGATGTATGTGTTTGTGATTCAATTAGCCCATGGTGATTTTGCAGTGAGGTGAGCCTACTGCAACTCTAAATCATACCTTTCATCTGTTTCATGTTCTAATTGAAAACGTTATAGACGTATATGCCATAAAATATGCTCGCTATATGGATTTTAAATCTATCAGGTATGTAGCACTTAACAAAGCATGAAACCATTATCTTACTTGAATCTCACTACTACTAATAAGGTCAAAATAGTGTAAATTGCCATCCCCATTTTACAGATAAAGAAACTGAGCCTCAGACCAATAACCTAACTTGTCAAGGTTTATACAGGAGAATCTGCACTAGAAGCCAAGTCTCCTGTTTGAAGTCTCTGATGTTTGCACTCTAAAACATGAACTTTTATTGGAATTGATTGTTCATCAAGTTTCCAGACCTAGTCAGGTTTGCCTGCAAGGAGGTTGTCAGTACTCTTTAGTGGCACAGGATTTGATGGATGGATCACGGGCAGTGTACAAACAGGGCACTGGGGACTCGGGTGATGTTGGAGTGTGCATTTTAGGTAGAGAAAATCCATCATTGTCTTTTGTCCTCTTAATCAACTCATCAGACCTGAATACGAGCAACTTGAAACCAGTATAGCCTGTGATTACAGACAGCATAAAATACTCACAGTAGGTAGTGAGGTGGTTTGAAAGTTAAAACTCTATAGCAGATTCCATTGCTAAATTGAAAATGAGGAAAATAAGCCCAAGATCCTTATTTAATATCTTTGTTCTATGAAATAGTTTCTGCTTCATTAAAAACAGAACAATAATAACCGTTTAGTCATCCTCATCTTTAAAAGAAAAGGGGAAAATGGTTCCTGTTTATTTTCCTAATTTACATTTTAAGTAGATTCTTTTTTATCATTTATTATATATTAGGAATCAAATTTGTGTATATTCACTGCATTTTAGCCAGCATAAAAAACTAACTTAATTAAAAACAAAACATGAAAAAGACGAAAACAACCAAAGTGGCTTGCTTACATGTAACATCTATCTTCTTAATTAGACAAAACTATGTTGGTTTCCAAACAAGAGATAAAATTTCATTATTTAGACATGAACTTTCCTCTTAGAGGAATTTTGTTGTTATAGTACATTTTGTTGAACCTACTACCATTTGTAGCTTCTCAAGAAAAAAAAAAAAGAGAGATCATTATGTTTGAAACTACTGTAGAGATATTTTCATTAGTTTTTCTTTAGATCTTTGGGTCAGTCTAGTTCAAGTGCCTTCCAGAGAGCCCAATTCAAATGGATTAAATCATAAAATGTTCTGGGTGGAAGGGAGCTTAGAAAGGGTCAGCTTGTCTGGAGATTAGCAACCCCAGCGCCCAAAGCCAACTTGCTCATGCATTCATATGTCCATTCACTAAGTATGTATTAGGAGAAGTGAAGCCGTCCAAATCAACTATCCCCTATGCACTGACGGGGCAAGGGCGATGAGAGAGGAGAAGACTGTGTGAATGACCCCATGTAAGGGACAGTACCTTCAGATGGAGCCCCGCGGCGTCCTGGTGACTGCCTGTTGGGGGGTCCACTGCCCTGTGGAGCCCAGACAGAGTGGAAGAAGTAAGACATTGTCCCAAAGAGCCTGGTTCAACAGGCACTCAGCGTTGTGCAGTGGGTGGAATGAACGAATTCTAGACCATGGGCTTCACTTCTCTGACCCTGTTTCCCATCTGTAAAGTAGGCCTAGTGGATGCAGCGAGGTGAAGTGGCAAATGGATGTTTTGAACTGTAACGCACTAGACAAATGTCAGGGCTGCGAGGAAGAAGCTGCCTTTCTTTGGCTATCAGTGTCGGTTTTCTCACTCACATGTTTTGATTCAAAAAGCTATAGATGTAAGTTGTAGCATTGATCCAGGAGACTCAATGAAATATTTTTATTTCGAGTGGAAAAAAATACATTCTGTAGGTTTCCAAATTGAGCTGAGTGTAAACCAGGATGCTTACCTCCATTCTGAGAACCACTTATGCCTTGGAAATGAGAAGTCCAGAAATGAAGAGACTTGCCCAAAGTCTCATGGATAGTTAGTGACAGAGCCAGGCTTGGAACCAGCCTAGTCTTCATCCCACTGGACTGCACACATGCACAAGAGTGCACACACATACACACATGTGCACATGCACACATGCGTGCACACACATTCTCTCTCTGCAGCCAGTTCCACTGAATGTAACAGAAATGAAAGTTACCCTTGCAGGGAGCCAGGCTTGGAAAGGTGAGGATTATATACCATTGGGCAACGGATTCAGCTCCAAAGAAGACTTGAGACAGTTTGTTGGCAAATAGCCATCTTGGAGAGACCCTGATTCCTGATATCGCATGGGACCATCTGGTCCCCAGAGCAGGTCTTTTTCTCTCTGAGACGTGTGTCATCTCTTTGGAACGCTGCCTCCAGCACAGCTGAACTTTCCCAGAAAGCCCGGCCACTGGATAGCAGCTCCTGTGCCCAATGTGGAGTGCAAGATTGGGCAGAATGGCATGGGCTCAGACCTCACTCATCCTGTGAGAAGCACTTTCAACAAGGACTTCTCAGTATTCTCAGTTCCTCCAGTATTCTTCACTCTCGCCTGTCTTTTAACTCACTTTTCTTACTGGTTTCCACCCTAACTGGCCCATGTTCAGCTCTCCTTGTTCTGTAGTCCAGCAGGGACCTGGCACTGGGCCATCTAATCATTCCGGAGCTAGCACATAACTCCACTGCTTATTTGCATATCTAAATAGCATTTAACAGAAATTACAGAGAAGGTCACTTCTCGGCCACTGGACAGATAGCCAAGAATGTGTGTGGAGTAAGCACTTTTCATCACAAGTTCCAAGGACTTCAAGCATTTCATATTTTCATTAACTTTATCAGTTCGTTTGTCAGTTAGGAAAAAAGATGAGAAATTATTTTAGAATAGGGTCGAGAAGTAGAATTTTAAAGATCAAAAATTGCAGGACAAGATTCCTCTAAACTCCTGGGGCACCTGTCTTCTTTGCTCCCTCGTCCTTAATAATTTCTAAAAACACAGACGCCCACCTGAGTGTCTGTGGTGTGGGGCTGGCCATGGCTGGAGGACCCAGGATAGTGCACATAGCGGAGGGTCCCGGCCTCCGCTGCCACCCTCAGCTCATGCCAGACTACAGTGTCAGATCCAAGTGTAGCCCTCCTCGTCTCCAAAGGTTTCCCACCTTTCCTGGCTGCATCACTTGACTGATCTGGATCGAAAATTACAGAAAATCCAACTTAAATTGGCTTGAAGAATAAAGAGGATCTTTTGGTTCAGGTAGTCAGGAAGTCCAGAGACAAGGTGGCGATCAGGCAAGGCTCAGTCAGGGCTCTGCCTGTGTTTCCTGCCATTGTTTTGGCTGCACCCTTTCTCTGCCCATTTTCTTCACCTTCAAGCTGCCAGGAGAATGGCTGCAGCATTGAGGCTCAGGGTCACAACGCCACTATCGGAGGAACAGAAGGTGTGTCTGAAGAACTAGGATTCTTTTTTCCAGAAACTTCCAGCAAATTCCTCTCATATTTTATTGTGCTGAATTAGATAGCATTCCAATTTCTCAGACAATCCCACTGGCAGGGAGGTGTTCTACACTGATTGGCGAGAGCTGGTGTTCTGAGGTGGGATAATGCTTAAGAGTGACCCAGCCCACCCCTGGAGCTGGGATTCTGGTCAGCGACCCTTAAAGCATGTGCGCTGCCTGGGATAGGGGTGGAAACCTAACAGAAAACCAGAGTACAGAGCGATGGGGAAGAAAACGGCAGTGCCCCACTGTGCCAGACAGGACTTACGCTGCCCTTAACAACCCTCCTCTTCTGGTTCCTGATGGGTCATAGCGGAAACCCTGGATTTGTGAGGCCGTGGAGTTTCTAGAAAAGTTGATTCAGCTCAGAGTCAATTTAACAAAGAGTGTGGTCGGGCAGTGCATACGTGCCATGTTAGGATGCCCTGTTCCAACAAGGGGTTCCTCTCTCCTTTCCTGGGGAGTGGACTAAGCCTCCTAGCTTGTCCCCTCATTACCTGTCACTAAAGCAGGTATGGGACCTTTTGAGGTTTTCTAAAAGTTTTTACAAAGGGGAAGTAACTAGGGATAGTAAATAACTTCGTCTCCCTGATTCTCTCACGTGTTTTCCCTTAGGCTCTGTTGAGAAACACAGAGGCAGAGAGTGGGTCCTTGTGCTAAAAGTGAGAGGTCTCCCAGGAAACCAGACTGTGGGCCACCCCACTTTGAGAGCTGTGACTGGGTCTCACCGGGCACCACCAGCAGCGGGGCTTTTTTTGCTTCAGTACCTCTGAAAGTTGTGTGCCGTTGGACCCATGACCCTTCTGATGACTCTGTACCATCTTGTCCCCTCTAGATGTTTGACTGGATAAGCCACAACAAGGAGTTATTCCTCCAGAGCCATACGGAGATCGGAGTCAGCTACCAGCATGCCCTAGACCTCCAGACGCAGCACAATCACTTTGCCATGAACTCCATGGTGAGTGGAGCTCCTGCTCTCCGCCCTGCCTCGGGGGCAGGGGAGTGGTGAGGGGAGGGGCCTGGGGGGAGGATAAGAGGGCCAGGAACAGACTGCCAGGTTGACCAAGAATGGGAACTCTGTGTGGATCTTTAGCATTCCGTTGCCAGGATGGTAACATATGCAGGACACGTGACCGGCCAGTGGTGCTATAGCAGATCATGGCCCCGTTTTTGCCCCTGGACCCTGCTTTACAAGGTGAAAGGAATGTGCTGGGGTTGTAGAAGGCATTAACTCAGCACAAGACTAGGAAGGAGTCACCAGTCCCACTTTGCCGACTTAACCAACTAGCATGTGAGTCACTGAGCTGGGATGGTGAGGGACCTCAGGCTCTGGTACATGGAAACGGTTGAGTGAATTGGTGCGTTTAGGTTGGAGGAGAGGAGCCTTAAGGAAACATGATTTCTGCCTTCAGATATGTGAAGGGCCTTGGAGAGGACAGGGTAAAATTGCTTTGTGTTGGTCTAGGAGGTGGAACTGTCCAGGGATGGCAGTGGGAGAGGGAGGCAGGGCATGGCTCAGGGGGGTGGGGTGCATCGGGAGTCAGTGGGAGCCTCATCATGGGGAGTGTTCAAGCGGACACTGAATTCAGAGAGGAAAGTTTCCTAGCTGTGTGACCATAGGGAACTTACCTCTCTGTTTTTTAATTTCTTCATCTGTAAAATGGAAATAATAACAGCTACCTTATGGGTTGTTGTGAAGATTCAATGAGTTAATTGTAAGGCAATTGGAGCTGTGCCTGGTTCATGGCAACTTATCAGTAAATATTGGTATGATGATGACGATGATGATGATGATGTAGGAGTCTAGTCTAGATAACATCTCTGTTTCCTCATAAAACTAACACTTTGGGATACTATTATTTCCATGTGGTCACTCTAAGACTTTATTTCAAAATCTTGTTTGCCCTTTGAACCCATTGTATTTGAAATGCCGGCAACCAAAGCATGCTTCTCTTTCTCCCCGCTGCCAGCTCTTCCTACATGTACTACTGGTCCAAAAGAAGAGCTTCACCATCCCCCATACACCTGAACGTCAAAGACACCTTCTTGTTTCAGCCAGTGATTCTGGGAGGGGGGAAGTGTTAGGAAAAGAAAAACTGGAAGGAAGAGAATTTCATTTTTTACCATGGTGTTTTAAGTATGCTAACACCAAACTTAATGTATTGAAGAAGAAATAATTCTGGCCTCAACTTGTTTAATGTCTAGTTGGGGAGATAGACCATCATGGTGCAGCTTGATAGTGTCATGGTAGAGATACGCTGAGCTGACTCAGAACCTTAAAATCTCAGTGGTTTGAAACAACAGGGGTTTATTCCTTGCTCCTACCACATGCCCATCACTGCCTGGTGGGAGCTCTGCTTATCACGGTCCCTCGGGGACTTAGGCTCATGCAGCAGCCACTGTCTCAGATGCTACCTGTTCCCTCAGCAGACAAAGCATGTAGCCAAGAACTGGAACTATGCACCTAGAAGTGACACATGCCACTTTCACTCACGTTTCATTAGCCAACACCAGTCACACAGCCACATTGCACTTTGTGGGCGGAGGTATATGGTCCTACCATGTGTTGGGGAGGAGAGAGTGGGATATTCATGAATAGCCCTAATGACTAGCACAGGGAGCCATCGCAGGATGAAGACAGAGACGAACATCATTAGATTTGCATAGAAAGGTAACTCTGTCTGCAGAATAGAAGGTTGTGGTCCCAGGCAGGGAAAATGTCAACATTGATTTTGTTATCATTTTGGCTACTACAGTCTTATGTCTTCATCTGAACGTACAGACTCATTGCTTTCCAAGCTAGTATCCTATAATTATGTCTTATCTCTGGCTCAGTTTAGTCACAGAGGAGCAAAGCAATTGATCACTGGTGATTAAGAAGGCGAACTCAAATATAGTCAAGTTTGATTATCTGTGTGCTTATAGATTTCCAATGGTGAATTTTCCACACTCTGTGCCAGAATCTTCATGTCACCCAACTGCCTGGCCCTAAGGCAGACTAATTCATTTTAATAAGACACAAAGACAAACATAATTAGGGAGGTACATCTTCCTCCAAACCCCTCAAAACAATGAACTACAAAGCTAAATAGAAAGAGCCTTTGGCTTTGAATTATCTGCACCACTGCTTGTGTCTGTTAATATGGATAACTGAGAGTTAGTGGCACATCAAAAACCTTCCTCTGACATATTCACTTTTGAAGTCTCCATAGTCAGGACAATAATGAGGGAGGAAATTTACTGAAAGAGAAGCATCTTCTGGAGCTGGGAGAGTAGGAAGAAGAGATTTAATATACAACCACCAATTAGTGTATTCCAGCCCATCTCAAAGTCTCCCACCCTGAGAACGTGTGCAGCATTCAGAGGCCTTTGTAGGCTGATGAGGCTGGATCTCTTCTCTGGCCGCAGGGTAAGGGAAGGGAAATCTCAAGGTTGTTTGATCAAATTGTGTGGGCATCCGTGCTTTATAAATGGGGCCCTGTGCCTTTGTTAACTGGGAGGTTACAGGTTTGTTATTAAAAGGAACTTCCACAAAGAGGGATGTCAGCATCCCGAACAGGTGAAAGGAGGGAATTACAGACGCATGTTCTCTGGCCTGAGTGATGGATGTTGCTGCCAAGAAACAGATGAATGGAAGCAGCTACTGCTGGAGCCCAGCGGCTACAGGGATGATCAGTTACAATGGGGAGGTGGGGATGTGGGTTGTCCTATAAATTCACTGAGGCATTTCCGTCGCTGTTCTTGGGAGTTATACACTCAGCTGGACATATGCCCTCACATCTTTCCTGTAAAGGTAGGTGTAGTGTGCTTCGTTTCGGGCTACAAGTGAGTTCTTTCGTGTCAAATCCTGTTGTAGCACTGAAATAGGCCAGTGATTCCTTACCTTTCAGGGAGGTCACAGACCTCTTTGAAATCTAATGAAGGTGGTGGGTCCTCTCTCTGGAGATATATGAATGAAGTTTTTAAGACAATTTCAAGGATTCAAGGAAATACTAAAGCCTATCAGTCAATCTCCCCAATTTAAGATCCTAAGAACCTCATGATTTTATTCCCGCATTCCTCAAATAATTAAGGATCAGACATTATGCTGAATGTTGGTGAACAAAAGTGAGATAATCTGTCCCACAGAGCTTCAATTTAAATGAGGGGAAGAAGGTGTATTTTTCAATCAATAGTCAGTATCGGCATGCTCATTGTTCATTCATTGATAGTAATTAATTGTCAGAATTAACTCTAATATGTACCAAAGAACTTACTATTTAAAGAAGCCCTAGGTATACTGTTTTGTAAATGAAAATGATCAACTTGTAATTTCTGTTTTCTGTGTTTTGTTTTCATGTGTCTAGCTTTTACACTGGTTAAAGATCCAGATCCAGCTGAGGTGACCTTTACTGAGAAATAATTTCATATCATTAAATTGTGGAGGAAAAATCAGAAATTTCCTAAATTTCTTTTTAACTGGTACCAATAAAGGCTATCAATTATTAACATGTCAAGAGTGTGGTACCCTACTGAGTCTGGTATGTGAGCAACTTTAAAAGGAAAAGGATAAAATTAGTTGATGTTTGGCTTTTGTCATAACATGTTTTTTGCAGTTCCCACTGGGGAATCCTATTCTTTTGATCTTAAAAAACTAATAATAATAATGATCATCTACCTACTAAACCTGGTAGGAAAATATTTTCTGGCTTCTTATAGTGCCTTAGAAAGCCAGGTTTTCTCAGCTTCCCAGGGCCCTCCTCTTTCTTAATTATGTCTATTGTGGCATAATTCTTACAAATTCTCCTCCTGAGTGTGGACTTCTCTCTAGTGGGAGTGGGCAGATGGAAATAAGGGCAGGTTGTAATTTGCAACAGAATAATCACATAGCCATTTAGTTCTAGTTCTAGTCATGAAAAGACGTAGGAGTATATACAAACATAATACAACCTTATTTACAATTTTAATTTGCCAGTTCTTTGGGGGAAAAATAAGTTGCTAGTAATATCTGTCTAGCATTTTAAAATATGAAATGATACTTATTTTCTATTATTATAACTGTAAGGATTCACATTATTGATAACCGTGTGCAGCTTGGTAGGAGTCATTTCTGCTGCAGCACGGGTGTGATAGCTGCTTTAATCCTATTAATTTGCGCACTGGAGGTGCATATTGCCACTTGATGGTGAGCAAATCAGACCAATTGCAGCGAAGTCTGTGGTGCTTTCTCTTTGTTTTGAGGGAAGGCTACAAATGGTAGCACCAAGGAAATATCAGATCTAGTGTAAGACTAATAAAGATTCTGGGGCAGGTGTATTGACCCCAATCTGAGAAACCTTAGCCAAGGTGCTCTGTTATCTTTGATTCTTGGCAACCCTAAACTATGTTTCTGTAGCACTTCCAATAATGGTAGTAATTCTAAATTTTGGTTTAAGTGTGCATGCGTGCGTTTGTATGCGCATACACAGACACACACACACACACATACACACACACTCACACACACTCACACACTTGCTATTGTGATATTTAAATAGCCAGTATTTGTCTCTGCTGTAGTTACAAAGCCCCTTCATAAACATAGAGCTCATTAAAAACGAGATCAATTTTATCTAGTTAGTCTTTTTTTTTTTTTTTTTCAAAGAATCATGCAATGCTTGCTAAAAATGCAGATTTTCTTTTGGCTTTCACCCCAGACCTAAAAAATTGTAACCTCTGAAGGGTGGAACCCCAGGAACCTGAATTTTTACCAAGTTCCCAGGTGATTTATATGCATATTAGAGAACTGTGGTTCTGTGGACATCTACCTTATAAAGTGGTTCTGTATTAGAATAAAGCATCACAAGTTCTGAAAGACAGTCTACTTCCAGCATGACAGCACGAGGGACTCCATAGACCTGCTCTTCGCTGAAAATTTAAAAATGTTTAAAGTTTCTAGAAATTGTTCTGTGTGCATATAGAAAATGAAGGAACATTTAAGAAAATCTACTAAAATTTGATAAGAACAATGAGTCTGTAGTATTTGAACCAAGACCCACTCTCACCGGCTTCCCTCCCAGCTCAATAAGATGGAAGCTTCGCTCCACACTCTTGCAACCAAGAACACAAGCCTCTCTTTCTCCCCAGGCTGCTAGATGAAGGACCATCTTTCCAGATGGGGCATTTATTATCCCACCCCAAGCTTCCTATTGTTAATGCTAAGTTCTGAGTGAGTGAGGTCAAGAGCTGGGACTCCTTCTGCCTAGTCTCCACCCATGGAACAGAGGCTCTATCATGGGTACAACACCACCAGATGCCCTTCCCCAGCTTGTAATGCAGAGCCATGCTGAGAGAGGCAAGCCAAAAGACCTGAGGCTCCTCAGTGTTCAGCTCTTGAAGTGGGGCATCATTCAGGGAAACACACCATTTTCCCTAACCCCATCTCCAGAGCCATGGCTCAGAGATTTTGCCGAGGGGTAGAAACAAACTGTAATACTGAGAGTGCCCAGTCTTTTCTCAAAGCAATTGATTTCATTTGTAATAGTGAATAGAGAAGTTTAAAATAACAACACTCTGGACATGATTCCATAGTGTAGCAGTTAGCATGTCTGCTTTACACACAGAAGGTCCTGGGTTTGCGCCCAGTGGAGCCACGGTCGATGGTCTACGGCCGAGCCATGCCACCCTGAATGAGCCCGATGTCTGATCTTGGAAGCTAAGCAGGGTCAGGCCTGGTTAGTACTTGGATGGGAGACCACTTAGGAAGACCAGGTGCTATAGGCATAAATAATAATAATAAAATAAAATAACAGCTCTCTCAAAAATGCCCTTAGGAAGGCTCTAGTCTAAGGCAATTGGGAGAAGATTGGTAGAGTCATTGGAGATATCCAATAAATGGTAGTTTGCATGCTAGTTTGCCAGAGAGAACTGAAGAAAGAGACCTTCTGGGGCAGGAACAAATCTCAGGCACTGACCTCAGAAACTATCCCTTCAGAGGAGCTTAAATTTGATTGGATAGATCTATGGAGGAATTAACCCACCAGGACGTTGTTGAAAACAATAATAAGCTAGAAATTAGTGGGATTTAACAGCTTGGAGTGGTCAGGGAAAGAGAAAGTTAAAGAGAGCATTGTCAAGAGCACATCATCAGGAACAAATGAAAAGAGCCAGAAATGATTTAAAAAAGAAAATGAAATAAGGAAGTTAATATAACAAAAGCTATAAACATATATTTACTATACTTTCTTGTCTCAGCTTCTTTAAAAGACATAAAATTATAAAAAGTGATAATTGTAATGATCTAATGTTGGGTTTCTAACATTTATAGTTGTGATTTATATAATAACAATACCATAAAAAGTGGGGAAAAGGAATAAAACTGTAGAAGTAACATTTTAATATCTTATTGGAATTAAGTTAGTATATATCTGAAACTGATTGTGATAAGATTTCATGGTAAGCCCCAGAGCAACAGCTAAAAAAAAAGAACGAAAAATATTGTGTAAAAATCCAGTAAAGATATTAAAATGCTGCATTATAAAGTTTTTACTTAATGCAAAAGAAATCAGTATAGGATGAATAGAGCTATTAAAAAGAAGACATGTAACAGAAAAAATTTACGTGGCAAATATAAATCAACTATATCAGTAATAAGTGTTAAATGTGAAAGGATTAAACAATCTAATCAAAGATAGAGATTTTTAGGCTGGATAAATGAACACGATCCAACTATATACGGTCTATAGGAGAAACATTTTAGATTCAAAAATTATAATAGTTTGAAAGTGAAAGGATTGAGAAAGATGTTATGCAAACAGCAAACCCAAGAAAGCTGGATGGCCACACTCATAACAAACTTAAAGACTTTAAAACAAAAAGTGTTACTCGAGAAAGAGAAGGACATTTTGTAATGCTGAAAGGGTCATTCCACCAGGAAGAGAGAACAATTCTAAATATATATATACCTAATAACAGGACACCAAAATGCATGAGCCAAATCTGCCAGAAATAGAAACATGCATTTAACAATAACAATAAAAAAAGAGAGAGACTTCAGCAGATATCTATACCTCGCTTTTAACAATGGCTAGAACAACTAAGAGAAATAAGAAAATAGAAGACGTGAACAGAGAAATAGAAGGACTATAAAACAAAAAGTTATAAATACCTGTATTCAAAATAAAAAATATCAAATTAATAACCTAATCTATTAAGTAAGGCATTGGAAAAAGAAGAGCAAAGTAAACCTAAAGCAAGCAGAAAGAAATAAGAAGAATTAGAGTGGAAATTAATGAATTAGAGAATAGAGAAACAATAGAGAAAAATCATGAAACCAAAAGATCAACAAAATTGATAAACTTTTAACTAAAATAACCAAGAAAAAAATCACTAGAATTAGATTACAAGAGGGGACATTGCTATCAATCTTATAGAATAGGATTATAAATTAATACTACAAACAATTGTATGCCAATAAATTAGGCAACTTAGATGAAACAGACAAAGGCCAGATGGCTTCACCACTGAACTCTATTACATATTTAAAGAAGAATTAATACTAATTCCTCAGAAGCTTTTACAAAAAATAGAAGAGGAAGAAACAATTCACAATGATATTATGAAGCCAATATCACCCTGATACCAAAACCCAAAAAGATATCACATGAGAAGAGAAAACTACAGATCAATATCACTTATGAGCATGGATGCAAAAGTTCCTAAAGAAATACTAGCAAACCAAATATAGCAAAATATAGAAAAATTATATGCCATGACCAATTCAGAGTTATCCCAAGATTATAAAGTTGGTGTAACATTAGTAGAATTTTAAAAGGGGGAAATCCCACATGATCATCTGATAGATTCAGAAAAGGCATTTGACAAAATCCAACACCCTTTCATAATAAAAATACTCAGCAAACTAAAAACAGAAGAGAACTTCTTCAACCTGATATAGGGCATCTATGAAAAACCCATAGCTAACATCATACTTGATAGTGAAAGGCTGGATACTTACCCATTAAAATCAGGAGCAAGACAAGCTTTTGCTTTTGCCACTTCTATTATTGGAGGTTCTGGCCAGGGCAGTTATTCAGGAAAAAGAAAAGGCATCCAGATTAGAAAGGTAGAGGTAAAAACATGATCTTTTATGTGGAAAATCCTAAAGCATCACTAAAAAACTATTAGAACTAGTAAATGAGTTTAGCAATAGTGCAGGATAAATAATCAATATACAGTACATATTTCAACATATTTACAGTGAACAATCTGAAAAAAATTAAAACCATTCCATTTATAGTAGCATCAAAAAGAATAAAGTACTTGGGAAAAAAATTAACAAAAGAAGTACAAAACTTGTAGTACAAAAACTACAAAACATTGTACTACAAATATCATTAAGATGGTAATATTGATCTACAGATTCAGCACATCTCTATCAGAATTCTAGCTGGTTTCTTTGTAGAGGTGACCTAATTCTAAAATTCATATGGAATTGCAAGAGACCCAGAATAGCCAAGACAATATTTAAAAAGAACACAGTTGGAGAACTCATATTCCCCAATTTCAAAACTTACCACAAACCAACAGTAATCAAGACAGTACAGTACTGGCATAATTATAGACATATAGATCAATCGAATAAAAATGAGAGTCCATAAACTCTTGTGTCTGTGGTCAACTGATTTTTTACAAGTGTACCAAGACAATTCAATATAGAAAAAAATGTCTTTTCAACATATGGTATTGGGACAACTGGATAGCCACATATTAAAGAATGAAGTTGGACCCTATGTCATACTAAATTAAAAACGGATAATTGTACTTCATCAGAATTAAAAACTTTGTGTTTCAAAAGATGTAATCAAGAGATCGAGAAGGCAACTCACAACATGAGAGAAAATATTTGTAAATTATTTATCTTATAAGGGACTTGTATCTAAAATATATAAAAAGCTCTTACAACTCAATGACTAAAAGACAAATAACCCAATTAAAAAATGGACAAAGGATCGAATAGACATTTCTTCAAAGGAATATACTAATGATCAATAAGTATATGAAAAGATGCTGAAAATGCACTGAAAGATGCTAGTCATTAGGGAAATGTAGATCAAAATGATAATTGGATACCATTTCACATCAGATGATAATAAATGTTGATGAAGATATTGAGAAATCAAAACACTCATATACTGCTTGAAGGAGTATAACATGGTGTAGTCACTTTGGAATATAGTCTGACTGTTCCTCAAACAGTTAAACATTGAATTACCGTATGACCCAAAGATTCAACTCTTAGGAATATACCTAAGATTTATATTCCTATGAAAACATGTCTACACAAAATGTCCACATATTGTACACAAATGTTTATAGCCACATTCATAATAACTAAAAAGTAGAAACAACCCAAATATCTATCAACTGATGAATGGTAAACAAAATATGGTCTATACATATAATGGAATATTATTTGGCCATGAAAAAGGAACAAAGTGCTGATACGTGGATGTGCTATAACATGGATGAACTTTAAAAATATTTTACTAAATGAAAGAAGTCAATAAAGACCACATATTGATGTGATTCCATTTATTTAAAAGCCTAAAATAGGCAAACCTATGAGACAGAAAGTAGATTAGTTGTTGCTGTTGGTTGGGTTGGATGGGAGATATGGGGACAATAGTGAGGCTACAGGGTTTCTGTTTGAGATGATCAGAATGTTCTAAAGCTGACTGTGGTGTTGGTTGCACATATCTGTGTACTAAATACTATTATACTAAAAACCATTGAGTTGTATACTTAAAATGGGTGAATTGTATGTTATGTCAATTATACCTCAATAAAACTTTAAAAAGAAGAAGAAAAAGACAATGGGAGAATGAATGTTAAGTGGGTTCCTATGAGCATTAAGATATAATCTTTTTCATGGTTAAAGAGAGTGACCATGACAACAATGGACAACAACCCTGGTGGTATTAGCAAAGCTGAGGTAGGAGCTCGGGTGCGCCACTTGGCTGTCACTCATTGGTGTATTCAACAGACTTTGCTGTTTATATTCTCTGTGCCCTTTGCTAGACACTGAGGACGCAGAGGACAAAAGACATAGTGCTGTCTTCAAGGAGCTTGCAGTTTAGCCATTCTCAAGTTCACGTACCTAAGGCAAAGAGAATTTTAAATACTAGGGTGTAAGCTCCTAAGGCCAAAGCTTTGTCTGTTTCATTCTCACCTCTATCTCCAGGACCTATAACAATGCCTGGAGCCTAGAGCTGTCTATAAATGCTTTGTGAATGAATAAGGATAGTAAACATGCCACACATCTATCACCAACCTGGAGCAGCGTTTGGGCAGCTAGGACACAGAATTGATAAGGCAGGGCCTTCACTTCTAAGGGAGCCTTATAGGATGTGATTCCAGCAGAAGCTGAACAACTACAGGAAAGAAGATGAATGAAAGGAGTGGTTTCCATCAGGGGTGGGCCTTACAGAGTACCCAGGTGATGCACAGTAAAGTCCAGGAACTACTGGACTGGATGATCTTTCAAGTTCCACCTGACCCCGAGCATCTTTGTTTCTGAGGTTCTAATCCTAAAGGTGGAAGTCAAGCCACTAAAATGTGTCCTTCCCTGCCAGGAATGAATGTGATCCAGTGTTTGCTGTTAACACTGGGATTCCTAAGGCAGGTCTTCTAGGGAAGATCCTGCATGTATCACCAGCCAGACCTGTTCTTGCTAATGAAGTTGAACAGGATGCAGTGTTTGTATCTCCACAAACAGCCTTGTGGGTGGAATTTCCCTTTTCTTTCAACTCAGTGGGAGGGTTAGATTTTCTTTTCTGATTTGCTCAGGATCATTTATGATCCTTGCTCGTCCTCCACCCTGGCTGCCCACTAGAGTCACCTGGGGAGGTTTGAAAAAACACCACATCTGGGCCCCACTGCCATAGTCTCTGGCTTAACTGTGCGGGGGTGGAGCCCAGGAAATCTATACAAGGTTGAGAACCAGATTGAGAATCACTGGTCCAGGGTGAAGAAAATAAGTCATCTGACAATGGCCTTCAGATCAAGCTCTAAAACTACTGGATATTTAGCCTGTGGAATTGGAAGTGAGGACTTCCCTTTAAGGTCAGGTGTACCCAGGGAGAAAGAGTATCTGTTTTCACTCCCTGTTCTGTACTCTCTACCCTTAACCTTTACCTACAGGTCTTTACGCAGCCATGTTTTAGGGATTGGTTCCTATTCAAACAAGAAACATAGGAAAGTTTCTTGTCTTAGGCAGAGGCTTTCTCAGCATCACTCTGATGCACAATGCTTGCTTCTCTCACCTGCTGACCAGTCACCTGGCCTGGGTCCTTCTAAAAGGCTTCTGTGAGTTGACTACCCAGGTTTCTGACTCATGGCTGACACTGGCTTGGTTCTGCTTCTTCTCTTGATAACACACCTACTCCTGGCCCTAGATTTCCCTCCTTGTTTCTGTCACTCTTCGTCCTGTGCCCACAGCCCTGGTACCTCTTTTCTGGTTTCAGTCCACTGCTCGCTGGGCCTCTGTAAGCATGTTCTTTGCCCACAGGTTATTGATTGTGTCCTTGTTGTGTGCCCCCTGAGCCTTGCAGCTCAGTTTACCCATACACTTTTATATACTCGTATGCAGCCAATGTCTGCTCTCTGCCAGGCCTGCAGCTACCGAGAGTTAATTTGTCTGAAATTCAGCCAAAGCTGAATCATGCCTCTTCTTTGAGGTCTCGTGGAGCCAAATGAAAGGCACGAAATAGTCTATGAAACCTAGCACGTCAAATGAGATGATGTACACGAAGGGGCTTAAACTGTAAAGCAGGACACTAGTATGAAGTCTCGATGATAATAACAAGCAGCAGCATTGCATGTGCCATTCTGGGGCATGGGTGCCAGCCAGGAGGAGTATCAGATGATGGACAGAGACTGAGCAAAGACATACAGGTGAGATGTTTTACAAATCAGGGTATTTGAGAACTGAGAGGTCAGGATGAGGTAGGCAGTTGAGAAGAGAATGGTATTTAAAAAAAAAAAAAAGCCGAGTCAGAGTTCATGACACAGCCAGAGGCCCAGAAAAAAAGAGCTGAAGGATTTCCATCAGCAAGTCCTTTTGGTTCTACCCTCAAACTGTATCCAGAATCTGGCTACTTGTTACCACCTCCACAGCCACCACCCAGGTCTGCTCACTCTCTCACTTCATTCAGAGCTGAACTCAGATGTCACCCTGACTTCAGGGGTTGGCCTGCCCAGGCTTCTCTATTTTAAGTAGCACTTCCCAACCCGACCAGTCTTTTACTTAGCTGTAGTCTATACATACAGCACTGAAATAAGAAATATATGTCAATATTAATTTATTGTCTGACTCCTTTACTGAATTATAAGCTTCATAAGCATTGGAGTTGTCTGTCTTGTCCCCTGCTTGCAGAGTGCATTGCATTATTGAATGAATGGTTGAATAAACAAATAGGACAGAGATTTAAGACTCCAGCAATAATGCAAGATATCGATTAAAGGGACAAAAAGTTGCCTTAATCCCAAGCTCTCCTGTAGTTCTGTGGAGTCAAGGACCTGTTCTCCAGGGGGACTGGCCTAGATTTATGGGTGGAGATTACTACTCCAAGGAGGGAAAGGGCAAGAGAAGCCCACCTGCCAGGCTCTCGCCCACTCTGGACTTGGGCTATTCTGGGAATTCCAAGGGCAAGTCAAGGGCCCCAGTTGGGGAGGCTTCAGAGATGTAGAAATTTTTATTGAATTTGCTCTCCAGGGGCCCTATTTCTTTGGGATATGAGTTTTCGAACCTTTAGAAGAAATTTCTCATCATCTCTTTTCTCCCTTGATGGAAATCCTTGGCCACTCTGACTGCTTTCACATTTATGGCAGAGTAAAACAGCATGATGTGAAAGAGCATGCGCACCAGGAGCTGACCATGGCTCTATGTTTCCTTCCTAGTTTTGTGATCATAGGCAAGTTATTTCAGTTTCTCAGAGTCTAACCACCACCATCAGTAAGTGGGGAATAATGATCGTGCTTTTGCCAAGGATGTCGTAAGGACGAGATGTGATGATGCATTTAAGGCACAAAATTTGGCCTGGTGTTATGCTTGGCAGATGTTAGCAATTTTATTGTCAGGCTCAGGAGTGCTAGAAAAAATAGTTCTCTTTGTTTGGGGACAGCTCTCAGATTTCTCATCTACAGAGCTCTCAAACTTTAATGTGCATATGTCACTTGGAACAATCTTGTTAAAATGCAGATTCTGATTCAGGATGTTGGGAAGGGGCCTGAGATTCTGCATTTCTAACCGGCTCCTGTCTTATACTGATGCCACAGACCGAGCTCTGCATACCAGGTCCTACAAGAGAAAGGGCTGAAGAAAGAAAATTTGGGGCAATACATTTTCTTGAAGTCCTATAGCCTCTGGTTTCAACTTTAAAGGCAGCCTGAAATTACTACATCCTAACCCAGAAGGGCTACATTGCACTGTTCCCAACCACTCTCTCCACGGGTGTTCCTGAATCTGATTCCAGCTATCCCCACCCCTCCCTGCCATATCCTGCAATGATGCCTCATACAAAGACTCCACCCCTCCAAGAAAGTTTCTTTAGAACTGAGAAAGAAAAGAAAGAGGGGCTTCTCTTTTACTAAAATCTGCTCCTGGGTTTCCTTGGCCCTTGGACATATGGCCAGGCGCTTGTTTTCATGGCTGCTTAATGGTTTGTAAAGCAATTGCTGGAGGAAACATTGCTACAGCAAGCCAGGCGAGAGGGACAGAGGGCTTCATGGGCCAATGTTATCTTTGCTGAGCACAGGGGCTGCCCTAGCTCATTTCCTCTCCCTGCCCGACCATGACAGATGGCTTCCACATGGTTTGACCTACTGTTTGGCCAGACTTGACCAGATACTCATCCATCAGCTGCCCTATTTGGCCCCCTAGAGAGTACCCTTTGGTTTATGGGAGGCAAAAGTTGGAGGTTTCATTTAGAGCTCATCACATCTCAGCTATTGTAGAAGAGTCTGAGGCATGGACAGTTCTTACTCCAGATGTTACCATCCCAGTGTCCGTATGTTTTGAGGTGGGATCAGCAGGTTTACATGGTAATGTTAAACTAATTAATCATAAATGATGCTTTAACAGCTTCAGTACCCAAAGTGGGTTTGGTACTAGCAAAGATGTAAGCAATATATGTTGTATTATTAATCCGGAGAAAGGAAGTGAGGTTCAGCTTTTTCCATTGCTTTGACACAGTCTTTTTATTTTCTTACTGATGTCGAATATTACTCCCAAAGCCTCTGACGCTGTATGGGAAAATCTCCAAATCCCTCTTCTTATGGCTATCTCTGAGTGTAACAAAACAAAAACTTACTATTTTGTGCAGGGCATAAGAAAAAGTAGCTATAAGCAGAGGAGTCATGCAGAATAGCATCAGGAGGCCTGGGTCTAGTCCCAGTATGCACCTCTCTTTGTTACTTTGAATATACCACTATTTACTTCACAAAATTTTTAAGTACCTACTAGGTGGATTAAAGAAATGTCTGGGTTTTATTATTTTTTTTTCTAATTGAATGAGAGTGTTACATGAACTTGGCTTCTAAAAAGCTTTAAATAAAGTGCATTTATATTTCTTTCCTTAGTAAAGCAATATTTGCTCACTAAAAGTCACCTATTTCACTTATATGTAAATTTTACTTTGCTATAAAAAAAAGAAAAAGCTTTACCAAAGTAAAAAAAGGTAGGGGAAATTTGAGTTAATTGCGCTTTCGTGAAATGCAACCTGACCAAATCTATTAAAATTAAAGATATATTAAAACAATTTTAAAACTAAAAAATATTAAAAATACCAAATCTATGAAAATCAAAATCACTCTACAACCCTTAGAATTATTTGCAGAAGAAATGAAATAAGTAAATAAAAAGAGTGAGTTTGATAAAAGTAATAGAGTAAACATGAATTCCCCATTAGCTGCATCACCCATATAGACATTCGATGTTTTGATGTAATAATTTTAAAGGGGAGGAAAAGAGCCCCTAACACTGTATACTTCCTCTGTACAGTATTAAGGAATTATTTTTTTAAATATATGTATATAACAAAATTTTTTAAAGCTTCTGTATGCACAAGAAAATTAAGATGCTAAAAAAGACCCTAAAGAAAAGTTCCCACCACCATGCATCTCTGATACAAAATAAAAATGCAAATCAAAACAACAGTGGGATACCATCTCACACCTGCTGGAATGGTTGTCATGGACAGAACAAGTGATAAGTGTTGAGAGGTTGTGGGCAAAAAGGAACCCACATACACTGCTAGTGGGACTGAAAATTGGTACAGCCATGTGGAAAATAGTAAGGAGGATCCTCAAAGAACTAAGAATTGATCTGCCATATGATCCAGCAGTCCTTGTTCTGGGTGTTTGCCCCCAAAACCTGAAAGCACTTATCTGCAAAGATGTATGTACCCCGATATTCATAGCAGCATTATTCACAGTGGCCAGGACATGCAAGCAACTGAAGTGTCCTACGATAGATGATGGGATAAAAAAGATCTTGTACCTATATTCCATGATACATGACTCAGCCATAAGAAAAGATGAAATACTGCCATTTGCAACAACATGGATGGATCTTGAGATAATCATGCCAAGCGAAATAAGTCACAAAGAGTTGAAAACCCTATGATTTCACTCATATGTGGGATATAAAACTGAAAGCAACAAACAGACATGATAAACAGGTTCATGGACATGGACTGTGGATTAGTGGTTACCAGACGCAAGGGGGTGGGAGGAGTAGGTAGGGGTAAAAGGGGTCAAGTATTTGGTGACGGAAGGAAATCTTACCTTTGAGATATACATATGACATACTGTTGAATTGTATACTTGAAACTTATTTGATTTTATTTATTAATATCCCAATAATTTTTAATAAAAATAGGTATCAATAACTGATAATATTTAGCTATGATTCTTTGGTATGTATGTTTTTCTCAGCTGAGCCGACACTATTTTTATAGTTTTTACATTTCACAGTTTGATTTAACCTTGGTTTTTCATTTGACCGGAACAATTTTGCTGAGTGCCTTGGCCTTGGATGGTTGTTTGCTTGGCCTCCCTCCCTTGACTTTTGGATTTGGAGAGTCAGGGTCTCCAGAGCTTGTCCAGAGGACTGAATCCCTTTCAGGAACGTGGCCCCTACATGCCTCACCTTCTTTTATCATCTGATGGATCACAGCTTCCATTTTCCTAATAATAATTTAAAAGCTGTAGCCCTGTTAACTGGAATGGAATTGAGAACTCCATGCCAGGACTCATTTATCCCAGAAGTGAGATAGCTCTTCGCTGACTCTGCTGCCTCTCTGGAGGTGAAAATGAGAAACGTCGCCCCTGGATGACCAAGTGAAGGGCCCCATGCCCAGTGTGGGGAGGAGGCTTCTGCCACCTTTTGTAAAATGGTCAGTGCTAAGGAGAAGGATCTGTCCCCCTTATATGTCCTGACAGTCACACTTCTGGGTGCTTTAGGTCTGGTTAACACATAGCTTTAAGATGGCTATCCCAAGAGACCTCTATTTTTCCAACTTAAGGTTTGGAGGAACACTGTGTTGAAAGGGCAAGTCACTGGCTGATTCTGAATTCTCTGGTCTCTCTGGGTCAAGGAAAGATTTGTGGACAATTCAGAGCCCCAGACTCTTGAATCCTAGGGGAAGAGCATCTGTCAACAGAGGGGGTGCATTGTACATGGTAGTGGCCTGACAAACAGGTAGGGCAGCTTTGCCTGCTGTAGAGCTGGGCACATGTGTCAGGCTCCTATGGAAAGGTACTTTTCCTAGGAATAGTAGAGACATTGTGGCATGTTCTCTGTGAAATAACAGTGAACTCTAGACTCTTGTTGGAATCTTTGCCTCTAGTTGGAATAGTTGATAGGTTTTTCTTTTCTTATGTTTTTTTTCCCTAATAGTTTGATTTGGTTTTCCTTTAATTTGGAGCAATAACAGCAATCTGCTGGAAATGGAAAAGGAAAAAGATTTAACATTCTTATTGGTTATATGCCAGACAATGGACTGGATGCTTTATGTCTCATGTCACCCACAGGAGAGAGTTTCTGATTCAGGGTGGGAACCTGTAACCACAGAAGTGTAAAATCCACCTCTGCTTGTAAGAGTGAAGTGAATGGAATTCAAGTGACACACATAGGCAGAAAGGATCCGCTTTAAAAATCAGCCCTGTGTTGTAACAACACAGAGCCGAGGGTTACCGAAATGATAGCTTGTATCAAATGATTATTTCTAGAAGAATTAGATTTTTTTTCAGAGTATACCACATAAAAAAAAAAAAACTTCATTTAAAGAGAAAAGTGAGCTGAGTTTTTAAGTGGAAAGTTATCATTATCTGCAAGTAACGTTGCATGTTTTTCTAGCCAGTTAGGGCAGACAGGAGCCAGGTTCAAAGGGAGAGCCTTTGGCAGGGCTGGAAACTTTCATCAAGATTCTGCCAAGAAGTGCTTTAAGGGGAATGACTCTGCTCCATTGATTTCAGTTAATCACAGAAGGAGACAAGATCTCAGGAGAAGGGGCCATCTATCCTGTGATCTCCAATTAATGAATGCAGGAATGAAATGAGAAAACAGAATTTTGTAGGCAGGAACAGTGGAGGCAGGGTATAACCATAGAGAGTTTTTGAGTTAGCAAGATTTGCTGGAATCCAGTTATTTTTTTCATCTGTGACCAAAATGATGGGAGGAGAGCCTTAGGAGCCGGGGAGGATGCGGTGGAGGGAACAACTGACCACGTAGCGAGCACGTTGCCATTCTGCAGGGCAGATGGTGTTTGTATCTTGGACCATGCGATACTTTGAATGATGATAATAATAGCACTGCATGTGTGTGTGTGGTGTGGGGGGGGGGAGTGTTAAATTAATAAAGCAATTTGGAAGTAAGGTTTTAAGAAGATACTCACTAAGCCAGAATTGTTAGTCATATTATTAACTTCTGGCCAGGGAAGCTGCTTGGTCTGGGCAGCTCTGCTAAGGGAAGAGGCGGGGAGCAGCTGGCCCTTGGTCACCCAGCTCCAGCCACGGCCATCACACAGCAGGCCAGAGAGCAGAGCCAGGATGAGGGGCTGGGGCACACGACAGCGGTGGCTGGGCCCTGTCTACCTCCACGGTGGGCAGCACTCCTCTCACAGGTCGCTCTCCATGCATTGTCCCCTTGCTAACCTGTTAACGCACAGAGCAGTCTCTCAAAAGCATAAATCAGATCATGTTACTCTTGTTTAAAACCTTCCCATTGCACCTGGACACTTGAAAGTTTGAATTACTCTGGTGTCTTCAGTTTATGCCGCACTGCCTCCAAAGAAGAGAGTTCGGGGAGGGCAATAGATTTAGTCAACATTCCCCCAGGCACTGAAGAAATAAGAAAACAGAGACCTAAATTCTCTATGTCCAATCTGGCTGCCCTCTCTAAACAGAGAATGTATCTAGAGGCCTGGGTTATATGGAGCAGACGCTGCTTACTCAGAAATGGAATATCTAGGATCATTCAGCTCAACTCCCTCACTTTACAGATGAGGAAACTGGGGCACAGAGAAAGCAAGTGACATCTTAAGCACTGCCAGGGGTGAACCAGAACTCATGTCTCCTGACTCTGGCCCAGAGACTGACTGATGGACAGCTCTGCAGATGGAAGGGCGTTTAAGCTGGTGGGGAAGAGTGGCAGGGCCCGTGGAGGAGGCAGCTTGTAAGAGATGGAAAGGCCATGAAGAGTCAAAATGTCCATTCCTTCTGGCCATGCCCCCAAGACAGACCATATCCCCAAATGCTCCTCAACAGTGGCATGAACCGTGACACAGAACCACACGGATGGATTGACCGAAGGCCTTGACATGCACTTGTGCCTAATGACTAAGCACCCCTATTTACGCAGACTCTTAATCCAGCCCTTTAACCCTGTTCTGTCCTTTTAAGTCCTTTGCGACCTTCCGCACCATCCCTCTTTTCATTTGGGTTGTAGCCGCAGTTCTGAATCTATCTGCTCATGTGTCCCACAGGTTCTAGGCCGAAGGAAAATGGAGGAGGATGATAATGAACGTGGGCAATGTTTCCTGCAGTGTTTTGCTATTCTGAAAAGGGGCTATAGAGAAAAAAAATGTATGAGTCAACATTATCTTTATCCCTCTATTGTGAGAAATACAGCTCCGACTTCTTTTGTGAAGAGTAATCATTTGTTAGTGTTAGTTAGACATTTCTCTGCCCACTGATAAGGAAACAAAAAGGCATTTACTGTGCTAGTCTCTAGAATGTGAAATGTAAGCTATGGTCTGTTTTTTGTTTGTTTGTTTTTAGCTTTCATTTATGATCACAGGCTTAAGGGTTGCAGGGGGCCCTGGAGGACCGCCAGCCTCACCACCCCCTTCTGTGCAGGAAGCCCCTTCCCAGCATCCTTGCCAGGGGTTCAGATCCCTTTCCTCTGCATCCCCATAGCAAGTCGCCTCTACCTCTGTCAAAACACTTACTTCATTTTGCTTTAAATTACAGTTATTTGAGAACTTTTCTTAAGTCTCAGCTGTGAGCCCCTGAGGGCAGGAATCCTGTCTCATTTCTCTTTGATCTCTCACAGCAACCAACACAGAGCCTGGCCCACTCTCCATAAATATTTGAATGAGTGACAAGGTGTTAACAGCCTCAAGAAGGCAGCCAGTTAGACATTTTAATAGCTAGAAAGTACTTCCTAAGAGTGAGCAGATACGTGCCTCCCTGTGTTCATGGTGGGGAGGATGTAAATAGGCAGTAATGATAGAGGGCCAGGCACCCATAAGATGTACATGAGGGACCCCAGGGACAGGCTGATACTCTGCCCTTATTGCTCTTCTTGTTTTCCATTTGGCCAAAGCACACAAGGTCTTTCCCAGGACCGGAAAACCCAACAACCATAGATAGATCTGGATAAATATCTGTGTGTGGCGGGGGGAGCATTTCCAGGATTTGAATCCAGTTTAGAAGGACATCTATATCAGACACTGTCCATGTCCCACCCATATCCCTCAGCCCACCCTGAAGGTCATCTGCAAATGGTTCTCATACACGTTGACAGCTTCCTGTGTTTCTCTGCCCATGGTCACTCTCTGATATGGGGGTGTGCTAGGCTCTGTATAGGTCAGACTGGAAATGCCAGGGAGTTACTCTAGGAGGGCCCTTCAATCTGAGCAATGAGACTTGCTGTATAAAATATCCCAGATTCCTCATCTCCCAGTGGGACAGTGCAGGAGTGTGTTCTACACAGTCTCTCAAAAAGTTTCAGGAGGAATGACCCCCAGTTGCTCACAGCAGTAACCAGTTAATGAACACATCTTTATTTTTCTCCCTGTCTTCTTTGCCTTCCCCACTCCATCATTGTGCTTCCTAAGGACTACACTCAAATAAACTATCTGTCCCAAAACCTTGTCTCAGGGTCTGCTTCAGGGGAACCCAAACTAAGAAAACACAAGCTGGGGATTTGGGGGAATCCAAATGTTACTCCCTTAGAAGACAGAACTTTTAAAATCAGTATATACCTTTTTTTCCTTTTCTTTCCCTCTATTTCTGAGTGCAGAGTTGGTTTTCCTGTCAATTCTGTAAATAGAGTTGCTGATTTTAAGTAGAATCTGTATCCTAACTCAGAAACCAGGGCTGATAATGATTTCTAAATCTCTGAAGGATAGTAATTTCAAATAACGAGAATAAATAATTCTCTAGTCTGTTGAGGGAGTGTACTATGTCAAAAAGGTCTCAGGCCAGACTAAAGAAAGAGATTATGCATGAGGGTCATTATACATCAAGATAGACTTATGTTCAAGCATGTCACTGAACATTTTCAATTTCTGCAGAGATCTTCTAAGTGGAGAGAGACCTTATGAACCTGGCTCAGGTTAGGGATGGAATGCTTGGGGTCAGGGACAGCTAAGATGAATGGGGACAATGAGGGAAGAGAGAAAGGAAAATCAGGAACCTTCATTAAACTTACCCAATATTCATGAGATACCCCTGAGCTAAAAGAACCAAGAGAAAATGCTGTTGTTGAAGAATATTATCATTTGAGAAGATCTGTAACAAAGAAAAACGATGTACAAGCCACCTGCCTCCCTTATACGTCTTCAGACAGACATCATGTGAGTCAGAAAAGCTCTCTGTGGGTGCCACAATATTACTTGATTATTTTGACACCTCAGACAATTAATAGGAGGTAGCAGTTAAAAATAACCATGCTCACTACTGTCTTATATTTGTGAGGTTTTTCTTTTGTCTTATTCCTTCCTGGAGGGTTTTCTGCTAGCCTAGTAGGAAACAACACACATTGTGGTCATGAATTTTAATTGGCAATCAGAGATGAGAATGACTATGAAAAAAACAAGAGGAAAGGAGTAAGCAGGGCCAGGATTGCCCCACAGATGTCTTTTGGGGGTATCCACAGATTCCTTTTGAGGTCAGGTGGGAAAATGTTCCTAAGTCAAGTAGGAAGGTTTCCATCGATCTTGTTTTTAGCAATGAAAATTGTTGTGGCTTCAAATACTCTATTTAAACTCTGACTGATAGCTGGTGCCCCAGTTCTTTCGGTGAAGGGACAGGTGTGGAGGCAGCGAAGCCTTTGCTTGGTGATTGGAAGCTGTGAGGTTACCATGCAACATGTCCTTTGCCCTCTTCGATGTGCATTGCTGCCCTGTTGTGGTGACAGTAATGCCACGGGGATAGCTCTCTCCTCAGCAAGAGAGGTGCCTTTGGGTCTTCCAGCTTTTACCCTAGTCTGAGCTATTACTTCTAGAGAGTAACTCTTAGAAGTACCATGCATGACCTCATAAGATAATTGTGAGGATACTAAGGTAGTCCTTGTCAAGTGACTGCATTTACATGCATTAGTAGTTGGCACAAAAACTGTGCTGGTCCCCAGAATGAAAAGCTTCAGTTACTGTATCCTGTTAGAGTGTTATGTCATAGACAAAGACTTCACTTTGACCAAAAATGGAAACAGTAGTATAACCTATACCAGCCTCTTACATACTTTTTGTTTGACGTAGACTCCTTCTCCCAAATACTCACCCCCAAAGTGATACGTGGATGCCTTTTCAGCCTGCCCACTAAACGCTCATTCTCCTTTGCCTCCCAGAACGCCTATGTCAACATCAACCGCATCATGTCTGTGGCTTCCCGCCTCTCTGAGGCTGGCCATTATGCCTCTCAGCAAATCAAGCAGATTTCCACGCAGCTGGACCAGGAATGGAAGAGCTTTGCTGCTGCCTTGGACGAACGCAGCACCATCCTCGCCATGTCTGCAGTGTTCCACCAGAAGGCTGAGCAGGTGAGGCCAAGGGAGCTGCTGTGGCTGCTCGTGGTGGGAAGGGTGGGGGGCAGGGGAAGGGCAGGGTGGGAGGACGTGCACTTTTTGTAGAGAGCCCCTCCCCTCTTTTTGAAACACTGAAGACCTTGCCGAATAGTCGCAACAATAACCAATGTTCTACCACTTTTATGGCCCCTGTGTACATAAAGAAACACTGGTGGTTTTGCTTGTCATCCAGACAAGAAGGAACTCGGAGCCTGTTTACATTCCACTGGGTAGTTTATTGTTGTCTGCTTGTGTGTGTTGATTGCTTAGTATGCATTCCCTTAGCATAGACCAAAGGAGTGAAACTAAACTGATTATCGAGTTCTGAGAGCAGGAGGAAACTAATTTTACATGAAGCATTTGTATAGAGAACAATAATGTAACAATAATACGGTAGATAGAAATAACAATTATTTGTTGTCATTTATTTACTGGTATTGGCCAGTGATATTACAGACCCATTTTATAGAAAGGAGCACTGAAGCTCAGAGAGATTAAGTGACCTAAGGTCCTGTGTTGGAGCTGGCTCTACCAGATCATGGAGAGCCAGATGTTAAATTTTCATGAATTTTGTGAAGTGGTTAAACATAACCATTTCTTAAAACTACAGTTACATCAAATATGCCATATTAAAAACAAAGCCCATAAATACTCAGAAATCATTTCTTCCCAATTATTTTGCTGCATTTTATTATCTAGGTTCTTGAGGTTGTTTATGTGTATTTATCTCTATGGTGAAAATACTGTACAGTATGGGCTTCCTAATTCTACATTTGATGATGTCGCATTGGTAACTTGAAATAGATCATGGTAGGAGTTTCATACCATGGAAATCATCAAATGCTACAAACTGAGGCTTGATTTATTGCTTTATTGATTGTCTAGAGTCTTAAAAAGTGAGGTAAAAATATTTTTAAATGCTGACGAAACTTAGAATTGTGTCTTGTCTGTAGTTCTTACATTGTGAATAGCACACAAAATTGAGGAAATATTCTTGATACTCAAAAACTATTATTCCGTTCATCAAAGAAGTCCCTCACATCATAGATGAATTAGTAATGTTCTGACATAAATCTTCACATATTTTCACTATTGTCTTTCACCAACATGAGTGAAAATATCAACTGGCTTTCATGTTGAAACTATACGTCTGTATATACAAAATCAATTGGCTACATCAAATTTTCAGTAAAGAGCAACATATATGTTGTTATTCTGTGTAAATTATATGCTACATATCCTTTATGTTAGTAAAGTTTATAATACACGTGTGTATTTGTGTGTGTATACACATATGTGCTGGTTGTTAAACATTTACTAACACATCACTGTGAAATTCACACAATCTATGTGCAGCTGGGATTTCAACCCAGGTGTGTCTAACATTATAGTCTATGGTCTTAACCTCTAAGTTTCTCTTTTTGTATGACATTTGAGTAGCTCACAGATAATGCAGAGTTGACTACAAGGTCATACCTTAAATCTCTCCCTCCATTAGCCACCAAAAGTAAAGGCAATATGGAATAGTTGAAAGAGTCTAGTCTTGGATGCTAGATATATGTAGGTTCTAATCACAGCCTCATCATTCATTAGTCTTTAGGCAAGTCACTTCACCATTCCAGGCTTGTTTCCTCCACTCTAATGTGGGGAAATCACAGAGCTCCCTGCACTGTTAAAAGGATTTGCAGTGGAGCGTGTAAGTTGCCTAGTGTGCTTTTTAAATGATAGATTTTACTGTGGGTATTTGTTAAACATACTATCCAGTATTTTAAATTTCCTTCACTGTGCCCATTTCTACCTGAGACCTTCCCAAAGGCTAAAATACTTGTGTCGCAATTCAGGGGTAGCCATCCAGAGGGACCTAGCTATGTGTTTCTGTTTGTTTGTTTGTTTGTTTTTAAGATGATGGTGGTGATGACTGATAGTGACTGGCTCATTCTTAGGACCATGAGAATATTCATATATAATCTCTTGTTCTGTTTTCAGTCCTATTACGTGCACACTTTATTCAAGGTTTATCCAGACTGGCAAGGGAGACCAATGCTTCTCTCTCTGTCTCTCCTTCTTTCCTTGAGCTCACCGTTTTGTGGGATCTGCTATTGGACTCATTTTAAAGTATAACAGAGAAACTGCAAGGACCTTAAAGAGGTGCTGCCCTCACAATTGACACATTAATATCAAGTGGCTTTCAGGTTCCTTTGTAAAATGGTTATTGGTGGAGCAAAGAAGCTTCTGAGAATTTATTGAGTACATGCAATCCGATACTGGATAGCATCCAGAACTCTTCCATAATTGTTGAGAGACGTCTAATGAGATAAACATATACAGAATGAAAAATCAACCACAACAGTCACCAGGCCAGGGACTGAAAGCTGGGAGTGACAACAAGACTAGAACTCAAGCAGTTACAATAAAAACAGTGCTGGAACAGAGTAGCTGGAGGAGTCAACTTCTTGTTGATGTTTCCTGACTTAGTTTGGATCAGGAGCACTTTTATTTGTATCTATTTTTAATGCACTTTTCTCAGGTATTATTAGTCCTTCGGGAAACTCATAAACCATGGTTCTTTTTTAGCTAGGGGTAAAAAAAAAAACCACACCAAACAATGGATTCAAGGCTATTTTTTCAACTTGTTTATTTAGGCAGCTCTTTATTGTTCTCATATGGGCTGTTTTGGCAATGAGATAAAAAGGTATTTAGGCAATTAATTTAAATGGAGCTGTGCATCCAGGCGAGAAGAATCACAGACAGAAGCATTCCAGACTGTTGGGTGAAGAATTATTTGCATTTTAAAGGTGTACTTTTCCACCCAATAAATCTGAGTGATTTCAGTTGGCTCACCCTTTGTGCATGGAGACCCATAGTCTTCCACAGTTGTTAATTTTAATTTTTAAATAATTTGGTATCTGTCAGCATCTATATCTATATCACATCTCAGGAGCCACTGCCACCTGCACGTAGTGTATGGTGCCCCTCCCCTCTCCCACGCCTAAGAATAATGACCCAATATTGGAGATCTTCTGGAGGGTTAATCTCCATTGCTTATGGGAATGGCCTCTACAAGTTGGGGGAGGGGGGGCTGAGCGTCCTGTACGAGGTGTTCCTTGCTCTTCTTCGCAGCTCAGTGTACAGACCATAACGTACATGTGTGGAAATACCCCATTACATTACATGCACCCCCACACCCATACATGTGCGTGTGAGTGTGCACAGGACAAGCAGCTCTAATGCATACCTGTAACGTAGTGAGCTGTTTGCACATCTGTATTTTATAGCCAATGTGTGGATATGACTTGTTGAACATGCAGACACCTCCCACCCCCAGCAGTTTTATAATAGTCTTCTGTGTTTGTAGAAACTACACTCCCTGTACAGATACTGGGTCTGACTTCTTACATGGAGTTACTGTTTGAACGCTTAAGAGAAAAACTCCACCCTTGACAGAGGTCTCTCTTAAGGTTTCCTGAGGTCCCAGCGCTTCTTCCCAAGGTATCTGACTGTGTCCACAAAATCCACCCGTTGCTCACCCCAGTGCTCCCCCCTGACCTTGCCACATCTCCTTCCAGTTCCTGTCAGGAGTGGATGCCTGGTGCAAGATGTGCAGTGAAGGTGGCCTGCCATCCGAGATGCAGGACCTGGAGCTGGCGATCCACCACCACCAGTCCTTGTACGAGCAGGTGACCCAGGCCTACACAGAGGTGAGAACGAAGCAGGACACCCAGGGGTTCTGGGCGTGTGTGTGTGGGTGCGTGGCGAGAGCGCTGGCCTGTACCCTGGGAGCAGCCTAGGTTGGACTAAGAAGAGAAGCCATTTTTCTCCCTTTGGAGACCCCTTTAGGACCCTTGATCTATGAATGATGGTGTCTCCAGCCAGGCAGCGGAAAGAACTGGACCAGCAGCAGGCACCACCTTGGTGTGTGTGCACGCACACACACACACACACACACACACACACACACACACACGGACACACACATATCTGCCTCACCATGTATGTGAAGATAGAACTCTCTGTATAAGGAAGCAACACTGTGCTCCTCTGGAGTTTGCTTTCTGGCTGGTGCACACCAGCCTGCCACCCCTTTTATGAAGCAGCTCATCAAAAAATACTAATTTTCTCACTATGCAAGGTCCAGAGGAAGACTCACCACAGGGTGGACATAAGTGTTTGCAGGTGTGAGAAGCTGCCGTAGAAGTGAAGAAAAAGCTAAAAAACTCTTCCACTGAAAATTCAAAGGCCGGGGGCATGGTACAAAGTTAAGAAGGGGAGAAACACTTCTTGATCCTTGTTCCTTTCAAATTGAAAGGGTCATATAAGTACATCAGTGTGACATATACAAGTAGGTAGGTTTGCTAACTAGCGTGAATTCTGAGGGAGCTGAGGGATGTGAAGAAATGGGCTGATTAAGGAAGTTTGGTGAGGAAGGAAAAGTGAAATCACATCTGACCCACGATTTTCTTCTGGGGCAATACAGAACAGTGTTTTCCAGGGTGGATTTCTGGACTCACAGGCATCACTCACCTGAGGTGCTTGTTAGAGGTCAGATTCCTAGGTTACACCCCAGACTGAACCAGAATGTCAAGAAGTGGGACCTGAAACCTACATTGTAACAAATCTTACCCCCAGGTGAGTTTGATAATGTTGACGCCAAAGAACCAGTGGCTTCTGGGTGAGACTAAGGGCTTTTGCCAGTGTCAGAACTGAGTTGGAATCTTGGCTTCCTTATCAGCAGTGTAACCTCAAGCAAGTTATTTAACCACTAAGCCTCAGTCTCTTCTGTGGAATAAAGATGGTAATATGTACTTTATGGGGGAATTTTAAGGGTTATAAAGATAATGCATGTAATTTACCTGGCCCAGTGCCTGGCAATAGTAAGTGCTAAGCATGGTAACAGGTTTTGTCATCATAGGAGACAGAGAGGAGGGCTTATGAGCCAAATCTGATCTCATCAGCTCTGATCCAAATGGCCCAAGGCTTTCTCTTAGAACTCTGTTTCTGCCTATGGGTCAAAATCTCTAAACTTACTATTTATAAAACACAAAAATAGAGTATACAAATGAAATTAATATTATACTTATATGTTTCACGTTGATGGGCTATAAATGTCATTATAAATATAGACACACTGTTTCTCTGCATTTATACTAAGACCCTAGCATTGTGGGACGTAGACATTCCCTCCTGGCCCACTTCAGAACCCCACTGCCTCCTACAGATGTGGACTGAGGCAGAGGACTGGAACTCACGTTGACATGGATTTCAGGACGTGGCCCCCCTCCTCTGACCATCCTGCCCTGAACATTGGGTAGTGCCAAAGGACAGCATGTGCTTAGAATGCACTGAAGAGAGCTCTCCGGGGTTTGGCCATAGAATATCTGTCTTATTCATGTCTCTGGAGAATATTTCCTCTGTATTATTGAAGATACTTTCCCTCCCTCTGCCCCCAGCAATACATTTCGGGAGGCAGCTATGGTGGGATGGAGTGGATAACGGCGGTCACCTAAATTGTATGTATTCCTTCGGGCCGGTTTCCTCACTTGCCTCAGCTGTACTTTCCACTTGTGACCCTCTTTTTCATACCCCAGCCCTACATGCATTTCTGTGGCAGGGGGAGCAGCAGCTGCCTCTGTGCTCCTGAGCCCCCAGCCAGACTATTATCAGGACTGAAGGTGGGGGTGAAGGGAGGCTGGAAGCCCAGCAAACAGCTACCCACTGAAGGTCATAAGGTTGGAGGTGGAGCACACCTCCTTCCATACCTTGCTGGTAGAAAAGGACCATTTCAGCTCCAACTTTGATTTCATTGTTAACCAAGTTAATTTGGGGTCTTAAAATTGCTATCGATTCTCCAATCACTACTGTTTTAATTGAAAAGACACATGCTCTTCTGGGTACTCTGCCAAGCCCTGGAGAGCCTCAGGTGTCAATCGTATGATACCACTTTCCGGACTTCTTGGTGCCCGTAATTGTGCCAGGATTCCAATGAGGAGTGACACGGAATGTCCCCCCCCCCGCTCCCTCCCCCTACACACTGTTCTCAGCACTGAGGGTGAGTGCTGGGGAGCCCGGGTGCATGGCTGCTTTATCCACAATCTAAGGGTCCTTTCTTTACTCTGCATATTATGGAAAGATGAGGAGGTTACCACTTACAGGAGGAAAAAGGGAGTTGGGTAGAAGGAGAGCAACAGATGGATCAATGCAAAGAAAGAAAATGACAAGGAAATTCAGACAGGAGAGAGAAATGATGATGAAGAGAGGAATGGTAGCCAGTCCTACGTGCTTGGGCTCATTCTAAGCAACCCACGTGTGTTATCTCATTTAATCCTTACCACAGCTCTATGAGGTATGTACCACTACTATCCCTATTTTACAGAGAAACTGAGGCTTAGAGGTTAGGTAAGTTGCCTCTAGTTACACATCTAGTAATTTGGAACCAGGTAGAAGAAGGTAAAAAAGAAAGAGGGGGAGAGGCTTATGGAGTCAACATACATACAGCTTCATTTCTGAAAAGAAGTTCTGCTGCCTGACCTGTCAAGTGAGTCAGTCAAAATATTTATCAAGTACTATGTGCCAGGTGTTTTCTAGGTGCTGGGAGACAGTGAACAGGGCAGAGTCACTGCCTTCATGGAGCTAACATTCAAGAGGGGACAAACACAGATTCAGGAGTTTCACAGCCAACTGGCTGCTGCCCAGCAAATCCTCTACACTAGGATTCTGGGATGCTCTGCCCTCCCCTAGGTTACAGGCTGGGCGCGTTCCTTGGTTCCATGGGTCTGGGTAGGACTGAGATTCTTTGTCCTAATCAGAACCCGCTGGGCAGACCTTCCTTGTCTGTCTGTGCCCCGCCTGCCGCTCTGCTCCCTTGATCTGACTTTGCTTCCTGCCTGCAGGTCAGCCAGGATGGCAAGGCGCTGCTGGACGTGCTGCAGCGCCCCTGAGTCCTGGGAACTCCGAGTCCCTCACGGCCACAGCCAACTACTCCAAGGCAGTGCACCAGGTGCTGGACGTGGTGCACGAGGTGCTGCACCACCAGCGGCGACTCGAGAGCATCTGGCAGCACCGCAAGGTGCGGCTCCATCAGCGGCTGCAGCTCTGTGTCTTCCAGCAGGATGTCCAGCAGGTAACAGGCCCCTGCACCCGGCCTCCATCCCAGGCAGGCAGACGGCTCAAGTTCCTGACCTAGGTGATCAGGTCTGGGGACATCTGATTTGTGGAGGGAAGAGGGAAATTCAGCCCCTAGCTATTTAGCTATTCTATCCTACTTCCAAAAAAAAAAAATCCATCTGGACTTGTTGACTACATGTTTCTCACCTCAGCAGCTTTACAGACTGGGCCTTCTCACTCTATGGTATTGAGAAATAGTAATAGTAATTCAGTCTGAGAAATAATTTCTTGCAGACATGTGACATAGTTTTCTTTGGGGAGAGCTTGACCCCTCACTGAATCATGAGCTTTCTGGACAAATCAAGGGTCCGAAGGCTTATCTGAGCACTGCCAGGTTTGGACCCCACGTAACATGAACCCACTTCCTAATTAGGGATGCAAGTGGCCTGCTTGAGGGGGGGTTTGGAGTGGGACACAGAGCCTTGAGGGGATTCTTTGGCAAAACTGGACTTGGGAAACCACATTTAAAACATGATGACTATTGATGACTGTATGTTCCATAATTAGAGATTATTCCTGGCTTATTCTGTCCTTTCGCGTTATTATACCAGTCATAGCTTTTTCCTTGATTACAGATAACAAAGACATGGTTACGTTTTTTATTTTAAAAGGACAACCTTGCTGCAAGTGCCCTTTTGCATGAAATAACCCATCCTTTACCTCTCACGCTTTCTGTCTCCCTGAGGTTTCCTGAGGGCTTTGCTCTGAGGACTAAGTGGGCTGCTGGCTGGGACCTGGGGACTGAGACTGAGGCTTAGTGTCATCTCCCTGCTGGTTGACTATGAGAAGCAGGGGTAGGGCACTCATTACATTTTTTGGGGGGACCCCCACACAATTTCAAGATTATACATGTAAAATACTACATTTTACTCTTCCTTCATACCTTCTGTGGTATTGACCAAGTGTAGTCTGAAAGCACATCAAAATATGAAGCATGAAAAATTGAGAGCCCACTGGACATGTTGTCAGACACATTGGTTCCCTTCACAGCTGTTGTTGGGAGGGGCCCTTGTGCTGGCTGTGACGCCCCTCTGAGGAGGGGGTTCACCATGCAGTCAGCCCCAGTAGTACGTAGCCTTCAGGAGTGTCTCCCATTCTCGGGCTGCCCTAACTCCCCTGCAGCTCCCCCTCCTCAGCTGGGGCAAGGATTGAGTCATCAGAGGTAATGTCTCGGCCTCAGGAGAGATGGGCACCGCTTATGTGCTGGCCCCAACGCTGACACTAGTGTGTGGGGCCTGCTGGGAATGGGGGAGCAAATGAATCAGTTGCCTACTCCTGCCATCTGGAGCTGTCCAGAGAAATATATCATCTCTGTGCACAAGAGAGCACGGAGTCCATCTGTGATTGAGACAGAGGGAGGTGGCAGCCTCTGGAGGCACACGGAGGGGGTGTTACTATTTCAGTGACCTCTGAGTGACTTGCGAAGAGTGTCCAGGCTACAGATCATGCAGTTTCCTCGGTGTGCTCTTTGTCCTTCTGTTTTCATGGCTGTTGTACTAGGATGGGTACTGGAGAGGGGCAAGAGGCCAACAGGAGGGTGGCACCCAGAACTCTGCTACGGCTCCTGTGACATCTTAATGTCACAATGGAATGGCTAGTGTGACATTCCTACACCAAAGCTAGGAAAAGCATAATGGAACTATACCTGTGGCTATTCTGTATCATACTCTTAAAAATGAGACCATTTCTGGAATCGACACCCAAGTAATTCATCTCTACTGTACAAATCAAATTGTTGGCACTGAGGAAGAGCAAGCAGATTATTAGGTGGACGTGATGGGGGTTTGGATTTCCCATGAGAACTCAATGCCCCAGGGTGGTTAAATCCATTGTTCTTTTCAGATTATGTGAATATGGCTTTCGGGAACATTACTCCATTCACCCATTGTCCCACTCACTCTTTATCTCATCATGTATCTGACTCTGGGACAAATGCACAAAGAAAAATGTGAAAACAAGGGCTACAAACCTAGTGATGATCTCAAATGTTTACGTGCCACCCAAGCAGCCGTTAGTGCCTGATGGATGTCTGAGCTGGCACTTCAGAAGTGAGCTAGACAGTGCTCTCAGGGGTTAGACTGAAGGACGTGGCATTTGGTCTCCCGACTCCCAGAAAATTTACGTATTTATCATTTTTTATTTTGTGTGTTTCATTTCTTCTATTCCAGTATTTTCTTGGGAGTAGAAACCATGGCTTCTTCCTCTCTGTGCCCCTCACAGCTCTTAGCTGTGTCTGGTTTAAATCTGGGATTCTCTTTATATTCCTACTTCAGCTGAAATTATCATTGGAAGACCCCAGTTTCTGCTTCTGTGAGGTAAACACCATTTAATCTCCCTCCCAACACATTCAGCAGTTGCTGGTGAGTAGCTGGAGTCTGCTTGCCGAAATTGTGATATGAAAGTCTTGAAGTTCCAGGTGTTTACAGCCCAGGAAGCGGACACAGGGATACACCCTCAGTGCTCAGCAGTTATTCGGCAAGTCTGGGCCTCTGCAGTTGGCCCAGCACTTCACTGGGTTCTGACAAGGTACCTGGTTAGTCAGAATGGAATAAGACATACACATTTGAAAATATGTAGGACAGTTCTATGAGAGCATGCAATAGAGTGTTGATGAAACAGTTATAGGCAGAGGCGTGAGAAGTCACAGTTGGTGTCTTGAAGGAGGAGAGAATTGATTGAACCATATAGTGTGGATCCAAAACACCTGAGCACATCTGGCATCCGGAGATGTTTACCCAGCAGCCTAAGCGGGAAGCTTGTGCGCAAGCGTCAGTGGCTGGGGTAATACAGAATCATAGATAAGAAGAGCATGGGCTCTGGAGTCAGACAGCCTGGGTTTCAGTCCTGCTGTGACAAATCTTGGCTCTGGACAAGTTTCCTCACCTCTGGTGCTTCAATTTCTTCACCTCTAAAGTAGGAACACTCACAGAACCTAAGTACAGGGCTTAGCACAGCACCTGCCTAGCATGCAGTAAATCCTCCATTAATGTTGTCTGGGTTGTTGGTCACATCCTCTGTGAGTGGTACTCGGGCGCCCCCTGGTGCTTGTGCTGTTGGAGACCCTCAGCATGATTCTCCTGTTGTCTACAACAGAAACTATTTCATGGGTCTACTGAGTTCCATTTTATTCAATGATAAAATCTGTCAAGGACCTGGAAGAGAATACAGTCCCATCTACTCTATGGTTGACGAAGCTGAGACCCTGAGATGTAAAGTAACTTGGCCATAACCACACAGCCAATTAATGATAGTGCTAGATTCAGAAGCCAGGTTTTCTGGCCCCAGGCCGGTGTTCTACAGAAAAAGCCACATGAGAGAGGAGCCGGGAAGACAGAGCAGGAGAATTGGAAGAGAGACAAGAAGTGCACATGTATACTTAACATACAGGGGAGAATGACAGACAGACAGACGGACATGTATATATACCCTGAAACAGGGAGGGAGAAGGAGAGACAGAGACAAAGATAGACAATGGGGGAAGAAAAAGAAAGGGAAAGAGATCGAAAGACCAAGGGAGAAAAACACATTCTTGAGACAGGAGGAGAAAGAAAAAGAGGAAGGTGAGGAGAGAGACAGAAAGGAAAAGACAGTGCGTGCCTAACTCCGTGCTCCATTGCCATTTCAGGGTGTGGTCTTTGCCCAGTAGGAATACTTTGTCCTTTAAGGGGCCAAAGCAGAGTAAAAGCAGAGAGATGAAAACCAAAGTTAGACACCACTGAAAATGAGATTCCGCTTAGACATCTGCAGTGAGAATCAGCCTGACACATCATCTCTGTGGTCGCCCTCCCTTGGGGCCCACCAGGTGTACGTTCCGCTTTCTCTTCCCTGCTGGGCTTGGGGACAGTGGAAATAAATCTCTGAGGATCACACTGGAACTTGGGTTCATTCAGCTGCAGAACGGCATGAATGGGGCACACCTGCCATGGTACTGCTCATGGAATTATTTTCAATACTATTGTTTTTCTGGTTTAGAGTGGGACAGTAGTGAGCAACAGCCAAAAAAGCACTCCATGATAGCATCCTTTGATATCCACCTCTGTTTCTTATTTCCCCCTAATTCCTGTGGCTTCTTATGGATGTAAAGGACTACTTCCAGGCCTCGATAAACTAGACTTTGTGGCAAGAAGAACAAGGAATAGCTAAGTTCTTGTTCTTTCTAGTAGATGTAAATTCTGTCCCATTATTTCATAGCCAGAGCAACTGTTTTGAGCACTCTTTGGAGGTCCTCTTGTTCTGCCTCCCTTTTTCTTCTCTTTCCATTTTACGCAAGAATAATTTATAAGGTGTTTTAGAACACCTGCTGTGTGCAAGGCCCTGTGCTAGGAGTTGGAGATTTCTGGCTTGGGAGAAGACATATACACCTAAGGACATATGAAAGGCACACAGGTATCTAGTTCAGGCCACTGAAGCAAAACAACAATGGGCTGGTAGAATCAGAGCAGGGAAAGTTCCCTATTTGTGGTGGGATTTGCACTGGTCCTTGGAGCTCAAGCAAAGGAGGTGGGGATGGTGTTCCTGGGGAAGGCCAGAAAGCAGAGGGTTAAGTTTTAGCCAGGCAATAAGGAAGAGGAGGTCTAACTATCCCTGCTCCTGGCAGCCAAAGCGGGAGGTAAGACTGGAAGGCTTACCAGTAGTCCTAGAGGTGTGTGGGGGACATTGACATGCTAAGGCTTTAATAGCCTTAAAAATAGTGTCTCTTGCTTTTAAGCAGTTCAGTCAGGTGGGCTAGTGAGGGGCAGTGATAGCAGAATTTCTGTGACTCAGTGACTTTCCATTCTGAATGAATGTATTAATATTAAAGTCCGTAGTTCTTGTATTACAAATGAATCTTGCCTGTTTCTATCAGTTTTTCTGTATCCTCCCATGGAAAATTACAGCGTTTACTATGTCAGCTCTTGCCTGTCCAAGAATGTGTAAAAAGGATTTGAGAGTAATTTTTTGAAACTCCAGTTGTTCAATCTTTTATTAACTATAGTGACTGTAGACCCTTAATCATACTAAAGCAGGTCAGGCATGGTATAATCCAGTTGACAGCTTTGCATAATAAAAGATGAGTGCTTTGTGTTGCTCATAGAATGATTAGTTAGAAAAAAGTGACCAGAATGATGATGGATCCAAAAATTAACTCTTCCTAGAAGAAGGAAAGATTAAAGCATCGAAGGAGGAAAAAACTCAGGGATTAGTCCCAAGTAGATCTGGGAACACACACACAAGGGGGAACCATTCAGAATTCGAACTGGTACTTGGTGGGTATGTTGGGGAGAGGATTCAAACACCAGAGAGATTCCAGCCCTGAGATTTTGTTACTGGGATTAGTTGTGTCTATAAAAGTCTTAGTGTTCAGAGCTCAGGAATCATCATCTTTATGAGTAAATATGTTTTAACATCTAATTCCTTCACATGCCTTTTCTTATTTTATCTTCCAACACTATGAGGCAAGTGGTAGTTTGGTCTCTACCTTACTGATGAGGAAATTGAGGCTTAGGAGGATTAAGTTAGCTTGGCTTTTACTTTTGCAGAACAGGAATTCAAACCCAGTAGGTCCAGGCTCTTAGCCTCTCTGCTAAGCCCTGGGCACTATACTAGGTAATGGAAATGCAGAGAGACACAGCCCCTGCCCTTGAGGGGTTTATGATTTAGTGCTGGAATGTTATTACTCAAAGGGCCCTGATGGATTACTTGGTCCCAAAGGATGAGACTTGCCCCAGGTTATATATATAGCCTCTGACACCAGAGATTCATGCTCAAACTGTCTGTCCAGTAAGACCAAGTAAGTCCTACTCATCCCCAAGCACAATTTTCCATTTGTTCCATCATTATAAAATGCCCTCTACAGTTATTTCTCTGGCACAAATTTCCCTAAAACAGACACTACCCATTCTTATTTGTTTTTCTCTGTCTTAATTATGTTAACTCAGCATTGCTGATGCTTTTCTTTGTAGATAATATCCACTTGTCAATGGTAGTATTTAGCAGTATTAAAGTTCTCAATTAAGTTTTTGAAGGTGATAATCCAGTCAGTCAAGCATATTCAAGTAGATAACAGATGATTCTTTGGGCAGAGTGAATGCCCAGAAAGAGCATTGTCGAGACTCAGTTGAATTGGAGAGGTAGAGAGAGGGGCTCGGTTTCTCAGGGTTGCTTTCTGATTGGAGTAAAGATGAGGATATAGTCCCATCTGCGTCTCTGACCTTAGAGGGAGGACTCCATCTCTCCTCATTGTTGGAGGCTGGTACCGAAGGGTCTATTCCAGTCCTCTGTATTCTCCAGCTAGAATTGGCAGGGTTGGGGAGTGAGATTTAGCGGCTTGTCTCTGACACACTCAGACCCTTCTGCCAGGGTATTTCATGGACTCCTAGTACCCCTCCACACCCTGCACCCTACCCCATTCCTTTTGACCCTACTTTCTGCCTTCCTCTTTTCCTTTCACCACCATGGCCATCTCCTATGCTGCTTACCTTTATTTTCTGAATACAAACACTTTTCTAAGTGAAGGGTGGTCCTTCCACGGTGAGCACCTTCCAAGGAAGACCTGGGTGCCCCCATCGGGCAGGGCCGGGAGGCAGTGAGAAGTTCCTTCGCAGTAGTTACCGAACCTCAGAGCTTTCTTGATCTACTTTTAATGTCCCCAATTCCTTTTTATTATTGTTAACAAATGACAAGACAATCACCATCCAGAGTCACTTCTTTCTGATAACCCTTATGCTCAGCATGTCCTTCATCTCAACATGCTGGAGCCTTGAATACTAGGCTGAAGGATAAAAGACTCACACTTAGAACTAGTGGGAACTATTGAAAGATTTTGAGCATAGGAAACAGGCAGTCAGAGTGAAGGTCTGAGGTTTTTTGATGTCAGTGGGGACTGGATTGGAATGGGAAGATCCTGGGAGCCCTAGTCATGGTCTGGCCACAAAACATGAACTGGAGTGATGGGGTAAGGGTCGACTTGAGAGCATTTATGAAAAAAAAAATCACTGGAAATCACTGTCCATTTCGTTACAGAAAACAAAGGAGGTTTGAAGTGGGAATATTGAGCTGTACTTTTCACAGTGTGGTCCTTGGACCACTAGCATTAAAATCATCTGAGCAGAATGAGGAGCTTATTAAAAACACAGATTATCTGGCCCTCTTCCATGTATTTTTTGGTTCAGAATCTGCGTGTAAGGTGGTGTCTATGTTTTAAAAAGAACCTCAGGTGATTCTTAAGCATTCTAAAGTTTGACTTAAGGGATTTCAGCCTTAGTGATGAAAAGTGTGGTGACACCATACAGAAACATCAAGGTACCAGTGTGAGGAGATTCACTCAGGGAGGGACTAAGGACAAAGTGAATTCTAGTCACTTTAGCTTCCTCTCTTGGGAAGGGACAAATGTGGGCTGGCTGGGAGTGGAGGGGCCTAAGGGACGAAGGTAGCTGAAACTGTGATGACTTCTCCCACCATATAGCAGGACATTTATTTTGATCATACTTGTTCCAAAGAGGGAACAGAAAATGAACTGCTGGTAACTGGACATCTCAAGTGGCTTCCACTTGTTATCCCGGTGGGACTAGTAGTCTATGGGCTGTTCCCCTTTAGAATTAACGCTCAGTGTGCTCTGAGAGGAGACAGAAACAGTGACTTGTTAGACTGTCCTGGGTGCTCTCACACATTGGGTGTATCTGAGCCTTTAACAAGTCAAAATGTTTGTAGACACCTGAGTCATAACCTCTCCTTCGTTGGCCTTCGAATAATGACTTTCTAAGGAGTGAGGAGGCTGGGGGCTCGGAGGTGGGAGCTGAAAGGGAGAAATTCTTCCATTTACTTAAAACAACAAAACATTTTGCTTATTCGCTTTGGGTCAAATAATGACAAAAACTTAATAACTGATTTCAAATAAGATGATTGATCAGAGAGCCACATGAGGAAATCAGAAGAGTTGCGATTCTGATTCCACAACTGTTTGCAAAACCTCTCCATTTTTTTTAATGGTTTTGTCCTTTATCACACAGGAAGTTCTCAAATTAGATTGAGTTCGTTCACTCATTTATTCAGCAAATGTTCTCTGAGAACACAGCAGTGAACCAAAAAAACCTCTGCTCACACAGAGCTTACACAGGAAGTGGCGAGAAAAGATCACCACTAATGTGTAATACGTCGCAGGGATAGCCAGCGACGTATGAGAGCTGAATGAATGAGCCACGGGATGTGTGTAAGAAGAGGTTCGAGGCCCATGAAATGGGACCTACAAAATCCCTGAAGGTAGAATGGCTGGTATATTCACAAAAATGGGAGCATGGCTGGTGAACAGATAGCAGAAAAAAGGGATAAGAAGTTTGGAGAAGTGGGCTGGGTCCATATCAAATCAAGCCTTATAAGCTATGGAGAGAATTTGGATTTTCTAAGTGTGATAGGAAACAATTATAGAGTTTCAATAAAGGGAGTATCATGATTTGATTTATGTTTGAAGAAATAGGTCTAGCTACTGTGTGGATAGAGACAGCAGGAATAATAGGAGGAAGACCATTCCAAGGGCTCGTGGGGTGAGTGAGGAAAGATGGTGGCTTGGACTAGGGTGGTGGTGGTAGAAATGGTGTACAAGAAGGAGTAAACAAGAAAGACTCTCAGGCTTGTGGCTAAGCAGTTAGGTGAACTGTAGCACCTTTTGCTGAGACAGGAAAGACTAGGAGAAGAGCGGGGGGAGGCAGAAGGGAATCAAGCGTTCTGTTTTAGATGCATTAAGTGTGAGGCACCCATTATATGCCCAATTGGACAGGAAGAGTCGACAGCTGGGTACAGTCTCAATCTCAGGAGAGAAATTAGGGCCGGAATGGTGAATATGGAAATTACTAGCACACAGATGATATTGAAAACCATGGTGTAAGAGAAGAAAAAAAAAAGAAGAGGTCCAGAACTGAGCCCTCGGGCATTCTGCAGTTTAGAGGCTGGGCAGACGAGGCACGTTTAGGAAAGGAGACTGCAATGGAGATCCGTGAGCCTGGGGGCGTTCCAGTGAGGATGCTGTCTTCCTCTTAAGTGGGGCTGAACAAGGTAGGCATCTCCGCAGGGTGGGAGGGCTTTAGGGACCAAGGATTCAGGGCCTGAGTTGCTAAGGATGGCTCTGGAGGGCAGCCCTTATCCTCTTTTTTCTGCTATTTGTTCACCAGCCACCGGGAGTCCTCAAGGAAGGATGGTCCAAGGTGAGTGAGGAGGGAGTCTGTGTAGGGACAGCCTGGCGTCGGAGCCCAAGCAAAGTGAGTAGAGTTCTATCTTAGAGGGTGGCCTGGCATTGGTGCAGACTGGCAGATGAAGGAGGCCATCCACAAGAGGGAGGGGCTGTGGTACACAGTATCACAGCCTGAGTGGAGCAAAGAGCGCATCCATGAAGGGAGGACAGCCCAGCTTAGCGACTGGAGTCTAAACAGGGTGAGTAGGTGTCTACACAAGGGCTAGCCAGAGGAAGTTTACTAGGTCTTGGAATTGACCCTGAGGAAGGGAAGGGAAGAGAGAAGATTAGATAGTGGGTGAAGTTGAGCTGCAGTATCGTTCCAGGGAATCCTCAGCCATCTTTGGGGCATTCTGCAGATTGGGTGATAATTCAGAGCTGTCCCAGGATGGGGAAAGAAAACTGGGCCTTTATACACTAGAGTTCAACATGTACACAGGCCAGCCTGGGAAGGGGTTTAACCTAAAGCAAAGCTGTCGTCTTCAGCCAAAGGTAATAATTTCAAAGGGGACTGAGAACTGAAGGCTGTCTGCCTACTGAGGACACTCCCAGCAGTTGTAAAAAGTCCTTTATGGCATATCATTAGAATCCACCACCTACATGGTCTCAAAGTAGCTCCCCCAAATATTTGTTTACAAAGGGAGTAAGAGAAACTTTTGCAGTGAAGAAGGCTGGAAGACACAACCTTAACCAAGTGATCAAAGTTAAGCTCTCTAGTAATGGGACAAATTGAAATGTATCTTACCTGATAGAATGCAGTGGGAAGAACAAGAATCATTTCTGTGATATTCCTGATTCTAGTCACGGGAGAACGTCAGGCAAATCCAAACTGAGGGACATTTTATAAAATAATAGCCCTGTGACTGTTTATAGCGGCAAAGGCAGGAAAATCAAGGGAAGCCTAAGGAACGATTCCAGATTAAAAGGACAACTAAATACAACACATGCTTCTGGTCTACACCCTTTTGCTCTAAAAGTCAGTGTTGGGACAGATGGCGAAGCTTGAATGGGGTCTGGGTATGAGATGGTAGTGTTGCTGCCAGAGCCACTTAGGTTTGCATCCTGACTCCACTATTTGTTAGCTGTGTAGCTCAGGTGAGTTAATTAACCTTTCTGATACTCCTTTTCTTCATCCAGACATGGGGATAATAACTCTCACTTCCTGGGGGTATGTGAGATAGCGTAGATGCGATGATGAGCAGCATGCTGTGGCCTAGTGCTTGACAAAGAACAAACCCTCCATGGTTTCTTTTTCTAAGGAGAGAAGCTGCTGTACCCTTAGTATAATAAAATCAGGAAATATTTGAGTTGGAAGGAATATTTGAGTTGGATCAGCATCCCAAATTAAGGCAGTGAGGTCTAGAGAGAAGGCACACACCCGGCTGGGTCACAAGTAGTTAGCAGCAGAGCAGGGACAAGAACCAGGTTCCTCTTGACCCCAAGGATGGTGTCTATAAGTTAGGATAATCATGATGGTGTCACATTGTTAGGATGTTTTAGAAACCTAGAACACTTTTATACATAAGTAGAGCTTAGAAACCAACTTAAAACTTTGTTCTAAAGGTGGTCGTCTCTAAGTGCAGGGGCCTCCTGCACTGGGCTGGGTGACCCTTGGGGTCTCCTCTAACACTAATATTTCATCATTTTAGAAGAATCCAGAAAATCAGAGCCCAGAACAGAAAGCAGCTAGGCCCTTGATTTTCTCCCATTAGCTTAGTTGTATTCATGGCCACTGTTCAGAAAATACCAACTCTTCTCTTCAAAAGAACTTTTTCTCTTCTTCTTAGCAGATAGAAAGGACTGTCTCTTCCCCTGAAAAGTGTTCTCTCTTGATTGTATGCTGGTGGGAATAAACACAATTAGATGAGGAAGAAAGGGGGTGATTAGGGAATTATGCATAATGGCTGTTAGATTGGCTCCCAAATCTGGTTCAAGATGTGAGTATGTCTCTTGGAAAAAGCTGTTCTGGGAAAGGACTAATTTTTGTTTGAAAATTCGGGGCATGACAAAGGAGGAGGAGCTTTACAAGTTGTTTACCAGACTGCCTGCCTGCTATAGTGGCAAGGAGTTTCGGACTTGTTTGGGTTATTAATACTAATGACAGGGCAAAGATCACGCTCTTGCTGAATGGGGAGGCACGGCTCCCGAGACAGTAGGGCTGGAGCCTCAGCAGTATTTGCACTTGACAATTCATGGCTACGTATGTACACTGAGTATCTTCTGCATGTGCGGCGCTGGCAGAGATGCTAGGGGCAGGGGCAGGATAAAGGGTGGGATACAATGTAAGAACCCCAGACCCCTTCAGGAACTAAGGACCTGCCATGTGGGGCAGTGTAGGGGGTGGGGACCCACGAAGAAAGAACGCTGAGTGCAGACTGAGGGAGGTACGAAGACAGTTACGATGGGAGTATGGAGCTGGAAACAGTCACACCAAAGCTGCGTGTTGGGGGACTGAGTTTTAGTTGAGTTCAGTTCGACGTGCTTAAGCAAATCAGTCCGTGCCGAGTACCACACTGTGTCCGGCAATCACAAGGAGGCTGAAGTCTGCTGGGAGACACAGGCCTGTGGGCAGTAATTATGGTTTGAACAGAATTGGAGAAGAGTGACACCACCCTAGCCGGGGTGGGTTACTAAAGAGAAAAGGCTTTCCAAAACAGTGGCTTTGAGATGGTGCTTCAAGAATGAGTAGAGAGGCGTCTGGGAAGTGGGTATAGGGAGCAAAAAAAATGTGGACATTTCAAGTGAAGTGAAACATAGGGACAACAAATCTCAGGAGGTGAGCAGCAGCTTTGGCGATGTTTAGGAGTGAGGCAGGAACTCATGGAGGGGCGCGCTGAGAGTGGGGTGGGCCTGGCCACAGAGGAGTTTGATGTCAGAGTAAGGGGTTTCTCAGAAACTATGTCCTGGTGAAATGTCCCTTCAAGATGTATGGGTTCATTCCATTTAAGCCTCGGTTTGTGTTCTTCAAATGCGTTTGATATCCCTAATTTTTATTTTTAGGATCCAGCTATATTAACATTATAGTTATTTTTAAACTTCAGCGTATAAAATCGCTTCTTTGAAACTAAAGGCACATCTCGTCAGAATCTTTGGGTGCTACTTCCCACTCAAGTTCAGAGGCAAAGCTGTCATTTATCAAAACCAGAGCATGAGTATCAAAATTGAAAAAAAAAAAAAAATTAAGGAAAATGTGTCATCTCTGTGCTCTCCCTCTTACCTCATTTGCTTCTGTACCAGTGACCAGCCCCTCCTTCCGTGCAGTTATTCAAGCATTCAAGCTATGCCTTTGGGAATCAGCCTTCCACCTGCCTCTCCATCACCATCATTCCCAGTCACCAAATTCTAGCCATTCTTTCCCCTAAGTATTACTCAAACCTGTTTCTCCACGGACCCTGCCATTGGCCTTGTGTGAGCCACCATCATCTCTTGTCAGGATTTCTCCAGTAACCTACCCTTTTCCCACCTCTATTCTTAGCTTCCTCCAACTGATTCTTCACAAAGCAGCCAGAACCATAATGTTTAAATGCAGATCTGATGATGTCTTTCTCCTCCCTGCAGCCCTTCAGTGGCTCTTAAGAAGAACTGGAACCTGACTCGATATACCAGGGCTCAGCATCATCTGGTTCCTGTCTTCTGTAGGCCCATTTCCTACCTACCCCTTACTCAAGCCATGCTGAGCTGCATTCTGAACTTGATTAGGTCCTATTTGCTCTCAGGTCTCAGCTAAACCTCACTTCAGAGGGGCCTTCCCTGACTCCCCAGCTAGGGCGCACTTGGGAGTTGGCACTTCTCAATTAATCACAATTAATGAAGAATTGTGTGATTTGGGGTCTAGTGCTTGTTACCACATAGACTGAATTTCTGGAGTTAGGGCCATGCCTGCCTTGTTTAATACCATGTCCTGGGCTATCCTCGTGCCCAGAACCAGGGCACAATAAATCTGATAAATATCTGTTTGAATGTGTGAATATTTATACCCTACACGTGCTTCTCTGCTTCCTGAAGACCCCTCAAAAAAAAAAAAAAAGACAAATTCTCCTATGTTGGAAACACTTAAATACCAATCCAAAGCCATCAATAAGTATAATTATCATCCTGTACTATCCTGATTATAACTGATAATTGGATATTTTAAATAAAATCTTGTAGAGGAGAGAAATTAAGCAGGAGTAGCTAATAGAGAGTACCTTGATAGGTACGTATACTTTGGTAGGGTCCAGGATTTGCCCAGAAACACAATTTATTCTTCAACCAGTGATGTTCAGAGTCTGTAACTCACCAGAATTTCCAATGCCAGGCTATCCACACTAAATGCTGAACATTAATTTATGGTGTGTAATTTAATTGTCAGGCATTTCTGGTGTCTGCTCAGAAGCACATCTCTGCTGTCCCGTCTATGTGGGAAGCTAGATTGTACTCCCAAGGTTGGGGGACATGGAATCAGTTAAGAAAACATGTGGTCTAAATGTGTCTGTATCAAGCATGGCTTGATAACAAGAGTCAAAAATCAGCATTTTAACCAATAACTCATATATTGATTATGTTTACCTATCCTTGAGGACTTTTCCAGTTTCTATGTATTACTAAAGTAACTTTTTTCAATTCTGAAATTACTTGCTTTTTTTATCTGTTAAATTGATTTCCATGCAGTTCCTGAATCCTCATTGAGGTGGCACATGTTTTTCCCCAGCTTTAGTTTTAATGGCAGAAGCTAGACTAAATGGAGGCAATGTAACATCACAGAGCAATCAAAGTTATGTTTAAAACAAGTAGAAGCCTCTCAAATATTAAATAAATGGATTTTTTAAGTGGATAAGGTAGGGCTAATTAAGGAAATTGTCACTAACTGAAAATGAATCAACATTTTAAAGAAAGCAAAAGAACTTAAACAAAGACAAATGGCTTAAAAAAAAAAAAAACGTTTGAATTACCGCAGGGAGTATAAAAAGTGCTTGATCAGAAAATCACAAATTTCTTTGTCCAAAGGAGATGGACTTGAAAAGCATTTTTAACTAATTTGCCTGAAATAACCAATTTTATTAGAGATAATATATATATATATATGTATATATATATATATATATATATATGAAGTAAAGTAATATTCATGAAAATTGTGCCAGACAAACAAGTCACACTTAACTGCTCAAAACTAAATAAATAAATAAATGAATTGTAATCCAAAAATCTGTCATAAATTCCAAAGCATTCATGAAGACTGCAAGACAGCTCTTTTGTATATAAAAATCATCCCCAAGCTTCAATTCATTCTGAAAACCCCTTAATAAAAGTTTAAATATGCATAAAAATTTAAAACCTCACTATCCATAGTATACAATACATGGGAAACTTTGCGACTAGAACTGCTTATCTTTGACCTTGCATGCCGATACTCATTATCCGCTTTACAATAGAAAATTGTGGGATCAAATCGTGGCAAGTCAAGTAAAAATGCACTCTCCTTATTTTTTTGTTGTTGAAAGTTCACTGTGCGTAATTCTAAGGAAATGTAGGCTCTTTTTTCTTCTAAGAAAGGAACATTTAGAGCTCCTTTCAGGCGCTTTTCAGCATTTGCAAAAGGTAAAAATACAGTTAATTTACTACTGCAGTTTCTTTTCAGATGTGCCTCCAGAATTTAAGAAAATATTTATTGCCAAAATTGGTTATATAAAGTGTTTAAAATCTCTCCACCCAGTGTTTAGAAAAAGTCATTTTTTAAAAAGCCTTTTCTTCATTTTAATGGACGATTACCTGACCTTCCAGCTTTATTAAGTGGATGTTTGTTAAACCTTATTAATATATTCATATGTACATTTCTCCAAACTAATACCATCTTGTTGTGGGCCTTATGATACTGTCACTGAGGACTTGAAGGCTTCCATACTTTGTACGATTGCAGGCGTTGATTATCTCAATGTCAGAAGTGAAGCCAAAGGCTAGATTCTGTAGAGCTAGAACTCCCATACCTATAGTCCATCGAATGATTTGGCCTATCTGCTTGCCACAGGGCAATCTGTAGAGGAAACAGAAGAATGAGTTAAAGCATCTTTTAAACAAGTCTACTTCATCTAAATCATTTTCCCAAATACTTCTAAAAACTGAGAAGGCCAGTATATCATTAATCAAATGTTCAGTTAAAATTTAGTATGGTAGGAGCAGAGTGGACTCAGTTGAGTCTTAGCAGGTTCTGTAACAGCTGTGTCTGTACTTTAATTCTGATTTAATTTAATTTTGGCCAACTGGTTTATTGAGCATCAATTCTTCAGAGACCAGAAGATGAACTGCTTCTCTTCTCCCATGTTTTTATTAGGCCATCTGAGCAAATACAAAATGGGTATTAGAGGCTTTGGTCCTCCCTACATTTCAAGGCTTTTACTAAGGGGTTTCCACTCCCCATCAACTACCCCTGAAGACAACATATTTTCTCACCTTCTCAGCTTCCCTCCTTCATCTCTCTACTGCTCTAGCTACCTCTGTTCCGGCAACTCTAAAGGAAAATATCTTGTGGCCAAATCACTAGATCTTAATCCTGGAAGGACATGGAATCTCTGTTGCTTCCCAGGAGAATCGTGGATGCTAAAGGTCTTAAGGATGCAGGGACTTTATTTGGTCAGTTGGTTGGCATTGATTGGAGGAGAGAGGTGGAAAGAAGCCAGAGAGGGCAGTTGTCCTGGTGATCAGCTAGCTTGAGCATAACTCCAGGTGGGGTTTATTTCCAAGATTAGGAAGAGAATCCCAGAAGCGCAATGAGGCAGGATCCCCACGACTGGCTACCACTGCCAGGAGCATTTTTTTTTTGGTGGAGGGCCAAGGAACTGCCTGATCTGACACTGCCCAATTTTCTCCCAATGTGTCTGACTTTATGTAGTTGGAATAAAGCTAGTGAGAGGATCACACTGCGTCTGATAGCCTGTGTACTTTGTTTAAAATAATGGACTAATTATGACTAAGAAATCTTAGTTAAGAGTGAGATTGTTATATTGCCAACGACAGTAATGAAATCCCCTGTATCCACAGTGGCATCCACACTTCCACCTGGGCTGCTGCTTTTGATTGGGGTGGGGACTCCAGGAGTCCAGCAGTCACACATATTGTCACTTGTCTTTTCTTCTTCCAGAAAGTCATTGTTTCTGTCTTCCCCCTCTGACCAGGTGTTGGACTGGATTGAAAACCATGGTGAGGCCTTTCTCAGCAAACATACAGGGGTTGGGAAGTCCCTGCATCGAGCACGGGCCTTGCAGAAGAGGCACGATGACTTTGAAGAGGTGGCTCAGGTGAGATGCTGTGTGTGGGTGTGTGTGTGTACTCACGTGCGTGTGTGTAACCTGATGAGAGAGACGAGGGCTGTGGTTTTGGTGTTTGGTGGGATATGTCAGGTCGATAGCCCATGGTGTCTGGGCTGCCCTCTGCCTGATACATGGAGAACTTTGCTCTTAGATCACTAAGTGAGTAGTAAATAGACCCTCGGTTTATGGTCTTCAAAGAAAATCTTTCTGCCAGCATGATCTGTAAATGTCTTGTCTACAAGGTGGTGGTGGCAGGTGGGAATGATGTTAGACCTGTCAGCAGCCAGGACTACCCCTGTGGTTGTCACTGCAGGCAACTGGGAGCTGAAAATCAGCACCAGCTCTTCTTACAAAGCTGTGTACCTTCCAGGATCTGGAGGAAGAGATGGCACCTCTTTACCAAGCCATGCACCCCCAAGGCTGAATGTGCCCAGAGAATGTGCCTTTGTATCATTGGCACAAAATAGTTCATCATTTGCACAATATTCTGCCTTTTAGCTGAGCTGCCTACCTGATCCAAAACAGGCACTTTTTTCTGATTTGTACAATGAGGCTGTATGAGGGGCCTTAACCATTTGTCTTACTGGTGGAGTAGTATAAGAAGTTTTCTATTATGAGCCTCTACCACCAAAATTTATCTTAACTCTCATATTCCTTTTTGGGGGAGTTTCCAAATGGATCCTGAAAATATTTATTTTCAAGATGAAATACTCTGTCCAGTTATTTTTTCAGGTATGATCAGTCGCAGTGGAAAATAAGACACTTAAGAATAAGGCAGGGAAAGGCCAACTGGGACGGGTATCAGTATGGGACAGAGGGGTGGGAGCCATGGCAGTAGAGAGGATGGCAAAGCTGGGGTTTCCACATCGCGGCTTTAACCAGGGGTGGCTCTGCTCCCACTAGGTGGGCAGTCTTCAGCGTAGGTGTCACACGGGGTGTTTTGGAGAGCCCCAACTCTTACCCAGGGAGGCTGCCAGCCTCAGACAGATAGGAGCTGTGGGTGCAAAAGGAGAGCCTCCACTGAAAAACCAAAGGAGTCGTCCAGAGTCCGGGAAAGCAGTGGAAGCATACCGCATCTCTAGGGGAGCTGCAAGTCTGTGTTGAAAAGTGAGCGGCCTGACAGGAGCCAGAAGGACTGTGTTCGTAGTGACAGGAAGCTCGTGAGTGCAGGTAGATTAGACCCAACCTATGGAATAAAGGCTCATATGGAATTTTTTTTTTACTGTTGGTGGGAACGTAAAATGTGCAGCCACTGTGGAAAACATTGTGGTGGTTCCTCAAAAAACAAACAGAATTTCCATATGATTCAACAGTTCTACTTCGGGGTATATACCCCAAAGAATTAAAAGGTAGGATGTGAAAAAGTATTTGTATACCCATGTTCACAGCAGCATTTTTCACAATAGCCAAAAGATAGAAGCAACCCAAGTGCCCACTGATGGATGAGTAGATAAACAAATGTGGTATATACATTCAGTGGAATATTATTCAGCATTAAAAAAGGACCTTACAACATAGATGAACCTTGAGGACAGTCAGTACGCTACGTGAAATAAGTCAGTAACAAAAGGACAAATATTGTACGAGTCCACTTATATGAAGTACATAGAATATTCAAATTCATTGGGACAGAAAGTAGAATGGTGGTTGCTAGGGGCTTGGGGAGAAAGGAATGGGGAGTTATTATTTAATGGGTTCAGAGTTTCAGTTTTGCAAGATAAAGAGTTCTGGGGTTGGATGGCGGTAATGGTTGCACAACAGTGTGACTCTGTTTAATGCCAATGGACTTAAGTTTTATATAATGTATATTTTATCACTATCACCACCACCACAACGAAAAGAAGCCTCATAGCTACACAGGGACCTTCTGCAAAATCAACTGGACTATACCAACATAAGTGTGCCTTATTTGGGTGGACAGCCATTCTGGGTGCCTCTCCGGTCTGTTAGGGGGCAAAGGATGAGAGAGGGCCATCTGGACTCCTGTCTGCTGAGAGTGTACCTGGGACGGTTGGAATAAAGTCATTCCATAGCTTTGGCGCTCTTGCCTTTTGGCTGACCTGTGGCTCAGGTCATTTAGGAAGGACATCCCCACAGCCACCCACAGCCCTGACCCAGCCCATCCCTCTTACTCTCTTCCTGCTGTATCCTCATAGGCGGTGCCAGCCTTGGTTATAGCCTCATGAGGGGGCTGTCGCTTTTCTGTGTTGTTACAGCCAAACAAGCCCAGAGGCCACCCCAACCTTAATCCCATTTCTCCCAATTGTTCCTCTACTTTCTCACTGATACCTGATATGCCTTTCACACAAGACAATGTCTTTCATTTAGCACCAGAGACACATTAATTTAAATTCATACTAAAGAAAGAATGAGCATATTTTTTAAAGCTTATGATTCCATTATTTTGTATCCTACCAGTTCTGAATGATAGATAGTATTAGCCTTATTTTTTTAGAATACAGCACTTAAGCTCAGGGAGTTCTTCAGTGTGCCCAAGACATTCACGTTGGTGGCTCTGCTGGGATTCAAACCCAGGTCTGTCTGACCCGAGTCATGTTCTTACCTAACTCCATGCTGTCCCTCCTGATTGCGGTATAGGAACTAGGGGTAAAACTCATTTCCCAGTGCCAGCTTGCTTATCAGAATGCAGAACAAAGCAAAAATGGGAGGAGGGGGGTGCCGCTGTGGCCATCCCATTTGACATGCATTGCAACTTCTCCCTGGCCCTGCCAGTGAGTCTTCGCTTGATATAATCCACTTCTTCCTGCCTCTGCTCTCTGATAAGACTGTGTCTTTGTGAGAAATAAGAGAGAGTTCTACCTTCCAAAATGTTCGTGCTTTTAGGAGGAGTGTTTCCTCTGGAAAGGGGAATAGCAGATGTGGCGCACCTAAGGGGGTGGCCACGTTGCCCTCTAAACAGGGCTCTGGGATGGGTCACGTGGTCTGGAAATCACTCCTGTCTTGTTTCCTCTGCCCCACTCTGGGGAAAGAAGTGGTCAGTGGAGTGGCCTAGCCTCCTGGAATTCGTAGTCCATGTAGGAAAACCAACTCCGACCATGGCGAAGGCAGATGGACTGTCAGTCGCCGTCTGCTTCAACCCTGCCTTGCTCTGTGCAGTGCGATCATCATGCTCAGGTGGTGAGAAAGTGGGCAATCTGGGCAGGAAAGGGCGCTCTCTTTCGCTTTTGTTTTCAATTAAGTAAAGGCCACTGGGAGGAGAAGGGTGGATTTAAATGGGAATTGTATAAACCTTGAGTCATCAGAGATTAGTGAAAGTATAGAAACCCTTTCCTTGTTTTGGGGTGCTGGGTATGGGATGCGGTCAGGAAAGTTGTCACACATGCTGTGAAATAGGAGGCTGGGGTTGTTTGCCAGCAGTACTATGAAGGGTCCTAATTTAGTGATGGAACGTCTTTCAACTTTATGTTTTCATGATTCTTTGACCACAGGCTGATATGACAAGGCAATTCTGAGCTCCCATTCGCTGTATTCAGGTTTAAAACGTGTCTTGAAGCAAAGCTGGAAGAGGGCTGTTGCATCTGTTACAGCTCCTGGAAATTTGCCCTCTACAGGGTGGGGAAGGGGGAAACGAGCCCCCAAGCAGAGAAAATGGCTGCCTGCACGGAGAGGTCAAGGGACAAATATGTCTCCACTCTTGGGATGGTGGGGGCAACTGTGATTCTTCCATTGGTTACTCTTTGGGGTAAAGACGTTTAAGGCAGTTATTAAAATTAATGTAAATAATAGCTGCTAATAATTAATGTGGCAATCTATTGTCCCTTATAAACTTTAAATTTTGTGTTTATTACCTCTTTAACACATTTTAAACAGACTTCAAGACTATCACTTGAAGGAAACGAATTAAGTATGAGTCCTCAGTTCATCCTGCAGATGGCACTCTTTGAATAGCCTACCCAGAAGCTGAGCTGAAGGAAAAAAGGAGCCACAGTCATGACAGCCTGACTAGGGAGGCTCCTGGCAGGCAGGTGGTGAGGGTGTGTGGCCAGGGATGCACCAGAGCTCTGTCTCTACAGGTATTTCTAGTCCAAGCTTCTGAAATTGTCTCTGCTCAAATAAAAGACCTTGGCACTAGTGGGAACCTCTCCTGGTCCTGGTAAGAATTTGACTCAAGTTTCCTATAATCTCATCACATGACACAGGCCATAGAGTAAATCAGATTTTGAAAGACCCTTATTCTGTGTGTGGGGGGCGGGGCAGGTCGGGGCGGGCATATTAGCTGTCATCGAAAGTATGAACAAGTATTAGATAGAGTTGCTGCTCATAATTGCAAGGCTGTCAGGGGATAGATGTGCCCCTATATGTCCAGGAGGTAGAATGGGATATGGTACTGTTATTTAGTCCTGAGATATTTACTGTTACTTAGCAGGACAGTACCCAGGTGCCTGTGGTTTAGATAGCAGCTGTGCCTGCTCTGTTAGTGGTCTGCTTCATAACCTCATTTTTGAAATGCCAGACTTTCTCTAAGCTAGCTTATTAAAAAATTAGCAAGCATTTACATTCAAATATATCTAAAATCTCAAAGCTCCAAATCACATTTAAGCAGCTAAGCATATTAAGTAGCATCAGTATAATGTTTTTGAAAAACAGATCATTTACAGAAAGATTTTAAGAAATATAAAAATAGTTACAATTAAGTACTTCATTCAATAATCTCTGGTTGGTTATTTCTCTATCTGACCCTTGCTTTTTTTCCTCAAACTTGAATAGAATACACTTTAAAAAATTTCATCCTGTGTCTTGAGGTAAAAACAGGCAAAAATGAAAGGGAGACATTTTAGTGGGCGTACAAGTGACCTTGACCATCGAAGTTATTCAAAGCATAATCAGCTAACGCACCAGAGTACTAAGGGCAAGTAGAATAGGCTTATCCACAGAGATGGAATGCTTGTGCCCTCAGAATTGGACAGCAGTACTCAGCAGTTGTCATGTCTCATCGAGTCTCTGTGTTGGGCACCATGGAAAAATTAAAGATATCTACAGTTTCTGCCCTGAGGGACTCACGATCTAATGAAAAACATGCAGCAAATATATTCTAACCCTCTAAGAAGTCCCATAGTAAGACAGGAGACATAATCTTTACTCTTTTAGGCTTTTCAAGGACCATTTCTAATAAAACAAACAAAAAACCCATTAGTTCATTTGGCAATCCAAAAAATACACCTGCATAGGGGGTGGTGTGGTGACCTTTGGAGTAAATTATATCTTTCTTTTCATGCCTGAGACCAATTATAGCAGCTGCAAATACAAGCAGAAGGAAAAGAGCCTAAATAGATGCTTTTTCACACTCCAGCTTTTTAGGGAAGATGAAAGGTTCTTAGGCAAGATGAAAAAAGTCGTGAGGAAGAAAGCCTGGAAAATGCAGAGATATTAATGTCATAAAGTGGGCAAGTGGAAGAGTGTGAAACAGCAGAGAAATGAAGGGCAGTCTTAGCCTTTGGGTCTCGCATGGCACACTTCCCGTTGGGCTGGGTTAGAGACGTTCACTCCACGGAACACTCGGGAGAGGTTGCTGGCATGAGCCGATTGATGTCAGGGGTCTGTGACCACTCTCAGGAGAAGAAAGATGTTTCATGGCATGGATGACTGTGAAGCAAGGGTTTTGGAGGTCATTTTGTATATACTTGATGTGGAAAATTGAAAGGGGATTGGAGCCAATGTCCAAGATATTATGGAGAGCCTGTGAAGAACCTCTTATGAAGACCATGAATTGCCCCCTATGGCGTACACACACACTTTTGCTGCTTTCTGTGTGAAACAAATGGCACAGTTGGAGGAAATTGGGATTGCATTGCTAAGGACTTTAAAGCTCTGGGTAGCAAACTGAAAGATTCGAAAGCACAGGTGGTGTTTTTTATCTCTTGTTCCATGTGATGGCAATGACTAGGGAAAAGGAGGGAGGTTTTGAGATACAAATGGCTGCCTATGTAGATGGTGTCTAAAAAAGTTTCCGGAACTATATGCTGCAGAGCCAGGATAATGGACTTCTGACAAGGGGGAGAGTGCATCTTATAGAGATTGGGAAGGTTGTGCGTTGGCAGAAACCTTGTTGACCTATCTGAAAGGAGTGAGGGAATTTCGAAGGTGAACAAGGAGATTATCCTAGTGAAACCAAAACCAGATGTACGAGGCACCACACAGGTGACTTAGAATGAAGCACCTCGTGGCGGGAATGCTCTTAGGTAACCTGAGGTAAAAACAAAACAAAACAAAACAAAAACAAGAATACAGATTGCAAACTATATTTATAGCCTTCCTTATCTATGCATCAACAAAAGGCATATGTAACAAATAAGATTCTCAAATTTTAACACACGAAGATAAATATCATAAATATTCCTGAGACTTTAGGGTGTTGAGCTTATAAGTAGAAAATGGCAACAGAAGAGGAATTTTTGTTTAAAGGACTCATTCTAATAGAAGGAGTGAGGATATTTCAGAAAGGTTCACAATTATGTGAGATCTACAAATTTGAGCATAGTAAACAATATGGATAAATAATAGAGATAAAAAGAGGACGAAAAAGAAGCCATGATTATTCCTAGGGAGGATTATAGTCTGCTCCATCAGATGGAGAATATAGAAAATGCTGTTCTGATACAATTTCGGTTCTAGCTCAAGGAAAACAATGGTGGTGATGAGAGTCCTCAAATGTACTGGCGTCTCCTATAAATTTTGTGACATCGTAAATAAAACATCAATAAGTTGATGAGAGCAAAGGCTTCTACATGGTAGAGAGCAAGTCACCATAGAAAAGCTCAAAAGAGTATAAGTTGTATCTAGGCCTTGACCTTTGGATGAAAGAGTTTAGACTTTACTCTTAGGGCAGAGGACTATTAAAGGCTTCTGAGTGATGAGATAAATTAAAATATAACCTCTAAACCAGAGAGATAAGAATTTCTGTATATGCTGGCTGTTTAGATCACATATGGTATATTATGCCTAATTCTAGAAAATATATTTTCAAAAAGATATTTTCAAACTGTACTGTAATTGTTAGAAGGTTATTGGGATAGTGAAGTTGAAGTAACCAGGTATATTTAGTTTTGAATTAATAATATTTTATAAAAGGAAGTGGATGAGTTTGATAATTGAAGGCTTCCTATAAAAGAGATAAGGGCAGAAGGTATAATGAAGTCAATTGTAGCTTAATTCAGGTATCACTTCTAACCCACAGCTGCTTTTTTATTAGCTGTCCAAAATCAGAATGAAGCATCTCGAGATATAGTGTGCTTCTGATCATGGAGGTTTACCAGTAGACACGGTCCTTAATCCCTTCGAATATAAATATCCACAAGTCTTCTCCATCTTAAAAAACAAACAAATAAATGGGGAAGAAAACCTCAGACAAACGTTTCTGGGCCCTGCTTTTCCCTCGTTCTTCTCGTCATAGCCCAAATGCTTGAGAGAAGAGTCTATAGTGGCATCTCTACTTTCTCACCTCCTAGGTGCCCTTGACCTTTGCCATTGGGTTTCTGTTTCCTATAGCAAACTGAGGTTAGTTTTACCAAAGTCTCTACCTGAACATTTTTGTTACCAAATCCAAAGGACACTTTTCAGATATAAATTGGTCTTTCTGAAGCACTCGACCTTGTCAACCAGTTTTTGGTTTTTTTAAGTTATTTTTTCCTAAGACTTCCGTAACACCATGCTTTCTTGGTGTCCTTGTGACTTTCTGCCCGGTCCTTTTTAGACTCCTACCTTTTGTCCAGGATTTGTTTCTCAGAACTTTTCTTCTCACTTTACACTTCCTCCATGATTTTATATTCTTTCCGAGGCTCAAGAAATACCCCTGTTCTGAAGGCTCCCAAATCCATGTCTCATCTCTGATCTTAACCCTGAGCTTTCTGTTCATAAACCCATGGCTTTCTGGACACTCCACTTACATGCCTCAGATGGTTCTCAAACCCAATGTGTCCAAAATTTATTTTGTCGTCTTCTACACCTTCCCATTTTGTTCCTTTTCCTGTATTCCCCATGCCAATCAAGGGCACCCAACCACCCAGGTGCTCCAGCCAGAAACTTGCAACTCATTCTTGACCCCCTCTTGCTGTCAACCCTCATGAGTCCATCACAAAGTCCTGCTGCTTCTACCTCCCTAATACGTCTCTTTCCTTCATCTCCATTGCCATTGCCATTGCCTTAGGTCAAAGTCTCATTATCTCTTGCATGGATTATCACAATAGCCTCCTGTTATCCCTGACTCCAGTAATATTCTTAAATTCATCCCCAGACTGCCACAAGAGTGATTTTCCTAAAATGCACATCTCATCAGGCTCCTCCATTGGTTATGGAACCTGCAGTTGGCTTTTTTTGGGATAAAGTTCAAACTCTTGATGTTATAAACCCTTTATGACCTGGCGACAGCCATCTCTGGTTTTCCTTTTTACCCTTCATGTGCCCCTCTCCCCTCCTCTGTCCTAACGCCCTGGAGTTTGCCCACGCATGCCATGCCGTCAAGTGTCGATGCTGGTTCCTCTTTAATCATTCCCACCGCTTTAGCTCTAACCACCCCTGACCAACTTTTATTCATCTTTGAGCATTCATCTCAAGTATCACCTCTTCCAGGAAAACTTCAGTGGTCTCCACAGTTTGGACTGAGTGCTCCTTTTTTAGGCATCCACTTTTTCTGGGCACATCCCTATGGTGGTAGTTATCACACAGTTTTATCAATTTTATGGTAGTCTTACTCCCTAACTGGACTGTGTCTTTCCTTAGAGCAGGAATTTAGTTTTATTAGTCTTTTTATCTCAATGCCCAGCATGGTAAGTATCCACAGTTGATGACAACTGGCTCTGCTCTCTGCTGGAGGTTGCCCTGTGTATCAATTAACTTGACCATATCTTGCCTGAGTCTTCGTTTCTGTTTTCTAGCACAAAATGGTGAACCATATTTGGCTCAGCCCAGGACATTATTTTGTCTTTTTCCTTTTACTTTTTGCTAAACCTTAATTTCCATCAAACATCCTCCTTGATAACTCCACAAACCTACTTGAGACATTCCTCTCAGTTCTTCTTTCTCAGCCTTTGGGATGGATGGTGTAGTGAAGAAAAGCAAAGCATTTGCAGTCCAGTCTGTTCTTTCCTTTTATTGACCTTGGGCCTTGTGGCAATCACTTAATTTCCTTAGGCTCCAGTGTTCTCTCTACCCTGAAGAGTGATGTGGGGTTAGAAATAACATATAGGAAGAGCCTAGTAGAGAATTTGGTTGCCTGAGGAATGGCGTGCTCTGTGGCAGCAGTGGTGACCATGGTAGTGGTGGTGATGGAATACCTCTAAGTCTCACTCCCTTCCAGATTAGGTAGCTAAGTATCATGCTGTCATCTCTCTAGACAGGTAGGCGTGGTCTGCTTATATGTTGGGAAGAGGAGGTCTGTCCTTTGAGGTGGGCCATGTGCCAAGGGGAGAGACAGATCATCTACAGGTACTGTTAAGCTTGGCCCTTGGATTAAGGATTATGGAAGAGGTGGCCATCTAGTCTGACCAGTCAGAACCAAGGAAAGGCAATAGCGTAGTGGTGCATCATTACTGGGGCTGGTAGGTAGGGAGTACTCAGCACTGGACATCCCGGAGCAAATGTGTTCAGAGATCCAAGGGGGACTGTGGGCAGTTTACATTGGGAAGGCTTTAACAGATAGCAGGACTCCAGCCACTAGGCTCCAAATCAGAGGCAGGGTTGCTGGGGCACCAGGTTAGAAAGGGCTGGCTTTTAGCGACATGAGAAAAGTCTGAGTATCAAATCTGGACACCAGAACAGGGCTGGATTGGCTGCCCCTGGGACCTAATATGGTGGATCAGTCTGTTGGTAAAATATGATTCCATTTTATTTCTGTAAGTGAGCTGGAGCCGAGCCTGCCACGGAGCTCAAGAAAAGGGAGAAGGAAGGGAAAGAGAGAGTCAGGGCACCAAGTGAGAGCACTCTCCCTTCTAAAAGAGCCTCTGACTCAGTGGACCTCTTTAGAAGGGAGTGTGTAATCACTAGTTTCACAGTGTGTCAACAGCATACCTACCTGGCACAGTGAGAGTAGCATACAGATGGGAAGAAAAAGTTATTGTCTTTCAGAGAGCACTGACACAATTTGGAAAAGAAACAGAAAGCTATTCCAAAGGAAAGCTTTCTCTTCTGCCCAGTATTGATTCTGAAAGCAAACCGTGTATTACCACATCTTCCAATAATTAGTTTCAACCCAGGTCAACCTGCCTGGATAAAGAGAAACCAAATCGACTTCCTTTCTCTTCTGTCTTTTTCTCATTTCTGTCTTACACTGTGAGCAGGGGAGCCTCGTGAATGTTCTTGCTGCTGCGGAAGCCAGCATTGTCTAAGCTGAAAGTAAGAGGGAGCATGTGATGGATTTGCATACAGGAGGAACATATGCAAATTCCTCAATGAAAATATTTCTCCTGGATAAAAATATTTTGAAAAGTATTTGCAAGGTTTTAAACCTGTGCTATAAAGACAAACATATAAAATAAGTAATAATGACAACTACCATTTCCTGAATACATACCTTTATAAGAAATAGCTCATTTAATCCTTGAAACAAATCTATGGGGTAGATTTTAATATTATCCCCATTTTTCAGATGAAAAATTGGGCCTAGAAAGTATCATTTAAGTGCAAGAGGCAAGATTTGAACCCAGGCAATCTGACCCTAGAACGCACACTTTTAGCACATTTACCTTCAGAGTAATGGGCGGGGTGAGGGTGGAGGGTCAGCGAATTCAACTCTCATTTTGATTTTTTCAAATAAAGTTTTTACTTAAAACTTTTTTAATTACAAAAATATTTTCAATATAGAAGCGTAAATGAGAGAAAAAGAACAAAAATAATCCACCCATTCAGTTGTTTAACAGTTGCTAATACTTCAATGTTTATTTTTCCAGATATTTCTCTATACACACACACACACACACACACACACACACGTCATCACTAGATTTTTTCACTTAACGATATATTCGTGGTGATAGAGATATATCTACAGTGTCACTTTTCTTTGTTTGTGAAGTCCTTACTATTGGGACTTCTTATTCTTTTTCATATTCTAGTAACTTATAGGCTATTAAACGTTGGTACAGTTATAAGTGGGTAAGAAGAGCAAAATAAACATTGAGAACAAAAGGTTGGGTTTAAGTCAAGCACTCAGAATCTTTTCCCAAGAGAAAGCTTCAGAGAATGGCAGTCTGCAAGTGCCCTCCCAAGCCTTTCCTGTTCCCCATTGTAGGTGCATGTATATTAAGGGACTGCGAGGACCTTCTGAGCCCCTAAAACTGTCTGGGGTGGGGCTCAGTGATGGTGGTGGTGGTGAATGTTTCAATCAGTGACCGCTGTAGCCTCTTTCCTCTCCTCCTTTCTTCTTCTTTCCTTCTCCTCCTCTTTTTCCTTCATTGTCTTCCATCTTCTGCTAGAATATCCTTTCCTGAAGTAGGGGTCCAGAATGCAGCGCTTGGCTCTGGCCCAAGTGTGGTTGCAGGTGGGCAATATTTTCCAAGACCTCTAAGAGCTCCTTGAGGCAAGTACTTTCTTGCTGTGTCATTGAGGATCATAGAGCAAATCAGGAGGGTCTGGACTGAAGGATAAGGGCTTTTGAAAACTTGTGGTGGATGAAGGTAGCTGGTGACAGCGACAAGTACCAGGAACCAGCACCTAAGGGCCCTGAGTGAAGGGCTTCGGGCTGCAGATTATGCAAACCAAAAAATAAACACACATCACCAACAAGAACAACCCACTGAGTAGATTATGTACCTTTTATTCCTCTGCCAGTGAGCAACTGGAGGCATTTTCATGAACCAGTTTTGTTTAGAATAAATTTTTAATAGGAGAAAAGCCCACTGCCAAGTTCTGAAAGGAATAAAGCATTACATCTGAGTTATTCCACCTGGAAAGGGAGCCAGGTTTGGGCAGAGGGAGCTGAGCTCTTGAGACCTCCTGCAATTCCAGGCATCATCCAAGCCTCATCGAGACAGATACTTTTATTCATCTTGGGATGCACAAGGCAGATGCCCAGATAGCCCAAGGCATCCCCTTTCGTGTCAGTAGAGGCTAGTACAGCTGTCCTGCTACCTTCTAGCAGCTGACAACACTAACCACTGGCTATCTCAGCTGTAATTACACATCTACACGGTGTTTCACATGGTGGGTTATTTTGTACAGTATAGTTCATAGTTCAGCCTCAAAGATGCCAGCTGTGGATTGAAATAACTCCATCACATGCCTGGAATTCGAAAATAACATCCATGGAAGGCTAAAATAGGAACTCCAAATCCATGTGATAGATATGTTCAATTTGATTTGTTATGAGGCTTGGACTCTGCCTAAAATTATAGACTTCAGTGTCTTGGGAATTCACAAGGTCAATCTCATTTGCTTAAAAATTATAGCTAAAGAAGAGAGAGTTATCTGGATGCAAACCTTGGGTCTCGCCCACCTGCCGTAGCTGTCACGCTGGTAAAAGTTTTATAAGTTATAAAGTGAGAAAGGTTCAAGGTTGAAGGTTTACTCCAAGGAATTACATTTCATCATGGCTCAGGTGGCCAGATTTGGTACCAGAAGCCTTGACACACAGTAACTTCCCAGATTCTCCTTTCCTTGCTTTATGCCTCACATGAAGGCCACTTCAACAATTAGTGCCATTATCTCCATCACAAAGGTGTTACAGATTCTTCCTCCATTCTTCCTTGTGGGAGGTAACACAAGCCAGCGAGAAGCATGCAGGGATTAGAACTCCTGGGTAGGAGGCCCAGAGCTACTCTAGCTGTCTATACAGATCACCTAACCTCGCCAGACCTTGTTTCTATGTCTGTAAAGTGGGAATGATATTTATTCCATCATAGTTGAAGTAGGCATTAAATGAGATAATGTACTTAAAAACACTTTAAGTCTAGAGCACAGAGCAAATGTAAATGATCATTTTTATTATTAGGGAGATATAGTGACAGTGGATGAGATCACGTCTGGAACACACTCAGAAAAGAGGAACTAAAGATACAGAGAAGATTGATGATATTGCCCCATACCGGGTATTTCCCAAGAGAGAGAATGTGCTGACCAGTCTCTGAGTTAAACTGAACTCTTCATGCCCCAGGCTTCTTACAGTTCGAGGGCCAGATTCTCATGTGTAGCAGGATTAGCTGGGGAAACTTTTCACATTCTAAAGCTAAAGCTAGTGATTTAATGAGCCTTGTTCTGATGTTTATATAATTGTAGATCTGTGAGGCTTTGGGGTCTGAGTGATTTTTAGAAGTGGAAATGGAAACAGCATGAGCTTTGTATGTAGACCGCTCTGACCACTTATCTTACATGTGCTTCTGACAGGAGGGAACAGGGAAGCCTTTCTCACAGAGACCTGCTCAGCAGCAAGCAGAGTTGCCCAGCTCACAGCAGCCCTTCCAGAGAGCCCTGGGCTCTCTGTGAAAATATTCATGCCCTGCCTGACACACCTCCTGGCCAGCTTGCTCCTCCTAGTCACATGACCCTCTTGCTTAATTTCCCCTTTGTAGTGTTGAAGGCGGGTTTGTATTGAATTATTCAGGGTTCTTGCCGAAGCTTTTGGAACTGAGGATTATGGGTACAGTGTGTGTTCATGGAAGATAGCTTTTGGCCTGTGAAAGTTGGGAACTTTCAAGAGCTTCAGATAACGAGGTGAATGATGAGATGTGAGGCTGAACCTCCTGGCCCTTCCCTGTCTCATGGTCACATCTTCAGCTATGAGGATTCTGTTCTTTCCCTTGAGGGCCCTGAGTGGGGACACTTTGATCTCTCTTAGCATCTCTGCTCCAAGGGAATGCTCCAGTAGATGAGTCTCTTCACTCAGTGTCTCAAAGAAGAGAAATGGGAGAAACATTTCTAAGAGAAATGTTTCCTCTTAGATAGTGGAGATCCGAGGACTCAGAGGGTTCTGGGTCTTAGCTGACAGTCTGTGGTCAATAGTCTTTGGTGGATATATGGTCTCTTCTGTCCTAGAGCAGATCTCTGAATCCCACCCTGTTTGAGAAGGGTGTGCAGGTGGCCCCATTCTTAGTGCAGGTCTCCTTCCTCTATCTCTCCTGCCTCTCTCACACCCCCTCTGCTGCTCATCCACACCACGTGACCACTGTCTGGGGCTCATCCCATGGTGAGGGTCAGAGCTGGGCTGTCTGACTCCAGAACTGTGCTTTTCTGAGGACAAGTGGGCTATTCTTCCTGAAGAGCCATTAGCCACTTCTGCTATATGCCCCAAACAAGCTTTCTATCACCAACCCCATCTTGAAGGAGAAACCCTGCAGACTGTGTCTCCCTTAGCTCATGCCAAGGCCCCTCACGCCGTCCCGACTCCCCAGCCTGGACCTTGGCCCAAGTCATTCCCTTGCTCGGCAGATTCCGTTCTTGTGCCTTCACAATTTAGATTCTTTAGAGTTGGCTCAAAGATTTACCCCCTTGTGAAAACTTCTCCAGGCGTATCCATCTTACCCGATCGCTCTGTGACCTAGTGTGCCCTCAGCATAATATCACCACTTTGTACTCCTGTTACACCTCATTTCTTTCTCGTCCTTGGAGAATGAACTGTTCTACATAATTTAATTTCACAGAGAACCAAGAATTAACCCTAAGTACTTCATGCTTAAACTTTTCAAATTTCATGTTTATTGATGGTAAACTTTCTGAAATATAGCTTAAATTTTCCATGCTTTATATACAGAGCAGTCTAAACATAAATTATTCTTTTTTTTCTTTTGCTGCCTTGGGATGTGTGGCAGTGTTTACTAATTCCAGTCATGGCTCGAGGCACCTCCAGGGCCGCTACAGAGATTAAGGTTTTTCTTTCCCCTTCATCGAGGGTCCCACCCAACACCACAGTGTCATTCTAGGGCTGGCTTGCATTTAGGGGGTCCTGATCAGGGAATATAGCCCCCAGAGCAGTGTGTGTCACTCCCTGCAGGTCTTAGGACAGCCTGTGGTTAACAGTCGCATATCTCAAAGATGATGATGATGAGGATGATGAGGATGATGATGAGGGTTTTAATGGTATACCTGAGATGTAAGTGACCTAGGCTTTCTAAAGCTACTGAAACCTCAGACCCAGAGTGGACCAGTAAGATGGAAGAAAGAGAATTTCTTCATTTTTGTATCACTTCATCTTTATTTTGCTTATTTTATTTAAAATGCCCTAAGCATTTCAACCCACATCAGCTTGTTAGTTTCATACACAGGGCACCCAAGGACTGGCCCCTGCCTGTCACTCTGCTGCAGTCAGCTCTATACCATGGCATTCGAGCTTTGATGTTTATATGATGGTGATAGGGAAGCCTTTCAGGCAAACCAAACAGCCTATTCCAGATAGAGGCTCTTGGGTTATTTGTCCAAGAGCCTGCCTCACTTTCAAGTATTTTCACATTTGACATGTCTTTTACTCTTGACTGTTGCAGAAAACAACTCAGGGTCATGGGTAGTTGATGCTGGCATTGTGCTCAGGGAGAATAGTTTTTAGGATTTTATAGGTGATTATTTTTCATTGGAATTTTTTTGCATGTATGTCATACCAAAATCATGTTTCTTCTAAGCTGTGCGGAGCCATGTCGTAAAGTCGAAACTGAGAAAGGTGAAATCTCTTATGTTTTTTGGTGATTGTATATTTCACTGTGGTTGACCAAGCATCAGTGTCTTCAGGGTCCCAGAACTAGGAAATGCATCTATCTCTAAGCTAACTACATTTGTAATGGAATTTATTTGTATTTTTAAATGCATTCAGTTGACAAACATATATAAGGTTCTTTTTAAAAAAATTTATTTTATCTGATATTTTTCAAATTTTGAAAGGGATTCCTTTAGTTGCAATAACAAGTAAAACATTGCAAAGATTTGTAAATAAAAATGCTAATTACCCCTGCACTGCACTCCCACTTCCCAGTCTTTCTCTCTCAGGATAATTAGTCAACTTGCACATCTTTCTTCTTACATATACAAAAAATAAGCAAGCATATAAACATAAAAATTTGTTTGTTTTTTGGAATAATTTTTAAAGAGTTCCCTGAATATGATTTTTAGACTTTAAAAGCTTTTCTTATTTTTTCTGATTATAAAATTAATACATGTTCATCATAGAACATTTGGAAAACAGGAAAATAGTGGAAAAGAAAAATCATCACTAATATCACTCAAAGATTATTATATATGCACCATTAATATTTATTGGCAAATTACCATTTAGCACAGCATAATGCAAAGAATGTTTTGCTTCGGGTCACATAAATGTGAATTCCAGCTTGGCATCTGCCATTCACCAACTATGTGAGCTTACTCAAGTTCTTTTGCCTTCTAAACCTCAGTTTTCTTATCTGTAATATGATATGATAGTATAATCTACCATGTTATAATGTTTATAAGTGGATCCAAAACTGGCAGCCCTCAGTATCAATAGTTTTTTCAATCAATTGATTGATCAGTAGATAAACTCAGAACCATAGTTTGGTTTGTCCTGACTTCATCGTGTAATTTTATATCAAGAACACTTCCTCAGATCACTAAATCGTCTTCAAAACATAACCATAATGACTGCATCACAGGACTGCACCACGATATAGTGAACCATCCCCTGTTATTGAACACTGTGGTTATTTCTAGTTTTCTTTTATAAACCACAGTTAATGTATTTAAACTTCTAAGCAAGATGTCGAATCCATCATTATAGTCCTTAGTTCTCTCAAGTGTTTCTGGTCTTCGGGAGAATTACCATTCATTCCAAGGCTATACCCATTTTAAGGCATTTAAAACTAGGCTTCTCTCACCTAGGAATTACAGCCCAGGCTTTGAGCCCTGCGTTTCGAGGAGTGGTTTCAACCTTAGACAGTAGCTTCAATGACAGTCCCCTGGGGAGCTGTTAAAACTGTGTACCACCAAACACTCCAGCAACCCCACTCTTGGTTCATTCTGGTTTGAGCAATCTGGGGGAGGCCATAGGCATTGCTTTTCTTCCCCAAGCACCTTTATTTAACCCCCCCATCCTGTCCTGTGAGAACGACGGGACTAAGATGATCCCTTAAGTCTTCTACCATCTGAAGGAGACGCACTGTGAGGAGGAAGTTGCATGTTTGCCCTCACTGGGGCTTCCCTATGGTCTAAAACAGTGGTTCCCAACTAGAAGGTGATTTTGCTCCCTTTCTAGGGACATTTGGCAATGTCTGGGGACATTTTTGGTTATTGTGTCTGAGGAAGGGGTTGCTATTGGCATTCTGTGTGTAGAAGCCAGGGATGCAGCTAAATATCCTACAGTACACAGAACAGCCCCTCTGTTAGTTTCCTAGTCCTACTGTGACAAAGTGCCACAAACAGGATGGCTGAAAACAGCAGAAATGATTGATCTCACAGTTCTGGATGCTGGAAGTCTGAGATCAAGGTGTCAGCAGGGTTAGTTTCTTCTGACTGCTGCGAGGAAGAATCTGTTCCAAGCCTCTCTTCTGACTTCTGGTGGTTTGCTAGCGATCTTTGGCATTCTTTTGCATCACTCCAATCTTGGCCTTTATATCTCAGGGCGCTCCGTCATATTGGATTAAAGACCACCATAATCCCAGTATGACCTCATCTTAACTAATTACACCTGCAACAACACTTCCTAAAGATGGTCACATTCACAGGTGTTGGAGGTTAAGGCTTCAACCTATCTTTTTGGAAGGATAGAACTCAACCCATAACAGCTCCCCAAACAAAGAATTATCCAACCCAAAATGTTAATACTGCTGCTCTTGAAAAACCCTGTTCTATATAATCTGTGGACCAAACCCAGAGAGGTTAGACAAGGTGAGAACAGGGGAGGGAGCAGGGAACCAGGGTCTGCAAAGGTGGGCAGTGAACAAGAACATCATTAGCAAGGAGGGGCAGCGACCTCTGTTCTTTGATCAGAGGTGGTGAGCTCCGTGCAGACATGGACAACCCTGGACCTACAGAACTGTATGTGACCAAAAGAGGGCAAAAGGACTTGATGTCCTCTGCCAGCCGGGGCAGAAGCAGAAGTGTGGGCCAGACCCTCTGCTTTGTTCACCTCACCGTCTGACCCCATTTTCCTGGGTCAGGCCTAGCCTTTCCCTGCCTATCCCCTTCAGGGGTAAAACAGAGAGTAAAATAAATTCACAAACCCCTAGGTTTTCAGCAGTATTTTTAAGCCAACTGCCTTGTATTTCTAAAACTCAGCCTCTCCCTCTCTCACCCACTGCCTCCCACAGACAGCCAAACATAGAATATGGAAAACAGGAAAAACAGCAACACTCCAAAGTTACATCTTTTGATAGAGAACATTACTTTGGGTACATTTTCCCCCCATACCGCTTGACTTGCCAAACCCTGCAGCAGGTGGCCCTACTCGTCTCTATTCCTTGGGGATGCAGTCTCACCATGCTTGTTTCTTGGATTTAAGAATGCCGTGAAGTGCCATGTGAGAATGAACCTCTGCGAGGCAGGGTGACTGGGCAATCCATGTGTCCACATCTGAACACTTAGGTCTAACCTTTGAAAATATTTTTTGTCTCCACTCTTCAGTCATGCTTACATGTTCTCTTTCATTATTTTTTCCATTTGAGCAGAATGAGGGGAAGGAGGTAAGGGGGAAGGGTGACCAGGGTGGAGATTGTGTTTTCATAGTCCCAGCATGGTGGGCTGCTTCCCCACAGCAATATGGATGCCAGCTGGCTGCATCTGGGCCTGCTCAATGGGAAGAAGAGTAAATGCTTCCTTTCACAGGCTTCAGAACTCTGTGTCTGCATGACACTCTCCTGGTTTTTACCTTGTAAATAGATGCTGCAGCTCTGGGCCAACCTCTGACCTCTTGTCCGCTTCCTATCTGCGTCATCTTCTTTGGGTTCCAGTCTAAGCACCAATCCTGGTTCTGTGTCTGCCTTCAACAGATCTCCATGCCCTGGAGGTACAGGTGGAGAGGATCAGGTAGAAAGTCCTCCCGTGCTTTATGTCTATGTCCCCTAGGGGCGGCCACATTCTCTGGAATTTGACTGGTCCTTTCTTATAAGCTACACCTGGTATTTTCTGTCAAATAGTACCTTGTAACCTATACTGGCAACCTCTAGCATTGACCCTGCCTTTTGGTCCAGAAACAAGGTATTGCTATGTTGTCATTATTATATTGAATAAATAATACGCTAACAGTTAATTAGCGCGCGCGGCGCTCTCTCTCTCTCTCTCTCTCTTTTTTTTTTTTTGTATTTTTTCCTGAGAATGACTACATATATGATTCAACTGAGAGGAAATACGCTGAAGTTCCTTTAAAGCATAATATGTGAATGAAGAGGGTTAGTGAGGACTAGAAGTAAACAAAAGGAATCAGTAAAAGAGAGAATATCCTACTGAAGAACAACTTCTTTTCTATTCTCAGAATTCCTAGGCCTAGGTACATTCTTAAATACATAAAAAAAAATTAGACTGTAGGAAAAGAAACTATTTTAAACTTGTGGAGTTCTGAAAATATACCATTTATCATTAGTAGAAAAGGTACTGAAGCATTTTAGATATAGATGAAAATGCTCTCTAGCAAGTTGAGATGTGTATAAGAATAGGACGGGGTGATGATGCATATGTAACCTGTAAATGCTGGCATTTAGGTTCCCAGGGATAATCTCAGCACCCAGACTGTTGGTGTTGAGATGCATCTGCACCTGCAGTAATTATTTTTGGTATCAGTCCTGATTAGTAGACTGAAGATTAGTGCAGACAGTCTCCAATTTAAGGAGCATCTGGTTAGGACTGCTCATTCAACACTCCCTGTTTGGATATACAAATCGCCCTAATGGAAGCAACTATTGTTTGTTCCCTTATTCAGAACACCTAGGAAGATGTCCTCCAGCAGAGGTAATGTGGTGGTTAACTGATTACTGGTACCTCTTCTCCTTCCTACCAGTTCCCAGCAAAGACCACTTTGCCCTTGCCAGAATCCATTCCCCTCCTCCCCTGCAAGGGCCAGAAGATGGAGGAAAAATGTATGCCTGCTGCTTCAGGATGAAAACTGAAAAGATTTTCCCATATCACCCTAGTTAAAAATTTTGGTTGATTTTACATGACGTGCTAGATCAGTACTGTGTTTTAAAGATATTATATACTCAACTGAGTTTCTTTTAATTATCTTGGGATTCTAACTCCCATTTACATGGAAAATACATTCCCAGTGCTAAATAGAAGCTTACAAAGGAACTTTTGGATCACTACCCATTCTAAAACTGGGAACTACCTACATTGGAGACAAAGTAAACAGGCATTCCAAGCCTTACTGCTGACAAGGTGCTGGGCTGTAGAGTCTTTTGGTTGAGTGCCTGTTGGAAGGAGAGCTCAGTGCTTACTAAGTATGTTGATGAATAATTGAGGCAGGAAAGATGAGTAAGATAGGACTCTTTCCTTCAAGGAGAATACAATTCTCTCTAAAGTCAACATGCACATGGTGGAAGTATATTGCAAAACAAAAACAAACAAAAAAATGACAATAGCAAATGGACAATTACAGTGTCATAATTTAAAAGGCAAAGGAATAAGAGTGAGTATAATGCAAAGTAACAGAAAAGAAAAGAAAAGGAAATGGAGATTTTACACCGAGTTAGAGAGGTACATTATTCAATGAAAAGTGCCTGAAGGTCACAGTCAGAGACATGGCCTGCCATTTTCTAGCTATGTGACATTCTTCAATACATTACTTTACCCTTTTGAGCCTCATTTTTCTCATTTGTAAAAGGAAATTAATTAATACCTATTATACAATTGATCCCAAAGCTTAAATGTAATGTATATAAGGAGCCTACCACAATGTCTAGTACACTATAGACACCTGATAAGTTGATAACTGCCTTCTTTGACCCTTGGGTTATTTAAAAATGTGTTATTTATTTTCTAACCTCATGGGGATTTTCCAGAGATATTTCTATTATTTATTTATAATTTAATTATGTTATGATCAGAGAAAATCTTTTGAATGACTCGTATCCTTTTAAATTTGTTGAGACTTATTTTGTGGCCCAGAATATGGTTTATCTCAGTAAATGTTCTGTGAGCACTTGGAAAGAGTATGTATTCTGCTATTGTTGGGTGTAGTGTTCTATAAATGTTATTTTGGTTAAGATGATTGAGAGTTTTCAAATCCCCTATATCTTTACTGATGTCTTATCTACTTGTTCAATTATTTGTTGAGAGGGAAAATTAAATCTCTGACTGCAATTGTGGATTTGTCTATTTCTCCTTGCAAGTTTATTAGTTTTTGCTTCACGTATTTTGAATCTTTGTTTTAGATGCATAAATGTTAGGATTATTACATTCTCTTGATGAACGGACCCCTTTAATTATGAAATAACCTTCTTTTTTCCTGGTAATATTATTTGCTCTGTCTAATATTAAGATAGTTATCCCAGCTTTCTTTCTATTAGTGTTATCATACTATGTTTTTGTCTATCATTTTACTTTTAACCTCTTTGTGTCTTACATTGGAAGTGCCTTTGTAGACAGCATATTGTTGGGACTTGCCTTTTTATCCAACCTGACAACCTTTGCCTTTTGATTGTGGTATTTAGACAATTTACATTTAATGTGATTATTGATATTTTGGATTTAAATCTATCTTGTTATTTTTTCTATTTATTTCATCTATTCTTCGTTACTTTCTCTTTCTCTTTTTCTTACTTTTTTTGGATTAATTGAATATTTTTATGATTTCATTTTATCTCTTTGTTGGCTGTTCAGCTATAACTATTTTGTTATTTTAATGGTTGCTTTAGGGTTTATAAAGTGGGTCACTAATTTATCACAGTTTACATTCAAGTAATATGATACTTACAAATAGTATAAGAAACTTAAAATTGTATACTTCTATTTCTCCCTTCCTGGCCTTTATGCAATAGTCGTTCTGTATTTTACTTATATGTGTGCTTTAAGCCCACACTAAATATTGTTATTTTTGTTTAAATATTTTAAAACATTATATTTTAAAGAGATTTAAAAAAGAATATTTTTTATAGGTTTATCCATATAGTTAGAATTTCCAGTGCTCTTCTTTCTGTGTGTGGATCTGCATATCTATCTGTTAACATTTCCCTCTTCCTGAAGGACTTCTTTTAACATTTGTCATTCAAGTCTAGTGAAGAATTCTTTTAGCTTTTGAATGTCTTAAAATGTCTTTATTTCACCTTATTTTTGAAAAACTTTGTGCTGACCAAAGAATTCTAGGTTGACAGTTTTTGTTATTGTCTTTATTTTAAAAATGTTCCTCCACTGTTTTATTGCTTGCATTGTTTCTGATGAGAAGTCTGCTGTCATCTTTATCTTTGTTCTTTTTGTGTATAGCATGTCATTTTTCCTTTGGCCACTTTAAAATTTCCTTTTTTCCCACTTGATTTGATTCAATTTTTATGTGCCTTGGTGTTTCATCATTTTCTTGTGTTAAGGGTTTGTTGAGTTTCTGGGACCTGTGGATTTATAGTTTTCATTAAGTTTGGAAACTTTTTGGTCCTCCATTTTTCCCTCCAAATCTCTTTTTCACTCCCCCAACTTCTTTAGGGATTTCAATTAGTGTATATTGGCTTGCTTAAAGTTGTCCCGAATTCCTTGATGCTTCATTTTTAAAAATGCTTTTTTTCCCCTCAACATTTTATTTTTAATTCTTTCTATTGCTGTGTTCTCAAGTTCAGTCAACTTTTCTTCTGCAATGTCTACTCTGCTGTTAATACCATCCACTATGTTTTTCATCTCTGGAGGTGCAGGGTCTCTTTTTAAATGTCTTCTGTTTTTGTGCATAACTTTTGAACATATGAAATAGTCGTAATAACTACTTTTAATTCCCTTTCTGTTAATTTTAACATCTATGTAAATTCTGGGTCAGATTTGATTTATTTTTTTTCTCCTCATTATAGGTTATATTTTCCTGTTTCTTCGTACGTATGCCTGGTAATTTTTTACTAGATGCCATATGTTGTGGCTTTTACCTTGTCAGTTGCTGGATATTTCTATGTTTCTATAAATATTTTTAAGTTTTGTTCTGAGACACAGTTAACTTACTTGAAAAAAGTTTGATCCTTTTAGGTCTTTCTTTTGAAATGTTAGATGATACCAGAGCAGTGCTCAGTCGGTCTAGGGCTAATTATTTATCCGTGCTAAGGCATGACTATTCTGAGTACTCTACCCAATATCTTGTGAATCATGAGGTTTTCTGGCCTGACTGGTGAGAACAGTTACAATTCCTAGCCCCGGGTGAGTACTAGGGTCTGTTAACTCTAATCCTTTCAAGTGGTTTTTTTCTGCAGTGTCAGGTAGTTTCCTCTCACACAGATATCCCCAGATTGGGTAAGGTAGGAAGGTGAAAGAGATGTATTTGTTAACTACAAAGTACTATTTGCTGTAAGGTTTGCTGCCTGTCATTCAGTAATGTGAAGATCCAGAGACAAGTTGTATCTTCCCTTGTACCTGTGCTTCTGTGTCCTTTTCCTTTAACTCATTTTCCATTTAGGAAAAAACGTACAGCTTGCTACCAGCATCACTTTAATTTTACATAAATTAAATTATGTAATTTCGGTGCTGAAGCAAATCTGACTGGTTTTCAATGTAAAAATAAAATATGAAAACTGTTCTTGGAGTTATTTCGAAACAGAACTTGTGTCTAGTTCTAATGTAACAGAAACATAACATAAATCAGATTCATCAATTGAATCTCCGGCTAATGACTGTTCCAGAACGATGTTAACATCACACATAGGAATGCTGTGTTTTCCAGGAGTTGACATTTTCAGCGATTGAAAATTACTATATTTTGTAAATAGAAGTACCACTAGTGAAAACAGAATGCCATAAATAGAATGATGTCATTTGCTTCCAAAGACTATCGCTAGACTAGAGTGATGCAAAAATAATAATATGAGTGAGATATTTCATGGCAAACTTTGGGGGGTAAGGTTAGAACTATAATCCACGAGTTCTCTCAGGGTAAACGCTGTAGCCACAAATGCTGCCAGCACGTATTCTCAGGGCAAATGGGAAGTGGCTTAATGCTTGTGTACTTCTGCTCCTTTCTACTCATTTGGCCCATTTGTTCCAGCCATGCCAGCCTGGAAAAACAGTCATCAGGAAGGAAGTTTTCTCCTGGTCCTCTAGTAGTGATATTCACCAGTCCATACTGCCTCTTTTGAATAATGAATTAATTCTCAGCCTCAGCCTTCCTTCCTTATCCTCAGAGCATAGAGCCAAGGGTCCTAACTCCGTATTATCTAGGAAGTCCACTCTTGACACCAAAAGTGCTTTAATTCATTGTCTCTTTCACCCTTTGCCTTTTAAAAGCCCCGCATTCTCTCTTCAGTCCAGGGAGTGTGAAACCATATTTGTGTTGCTGGAATGCCTGTATTTTTAGGGACAAGTTATCCTAGAATGTTCTTTTTTTTTTTTTTCCTGAGAAGAAAGCAAAAAGTACCAGGCCAAGGCTGCAGCAGGAGAAATGGAAGGTAGATCTGAAGGCTGAATTATCTAGGGCAATTTACCTGGTTGACATAGGGAAAGGAGTTGGGGAGGGAAGAACAGGAACTAGCCCAAATCTTTGACTCATGGGCTCTGACTACCTCAGGCCCTGCTTGAAAGTCCTAAGGGACAAGAGATTGATGCCCCAATACTCATAACCCATTTTTGGCATATTAGTTGGGAAATGTTGTTAAGGGGTCAAGTCCAAGGCAGAGGCTAAGAGACTGAGAAACCAAAGAATGCCTAGAAACTACACTCAGCATTGAGGTTGAACGCTTGCTCTGAAGTAGAAACTGTTGTTGATTTGGTCAGAAGGTAAGCAGAAGCCTGTTGTGATCTTTGTCCCAAATCAACGTAGTGCTTTGATAATACTCTGGTTGATAGTCTCTAAGCATGTTCCTATTTCAAGACTGTGCCAGAAGGTAGGATAAACCAAATGTGATTTACCATTGAACATGATTTCTAGCATGTAAGGTCTTGTACCAGGTATTTGATGAAGGCCAAGGATTGAATATTAGGATAGATGGGGATTCATGTAGTCTTTAATTTATTAATTCATTCACTAAATATTTATAGAGCAGTTACTTCATGCCAGGCACTAAGGGGAAGAAGTGAAAGACATTTTCTTCCCCCAAGCTGATGAAAAAAGCAAATATTTGCATTAGAATGTGACAGGTACCATGGAGAAGGTCAACACAGTTCACTCTGGGAGCTCAGAGGAGCACACCTAAGCCAGCCTGGGAGGAAAGTGGATATGAGTGTGGAATTTCTGCATGAAGTGATGCCTGGGTTGAGTCTTAAAAGGTAAGTAAGAGTTGGTCAAGAAGAAAAGTAGAGGAAGAGCATCTCGCACAGAAGCACAGAAGGAAGATTCAGTGCAATAGTTTCTGGGAGTGAAAGTTTATTTCATAGGCTGTTTGTAGGGGAGTGACGTGAGTTGAAGCTGAAGGGGAAAAAGCAGGTGTCAGATGAAGAAGGGCCTTGCATTCCACGCTAAAGTATTTTACCCCAAAGGCAGTAGGAAGCCACTGAACAGCTTTAAATAGAAGAGAGGTGTGACTGGATATGAATTTTAGACGCTCTTTCTGGTCATGTTGGGGAGGAGGGCTGGGCTTTAGGTAGAGCAGGGAGCCCAGCTTTTAGTGCTGGCCCCATTGCCCTCCCACCTATTTTTATTGTCCCTTTCTCTTTTTAAAACCCATTATCTAGCTCTTCCCTCTTTTGTCCAATGTGATTTCCTGGCACTCTCCAATTTTAGTCAGGTTAACTCAACTTATCCAAACACGCCATGCTCATTCCCATATCTAAGTCTTGTTCATTCAGCAAATGTTTAGTAAGCACCTGTTGTGTGCCAATCTCAGTGCTTGGCATGGAGAACCAAAGATGAGACATGGAACTTACCTTTCAGGAGCACACAGACCAGTAGACATACCTTTGGAAGCACACTGTTACTACGAGCATGATGGTGGCTGTGGTATGGTAAACAGAGTCTATAGCAAAAGAGAGAGTCCTGTCTATCAGAAGCCCTCCTCCTTCTATGCTGAATCCTGCCCATCCTCAGGCTTCTGTATTCACTCTGTGTAAGAGGCAGAGTAGTGTCTATACACTACACACCAATCATACTCCTCTTCTACTCAGAACCACTTAGTGACTTCCCACAACTTTGGAGTAAAATACCTCAGCATGGCATGCAAGACCCTTCTTCATTGGACAGGGTAGTATGCTAATGGTTTGGAGCTTGGGCACTGAAGCCAGACAAGATTTTAATCTTTCTTCTACCACTTATGAGACATGACCTTGGCCAGAAATTTTTGTGCCTCAGTTTCTTCAAAGTAGGGCTGGTGGCTGTATCAACCTCATAAGGTTAATGTGAAGATTTAATGAATTAATATGCATATAACCTTTGGAATGGTCCTTAGAATGGAAAAAATATTTGATCATTTTTAGCTATTCTCAGTTTTTATTCATTTTGTTCTAGGAGCCTATATCATGTTAAGAAACCTTAGCTCCTAATTAGTATTGTTTTGCTTGACCCTTTTTGTGTATTGTTATAGTATTTCCTTCAAGGATGGTTTTATTCACCTGTAAGGCAGCATCCATTGTATATGCATCTGTATTCTGAGATAACTACAGTGTTGAATGTGTATTAGAATGACCAGCCATCTCAATTTGCCCAGTACTGATAGGCTTTCCAGGATACAGGACTTCCGGTGCTAAAACCAGAAAAGTCCTGGGCAAACTGGGACAAAGTTGTCCCCTTACATGCAGTGGGGCACTTCAGTTTTGCTCTTTATTTACCTCCTATTGGTCCCAAACTTAACTTGAAAGCAAGCTTGCTTTGGCTCTGCCCCAATTTTTATTTTTTGGCTAGAAAATACAAAGTCACAACCTCTGTGTTTTTGGGGGGTTTCCTGAGATGCCTTTAAGTTTAAAGTGGAAGTGTGAGGAATTCCTGAAAAAAAAAAACACCTCTCCCCTATCAACTCCAGGTATATTTATTAGAAATTGTGGACAACCCCATAAGAACCTTCCTTAACCTAGCCCATAGCCCCAGAAGTCTCCTTATGCCTGTCATTTTCCATCCCTCCTGGTGTTTCCGTCATGACTCTGAGTACTTCATTTGCTTTCAGAATTGAGGTACCCTTATTTACCCTTATTTAACTCAGTGGCAAAGCCTCATTCTTCACACAGGAATCGTCTATTTGTCCACGAATTCTCCAGGTGGAGCCAAAGGATTTTTCCTCCTTTTCAGCTCCATTCCCACCTCCACCTTACCTACTTTAGGACTGTGTTTTCCTTATGCAGTTGCTTTACAGAAGGGTGCCTTAAGGATCCACTGGGGCTTCTCTTGGTATTCCTTAAGGCCATGACAAGTGTTTGCTGGAGCCCTTCAGTAGGGTCAACACTCTCTGAAATGTTCCACCCCAGTCTGTTTGCTCAGGCTGCCATAACTGATAGCTAACATAACAAATTTATTGTCTCACAGTTCTGGAGGCTAAAAGCCTAAGATAAGGTGTTAGGAGGGTTGGTTCATTTTGAGGGATATAAGGGAGAATTTGTTCCATGCCTCTCTCTTAACTTCTGGTGGTTTGCTGGCCATTTTGTCATTCTCTGGCTTGTAGATATATCCCTGATCTCTGCCTTCATCTTCACATGATGTTCTGTGTGTGTGTGTGTGCCTGCATACTCACGTGTATGTGTGCGTGTGTGTGTGTGTCTGTCTGTCTGTCTCTTTACAGGGTGTCCTTTTTGTAAGGACATAGGTCATATTGAATTAAGGGCCCACCTTTTGCTATGACTTGATCTTAACTAATGACATCTTCAGTGACACTGTTTCCAAATCAGGTCACATTCTGAGGTACTAAGGGTTAGGACTTTAACATGTGAATTCAGGAATGACACAGTTCAACCCTTAACACCCAGATCTTCAGGTAAGTCCAAAAAAGTCTATGAAAACTGGTGACCTGTCCTCCCTGGGCAAAGTAAAACACCATATAGTCATTGCTCATAAATCTGTTTCAATTTTCCACTCACTTGGCACTTGATACTGTTTCTGCTCCTAGATTCAAATCATCGCTGGTAACCACTTATTCACCACCCTCTCGGGCATTGTGTGACTGCAGGGACATATTAAGAAATATAACATATGCTTGAGTCACTAGTTCTAAATCAGTGACTATCAGGAGCTATTTTTCAAGGAATCCTGCTGTGAAAAAGTCATATCCATGGCATCCATATAACAGCTATTATAAAGGTAGTGACTCCCATGGTGATGAATAGTAATTATAAGGTGATTGCCTTTTGAAATACTCTAGAGAATACCATGATATAGGGTTGAAGGAGTGTGTGTGTGTGTGTGTGTGTGTGTGTGTGTGTGTGTAAAGAGATGTGGTGTTGGGGGTGTGGGGGAGGGATGTGCATGTCATGCAGTAGCTTAATAAACAAAATCTGTAGACTCCTCCCCAACCTTCCTGCAAACATCAAGCCTTCCCTGGCCATGCAGGCAACAGCCTACATGCTTCTGTTCGCTCGCTGAGTTGCTGACCCCTTCTCCTCCTAAGAGAAAGCTCTGTTTGAAAAGATAAAACTAATTAGTTACAAGGAACTTGAGGGAAATGTCAAACAAGTTCCCCAGTTTACTGTTTCCCTGGTGTTCTCCTCAGAAACCCAGACGCTCTTTGCGGTGTTTCTGACTCTGGCAGTGACAGCTTGAGACCTGAGGGCAGTGGTGGATCTTTGGAAGTGGGGGCGGGGCGGGGGGAAGGGTTTCGGTGGGGAATGGGGACTCTCGCAGGTCTCCTTGCTCCTTTCCAGGGACGCCCACCTCTGAGAAATCCCAGAGACAGAGGAGGCACCCAGCTAGTGCCACTTGTGCCAAGCTGCCAGGCAGGCTGCTAGCTTGCTGCGAGGCGGCAGGCGGGCTCGGCGAGAGCCCGCCTCGGTGCCAGATCAGGGAGCTGTCGTCCCCGCGCCACGCCCCCACGCTCCGGCTCTGGCAGCCCCGGGTGGGCTGGGGGAAGGCATAAAGCTCAGTGTGTGACTGCAAGTTCATTTTCCCTCACTGTTGTTGCTGGCAGAATACCTACACGAATGCGGACAAGCTCCTAGAAGCAGCGGAGCAGCTGGCTCAGACGGGGAATGTGACCCCGAGGAGATCTACAAGGCAGCTCGACACCTGGAAGTGCGCATCCAGGACTTCGTGCGCAGGGTGGAGCAGCGGAAACTTCTTCTGGACATGTCTGTCTCCTTCCACACGCACACCAAAGAGGTAAGGGCAGCCAGCCGAGAGCCGGGTTCATTTGTTCTCGCAGGGGTCAGATCGCTTTCCCAGTAAAATGGCCCCCAAGGTGTGCCCTGGGTCCTGGGTGTTCTGGGGTTACTGGCCCCCTATGCTTGAAGACATTAACAGTTTGCCCTAAAAACCTGTGTTGAGGTCTCAACCATTATGGGGGAAAATTTTCTGTCTCATCTCTATTAGGGGCCAGAGAGGCAGATGGTTTGGGGAGTCCGCTAGAACATGTAGTCTGCAGCTAGAGAAATTTGGGAACCTCCGGTAAATGAATATTCATTGTAAGAGGAAATATAAGAGGATCAGAGACTCTCTTTCCAACCCACACCCAGTTGCTCTTGGTTGCTGATTCCTGTCAGAAACCCGAGTCCTGCAGAACTCTCCAGCATCTTTGCTGCCAGCGAGAACATACAGAGTTTGCAAACAATGATCTGTGTTTTTATTTAAACAAACAAACAAACAAACAAAAAACGGGATTAAATCTTCACAATGAGGTTGCCACGGGGTGATATTAAAGTGAGTGACAGCCAGTGAAGCAAGGGGGATTGAGGTGCCCACCAAAGAAGAGGAAGTTTGCTGGGCTTAAATCTGACCCTGAATCATTCACAAAGTGGAGACAGGGGAGAGGAGGCTGGATCATGTTCTGTTGTTGGCAGGGCAGGGGGCTCGTGCAGAGGAGGAGGGTTGTAAACCTGCAATTGCTGTTCATTTCTGATTAATATGGGGTACTCTGAAACTGAGTAAGTGTCCAGTGAGGAGGCACATTTAGCATCTCCTATGATAACACCCTTGGCAGATGAACTCATTAGGTACATGCTTGCTTGTATTCCCCCAGGAATTCATTTTAATGGTGTATTAATTAACGTCTGATTGCTACCCAGGAAAAAAAAACTAACCCTACTTAATTAAGTTGATTTTTGAAATGTGAAATGCATTAAGGAGCCTGGTTGTTACTACTTCACAGGCTTTCTGACACTTTGTGGGAATGAATGCAAATCATCACAGTGCCTATCAGAGAAAAACATGAAAAGATAATGTTTTCTAAACTGAGATTCCCCAGACAGATGAAGGGCTGGCAAGCTCCCCGAAGCTGGCTCTGCTTCCTCTCCATGGGATCCACAGACACTCTCTGATGAGTGTCTGTCAAGCAAGGGGATTAGTTTTAATCCAGGTTTTCCTGCTTGGTTGTCTGCTTGCTTGTGGCTCACCCAATTCTTAATAATGGTCTCAGAAGCCAAAGGCATGTGTATTCTCCTTTAAGTATGAGCCTGTAGGTGATGGAACGGAGCATGAATGAACAGGAGTCCTGTTCCTTGTGAGGGCTGTGGGAGTGCTGGCTGCCCAGGGAAGTGGTAGATGATGGTCAGTTTCCATGGAAGTGCCTCTCCTGAAAGGGTGACATTGGTTCTAGGAATCTTTTCTAGCCACATCTCCCACCTTCTGTACATGGAGCTAGGAGACTGGGATTCTAGTCCAGATTCTGCTGCTGTCGAACCATATGACTTGTGCAGATCATCATGTCCCTGGCCCTGGGTAGCCTCATCTACAAAATTTTGCAGTTGGATTGGGTGGTCCTACCACCCCTTATGGTCGTAGTGTGAATTCTGGATTCTTTTTCTTCTTCTCCTCTTCTTTTTAACTTGATGTGGACAACAGTAACAATTAATAATAATAGTAACTGAGCCTGAAGTAATACAGGTGATTTACCTAGCCTAACATTTGGTTCATTGTAAGCATTCAATATATATTAGCTAGTACTTTTTTTAATTGGGTGCCTACTACTTGCCAGACACATATATCGTCTCATGTAATCCTCATGGTAATCTTATGATATAGATTTTATTAAATATATTTTCAAGTGGAGAAACTAAGGTTCAGAAAAGAACTTGCCTAAAGTGACAGAGCTTCTCAGTAGTGCAGCAGAGATTTGACCTGTTTTCCTAAATGTCGTGCCCTTGTTCTTAACCACCACCCCACACGGTCCTGTCCGCCTTTTTTCCTCTCATGTCTCCTCCACGCCTCTGCTCTCCTTCTTCTTACTTTTCTATTTCCTCTTCCTATTTTCAAACCTCAAAGCGGAGGCTTGATGGGGAGGGTAGCTGAGGAGGCAGCCTGGAGGTATGGGAGATGTGAATAGTCAGAGCTGCGAGCACTTACCATTGTTTGCCCTCAAACCCTGCTAGGCTTGGTCCTATGTGAACCTGACACTTGTTTTCACACTGAGATCCAGCTGATGAAATCACATTCATATGAAATAGCAGTAAGGAGAGCAGCATAATATGAGGGGCAGGTGAGGAAAGAGAGCAGGAACCGGAATGTATTTCGCACCCACTCTGTGCCACACTGTCTATCTAACCAACAGCCATGAGGATTACCACTTTTATTTCAGTTTTACAAATCAGAAATTAATAATTTGCCTAGGGTCTTGCACTAGGATGTGGTGAATGTGGAATTGATCCCAAATCTTTCTGACACCAAAGGCCATGCTTTTCTCCTTTGCCACAGACTTTCACCTTTATAAAGACCAAAAAAATAGAGATTGGGAAGGATTTTCTCCACCAGGAAATTTATTCAGACAGGAGACTGTCAGGAACTAGCATAGTCTCTCTCCTCAGGACCCCACAATGTGAGAGGAATTAGGAGCAGTTCTGCCTGAATGCAAAGGGGTGTGTGATTGTGAGGCTCTTTCTAGTCCAGAGATCTGCAACTCTCAGATCACACAGATTCTGACTTTTTTCCACAATGGAAAGAAAAGCGTTATCTTGAGTGGCCGTCATGGAGGAGCTGTTCATAGGAGTCATCCACAGGACTTTATTTCCACATGTGCCCTCTTAGTCACCTTCCCACCTCCAAATGAGAGTCTGAGGCCCCCTTTAGGAAGAGTAGCGACGTGTGTACATGTGTGTGCACAGCTATGCATTATGTGCACATATGCATGGATATGCATGTGTGCACACATACACACACATATGTGTTACACACACACACATTAAGTACAGCAGGATCTTGGATGCCAAGGAGGTCTGATTTCCAAATCTAGATCTTTAGGCGTGCCGCCTACCTTTGGGATTACTTAAGCTCTTGTTACTTTGTGATAATTATGATTATTACAGAATTGAGTAGTACAATACAAACACCTAATTTTTTTTCCTGAGAAAACTTCCTCCCAAATTTATCCTTTAAGCATCTCTAAAGTAGGCTAAATAAGGAACTTGAGGACTCACCTCTGGCATCATTTTTCCTTGAAATTCTTCCTTAGGGCTTTCAACTTCCCATCCAGACTGGACTAGAACACCGAGTGCATATCTCTGTCCATGGCGCTGGGATCACACTGAGCTGATGGGCTCTTCCTCATTAAATTTGAAGTGCTCATGTGTAGAGTATACATGTAGGTTTAGACATGTATATGTAGATTCTAGTACATTCCTGTCACTATGTCTGATATATAGAGGTGCTGAATAAATATTGAACAGGTATCCTTGGCAATGGGAAGCTAGTCATTTCTTTTTAAAAAAGAAAAAAGGGGGGAGGAGAAAAACCCATTCCATCACATCTTTCACCCACTCTAGTTCTTTGTCTTGAATTTCATAGACAATCTAAATAAAGAGGGGTGGGTTTGCCTATGGGAGCTTTTCTCTAGGGCCTTATAGCAGACAGAAATGGAATACGAGGCAGGCAAAAGTAAGCATCCTTGGATGGTCTAATGAAGAAGGATCTCCTGTGGTTTTATCTTTTTATATTCTATTTAATACCTCTCAACACACACCACCTCTCAAACCTTGGTAACTGTGGGTCCTGTTTTCCTGGGCCTGTTAACTCTTGACTCCTTCCTCTTGACTCTATAGGCAAACTTCTGGCTTCTTACCCAAGGCAAGAGAGTAGCCAAGTCTTTAAGTCCGTTAGGGACTTTTGAGTTGCTATGGTTATTTTTCCCTCTTATAGTAAATGGAGTAAATGGAAGGATGATCTTCTGCCCAGTTTTACTAAAGTGTCCTTGGGTGGCATCAGAGTTGCTGGTAAATATTGTCATAGATCCTTCCTACCTAGTTATGATTAACTCCTTCTTTTCTTTGCTTTCTTCCTTTCTGTCTACCTACAATTATTTGCCAAGTTTTTGTGTTAGTGCCAATGTGAATGAGAATGTCATTGCTGGATGTAATTTTGAAGGAATTAAAGCCCCCATTACAGAATTTCTAAGCAGGAACTCAATATCCATCTTCATAAATGATTTAACCTGGGCTTCCTATGACTCCCCAGGCTGAAGTTCATAATTTTACTTTTGGCCACTTTCTACATCAAAAGACTTACTCTAATTAGGATCAAAGAGGAAAATATGAAAAAGATATCCTTCAGGCTCATTTCTTCTGCAGATTGAAGAGTCTGCTTAATCCCATTGGCCCTGCTCTGTGAATTCTTGGCGACCGTAGGAGTCTGAATGGAGGGTTAAAACCTCCAACCATTTCATTGCAGCATTATTCATAATTTTGAGTAATTAGAAACCATCTAAATTTTCTATGTTGGGCAATTCATTAAGCAAATCATAGTATGTTTGTCTAGTGAAATATTATACAGTCATTATAAATCACATTGTCAAAGATCATTAATTGGCATGAGAAAGGGCTTGCAGTATATAATACATTAAAAACTATATATCCATCATGAGCAGAGTTTTGATCACATGCATGAAATAAAGTGTAGAAAGAAATATACACAGAAGTTAAGAATGTGATGGATGATTTCATTTTCATTTTCATTTTTTTTTGTTTTATACATTTTCTTCAATGATATTTTTAATTGAAAATTGGGGGGTGGGAGAAAAAAGTTTTTACATTAGGAACAATCCCAGTAAGTGTTTTTACAAAAATAATACATTTCTTCCCACCTTAGAAGAGCTACCTGATAAAGGAAGGTGACAAACATGTGCTTGGGGGCCTTCTTATACATCCAGAGCCTCAGCTATTAGTTCATATTGTGCTGAACTTTCAAATATCTTCTTTTTGCCTGGGTCTAAGAGGGCAGCTGGTGGTTTGCTGGTCTGGAGAGTTAGGGAGAATGTAGAGAGAAGCATTTACACGAGTCTTCATTTCCTTTGTCCAGGGAAGAGACATTTGTAGCAAGTGTCATCTGTTCTATGGAGATCGTCCAGTCAGAATTCTCTTTCTTTGCTGTGTTTCCATGGAAATGCTGTAATTGCTAGGTTTCAAAATACCCATTTTTAGATATTTTTGTAGTGGTAATAATATGTGTCAAATTAACTAAGGAATGTGGCCAAGATAATCAACCTCAGCTCTTTATTAGACAGCTTATTTAAATGCCCATTTCCATTTGTTTCTAACCTTGTGAAATCATTCTTCCAATATATCTCTTGCTCAAATCAGTACACACATGCACACACACACACACCACAATCACCATGGACACTCACATGTACACATGCACCATGTTCCACTACTCACCCACCGTAGAACCAAAACTAAATGCCTTCAAAAGGGATATGGCCCAAGAACAAAACAGCTTCATCCTCTATTTCAATTGTACTTTGGTTTTCCTTATCAGTAAAATGGGGATGATAATAGTACTTACCCCCACAGAGCTGTAAAGATTACTAAGTCAATATATGTGTGTGTCTGTTTGTACACACACACAAACAAGTAAGGTATCTATCTATCTATCTATCTATCTATCTATCTATCTATCTATCTATCTCTATATCTATATATTGCTTAGAAACAGTACCTGCCATATAGTAAGTGTCAGATATTATATATTTAAAAGATATTTTTGATGCAAGTTATCTCCAGTTCCCACTATAAGGCAGAGGAAAAGTTTGACATACTCCTTCATTTTTGGAATTGGTAAAAGATGAATACTGGATTTGGTCCATACTGGATTTGGTCCTTCAGTGTGCTAGGTTTCCTGATAAGGAAAACCAAGGTGCAGGGAGGGTAGGTTGCTTACCAAAGGTTGTATAGCTAATACATACTAGAATTGGGGTTTGAAACTTTTAACCACTATGCTATGTTGTCTCTCTATACAATGATTTTTCAGGAACTCCATTATCTGTTACCCAAGGACTTTAGCACACTTGGAAAATGGTTTTGATCTGTAGGTAAAATGGCAGCCAGAAAGGATGAAGTAACATCAAGCTACAATGAACATATCCTGAACTTCCTGATTTCATACTGATTTGAAATAAGTACTTTCATACTTGTAGGAATATGTATTCCAGCTTATATGGTCTTGAAAACTTGTTTTGTGTATTTAAAGAAAATAAACTGAACTGATTACAATCAGATTATAAACTGCTAAATGACAGGGACACTGAATAATAATAATTTGGTTATAGCTATCATGACAATGCTATAGGATTATTAATAAAGCAGTATGTTTATTTAAAGCATTGATAATAAGTAAATCATTTAACTCATAATCTTCGAAGTGAGCGGTGCAGTTCTTATTCTTCTCATTTTATAGATTAGGAAACTGAGGCTCAGAGATGTTCTCACCTGTCGAAGGAGGACATTCTTTATACCCCCTTATTCTCTACCTCCAGGGCTTATTAATATTGTTAACTCAACCTCTTTTCCAAAATCTGGGGCCTTTCCTGTCTCAAGAACAAAAAATACCTTGTCCAAAATCTGAAGACTATTTTTGTCTCTCTTAATCGTTTATTTTTCTCACCCCTTATTACAAAGGCCATACCATGATTTACCATACTAAGAACCAACTAGATGAAATAATATTCTCAAGGTGGATATTTATCCATAATTTTAACTTACAGAATATTAGAACCAGAAGGTAAATAACAATTTTTTGGTGTACTTTTCCAACCTATTTTACACATGAAGTCTTGGTGAGCAAAGGGTGATTTTGCTCAAAGGCACTATAAGTTACAGGATGAACAGAACCCCAAATCCACATCATCTTCTATCAATTTTCTCTCTATACTGGCTTTTTCCTGGTAGAGCCCTGCACTTAGCTTTCCTGCTAGCCAGCTGTAGGTTCCTTGTTTTCAAGCAAACTTCAGACTCGTCTTTCCCTCCATCGTTTATCGAAGTGCTCAGTAGGAGCGGTTAGAGGTGGAGTACTACGGCAGCCACTGGAGATCTATTTTTCAGTGTGAGAAAGAGCTATCAATAAATGAGTTTTTAGTAATTCAGTTCAGTTCCTCATCATTTCCAGTGCTTATTCTGTTCAAAACACTGTACTTAGCTATTTTAAACTTGTCTGACTAGTAATGTCATCCTGACTGCATTTCATCATCTCAAATATCATGGGGGAAATGTCTCATACTAAAATTAATATAAGGTACATCTTTAGCATTAAATTTCCTAACCATCTGTCAATCCTGCAAAGAACAAAATGATTTAACATAGCATATATTTTCTTAGTTAATCTTCATTCGGTTCTTATTGAGCATCACATTCTTTTTTACATATTTGCAAAATGATAATAAATTTCTAGGAATTGACATCTAGCTACCTAGAGGAAGTGTATAGAGCCCTCCCTTTCCTCCTTTCTGAAAGACGAAATAATATTTGTTTCTCACAGTCTCCTGTTCTTCCCAGTCTCTCAAAGATGAGTGATCTCCCTGCTCTAAGACCACAAGTTTCCCTGAACTACAGGGCAGTAAAGCCAAGGGTGGTTTCCATCCTTAGGGAATGCCAACACTAATGGAATATCCTTAACAGAAATGGATAATGAATATAAATATAGAAACACAAATAGATCCATAGGTGTGCTGATGAGAAGGACAGTCTCACGTTGCCCTGACCAATTGAAGGTATGTATGTTGGGTGACCCGAGTCTGGCTTCCTTGCCCTTGCACTAGATCTGGCTCTTCCTGTCTGTCCTGAGTAGAGTCTCTGCTCTCTTCCCACAGTTGTGGACATGGATGGAAGACCTTCAGAAGGAAATGCTAGAGGATGTCTGTGCAGACTCAGTGGATGCGGTCCAGGAACTGATAAAGCAGTTCCAGCAGCAACAGACCGCCACGCTGGACGCCACACTCAACGTCATCAAGGAAGGCGAAGACCTTATTCAGCAGCTCAGGTCAGCGCCTCCCTCCCTGGGGGAGCTCAGCGAGGCCAGGTCAGCATGGGCAGTGCTTTCCAGTGGGAAATGCCTCGGACTAGACACGAGATAAGTCATGTCCCGGTCTTGGTTCAGCCACAACCAGCTTTGTGGTCTTGTGTGAGCTTCAGTCTCTCCATTTGTCAGTTTTAAAAATGCCTACACCATATTCAACTTGAGTTTAAATGAAGTAGTAAACAGAACAGCTCTAATTTACTTCTAAAGCGTTATCCATCACTCATGATGCTATTCAGCAATCAATAAGTAGCATAATTATAACAAAATTAACATTCAACAGAAAATAAATAATATCTTCTTTAAGAAACATGACATATTTAGTTATGTTGAGGAATGGTCATTATCGAATATAGTGTTCTTTGGCATCTGATCTCAGGCTGAACTCTCAACTCCAAGGCCCCAGTTGGCAAAATGTGACCAAAAAGGGTTGGCTTTGGCCCCATGAGAATGTAGAGAGTGCGATGTTGTCCTACTTTGTTCTTCATTACCTACTTACGACCTTTTCACCATTCCTTGTTTCCCAGAAAATAAAACTGTATCAGCCTACAAACATTACCAAGAAGGAAGATCCTGTCTAAAGCTTTAAATTCATTTAGAATCATTCACACCATTGCCTCCTTTCTGTTGACATCAGTATGTAGCTTCCTGTTCCTGTCAAAGGCACTGGTTCCCCAAATAAACTGTCAGGAGGCCTTGAGCAAGCCCTTGGCAGCCAGTCCTGTGCCCAGGTGCTATGTAAATAGGATTTGATGGTGCTAATGATGCCTGCCCATAGAGACTTGTTCTTATCCCATAATCACTGAGTTCTGGGACCTCTGCCAGCTCCGGACAGAACTGGGGCCTGTAGGAATTACTTCAATTGAGAGGGCTTCCCCTACCCCATACCAGTTATCCAATTAGATAAATAATAAGAACTTATTTTTTAATGGCCCTGACATGCTTTTCTGTTGGAAATTAATTATTTCTATTCTAAATATGTCCATGAGATGTTCTGAGTCCTCGTGTTGCATATTAACAAGACAGCCTCTTTTCCTTCATCCCCCAATTCACCTTCAGGAATATGCCTGCCTGGGAAACTCCACTGTTATTCATTTCTGAAGAAAATTCCAAATAGTGGGCAGTCACTTAACCTCTCCGGGTCTCAGCTCCTTTGTTTGCATAATGAAGCTCTGTCAGCTCTAGAATTTTGTGATGGCTTTGTGTTTCCTCTCCAAATACTTTTCAGAAGTTTGCCCCTTGTTCTTAACAGCTGCCACCCGTGCACAATGCCTAAGGGCCAAAGGCCACACAGTGATGGCAAAGGCAACGATGTAGCTGATGCCTCTTCCACAAGTTTAAGTTTCATGGATTCTAGAGAGGACCATAGGCATGTGACCGTTTATTCCTCCACTAGCCTGACTCCTGCCTGGGTTCTCCTTCCTAACATTAAGACCAGTCAAAGAGGAGAGAAGTAAATGGTGCCTAGTGGACCTTGGCAGGATGCTTCACACATACCAGGGCACACATCTTCTCTAGGTTTCCACTTCTCCAGGTCTGGCACTCATCGCTGAAGTCCCTAAGATGTGTTCCCATCATCTCTGTGATTTCTAGTGAGTGCAACATTGGCATAGGTGCTGTACAAAATGATCAGAAATTATTCTCTTCCTGCTGGAAGCTGTGATGGAAAAACACTGAGAAAAGCAGTCAGAAAGAACAGTCACATCCTCCCAACAGCAAATCCTCAACAAATGCATAGTATTGAGTCCATCTCTTATGTTCCTTTTATGGTAGGAGATGTCCATCCAGTGGTGGGATTTCTTGACCAAATTAGGCAGGGTTAGGAGGTAGAATTGGGAGTTCTCTGAATGATAGAAGGAGAGGTTTTTGAGAAACTACCCTTATGCTCCCTTCAGAAACAGACAGTGTGGGCTCAGATACCATCACTTCTGAGACCAACACAGGCTAAAAGGACTAGTTTTCAGAAAGCTTGCTGATGAGATCCAAAACTAATGATTTTCTCTGTGTCCTCTGACTTACTAAATTGTAGAAGAAACCGAGATATTATAGATATTGAATGTGCCCATTTATTTCAAGTTTAGAGCTCTAGTTTACTCAAGGCCTTATGGAATGTAAACTTCTTAATCCAGATTTCTTACTATAATGATCTCTTTGGTGAGCTCGCCACCACCTCACTTCTTTAAGCAGATCAATATGTTTACTTCTTGGTTCCCCTCTACAACATGTCATCTCCCCCTAATACCTTTGTGTAGACTCTCCTTGCTCAGAAAGTGTGCGCCTCCTATTTACTTCTTCAGGTTCATCCTTTTCTTCTACTGCCCAAATCAGAGTTCATCCTCTTCAACCTTGTCGTCACAGCCTCTTGTGCCCTCACCTCTGCTCTCCGCACCTAGGCCTGTGTCCCAGTCAACACTTGATACTTCACTTGTGTCCTTTCAGGACTGATAATCATTATACAGCATGCTCCTGGTCACAGAGCACGTTTACCACACAGTCTTACTTAGCAGCAAACCATGAAGTGAGCAGGGCAGGGATTAAGTCTACTTTACAGGAGACAACTGGGGCTTGGGGAGGTGATTTCCCAAGGCCACTAGCCCACGTACGTCAGAGTGGGACTTAATCCAGGCTCGCAGCCTCCAGGGCCCATGCTTTCCTAACTCCAGCTTAAAGCCTGTGTAGTAACACTAGCATATAACTTTGGCGTTGTGTTGTGGATAAATAATTTTGGCAGCTGTATCCTGGTTTTCACAACAATCCTGTTAAATAAAACTAGAAAGGGTTTTTTTTTAATTATTATTATATGTCTTTAACATGTTTACTGTCATGCTTTGTATTTAATGTGTCTATGCTTATGCATGTGTATATGTGTGTATATTAAAACTATACATATTAGACTACATATATGTATGGAACCGTTCCATTGACCTAATATTTTATGCTTTGTCAAGCCGTTCCCATCTATTATTTTATTTGATCCTTTTCACAATTCTGTCTGAGGAATAGGAGAGCAGCTAGTCTCAGGCTATCGTGCTGTGAACCCCACAGAAGATACATGTATGTTTGGTTTGCCTACTTAGCAGATAGCGCCAGGCTCACAGTAGGAGTTTGATAAACGTCTCTCAATTGAATGATTCAACTGATTCACACCCACCTTGCTTAGACGAGGAAGACCCCCTGTTCCTCTATCACTTTTAACATGGCAAGGCCCCTCCCTTCTTTTCTTCCACTCTGCCACAGGGACTCCGCTGTGTCCAGCAACAAGACACCCCACAGTAGCTCCATCAGCCACATTGAGTCAGTCCTGCAGCAGCTGGATGACGCCCAAGTGCAGATGGAAGAGCTGTTCCATGAGCGGAAGATCAAGCTGGACATTTTCCTGCAACTGCGCATCTTTGAGCAGTATACCATTGAGGTACAGGGGGTGGAGGGGAGCAGTGGGAAGGCCTGCAGCATGGCCAGGGGTGCTGCCCCAGGACTGGGAAGGGAGTGTCCACAGTAGCCAAAGGGAATTCGAAGGGATTATGCATCAAGGATACGTTTTTAGAAATCGAGAAATCCACATTCCATCTCGTTATATTCCTCCATCCTTCTCACCCCCACTGTCAAGCGGCTCTTCTGTTTCACAGTCTGTCTGGGGATGGCTTCATTGAGAAGGTTTTTATTGGCGTGCTTTGGACTCTTGCTACTTTGGTTCCACAAAGATGATGGGATTCGCTGTTTGGGGATTGAGTAGAGTCCTTGAATTCTGTAGCTTTGTGAGTAGGTAGGTGCTAAAATTAGGGGGTCTCCTCAGCAGAACTAGGTCAGGAATTAGATGATGTCACATAGCAGCCAGGTAGTCAAGAGCCTCAGGAAGGAAGACCTGTATCCTTAATTTGCTTTCTGCTTATTAAGAAAGTAAGTCTTTGCTCAGGCCATTTGATAGTCATCTCATAGACTCCTTAGTTCACTCTGAAAAGGTCAGAATTGGGTGTTCTGGTATACTTATGTCACCTTTGTGATACCTATTAATAATATCTGCCCAAATAATATTCACCTTTTATTTATTTATTTATTTGTTATTTTTGCTTTGAAAAAGTAACTAAAGCCAGGCCAGTAGGGTTTCTGGGAATTGAAGACCATCTGACACAGGCACTTTGTCCTTTTCAGTAGGCGTTAAAGGCACTGTGTTCTCTTTGCTCCCAGCTGGTGTGGTGTGAGTGAAATCCAATTCTCCATTTACCAATTTTTAAACTTTGTTTTGCATTCCAACCATATCCTTTGAGTTGGGGCTTCTAGGGCTTCCGGGTGTCTGGGACTGATCTTCCCAACAGTATGCAGAAACTTCCATGGAACTGGTGTGGAAGGAAAATGGCTTTTTTTTTTTTTATGTTGAAAACTCCAATATCTCAATCCCACAAAGAATCAGAAAACTGCCCTGGCAACAGCTGCCCTTTTTTTCAATCCTAAGACCAAAAAATATTCATATTTAGAATCAGAAGTGTGAAAGAAAAGCATTCTTTTCTGTTGCTTACTCAAAATTTTGTAATCTTTCTCTTCTTATAAACACACCTCTACCCCTGCCTCCCTGGAAGCTGCTGCAGTTTCTTGCTTAAAGATGTCATGTTCTAAAAGGTGATTTCTGGACAGTTTGTGGAAAAGGCAAAGATTTAAGTTTTTAAATCTAGATCTTGATTTTCTTTCCAATTTATTCCATAACTTAAGGTGACTTTATTTTGACTTTTATTTATAATTTGTTTTGAATCTACACTCACAAGGATTTTAGGTGTCAAGTAGTCTTAAACCTATATCGAAAGAACAGTTAAAATGCCAGTGGAAAAATAGAGATACTGCCATGCAGCGAAGAGTGAACGTGGTGGACTTCATAAAGGTAGGACAACAAAGGCAATAAAGGAAAGAAGGAGTGTGAGTTATTATTTTCTGGTAACTGGGAGTGAGACTCACAAAAATAAATAGAGGGCTATTTGATTGCAGTGTTGTAGGCCCCAGGCACACCCACAGGTCTTCCTCAGCTCCATATGCCCATAAAGCATGAATGCATCGAGGGGAAATTATGTTAGCAGGTGTGGTGATTTTGCTGTTGTATTCTTTGTTTACTTTCCTTTCTTCCCTGGTCCACATCAAAAAATTGCTTTAAGGGGAAAGAAATACTCTGAGAGTTTGGAAATTTACCTGTTATTTCATTAGATGGCTGTGGTCTTGAGGTTAGGGTTGCTGGTTTATTTCCGGAATTGGTCGGTCAGCTTCACTTTGCCATGGACTGCACCATGGACACCAGCTGGGAGCAGCACTAGCCTGTGTTTGCCTGCAGTGATTCTGGGAAAATCTGTTCCCACTCTTGAAAAACAATCCAAAGCATATGCAAAAAAATATTCTTAAAAAAAAAAAGGTAACTGTAAATCCAATGGACCCTACTTAATGTTACAGTAGGAGAGCTCGGTATTTGAAACATGGGATTCGTGTTCTTCAGCTTTTATGTTGCACTAAGTTTCCCCTCGCTGAATCCTGGGCAACAGTTTAGGCCTCTTGATGTGTATGCAGTAGAGGAAACACTGGAGAAATAGTGTGAGGGTCTAGAAAAATGAATGAGATAAAAATAGCAATTTGGTTCTGCACTCTCTGGTGTTTTAGGCAGCAACATCCGGTTTTAGAAAGGGACTCGTTCCCCGTTTTGGGGGAGGCCCAAAACTTGGGGAAATGCCACATTTTATCTTAGATAGAAATGGAAATCCTGCCAAACCTATGGAAAAGCTCTCCTTCAGGTCAGATTGTCAGAAGTTATTTTTGAGGGTGATGAGATTATTTCAAAGACCAGCTAGTGTTTCACTGTGGGGATGAAGAACAAACGTCTAGAGAAGATTCAGAATGTGAAACTGAGGGTGGTTTCCGTAATGAGTGACGTGTGGAGCTGACATAAAGCAGGGCAAGGGCTGTCATTGCAGAACCTACAGCTATGGTTTCCTTCCTTAAAGGAAGGAATCTGATGGGCATACTCAGAATTCCTGGGGATTACTGAAAACCAGACCAGGCCTGCTTCCCTGACATCTGGGGAATCTAAGCATGACCCCTTAACCACATCACTGATGGCTGAAATGGGCTAATTAATTTAGGAATTAGCATAATACAGGAGTTCTGTACCAGTCTCCTGCTCAGTAAGAATGGTGTATATGGCTCCCACAATGTGACCTGGGATAAGGTCAGAGGGCACCCCCACTAAGAGTGAAATTTATCCCAAATGGATTAGGCAAATGATCAAAAACCAGGACTGCAGCTGCATTCTGATATACCTTCTTAGATGCCATAGAGACTAGGCAAAGTGACCTATAGATGTTCTATAAAGTGTTCTCCTGAATGGTCAGCCTCCCTCTATGAAAGACACTTTATATGAAATGGTTATGATAAGAGAGTCACTTCACCAAAGGAAAATAATGTTTGTATTGTGGTGGTAAAAATATGGATACTTTTTCTTGTTTTTGATGCTTCCATGCATTTCAAGTGTTCTACAATTAATCAGAATGATCAGAAATATATATATTATTTTAGAAGCAAGAGCAGGCCAGTGGTCTACAAACTCTTAATATGCACCCTCTCAATAATTTTTAACTTGCAACCCCCATATGTGCATATATATTAGTTTATAAGTTATACATGTTCTACCATCACTGACTAATCTCAAAACTCGGTGTGAAGTTTTGCTTCTTCATTATAAGTTGTGGTTCCATACTTCAAGAATCTTCTGGATAATTTCTAGTTATTTATTTTTTGGAGGAGGGGCTGGTTTCTTGACAGATCTGCTCAGATTGTCATTGTTTCTTTACCCCATAATGTGGCTGACAAAGAGTTCAGAGTTCTTTTGTGCTTTCATGATTAGTATTATCTTCAAGCAGTTGGAGGAACTGTGTTAAGCCATGTGCCTTTTTGCGAAGATTGGTTTAGTTATAACTAGATAAGGAGAGAAATCCATTTAACTGGGCAATGAAAAGAGCAATAATTTGAAATATGCTGAAAGCAACTGAACAAATGAGTCACAGTCATTGTGATGTTCCCACCTTCCCTGAGGAGCCTCTCCTCCCATACCACCTGCCACGCGTGATCAGACAGAAATATCAGCTTCATCTACTAGTGAAAGTTTAGAGAAACTTTCTTTTTATTGATTTGATCATATATAATATATATGACATATATATGCATATTTATAGACAGAATTTTTCTCTATTATCAATTGATAATCTTGAGCACCCCTGGGTGGGCATTCCCACATTGGAGAGTACCAGAAATGACACCAAGATATTCTACACAAGGGACTTTATGAAAAACGAGTCACAGTTATGGTCTTTCTTTTAAGTCTTAACTATAATGTCAAACAAAGTTTGCTCGATATACCTGAAATTTAATCTGTGTAATTAACCTGAGTAAGGAATGAAATAGCCAGCTATAAATCTTTAAGGTTCACATTTGAAATGCAGAATAACTACAATAAAGTAAACTGAAGTCTGCACAAAATATCTATTTGATATACTCTCTAGACTTTTATCAAATTGATTTCGGGATCATTAAGGGATTTCCCCTTCCATCTCCCTTTTGTAAAAGAAGGATTGTTCACACAGCTCTACTATTCTGACAAGTCATCTGTTTTCCGCAAATTATTAAAGATCCCTGATGGAAACTTCTTATGTCACTCAGTAATGGGGTGAGTCTGAGGCTGTGGACCTGCCATCAGGTAGCATTATCAAGGTTCACATGCTGTATGCTTCTTGTTTCTGGAAGAAATGCAGGGAATTCAGCAGAAGGAAGCAGAAAGAAGCTCAGTACTAGATATTTAGCTCACCTGGGGGAAAAAACATTCTGACACTGAAGCATTGATAAGTACTAGAATGAGTGAACAGTAGCTATGTAGGAGTTTTTTGACAAAGGGGAGATATTTGGAAAACAATAGATTCCCACAAATCTCATACTGATTAAGATGCATAGATAAGGACAAAATAATCACTCAAGATCTCCTCAAGAGTAGTCGTGATTACATCAAAGGTCTCAGCTTTAATCATCATGATAATGAAGAAAAGAACATGAAATTGGTCATAGAAGTTGTTCAATTATACAAATTATCCAATTGGAATAGAAATTAGGTAACTGAACATTGGAACTCATCAATTCAGATGTTGCAATATGTTTTTATATTATTTTGCCAAGTATTAAAAACAACTAAGTATTTCTTAAGTGCCAAGTCCTTTTGCTTTTCCAGAAAATTCAAATAATATCCTCATAGGTCTTTCTATAGCTACATAAAGAAATACTTTAATTCTCTAGACAGATTATGTGTATTTCTAAAATAGGGAAATACTATGATATACCTTTAAAATAATCTGTATTAGAATTTACTGATTTTATCATTTTGTAAATGGATTAACAGGAAATAACTTTACATAACATTCTTAGACAAGAAGAATAAATTACTATGGCAATTTATTTTAGTTTTACGGTGGTCACCTACATCAGTATACAAACCCCTTGTAGATAAAATAGTTCTTCCTATGCAATGAGAATGTCTCTTTAGCTGCAATGTGTCTTTCCTTATTATCCACCTCTGTAGGTCAGTTGAGAATATTTAGCTTCCACTTTTCTCATCTTCGTAAAAATAATGACATCATAAAACAGAAAAATGTTAATTCTGCAATTGATAGTCCATATGTTTCAGAGTTTCTCACCACAATGAAATGCCTTAGACGCTTCTTCCCATTCGTGAGAATAATAGAAAGGAAGATACCCCTAGAATCCGCTCTTAGACCAGCCTTATTGATAGAACACCGTGGTCGAGAGCACTGGACTTTGTAGTTGCATGCTTAGCCCTGCCACCAGCAGCTCTGCAGCCATGGGGAAAACGATCTGACTTCTTCTCTGTGCCTTAGTTTCCTCCAAGAGTTGTTATGAGGATTAAATAAAAGCTAGTCAGATGCTTACTGCACTGTCTATTCCATAATAAGTGCACAAAAGGTACAATGTCTTCTTTAACTGTGATCATTATCTTTATCATCATCGCCAGCATCTAAAAATGCTCTGAAGACTACACATTGACATATCCAACTTTACAAGTGATAACAAAGAGCTAAGTTGTTGGGAATAGATAATAGGAAGTGGAAAGAGAAGGGGCAGGTGAGTTTTGATTCAAGCAAGTACAGAATAAAACATTAGGAGTGGAGGAGCGAAAATGTTCTCTGCATGTAAATACTGAGAAAGACCCAGAAAATGGGAGGAGCTAAGGGAGAGGGCTGCCTGAGTGCAGAGCCCAAGGCAGCTGCTAGACCAAGTCCTTAAGGTCAAGTTTTGGCAGCAGGATGCTGGATTCAGTGAATCTCATCTGGCAGGAAAATCTTGGGCTTCATTTTGAAGTGAGCCTTCCCATTTCCCACTGCCTCTTACGCCTTATAAATATCTGTTTAACTTCTTTTCTGATTTCCCTTATGTCTGTAGCTCTAGAGTAGACAGTTACAAGAAGAGGAATGTGGCCAATGTGTCTCTCAAAGATGTCATCGTACCCTGACACTCCAATTAATTCAGGAGAAAGAGGGAGATAGAGGCCACTGGAGCCAAGAGTGAGTGGGCCAGGAGCTGATATGGACCTAATTGAGTGGAAGGACACAGCAAAATAGGTCAATTGAAAGCTGAATGCCTTCTGCGCACCTCATGTTCTATCTTTCATTCATTTGGTTCAGGTCCTAGTTTCTGCCCTGAACAAATTCTTCCAGGTTTCTTTTCCAATGGACTTAAATCACCAAATTAATTTCATGACGCAGTTTTTTCTTTTTCAGTGTTTGTCTCTTTATTAGCAAAGTAGCCTGTGCCTCATATTATGAGATAAGCCAGAGATAAACATCTGGGTCTGGGGGTTGTTTCAGTCCAGAGGGTTTCCTTGGAAGGTTGATGAGGACTTAAACAAACTGGAAGGAGGGACAAGCGCATTGCAGGGCTATTGAACCAAGGAAACAGGCTGGAGAGGGCAGAGCTAACTCTCCAGGGCAACAGTAAACCAGCTGATTGGTTCATATAATAGAAGAGCATGAGATAAGGCTGGAAAGCGAGGTTCGTTCATCAGCAGTTGGTAGGCTTCAGGTTTGAAAGCAAAGATTTTCTTTAAAAAAAAAATGAGCACCTGCTATGTCCCAGCCTCATACCCCATGAAGAATGTATAGAGGAACCCAATGTAAGAACATTCCTTGAGGAAACAAAATAGAAAATAATCCCAACTCCAACAAATTTAAATAAATCAACCAGAAAAAAATACACAAATCAGGCTATTACAAGGCTTTGGGCATCACTATGTGAGGGGAATGGTGAGAGTCAGAGAGATCAGACACAGAGTAAAGAGCATTTAAACCCCGGGGGGGGGCAGGCTTAGGAGTCAGGCCATTTTGCAGAATAGCCCCTTGAAATTCTCATTCTTCAGGCATCGTGACAGATTGAGCCCTACAGCTTAATAGTGTCAGGTGGCAAGGGTGGAGGATAGTAGAGGAGAGGGAAGGAAAGAATATAGAAACACCAGATAGAAAAGTCTGGGCATATTTCACATTTGATTAGTTCTGAATTCCCGAGATACCAGACCTCTGAGCCTCTGTCCCATAACTTAAGCACCTCAACTTTTCTCCTTCTCACCAGAACCCTCATCACTTTTCACTCCACAGGTGTCTGGCCTTGGGACCCCTCTGGGTTTTTGCAGCAAACAGGCCCTTATAGACTCAGTTCTATGGAAACAAAACAAAAAACGAAATTAAAAGGTTCTTTCTCTTTCATACTTGTGTTAGTTTTGTTCTAACTTCTCTTAGTTTGTAAGCAAGGCAATAGACTAAATATTTTGCTTGGGCGTTTTCAATAAATTATCTGATTAAGGAGTTATTTCCAACATATATTAAGAACTCTCACAAATCTATAATCAAAAAATAATTAACTCATTTTTTGAAAAATGGGCAAAAGACTTAAGAGATGCTTTACAAAAGTAGTCACAAATGGCCAATAAGCGTATGAAAATGTGTTCATCATTAGTCATCCCCAAACCATAATAAGATATCACTCACTTCACACCCACTAGGATGACTAAGTTAAATAGACTGACAATACCAAATGATGGTGAGGGTGTGGAGCAACTGCAACTTTCATACATGCCTATGAGGAACGTAAAATTCCTGCTGGGAATGTCCGACATACTCCTACCCTATGACTCTACAGTCACACTCGGAGGTAACTCTCAAGAAAGATGGAAACCTGTGTCCACAGAAAGACTTGTATAAGAACTTTCACATCAGCCTTATTCATAATAGCCAAACACTGGAAGCAACCCCAAAGTTCACCAACTGGAGAATCAGATTGGGGGTGTGTGTGTGTGTGTGTGTGTGTGTGTGTTGTGTGTGTGTGTGTGTGTGTACATACAGTGGAATACTAGTCAGCAGTAGTGAGGAACATACACACAACATGGATAAATCTTAAATACAGCACGTTGACCATAAGTAGCCAAACATAAAAGAGTACATACTCTATGATTTCATTTGTATGAAATCTAAGAATAGGCTCAACTACATCTGTGATGACAGAAATCAGAAACTGGTACCTGTGTCGGGGTAGGGACAGCTTCTTTCTCCCTGGGAGGAGGCACAAGTGGACTCCCTAGGGTGATGGAAAGGTTCATATTTTGTTTTTGGTGATGGCTACATGGGTGTATAAAATTGCAAAACTCATAGAACTAATACTTAAAATATGTATCTTACTGTATGTAAATTATACTAATTTTTTAATACAGGAAGGAAAAACATGTCTTTATAGGCATAGTCTATACAGTCCTATTCATCCTGTAAATTATCTCTTATATATTATGTCAATTATCTCTTTTCAATTTAACTCCCTTTCCTAGTTAGAGAATTAATATTTTTCAAAGATGGATACAATAAAAACCTGTTTCGCCTGCCAGCCTGATCCCAAGGACTTCCCACAATAAGTAGGTATTGGGTTTTCTGCTAAGCCCAGCAAATCCTGTAGTTGACATGAATGAGGTGGGGATCCAGGACAGTGAAGATGCTATTTTCCCACCATCTGTGTCAAAGACAGCAGCTATACTTTCATTAAAGAAAGGTCTTACTGTTGGACAAGAAATGTAATGCTGGGCCCCCCACAAAAGCCCTCATGCCAGACCGTTTGCCTTTTCCATCCCAGTCTATATGGCCCCAGCACCAGAGTTAAGAGTGCCACCTCCCAGCCACCTCCCAGCTGCCTCCAGCTGGTCTTCTGTTTCCCTCTGTCCCCTGATGTTCCTGGAACAGCAGCATTTGGTAACTGGGAAGCTTATGCCACATGTCAGCTGGGATGAGGCCCAGCACAGCGAAAATCACTAAGCTTGGAGTCTGGGATATGTGCTTAGGCTGTCTGGACCATACTGTGACTAATTTGGGGTGAGGCTTTCATTTTCCCTTCTTGGAAAAGAGGGTGACAGTTCCTGTGCCATAGCCTTCACAGGGCTGCTGTGTGGGTAGCACGAAATAACCAACCTGGAAACCGCGTTAGCAAAGTGTTCATCTGATTCGTATATCAAGTGGAATTCTTACCCAGTTCACTACTTCTGAGTTCCTCTCTGTGAATAATTGCAGAGGGTGCAAAGTGTCGGATCCAGCAAGCCTGGTTGTTCCCTCACAGGTGACAGCAGAGCTAGACGCCTGGAACGAGGACTTGCTCCGGCAGATGAATGACTTCAACACGGAGGACCTAACACTGGCAGAGCAGCGGCTGCAGCGCCACACGGAGCGGAAGCTGGCCATGAACAACATGACCTTCGAGGTCATCCAGCAGGGCCAGGATCTGCACCAGTACATTATGGAGGTCCAGGCCTCAGGTATGTGACCCGTCCTGTCCTTGTACTCCTGGCAGGCAGGTGAAGAAACAAGAACATCAGCTTGACGCCCACGAGCACGTCCACTCTGTTCATTTCGTTTTATTCCTACAGGTACAAGGAACGGGTCTTGGCCCTCATCTTAAAGAAAAAGAAAGTTAAGCATGAAAGCTGAAATAACTTGTCCAAGGTGGCCCAGTTAGGCTGCGGTAGAGATGAGAATAGGACCAGTCTCTTGGTCCTGTAGAGAGAATAGGAAAATCATTGATCAAAATTAGCACAGATTGAAAGAAAAAAATGGTGTCCTGGAAAAAATAAACCAGGCTGACTTCAAAAGCAGTCAGCCATCCAGGTGAAGTGCATTCAAATGTGCAGACTTCCACGATCTGCCCCTCCTCCCCCCACACACACTCTTCCCGTTGTCAACCCCAGGGCTGGCTCCTGTCTCCAGTTCATGCTGCTCAGAGTAAGTAGGGTTTGTTGTTGTTGTTGTTGTTGTTGTTGTTGTTGTTGTTGTTGTTGTTTTCACTGATCTCTGTATGAGCATAGGAAGTATTGATAAAAATATATGGCAAAATCGTATAGTTTTATCAACTTCTCAAGAAAACTTGCCTGAGTTACTCAGATTGGACTTCATTTCCTGCTCAGATTTATTCATTGTTTATCCCACACATGCATGAGTCCTGACAGTTACACCTGCTACTCTTTAAATTGGCCTTTGATATTAGAGCTGGAGAGAGCCATAGTGGTCCCCTAGTCCACCCAGTCTAGAAAAAAGAAGTCCCTTCGCTGGGTACATATTGGTAGAGTGCTAGAAGACAGGTCTGTACCCCCAGACCCATTGCTCTCCTCCCCAAGTCCTCATTGGCTCAGGTTCCTTACCCTCTGAGAGGAGACAGACAGGGGCTCAGGCCATTCACTCTTTAAAACGTCATTGGTTCATGAAGGATACTTAGAATCATGAGCTTGTCAGGCAGACCTGGGCAATCAAACTTAACTTCAGGGTACTGTGTTTCTTTTAACGACCTGAAGAGTACATAACAGCATTCAAAGGAACTTCGCTTTTAACCAGAAGAGAGAGAACCTAGTAAATTCTGTTCACATTGGTCAGCATAATCTTTTCTTGAATTTTCATTTGTGTTTTGAACAGGCTGCAACTGCCTGTGAGATTCAGGCCTCATAGGTGTGCAGACCATGTCTGACGTAGCCCCAGGAAGGGCCATTGATGTTGCAGTCTATCTGGAGACTGTTTAAAAAATGACAGTACCTAGGCCCCATGCCTGGCTATTCCAGTTTAACTACTTCTTGAGCAGGACTCAGGCATCAGCAAAAAGCTCCTTAGTTGATTAATCCCACTGTGCAGCCAGGGCTGAGAACTTCTTTTCATCATGATGGTTAAATCACAATAGCTGATATCTGCAGAATGCCCCAGGACAGTGATTCCCAAATGTGGTTCCCAGAGCAGCAGCAGCTTCCCCAAAGGACTGTTAGAAACGCAGGCTTAAGGGCCCATCCCCAGAACCTGCTACATCAGACTCTCTTGTGGTCCAGCCCAGCAATCTGTTGCAGAGCTCTCCAGAGAGTCTGATGCACCACTAACCTAGGACTGCTGATCTAGGACTGTGGTACTCGAAGTCTGGGCCCTGGACCAGCAGCATCAGTATCGATGAGTGCTAACTAGAAATGCAGAATCCCAGGCCTTATCTCAGACTTATGAATCTAAATCTGTAGTTTAACAAAATCTCCAGGCAAATTGTGTGCACATTAAAGTTTGAGAAACAGCAGAGTTCAGGCTATAGCCTGTACCTTTTCATGGCCCTTATAAGGAAGGAAGGGAAACTGATTTTTTTATTCTCTGTGCTTGAGAACCTTCTCTGGGCTCAGCGTTTCACCCTGCGGCTTGCCCTCATGATGCAAACAATAGCTGGCTATCCAGCTAAGTCTGGGAAGCATGAGAGAATGTAGACAGTACCTAAGAGAGAGGCTGGGGCAGAGAAGCCCTGTGAGCACGTTCACCCTTCTTCCCTTAGCACCGATGTGTCTGGCAGGAAGAGAGCACCTCTGCCTGAAAACCTGTAGGACCAGGGTGCTGGCATGACCTTAGGCAAGTCCACCTCTGTCCTAAGAGTCAGGTACCGATGGTAATATAAAGACTGTCAGGAGCTGGCAGCCCCATAGACTGCTTGTGGCTGGGAGTCAGCTGTGCTTGGCGGCCACTTTGACCATGAGGGCTGAGTGGGTGAAGACACCCTGGGCACATGGTTTGCCCACTCCCACGTATCCTGTTCTAGATATGAGCTTTGTCAAAAGAGGCTTGATTGGCCTGGTTGGCCCTCTCTGCTGGGACTGGCTGTTCCCCCGCTTCTACCACAGCTCGCTTCTCAATCTGGCACAGTCCCATGAGGCTTCGAAGGGAGTGGATTCAGAGGCTTCAGGCAAGCTCACGCTGCCCACTGCTGAATGCCTAGTCCTGCAGAGGAAGGTGTCCGTCTGATCTCCGGCTTGGGGGAGGGAAGGGCAGAATCACACCAGAGCTAGAGAGTGGGGGTGGAGGTTGGGGGTGGGCCCAGGTGGACCTTGCCCCCAGGGTGGCCAAGAAAAGCAGGAATTCAGAGACGTGGGACTGAGGCAATGAATGGCTTGGGCATTTACAATGTACATATAATAAATTATATTTGACCTAAAGGTAAAATAAACTGTTGTCTTAGGAAAAGGACAACTAGCAAAATTAAGAATTTGGTTGGTATTTGGCTCTCTATACTAAATTAATTAGGGGCTTATACTTCGATTTTATAGGAGTAAATGCAAATAGGAAATTTCCATACGCTCATTCTCAGGTGTGAAGTTTGTAGCATTGAGCCAGTTTCTACCAAATCCTGGGAGCCAAGAACTAACCAAAGAATAAGTCTTTGCTTAAATCAATATTAGCCTTAGGAGTAGAAGGCAAAAAAGGAATGATTTCTTTATTGCTCATTGTTCTTTCCTCACTTTAGTGTAATCTGTTTGATCCTCAAGTCGGGAGGTGTTCGCTGGAAAGTCAAGTTTAGGAAAACACACTGGCTGAATTTAAGGTCCAGTTCCATCACCAACAGGCAGTCTGACTTTGGAAGTCCCTTTTGTTCTCTTTAGACCTTAGTTTCTTCTTCTGTCTAGTTGGCAGGCGGCCTCGATTCCTAAAGTCCCTTTCAGTTCTCACTTTCGATGGTTTAGCCTTATCACCTCCAGTGTTATGCCACAGGCCTTCTGTTCGGTGTGGTCTGACCACATGACTATTCCACTTGACCTTAGGAATAAGACAAGACCCATATATCTTACAGAAATGTTTCTTTTGTGGTTTAATCAAAGCTTCAGTTTCTCTCTTTATGCAACATTTTAAGTGCAAAATCTTTGGAGTCGGATAATAATGCTTAAAATTTGCTATTCTTGGGAATACCCCAGCCACGGCATTTGAAAGTAAATTTTTAAGATAAATTAAGTTTTGGGGGATCTCTCTTCCCCTTGAGCATAGAGGTTAAAAGCACAGTATGAGAAAAAGACTGTTGGTCTGGCATCTCACCACACCTCTTATTACATGGGTGTCCTTGAGCATGTGACCCAATCCACCTAAGTCTCACCTTCTTCTGGAAAATGATGATTATAAGAATACCAACCATATTGAGTCATTGTGAGGAAATAGTGGGATAATACACGAGAATGGTAAGGGTTCAGTAAATCTTGATAACAGTTATGTATTACACTAGTATTCTAGCACTTACTGCATTCTGTTGGGGTTGTTTGTGTTCCTGTAGCTTCTCCAACTGTGTGTGTGTGTGTGTGTGTGTGTGTGTGTGTGTGTGTGTGTGTTGAGGGGGGCGGGTATCCAGGCATTGGAAAGTCTTAAAGCTTAAAGTCGTGAGAACCGGACTTTCTTCTCTTTACATTCCCAACATCTAGCAGAGTGGTTCGTCTTGCACGTAGCACGTTCCCAATAATAATATTTGCTGAATTAATCCAGATCGAACATCAGTGTGTGTGGAACAGATCTAGGCAAAAATAATGGGCTGCAAATAATTTCACTTGTGTTGTAAAAGGAAGGAAAAGGCCTGTGTTTTCCAAAATGGAAGCTGTTCTGGGGTTAATAGGAATGTGGATCTGGGGGCGGGGGCAGGGCTGAGAGGAGGGAAAGAACCTTGGCGTAAAACAGCGGTTCTCAACGGGCTGCGTATTTACAATCACCTGGAGAATTTCTCAAAAAAAGAAAAAAGAAAAAGAAAACAAGGTCTAGGCCTCACCCCTTGGGGATACTTACTTAATTGGTCTGACTGGGCCCAGATTTTTTTTAACTTCCCAGGTGGTTCTAACGTACAGCTAAGATTGAGAATAGTGATCTAAAAACCTGATTAAAGGACTTTGTAACTTCTGAACTGGTGTTAAAGCAGAGATGCAGAAAGAGGTGTGGGGAGGGGAGGAGACAGGAGAAAAGGTGTTCTCTGTCTGAGGCAGACACATATATTTAAAGAATATACACAGTCAAAAACATGTTACAAGTACTCTAGACCACAGCTACTTCCCCTTGAGGAAATTAAAGTGGTTCCTCTGACCAGGCAGCAAAGGAAACAAAGTAAGGTCTTATTATCAGCTATGGCCTTGAGCCTTAAATAAAACAGTGCCAAACATTCTGGTAACCGATTGTAGCAGAAGGAACATCTTTGTCCTTGAATAGCTAGCTAGCCATTGTACTATTTTTTCCAGTGGTTCCCTATCTTTTTGGAAATACCCTCGGAGCTTTAAGACTTTCCAATGCCTAGATACCCCTCCCAACACACACACACACACACACACACACAGACACACACACACACATACACACATATCTATGTTACAGGTCTGGATTGTGACCAGGACATGGTGATTTTTTAAAAATGGTTTTCTAGATGAATCTAATGTGAGCCAAGGTCCAGGGCACTGGTCTAATAGCATTCAAACCACCATGGTTTCTAATGATATACATTGATCAAGTACATAAACATCTGATGGTAAGATTGTATATTTACATTTTATACAAGCCATTTAACAGTCCCATCAGTAATCAACAAAGAATGTGTTAAAATTTCCCCAAGAGAAAGGAAAAAGTGGGGAAATGGATACTTTTTAGGCCACTAAATGCCAGGCACTGTAGATATCTTATCTCTTAGTCCTCACAACACCCCCACAGCGTCCTTGTTGGTATTGCAATTTCACCGAAGCCCAGAGAGGATAGGAAACCAGAGACTCATTGATACTAGGTTGCATAACATGGATTCAAAGCTAAGTCTGTCCTTCCCAAAGCTCTCATGTGCTTTCCACCACAGCCCATGACCTGAGTTTTTCCCTCCTTAAAGAAGCCCATGTGTTCACCGAACAGGTATTTATTGGGGCAAGCACTACGCTAGGTCCTGAAGATTTAGAGAGGCATAAGACAGATGTGGCCCTGGTATTGAAGAGCCTACATCCCTACAAGAACATGGATATGTACCAGTCGAAGAGTTTTAACTGGGACGCATGTCACTGTGTTTGGGGGCAGTGGGAGCGAGGGATGAGTTTCTTTTCTTCTAGGTACCGCTGGAGGAAGTCACATGTTCTCATTCTCCATCTACAACATGATGTGCTGTTGAGCAGTGCAGAGGTGCCGTAGGCATCGTCTTCACCCATTTTATTTCCTGTGTTCTTCTCACATAACACAATCTCAAGTGAGGCAGATGAAAATGAAGGGCCTGAGTGAGTCTCAGGGCAGGCTGCAAGCCTCTTCTGGATGATTTCCCAAGCAGGTGACCGGCCCCTTCGATAAGTTACTAAGCTTAAAGAGCCTATTTACATGCAGTGTGGCAGAGGTGAGCCATGAGCTTTCCATAGAAAGACACTTTGCCCAAGCCCAGCATATTAAACATGAGAGACACAGGTAGAATGAAAACGAGCTGGAAAAAATCTGCGTGGTGGCTGGAAACAGAGAAGAGCATCTACTTATTATGCAGGTGCATCTTAAATTAGGTCTTCAGAAATTAAACATGAGGGTCAGGGGTCATCCCACTTTGCTGAGCACTGCAGAGGTAAAGATTTTTGTGTTTCCTCTTAGTTTTTATTTTAGTCAAGGAGGTGCTCTACCTCATTCTCTTGGTAATTGAAAATAGTAACTAGAGGGAATTGACTGCCAAAAGAACAAGCCGTTCTTTTCTGTCTCCCACAGATATTTCAGGGGCTAGGACTTGGAACTATGAAACACAGAAAAAATAAACATGAAAAGATATTGAAATTATTACCATGTAACACCAGAAAAAGATTTTTCCCACTCTCCCATATTGTCCTTATATAAAACACTATTTTTGCCTCTATAGAAATGAATTTCCTTTAACATGTACCCCCGACTGTGTCCTGCAGGTGTGTTGGTGGTAGCAGAGATGAATTTCTGATGGTGTAAGTCAGAGCAATGGGGAAATCCCCCAAAGGGAACTTAGTTTTTAGGTGGCCATAACTGAGATTAGTGGGCTTTTTGATGTGATCCCCATCTGACCAGCGAATGAGAGTCTGCCTTTGGCAGAAGCTCTTGAGCCGGGTCATTTTGGCTTTGTTTTGTATCTCCCAATATGATCCAGAGGCTGGCTTGTGAATTTCTGGGTGTTGGCAAATCCCTCAGCAGAGACTGCTCGGTGCTTGTCTGGGGATGGACTTCCAGAAAACCACCTCTCTCTAACTCCATTTGGTGACAAGGAGCTGACTATCTTTTGAAAAGTTATTCCCAGGCAAAGAATCAGTTAACAAAAGAAGGGGCACAGTTTGAGCATCCCAAACAAAGCCAATGATAGCAATCTATCCAGTTTCACAGATGGAAATGGGTTGGGAGGGTGCTAGGAATGGCTATTTCCAACTCCAGCTTTTGTATGCATATTGCAGGAAATGCAGTCTTTACAGTACTACCTAGTTTTTGTTTACTTTTTTTTAAAAAATCAGGAATTGAATTAATCTGTGAGAAAGACATTGATCTGGCAGCCCAGGTGCAAGAGCTCCTGGAGTTTCTCCATGAGAAGCAGCATGAACTGGAGCTCAACGCAGAGCAGACTCATAAGCGCCTCGAGCAATGCCTTCAACTGCGGCACCTCCAGGCGGAGGTCAAACAGGTGAGCCTGGCCCTTCCACCTTCAGCCTGGGTTCTCAGCCTCGCCTGGGCCTACTCCTGGGATGGGGTGGAGCATACAGAGCCACAGATGTAATCAGACCTTAGGAGATAAGTAAATTAGTGGTTGTGTTCTTTTTCTGAATGCTAAGCTGACACCTATTGGCTCTAACAAATAGATCTAATGGTACAATGGCTCAAACCACAAATATACAGTTTCTCCATCATAACAGCCTAAGAGGAGCATTCTGGAGTTTTTCCAAGTTGCCCTCAGTCACTGGATTTTTTTCTCTTCCTCTCTAGTCTCAATCACACACACAGTTTATAGGAAATTCAAATCCTGTATCAATAAACATATTCAGCCTTTAGAGCCAACTGGATTAATTTGGGGCATTTGTGCCTAGTACAGTGCCTGACACGTAGTTGATAGTAGTAACAGTTGCCATCATTCTTTTCAATGTGTGTGGTTCTTATAAGAAAATTTTCTTGACATATTAAAGCCAATTTCAAAAAGAAAAAGAGTTCTTTTTTATACGAGACATTATATTGGCCGTTTTTCTAGCCATACCCAGATCTCTAGAAAGCTCTAGGGACATATGGTGTCCAGTGGCACATTTAAAAAATACTCTGTATTTTTATTGTGAACAGACTAAGTGGGAATTATTAGCATGATGAATGGGGACTTCCTATTTAGACAAAGTGAGATTGAAGATACAAATAAAATTATAGTTTCATTTATTGAGCACTGTGTGCCTTTTACATCTATCTGTTGATCGATCCTCACTACCATTCTCCAAAGCGTGTTATTCCCATTTTACAGATGAGGCAACCGAAACTTAGGTCACCAGACAATGATCTTACTGAGAAAAGAACACACCATCCTTCTCCACAGGTCCAGGAATGCTTCCCCACAGGGCAGACATCAGTGTTTGCCCCTTCTGCTCCACATGCTCCCAGCAAACATGTTCCCCTGCTTCTTCTAGGCAGAGCCCCACCCAAAATAAACTAAGCAGAGACACATCTTCCTCTTGTAAACATTTTTTTCTTATATATAGTGACTGCTAGAACATTTAGATTTAAGTCTATTAATTTAGCTCAGGGAACAAAAACATCATGTTTGATTTAATTACTGCTTGGTCCCTTATAGGCAAGGTACTCCTTGCAAATGCCTGTGTCTTAGTTATTATATTGTTATTTATTATAATGGGCAAAAGTATCTTCTCTCATGAGCCTACGCACTCTGTGCTCAAGATCCACCCTCAGTGCAAGTGAAATCACTGAGCCTCAAGCAAGGCGAGATCACAGTGCTGTCATCTAGGTTGTTTTCTGTTTAGTTACACTGAGAGAGATTTAGTTACACTGAATCTCTGGAGAGAAATGTTATTCATGGGACATGGTGGAAATCCTAGCAGGCCCAGAGCAGTGATGAGTATACAAATTCTGAAACTCTTGGCAGTAATGATGGTACTTTCTTTTCATGTGAGAAATACTTTCCATTTGTGATCTCATTTTATAAGAACAGGCTATGGGGAATAGTGGTGTGTGTTTACTTTACAAATGAGGAAACCGAGGTATTGTTAAGATTAGTGCTCCCAGGGCCTCTTGACTAACTCAAGTTAAACCTTGAGCCCAGGCCTCCTAAAACCAAAATCATACAATTTGCCTCTGCTGGGCCCCACCCCTGTCCTGAGGTGCCAGGACAAATAGAACCCCTCCAGAAGATTACAGTCTGGAATTTTTTTGGCCTCCGCAACATCATATCTGAGAAGACAGGCAGGCATGGCTTGTACCTGGCAGAGAAGGTGGCACCTGATCAGTCAGTGGGCCCAGCAGGTTATGAGAGTTTGTCTCTGTTCATCATACTTGGCTGTTTTGTCAGTAGAAGGTGGGAAGAATGAACATCCGAACAAAACAGATAACGAGGAAGTTATTCCTTTGTAATTCTGAAATGCAATACATACTTTAGCTTTTGTTCCTGGTTTTTTATTTTATTTTTTGCTCCAACATTACCAGTAAAGCCATCTCCCCAATTATGTTTTTCTTGACTGATGGGAAAATGGAATGAATTTTCATCTTCCAAGTCTACATTCTGTGTAGGACGAGAAGCTGGTATGATGATAAGTAGTTTGTCAAATGGGGAATTAGATCATCTATCTATGAATAATCCAGGCTTGACTAATATCTGTATACATTTCCATTCAGTATTTTATGAGTTGAAGGACAAAAGAAGAATTCTTCTGTGGGGGTGAGAAAATTCCTTCTCCCCACCATGGCGAGGAGGACACACAGTGGGATCGTAGTTCAGAATGGTGTAGGATTGCTCGAGTCAGACTTTAGGGTACCTGTGAAGGCCTTTGAGAAAGACATGGGCCCTTGGAGGCACCAACGGACCGCTGCTCAGGTTAGCCACCACGCCTCATTAGACAGACTTGCTTTCCTTGTCAGTAAAAGGCTCTTTCTTTAGGGAGTTGTCTGATCCAGTTTCAAGCAGGCAGTTGTGTTTGATGGAAGTTGGTGGGGCAGGAATTATTGATTTGGAAGCTGTCGACACTTGGAAAGAGGGAGTTAATTTAGATGTCAGTATTGATCAATGGGCTAAATTTAGACACTAGCTTGGGAGTAGTATCTCTTTTGAATATACTCTCAAAAAAAGAAAGTAAAAGGACACCTTAATTGAAATGCCATTAACGGGGACAGAAAAGGAGAGGACAACGTGCTATTACACCGCTATGTCGTTAAGAGTTCTCATAGATTAAAGGTTTAGATTTGGCCGTCACAACCTTAAGTGTTGTTATACCACAATTATATGAAACTGAAGCTTTGAGGAGTGATGATGCCACAGACACTAGACTGAGAATTATGTTCAGAATGGTGAAGGGTAAAAGAAGTACAGATTTGTAGCTGATAGATGGTCACAGAGATGGGGAGCATGGCATAGGGAATGCAGTCAGCATTAATGTGATGGCTAGGTGGAGAGCCAGAGAGAGAAGGAGCAATCAGGGGAATTGTTTTATAAACGGTATAAATGTCTAACCAATGTACTGTATACTTGAAACTCATCATAAAAATTTAAAGAAATATTTTCAGGTATTTAAGACAAATGAAATTGATTAATGCCACTGATGTTCTTTCTGAGACATTACTTTGTAGCTAAGGTAAATGGCCCAAATCCCTCCAGAAAAAAATGTTGCATCTTATAGGAAAACCACTCCCCTGATTACAGGCCATGGTCCAGGGCCCCAGACCACCCAGATGCCCCTTTTCTTCTAGAAATATAGTTCAGATTATTCTCAGACCCCATATAATGCTCTGATTACTTTCCAGGAAAATCACTACTCTAGTAAGGATGACTTCACATTTATTAGATAATTTAGGAAGATTTGAAAAGCCTACTTAATGGGCATAAAACTAAATGAATGTCTATATGTATTTAGTTACTAAATGCAGAGCAGTGCATGTAGCAGAAAATAGGCCAAAATGGATTTGTAAGATATTGTGGCTCTGAACTATAGGGAAAGAAAAAAATACTTCTCCACTAAAGACGTTGACTTAAATTACCCTCATGGACCAGCTCCTGGCCAAAATTTGCATATGATCAAGATGGCCATTCAAAACAAAGGAAAGCATACTATCCTGTCCTCATGCGCCCTTTGAGCATACTGTGTTCAGTTGGATTCACTATACATAAAAGTGAGGAAGGAGTGGAGTAGATCCAGAAGCAAGGCAACCACAGGAACAAGTGCTACCAACCATTTGTTTCAAAATGGAGATGGTGAAGAAGACGCAAGGTCACAGTCTACAAAATTGTAAAGGATGGACCCATATGGTCTCTTAAATCATGAACTTTTAAAACTAAAAAACACTGGAACGTGACAGGCTCCCAGTTACCATCTGAGCAGCCAATGATTTTTCCTGTGGCTGAAGTTTCAGAAGTGACTGTGCCTTGTGATAAGTGGTCTGAAATAGCAGGCCTTAGAGTCAGTGGCCTTGGGTGTAACTCATAAGCTTTTTTTTTATTGGTGGTATGACCTAGAGAACACAGCCATATATATACGAGCAGCTCGCCCAGCCTTCATGGTGACAGGGCCCAGTTTGCCCAGCTGGGATGGCATCATCATCTGTGGACATCCACATCCAGTTAACCACATACGGTATTCTAACTTGGGGTTGTCTGAGCTTCCTTGGCCTGTGGAAGCAATTGATTTTCATTGCCCGTTCCCCCTCTCAGCTATGAGTGAGCTGAATCGTGGCTGCCTACCCAAGCAGCGTTACCCTTTTTGTCCCTCATTTCTACAAAGTTGTTTCTCTGGTATCCCTTGGTTGTAGGGGCAGTCTCTGAATTTTGAAAGAAGTATGGAATTTTAGAGCTCAAAGTGACCTTCACAGGTCATCTAACCTATAGGTAAACTGTTGCCTAGATGATTGATCAACATAAAATGTTATTTTACAAATTATATTTTATGGTTTGCAAAATACTTTTACATTAATCATTTTATTTCATCTTTACCCTGCGACTTAAGCAAGCAAAGGGTTGGCATTTGATAGAAGAGGAAACCGCCTCAGGGAGATTAAACAATGTTACCGAAGTCGCAGCTCCAGATTAGTAGCAGTGACACTTTCTTATTTTTAGCACAATATTTCTTCTACTACCTCGCACTCATTAGGATGCTCCCAGAAGAATAAATAACCAATTGTATGAACCAGGAAGATAAAGGACTACAGTAATAGAAAATTATACCGACAGAAGTTGTCATTAATCAGAGTGTCAAGAATGATAGTAACAAAACAGCTACAGTTTCTACATCACATCAGCCAATAAGTTCTACAGATACTGGGATGAAACTTAATATTTCTAAACTTTTTCCTCTTCTCAAATAAAGAATCATAGCAGTACTTAACTTTGCTCCAAAACTAAAAATCACCACACCACCATCATCTGGCTTTACATATTACAGTATGTTGCACCAACCCTGTTACAGAAAGTTAAGTCCTGTTATCCTGTCTTTACAGATGAGGAAACAGTAGCTTAGAGGGATTAAGTGATTTTACCAGGCAGTAACAAAGACAGGTGTTCTTACTTCAGATTTTGTGCTCTTTCTACATAATCTTGGTGCTAGGACTTGATTCAGGGATCAGTCCCACCCCTGAACCTAAGCCATAGGTATAAACTATCAGGTACTTTTTATCTTCCTAAATCAAATATCTTACTTTGAAGTCCAGGAACACTTTTATGAACAGCATTTGGGAAATAAAAATAAACAAGGATGTTAAGGATATGGCATGGTTTAACGAAAGGCGTGGAGACTGAAGTCTGTATTTCTAAATGGAAAAGCCAGTAATGGGGATCCCACAATTATAGCTATAACTGATGTTGCATTTGGCTAAAACCAGAGAGGAAATATTCCAGCAAGACTCAGGAGGCCCAAAGGGTGTCACATTGCCCCTCAAACATGGATTTGTGTGGTATATGGAGAAATGTTTCTCTGACACCCTCAAATGAATCTTGAACCAAGAAAAATGTAATGGGTCATGGCAGAAGGACTTACAAAGTTCAAAAATATACATTATGAGCTCCATTTTGTGAAGAGATGAAGCATTTGGTTATGAAATCCAGGTACCCAAAGTTACAGGCAGCTTCTGGAAATTATTAGCATCTCTAGGCAGCCAGCCACAGTACACCAGTGTCATCAGAGATTTCACACGTACACTCTGAGTAGTTATTTCCTGCAACTAATTGCTATACAGATTGGTATCTCATCTGCAATCTGCCAGAATAGCCATAAATTAACATCTCAATCCAAATAGCCCAGCTTCATTGGGATTCTGCCCCAGTGTTATCTATGCACAATATGGCATCAGTCATTTCCTGCCCTAGGAGGAAATTTGTGAGATGCCTGTGAGAGTTATGGAATCAGACCAGGCTTAGTTTTTTTTCTAATTGTTTAACATGAAGAAGTTGAGAGGAGAAGAAAAACAAAACAAAAAAAAATCTGAAACAGATTGTGATGACTGCTTTATCTTAAGGCGACAGATGGATGATATTTACTGATCTTGAAATTTCAGAAGAATTTTTATTTTTTTCTCCAAGAAAACTTTCCCGTTCCTTAATCAAGATTTTACTTGGGCATTCTCTGGTGACCTGACACAAGGTAGATTTTCAAAGCCCAGTTCTTCCGGTGTGATTATTTGCGCTCGACTCTATTAGCTGGATAATAGCCGCATCCCATTACCTAGGACTGTCTAGACAGTGGCAGCTGTTTCTCCTTCAATTCTAACATTCCCGAGCTGAGTTTTCTTTCCCCCAGTACTAATCAGGTCACCTAGAAATTTTACTCAGCTAGTCATAGCCTCTACATAATTTAAATCAGTTATAACTTACTCTCCCTTTTCCTAGTGATCCAGCCTGTGGATAATTCATGCTCTTTCTTTTCTTTCTCCTTCCTCCTTCCTTTGGCTTGTTTACCTACCAAAATTCAAACCTGTCAACTCTTGGCTGTTCTGCAAGGCAGAGAAGGTTGGAGCCATTGCTCCGGTTTGATTTGGGTGTTTACCATAGATAATCATTCACTCTTTCAAAAACAGTACTGCATACCTATCATATATGAGATACTGTGGGTGCTGTGGGAGATGAAGATACAACTAATATTATACCTAACTACTCTATAACTGTATGTTCTAGGGGACAAATGAAACCTAAGTCAGAAAAACTGAACAAGGCAGTCTATGGTGAGTGCCGCACGGCGGTACCTACCAAATGGTATGGTTGTACCAGATGACTAAGTTTTTCTAAATGGGAATGATTAGCTGTGGAAAAATTTCAGGAAGATATTGATATTTGAACGGGGCTTTAAAAAAAGAAAAGGATGCCAACAGAAGGAATGTATTTATTTATACCATCCTGTGTTCCAGAAGGAACTTCAGAAACGGGCATACAATGCAATCAGATAATGTAATATTTAAATTAAGTGGGTGAGGAAATTGGAACAGAGTAGGAGTGAATATATGAAGCTGAGAATGAGGTTGTTATTTTTAAAAAGTACCTTATGGCACAGGGTGCCAGGTAAGATTAGGGAGATAACCATTTTAATTATCCAGACCCATCCTGTCCTCTCTTCAACCGTGGGTAGAGGATAGGGAGCTCTCTGACAGAAGGACTCATCAGAGAAGGGAACAGCTCTGGGGAAGCAGCAAAGGCCATTCACTGTGTTCTTGTCCTGACCACCTAGGTCCTGGGATGGATCCGCAATGGGGAGTCGATGCTCAATGCCAGCCTGGTCAATGCCAGCTCTTTGTCTGAAGCAGAGCAGCTGCAGCGGGAGCACGAGCAGTTCCAACTGGCCATCGAGGTAACACCCAAATCTGGCTACACGCTCTTCCTCCTTTCCCCTTTCTGCTCCGTGCATCAGGCAGGATGATTCCTCAAGATGTAATGAAGCCCTTACTGTTTATAGTGAAATGGCCAGGTAGCTTTTCTACTACCCAGGAATTGCAAATTCAGGATCCATCACCCCAAGAGGGCTTGGTATTAGAAGACAAGTATTCACACTATGAATGTGGATTTGCTTCTTGCTCATTGGTACCCTTAACCTTCAGGGCCCTTAGTCCGTTGATTTTTTTGCGCGTTATAGGCTATGCACCATGTGAATGGCGCAAAGAATTATTCACATAAAGATCAAGCTATTAAGGATAAACAAGTGCAAAAGCCATTAGTAAATTAGGATTCCATTTTTAAACATTTGGTTTACATGTAACATTTAGATTTATTGTCAGATTCTGCCTTTTAATAAGAACAATAATCACAGGAGCAGATTGCACTAGATAGATTGTTTCACCAAAAGTATTTGTTCCATCATGCAGATGGAAGTCATGTTTAAAGAAAAAATTGAGGCCAGAAGTTCACCAACTAAGATTGTTTTAAAGGCTGTTTTAAAATAAAACTCCACTTATGATAACCTAATATAAATTTTGTCTTGCCTTAAATAATACATTTAATTATCCTTTCTAGTAGAACATTCTCTTTCCCAAAGAGATTTGAGCTGATTGCTTTAAGCTAGTGTGGGAAAAGAGTAGGAAATGGGACATGGAAATGATATTAAAAATAAAATAAGTTCAGTACCAGCGGGAAAAGAGATAAAGAGTGAAAACTTCGAAGACATTTATTACTGTGATTCAGTACAAAACTCAGCCCACTTCTGAGTGTGTAAGATATGGAAAAGCATTATCTTCTACTAAAAAAGTGATTGTTAATGAGGATTTTACACAACAATGACAAAATTTTAATTGCCCGTGCCAATAAGTATATCTTTAATAAAGTAATCCAACTGATTGCATTAACCAGTGCTATCAGAATGACAAAATTCCACCTGACTTGCATATGCAGCATGTTGTTGCATCCTTACTGAGTAGAAGCTTGCTCAGCATAGATGTCTCTTAAGTAAATAGCTGCAAGTTGATTAAATATTCTTGAAATTGATGTTGAGATAGAGGTCTTTGTAAAGTTTATATCTATGGTTTCATGAGGATATGGCAGAGCATATAGGATTTCTGGATGATCTTGGGGACGTGAGACAGGTGGGGTCTGCAGCATGGCTAGAATAATGAAGAGAATGGAACCAGAATTTCCACTCTCAGAGAAAAAAGACATAATAATGGGTTTATGACGACAATTATATGCTGGTTTCATATATTGAGGAGAGGCCAGATAATTACCATAATCACTAAATGTTCATTTGGTGAACCCTTCCTTTATATGAGAAAATGTAGATACCATTCTAATTGATAGAGATCAAATGATGTGATGTGACATAGAAGAAAAGACATAGATTTGGGGAACAGGTCAAACCTGAATCTTATTCCTTGGTCGTATGCTTTTTAACAAGCCTGCGCCTTCATTTCCTAACCTGTGAAGTGGGAATAGTAATATTCACCTTGTAGTAGTGTCATGAGAACTAAAAAATATGCATAAGCACAGTGCCAACTGTAGTGCACACTTGATTAAATGACAGCAATTCAAGTGCTTTTAAAATAGTCCTTGCCCTGAGAGTTTCTTGCCTTTGGAGTTGCACTGTCTAAGTATAGAGAATCAGCCAAGCATTCGATGAGTGTTGTAGTTCAGAAGAGGGTAGTTTTTAGTGAGTCTCAAGCTGTCTGAAAAGGCCTCTTTCAGGGAGGTTGGACTTGAGCTGAGCTTCAAAGGGAGACTGGGGCATAGATGGGGAGAGGCTAAGAGGTGTTCATTAAGGCAGGAAGAATGAAGACAGCAAACACAAGAATGTGCATGGTGTGTTTTCAGAGGATTTTGTAAGGGAGTAAGTAGTGCATGATAGCGGCATGGAAGTAGTTAGGGCCTCATCAAGAGAAGCATCTGTGACATCCTCTAAAGTGTGGGCTTCATTTCATAACAGTGAGGGAACTCCTGAAGGCTTTTAAATTGAGAAAAGACGTTTGTAGCATAAAATTAGAGTTTTAGAGCTGCAAAGGATGTGTGAAGTCACTTCATCCAAGCAGTTCCTATTACAGAGAATTAATCTGTCAGAAATGTAAGGGATGGGTTGGATGGATTAAACATGGAAGGCAAGAGTGTAGCTAGGTGACCACCATAGCAGCCTGGGTATGAAGAGGCGAGTGCTGAACAGCAGGCAAGGATGACGATGAAATTATAGTTAGGTGGCAGTGAGAAGGGGCCATCAAGAGAATGGCATAATGCCATGAGAAGACTTTTAGATGGGGGAGGGGTTTAGTTATAGATATGAAACCTGAAGAAATGTCTGGGAGGAAGGTGGAGGCTCTGAGAGGGCAGTAAAGCTACCTGCATTCATTGGCAAGGGTTCCTCCTGTCAAGGAAGCTCTCTCACTCTTCTACTGATAATGCATCTTTGTAAGTGACTAACGTGGGCAGACAGATCAACCAAATTGGTGCTGCTGACCTAGGTGATAGATGTGGCAGGCAGCTCACCCTCAAATCCAAAGACAATTGAAGATGAGGGTCAGGTGTCAGATGAGAGATGTAGACTGGGGAGTCATTTACAAAGAGGAAATAATAAAAGCCAGGAGAACAGATGAGAGCTCTGCAGAAGCCAACAAAAACCAAGGATGGACTGTGGGGTACCTCTGCATTTAGGAGACAGAAAAGAAAATGGTGCAAACAAGTAAAACAGAGAATGAAACCAGTGATTTACAATGGATCATTTCTGCCCATTACTTTTCCTAGCTGCTTTCAGCAATGAGGAACCCAAGTGCTGATGCGGTCACTAGGATTGCAGGCTGACTCAGTGGCAAAGCAAGGGAATAAAAGAGTCTAGGTTGCTAGAGGAGGTCCTGCTAACATAACTAACACTGAGTACAGATTCAGGAACCAGGGAAGCCAGGAAGTGCTTGATAGACTGGGAAGAATACATAGGACTGTGGGGACTACCATCTGGGATGAGGTGAGAGGGGAGGTAGAGGTAAAAAGGAGGGAGGCTATACGCACACTCCCAGAGTGCAGAGTGGATTCGCTCTTGGTTACTGTCCTGGTGCTGCTGCCCAAGAAGAAGGGCAGACATAATTCTGGAATAAGTTATGGAGCTTCTAGCTGCTCACTTTCACTGCCAGCAAACTATACTTTCCTAAAAGTGCAGAGGCCAAATTAGTACTATGTCATTGGATTGAAACGATCCCAGCAGTTGAAGGTGGGATAATATTACCTCTTTGAAGTCATATGATTTATCCACATCAGTACTTTATTTTAATACATTTTAATCCTAGTAGGCTCTCTCTCTGCCACCCAGTCCTCCAGCCTGGTCTCCCCACCTCTACAGTTAATATAAACTCATAGACTCCAAGCCACCACATTTAGCCTGAATAAGAAAGTAAATGTTCATATATATATATATTACATATATATAATTCTAAAGGCAAACACAAATGATGTGGAATTGTTGAGCTGAATTGTCTACGCTGTTTTCTTGGTGAGATCACTAAGGGATGGCGTGAGATGCTTCTCTTTTGCTTAATTAACCTGACAAATTTATTCCTTCTCCTGGAATCCTTTTCAGCTGATTATTAATGTTTAAAATGATTACATTGTTGGCTCAGATTTGTGTTACATGATTTTTTATGTGGTATGTTTATTTGATCTGTAAAATGGGACTGCAGCAATATCCTCCTTTGAAAACACATGATGATGAACAATTTTATGACTAGATTTGAAAAGGAAATTTAACTAATGTATGGACCAGTCAGGGAGCAGGTTTATACACAACTACTGTTCCTCTGCCACAGAAACTGAAACGTCTTTAAAACCCAGAGTAATACAAGTAGAAGAGAAAGGAGTGTGGACAGAAGTTAGAGACCTGAGTGATTCGTTAATGAAAATGTATGATATTCTTTTTAAAAATATGCTTTAAAAACAATGATGTATTTAGTAATCATGACAGAATGTTTGAATCAGTCATTTAAAGCTCTTTAACTTTTCTGCATCTTTCCACTCACGCCTCACTCCACCCCCTCCCATACCACGCCTGGGTTGTTCCCATGGACCTCTCTCTCCTCCCCTTGTGCCCAGTCCCTCTTTCATGCCACTTCCTTGCAGAAGACGCACCAGAGCGCCCTGCAGGTACAGCAGAAAGCAGAGGCTCTGCTCCAGGCTGGCCACTACGATGCAGACGCCATCCGGGAGTGTGCTGAGAAGGTGGCTCTCCACTGGCAGCAGCTCATGCTGAAGATGGAAGACCGGCTAAAACTGGTCAACGCCTCGTGGCCTTTTACAAAACCTCTGAACAGGTGAGGCAAAGGGCTCTTGGGTGTCTAGGGATGAGATTGATGGAGGATTATTTTCTGAATCATACTGCAAAATCTGCAGCATCTACCATAGAAGCCAGTCCTCTTGGAACTAACCTTTGGGTAGAAGAATGATTTGCAGAAACAACACGGTTGGCTTCCTTATAATACTTTTCATTATAGAAGTGGACCATGTGATTTATTTCTTATAAATTTCTCAAACTCATTGGATCTAGCTGTTGAAATAGAAATTGGGTGGTTGTATGCTGAAAGCTAGTTTGGAGTGGTATCGGTCAGCTGCTGCCACAAAATACTGTGTAACAAATCACCCCAAACTCTGTGGTATAAAAACAATAACCTTTTAAAATTTTTTTTGCTTTAGTACCTCAAGTTCAGCTGGTCTTGGCTGAGCTTGATACAACTAGCTCGAAGCTGCAGACTGGGTCTAGTTCTATTTCTATGCCTCTCATCCTCTTTGACCAGCAGCCACTTGAGGCACATTTATGGTGAAAGCCAAGTGTGCAAGAGCCCAAAATCTACTGTGCAAGTACATTTCAAGTTTCTGCTTGTGTCAGATGCTCTAGCATCCTTTTGGCCAAAACAAGTCATGTGCTCAAGCAATATTAATGAAGCAGGGAAGTATATGCCTCCTATGGAGATTAGGAGAGGAGAGTGACAATTTGCGAACAAAAATCTAACCCACCACAATCAGGCACTATGCATTGCTGGAAAAACATATAGCTCTTCACTCATGTGGCTCTAGTCTAATGGAGGAAACACAGCTCTCTGTCAGTGCAGAACTATGAGCCTAACTAATAAGATGGTATAGCTGTGGGAAAAAAGGCAGGAAATATTCAGCAGGGCCATAGAGATGCAGACCCAGTACCGTTACATCTGTACTGCAATATGCACAAGGGCTAAGAGGATTTTTAAATGATTTGGGTGATGTTAGGGACTTCCTTTCATGAACTAGAGGTTTAAAACAGGAGATATGTTATTCAATGTAAAATACGTTCCTCATTCCAATTGCTCCCTAGTAGAGATGGATCGCAGAACCATTCTCTTCTGGGTAACTTATAGGGACCATGGGAAAGTGTCTAGGAGCAAATATAACATGTGTGTCTAAGGGCCCTGCAGCCAGTTTGCAGTCTCTACACCTCCTCTCAGTTCTTTCTTCTGTTGTTTCAGAGATACGATGCCTTCAATGGCCACGGAAATGGGAGCAGCAGATTAAGATGATAAAGAACTTCCCCTGTTGCTCTGTAAATTCAACACAATCTCAATCAAATCCCAACAAGCTTTTTAAAATAATAATTGATATACTGATTCTAAGATTTACAAGGAAATGCAGAAGAACCTAGAGTAGCCAGGTCAATCTTGAAAAAAGAACAAAGTTGAAGGAATTACACCAACTGATTTTGAGACTTACTCTAAAGCTGTGGTGATCCAGACAGAATGGTATTGGTGTGAGATAGATACAATGGATCAGAACAGAGTTCCAGAAACAGACCCACATATATAAGTCAGTTCATTTTTGACAAAGCAATTTAATAAGTACAGTCTTTTAAACAAGTGATACTGGACAGCTAAATATTCATATAAAAATGAGGATTGATCTCTGCTATCATACACAAATTTTAATTCGAGATGGATCAAGATGTTGAAAGGGACAGAGCACTAGATTACGAGTTAGGAGATTTGACCCTGAAATTCTTTGCCAAATGTCACGTTCTCTCTTTAGATTTCTGTTTCTCTGCATATTAAATTAAAGGATTTATGCTTGATGATCTTTTCAGCTTCCAAACTGATCGATTTTAAGTTCAGTACTCTCATGGGACAAATGTCAAGCACTTTTTTTCCTAAAATTTTTAAATGCCTATAATTTCTCTAAGATGTGAGCCTCCTAAATGCTTTCGTGCCTTGCATAAGGAGAGATGGGCAGTGCTAGAGAAGTCAGTTGGAGTTCAGGGACAGGCCTCTCATGACATGAGAAGCATGTTGGCTCAGAGAGTGTTCTGCCTGGGACTTCTTTCGCCTCAGTTCATAACTCAATAAATCTTCTAGCCAACATATACTCTTCATCAAAAGGGATGACTAACTCAGAGGAGGCCAAGGATACTTATAGCTGCTCTCCCCCTAGCTAAGCAAGTAATCAGAGCTATCAAAGGCAAGTGCTGGAATATAAGTGTCTATTGCCTGCATCCTGCCCTAGGCACTGGCACTAGGCTGCCCTGGGTCTCCTACTGTTACACTCAACCTGACTTTCCCTCCAAGCCCCATTCAAAATGCTTTTGTTCTCGTGAGTTCATTTATAAACTCACTTAGAGCATGTCCTCTCAGCATTTTTTGAACTGAAAAGCTTCTTAACTCTCTTTTAGGTTAACCAAATTTGTTATCCCTCTGAAGGAAATGTACATTTTACAATCGAAGGCCTGGAGATGTCATTGCCTTATGTAATACCTTGAGACATTTTTGCTGGGATGTTATTCCCCAAGGAGGGGAAATATAACATTCTTTTATGGCCCATAAGTCACACAATATAGGCAACTTTCTCTTTTACCTCTGTTTGAGGCTACTTCCTATATGGCAAGTACAGATGGTTGGGCAACCCTAGCATCTTCCCCAAACCTCATTTATTTATACTACCTAATTCACAGGTCTATATTATAAAATATATAGTATAATATATTTAAAACCCCCAAATTACCAGTCTCGCAATCTCTTTCACTCCACATACTATCCCTAGGTGATTTCATCAGTCCCATAGCTTAAGGCAGCAACTGTCAGAAGATGATTCCAAAATTGATATCTCAATCATAATCTGTCTCTCAAGCTCCAGATGCTGCATTCTCATCAGATGCCTCCTGGACCTCTCTTATATGTCCCAGGGGTACTGCATACTCTAGATATACAAACTGAACTTAGAATAAAAAATTGTGCACCTGTGCAGAGTTCTCTCGACTGAAGGGCCTCATAAAATACTTCCCAACCAACTCATTTACTGAGTCTTTTCCTCTGCGATTCATTAGGTCTGTAGTGTCTTGGAGAGCTTAGAGCAAGAATACCGGAGAGATGAGGACTGGTGTGGTGGACGAGATAAGCTGGGACCAGGAGCAGAGATTGACCACGTCATTCCACTCATCAGTAAACATTTGGAACAAAAGGAGGCCTTTCTTAAGGTGAGAGCACATTATTCTTTCTGCCTTCTCTCTCTTCTCTTTCTTTTTCTCTCCTACCTGCCCCTACTCTGTCAAGCACACTATATCCTGTGGGCTTTCCATACCCCTGTTTTTTCTAACTTCTTACTTAAAAGGAGGCATTTGTAGGAAGGTATTGACTACTGAATTTGAAAGGTTGAAAGGCCATATTTCAAATATTATTTCTTTCTCTTAGCACTTTTTGTACACTTAGGCAATTAAGATAAACATTACTATTGGCGCCATATTCAAATATCCTGAAATTCCATTGAAGTTAATTGAGAAAAATGCTTTTACTTACTTATGTTTGGTTTATAAAAATATTTTAATTGAAATATATAACTCTAGATATAAAACAATATTTTAAAAAATCTTTTGTTAATGGATAATATAAAATTTAGGGCAAGAATTAAAGAAATAAATTTAGACACCTTATTCATTTACTTATCGGGCTAACAGTTATCAATTGCCAATAAATGTAACACTGTTCATTCTACTGTATGAAGAGAGAAATACCTTATTTTGTTTGTTTTAAATTAAATTTATTGGGGTGACACTGGCTAATAAAATTATATAGGTTACAATTGAAGTGTACAATTCAATAACATATCATTGGTATCTTGACTGTGTGTTCACCATCCAAAATCAGACCTCCTTCCATCACCATATGTCTGTCCCCCTCTACTCTTTTCTACCTCCTTCCACCCCCTTGCCCTCTGGTAACCGCCTTACTGTTATCTGTGTCTGTGAGTTTTTATTTGTTTGTTTGTCTTGTTCATTCATTGCTGTCAGTTTTATATCCCACATATGAGTGAGATCATATGGTTCTTGACTGTTTCTTTCTGACTTATTTCATTTAGCATGATGTTTTCAAGATCCGTCCGTGTTGTCACAAATGGCAGTATTTTGTCTTTTCTTATAGCTGAGTTTTTACTACATATGTACCATCTCTTTATCCAATCATCTCTCAAAGGGTACTTTAGTTTTTTTCATGTCTTCTCCACCGTGAATAATGCTGCAGTAAACATAGAGCCCTAACTTCCCAGGGAGGAAGCACTGGCTTGCTCTGCACAGGAGGCTTTCAGCTATTGTGGGAAGTCCTCCAAACCTTTCCTCCGGCCTTTGATCTTTTCTTTGACAGAGTCTTCTGTCTTAAAACTTATCTAAAGACTCCATTTACTCTCAAATTCTTTCCTCTCAGGTTTCTGAAAGTACAGAAGAGAATTTTTATACCCTGACATGTTACCTCTGATTTTCCACAATTCTATAATTAACTGCCTTTCTTTTATTAGGGATATTCTGTACTTGACCACCTCTTTGAATTTTATTTTATTTTTATTCTATTTTTAATATGGCCTCCCCTGCCCTCCTCCCATCTATCTGGTGTCTGCACCTGCATTCAATCAGAACCCTTAGTAATTGGCTCTTACTGATGAGATTTAATAGAAATTCTCCGATACGGAGCTTAAGATGATTTTTAAAGTCTTCTGTGTTATAAAACAAAATTTAAAACAAAGCGGCTTAAGTGGATCATGTCAAAGATTTTAAAGAGAGATATATAGGTATTTCTTCATAAAATTAAATGTTTATTTTGAAGCAGGAAAAGAGAAATGTTCTGGTCTGATGTTTTCCTTGTGTGCCTAAAACCATAGTTGAGAAACTCCCTATTGTTGTGTGAACTGTATGCCCAATGGATGGAACCTGGAGCTCTCCATTTGTGTGCATCAGTTGATCTATTTTGCATTTCTTAGCTTTGGACCACCATTCAGCTGTTAAATTTATGGGCCTCTGGATGGACCCACCAGCAGTCTTTTACCAGACCTCTCAGAAGCCATTGCTACTAGTACAACACATTTTTTTTTTTGCTATATATTTTATAGAAGCTAAGTGTCAAAAGGTTTTAAAATTTAGCAATTTCATCCAAAGATAATTTAATTCTGAAAACTGTGGATTAAAAATTAGTGGACTACTTTACTTCTACAATCAGGAAAAAAAAAAATGCTTTTGAAAGAAATTCAGAACATCTGTGGTCTTGAGAGAAACTAGTAATACCGTTGGTAGACCCAGATTCTAGCCCCAACTTGCTTCATGACTCCTGCCCTGTCTGGGTCTCAGTTTCCTCCCTGGAAACAATGACATGGAACAGACCTGTCCTCTCTGCCACCCCCTGCTACTGTAAGCCCTAACGGGGGTTAGTTCTTATTCCTTAAGATAGAGCAATAGGATGTTTATTAGTGTTGTTGAGGTGAGTGAGGATTGATTTGATGGACAAGTACATTTTTAAATGTGGGTAATATCCACTTAGATTTGGAACGTATGGTTAATAGGTTAGTTTCCCAAATGTGCTTTCCCAAGTCTAAATTAAACTAATGTGAAAGTGACTTACACCACTGGTCATATATAAGAGGCATTCTTGTGGCAGAAGAAAACCAACCAGAGAGTGAACATAAGTAATACTGACTCATCGAATAGTAGTCAAGGGATGGCTGGTTTCTGATTTTTATCTGTGATGGAAATGGGAGAGGCACAGGGAGTAATTCTTTACTCAATAAAAGCTCCTGCATTGGAATGGAAGCGTCCATGAACCACAAGTGGCCTCTGCTCACCCAGAGCTCCAGAAGCTCCTTCTCCGGTATCTGTCCTGTGTACCTGTTGGACCAGACCTTATGTGTGGGGCTTCACACCTTTGTCTCCCTCAGGCCTGCACCCTGGCGCGGCGGAATGCTGAGGTGTTTCTCAAGTACATCCACAGGAATAACGTCAGTATGCCCAGCGCTGCCAGCCATACTCGGGGACCTGAGCAGCAAGTGAAAGGTCAGTGTGAGACCGGCTGGCCACGAGCCACTTCAGCAGCATGGACCAGGGCTGTGTATCTGGCCTTCATGAAATCTCAGATGTCTTGGTTCTTCTCCTGAGATAAGAAAAAGAATAGCACGGCCTGGGGTGATTCATGGGAAATTTTTTTAACATGCGTCAAGATTCGGAATGGAAAAATAAAGATAAAATTTTACCCAAAACATTTTCATTTATCTTGCATCTAGAGCAGCGCTGTCCAGTAGAATTTTCTGAAATAACGGAAATGGCCTGTATCTATGCTATGTCGTATAGTAGCCACTAGTCACATATGGCTCTTGATCACTTGAAGTGAGCCTGGTGCAACTGAGGAACTAATTTTTACTTCTATTGAATATTCATCAATTTAAATGTAAATAGCCGAATGCGGTTAACATAATGAACAGTAGAGGACTAGGCTATCGTACAGCCTGGAAATGAGAATCATAAAACCAGGTTCTAATCCTGGCTTTATTATTGCTTAGGCTTTTAAAACTTCAGCCTTCTTATTTAAAAATGAAAAGGGGTATCTAGACTCTTGCTGCTCACAATGTGGTGCCCAGATCAATGCGCTGATATCACTCAGGAGCTTGTAAGAAACACAGAATCTCAAGCCCCAGTCAAACCTACTGAGTCAGAACCTGCATTTTGGCAAGAGCTCCCCATATCTCACGCCAAGCAGATGGTTTGTGTGCACATAAAATTTAGATAAGTACTGATCTAGATAATCTTTACTATCTCTTAATTCTGTAAAGTCTATAATTGCATGGAAAAAATCAGTAACCTTTGAAAACTGCTTATTAGTTGACCAAATTAAGCTTAAAGAATTAATGGTGGAATTGCTAACTCTGGACCAGGAAGAAATAAGCCTTTGAGTGGGTATAGAATTTAACAAATGTCATCTTGACAGAGCAGAGAAAAAGAGCGCTGGAGACCCAGGCCAGGGAAGGCACTGGAACTGGCTTGGAGAGAGGTGTGGGGGCAGGCTTGGAGAGCTGCAGGGCAGAAGGCTGGAGGTGCTGATCTGCTTTAGGAGGAGCCCCTAGTCAGGCCGGCTCAGAGAACTCAGGACGTGAGTGGGTCAGAGGCCAATGGGAAGAATGAAATTTAAGAACCAAAATTCCCTACAGAGAAGAGGGAAGCAGGGTGCCTTTTCCAGATGTGCTACTATTTGTGGTGGAGTGACCCTGTAGGTGGCTGACATTATGTCACCCCCCCCCTTCCTGCATGTTTCAAAGCATATTTTCTGACTTAAAATACAGGTGGCAGCTTGGGTGGGCCGGTTGCCTGCCGAGAGCACACATTCCACCTGCACCTGAATGTGCTGAGTCGCAGGCAGAGGGAGCAGGGCGCATTCTGCCTCCGCGGGGGCAGGTCGTTGCCCCTGGGAAAGCTTTCAAGAAACGGGAAATGAAACCTGAAACTGTAGGACTTTTGCCCGATCTGGGTTCATTGTTTCAGCCACCACCATAGAGGGAGCTGCAATGAGTAAAGCTCTGACTAGGAAACAAAAAGACAGAAGGAAACACAGGTTCTCACTCATCCGCCCAATTGAAGCTTCCCCGAGCAGAGACTAATAGACTCTCCTATATCCATTTCCTTTCCACCTGCTGCCTGGACCCAAAGCCAGTGCCACGTATTTTAAGTTTGTGTTACAGAAGCAATTATTGCTGCATGACAACCAAAAAATTCAGTAGTATTCAATTGTAAGTATTTATTGTTCAAATGGGTGTGTGTTGCCTGGGGTTCAGCTGTCTTGGCCGTCTTGGCTGAGCTTCGGCTTCAGGCTGCAAGTCTAGCTGGCTTGGCTCCTTCCCTGCAGGTTGGGTTCTCATTTGTCCCATGTGTATTAATTCTGGGACCTTGCCCGAAGGGGCAGTGGTTACCCAGAACTTCTTATAGTGTTGATGGCAGAGATAGAAGGTATAGTGTCAGTGCACAAGCACATTTCAAGCCCCTGCATGTGTGGTATCTTCTAACCCATTTATCCAAGCCAGTCACATGGCCAAGCTTGAGGCTGGGGTGAGAAAGTACAGTTCGTCTCTTTGGGGAGGAACTAAAAAGCTGCAGGACAAAGGCATAGATATAGGGAGACGTGAATAATTGGGACCTATAAAAGCTCTCGGCCAAAAGGAGGAGAGACAGATTCTGTCCTTAGAGAACCAAACTTCCATGGAACATTAAAAGTACACAAAATTAACAAAAACTTTGAGTGTGAGAAGTATAAGCACTAGTGTGGGTTGTGAACTTCTTGCAGAGCACAGTAACTTGTGTGTTACAGCCCACATAGCCCTGGAGACCACAGTAGCTAAGGACTCAGGTTTTAAAGTCAAACAGCTCCATGCCTTTCTATATGAATGACCCTGGGCAGATTACCTGTCCTCTCGAAGCCTACGGAGATAATACTGGTGCGTGCATCATGAGGTATTGTGAAAATATGTGCCTGCTACGTAGAGAGGGCTTAATAAATATTAATATTTCATATCATCATAGTTGTGTATTTTATTGGTATATAATTAGCAAAAGAGGGAGGCAGATATAATACAAAAACATTTCTTTGCTTCAAGCACAGAATATACTGTTACAACACTCAGGAAATCTATCCGTGTAGTCAGCTGCACCGGAAGCAGCAGGAGAAGTAGGGAGGGAAGTGACCTGGGTGAACACCTACCATGGCCCACTGTGATGCCACGTGATTTGTTCATATTCTCACATTTAACATGAGTAGAGGTAACGAGAGATCAGCTTTCAGCTTTTCTTAAGATTGGATCCAAAACACCATGGAAGTGTGGGCCTAGAGACATGATTCCATGTGGACACGATTCCAACACGCCTTCCCTCTGCCCATAATTTAAGTTTTAAAACTGCAGCTCTGCTGTTTAAGTGCTGTGTGCAGAACAGTGAGTGTGGTGTATGGCGTGGCTTATCCACGCAGCTCCACCAGCCCTCATGCTACTGTCCCCTCCCACTGTCTCCTAGAGCTCCTTAAGAATGGCTGGGATTCCTGTCAAGTCTCTCCACTCTTGTAGGCTCCAGGGGCCTATTGAGGTAGTTGTTGTTTTAGGGACTGACGCTTCCTATGGTCTCTTACCATCAGGGACTAGTTTGGGTGTAAAAAGAATCAGAGTCACTTTTCAGTCACCCTGGGGCATACTCTTCCCCTGTTAATATTGATGGAACCTCATCAGCAGGCCCTCACCCCAGTCTGCCCCATCTTGCTCCCCTCTGGGAAATTCTCTCTGGACCAAGCTTTTGTTGTCTTACTTCTGATGTCTGAATTAGCCCCATGAGGAGGCTTGAAGGTCACAGTTATCCGGCTCCTGGGATGTGGAGCCAAAGTGGCTGGTCAGATTTGTTCAGTGCCTGCCTTCCTGTGACCAGCGCTCATCGCCTCTGTTCTGCAGCCATCCTGAGTGAGCTCTTGCAGAGGGAGAATCGCGTCCTGCACTTCTGGACCTTGAAGAAGCGGCGGTTAGACCAGTGCCAGCAGTACGTGGTGTTTGAGCGCAGCGCCAAGCAGGTACGATCAGAACTTTCCCTGGCTTTGCCTCAGTTCTAGGGACTACACAGTGGCCACGATGACCAACACCTGGGACATCCAGAAGAGAGTCATCGCAGCAGGCAGAGTGGAGGTGGGAGGTGGGGATGAAGTGTGGAAAATGAACAGGCTGTCCCTGACCAGTCATCCAGCCTTTACTAAGCAGTGTATTCAGTGTTTGGTACCAGGAGTTGGGAGGATATTCTGGGGACAGATTGCCCCTAACTCATTCACGATGATACTGGGCTGGTCTAATGGACCAGACACTTTCTTGACTGGTTGGACATTCTCAATCTAATAGGGAAAGGCTTATTTAAAGAATCAGCTTCTAAGCTACATGCTGATTGACTCACGCCATCATTTCCTAGGTCTGTCACGCAGCCCTAGACCACAGCCTTTATGGTAGCATGGCATGTTTTCCTTCTGACACTGGCTTTTGGGGGGCTTGGTGGGTGATTTCCTCCCACAGGCACTGGACTGGATCCAAGAAACAGGTGAATATTACCTCTCAACACATACCTCCACTGGAGAGACCACAGAGGAGACTCAGGAAACTGCTGAAAGAATATGGGGAATTCAGGGTGCCTGCCAAGGTAAGGAGCATCCTGGAGCCTTCCCCAGATCTACCCAGCACTCCCCAGTCTGGCCAACTTTACATTGTGGGAGGGAGGACAGCCTCTGTCTGCAGAAATGCTTACCCACAGTGGCATGGAGGGAAGCAAAGGTAGGACTGTCTACTCTGAAACCCAGATAACCCAAAGAATTGCAGCAGGTGGGCAGAGCATCTGTGTGCAGGAAGTCAGATTCTATATACTGTGCTTCCAAATACTCATCTCTTTGCTCCAGGTTCTAGAGTATGATATATTTCTTCAGACCAAATAAGGCAAAGAGGTGAATTCATGTGAAATGCACATTGTATATATGAACATCTGCACCTACCACATGTTCTTGAAATTTGAGTAGTTTGAGAAATCCACCCAATAGGAAAGGCCAATAGCTGTGGGTGGGTTTACAAAGCAGGGGAGTTTATTTCCTGAGCTGACTACAGTTAATCTGAAATCCCCATATAAGTGGACTTACACAGTTCAAACCCATGTTGTTCATGGTTCAATGGTGCTTCCATCTGGCCTCAGACCTGCAAATGAGCCAGACTTGGGTCTCTGGGGACCAAAACAGGCACCATTACACATACCCCACACCCTCACACCCCCATTCATATTCATACTGAGGCAGAGAATGCTGTAGTGGGAGGAAATCTCATTTTCATCTGTTTTCACAGCCACGATTTGGTCTGAGGAGACTTGGGTTTGAATAAAACGCTGACCTGTCTGAACTCCCTCTTTGTAGTGTCCTTGCCCGTCACTCTGGGCTCCCCGCCATGGAGGAACCTTTCTTGGCATCACTTCCACATGTGCCAGATGCACTTCCCTGAATGAGAGCTGGTTTTATGGGTGTCAGCGGGGAACATACTAATGCCTGCCCTACCCAGAGATCCCTCTGATATAGTAACAAATGTTCCTCTTGTTTGCTATGACAAATGAGGCCCCTAGTTTCATTTCTGAGCTGATAATTCAGAACTGGTTATCTACAGACCCTCCATTATGAACTCTTGATAGTGGGGGGCCTCCCCCTGCATCACTGTGAGCCTTTGGGTCTTATCAGCCAATGTGAAAAGCTGTCAGTACAGATAAGAGACTCTTTTTACTACAGCCAGATCAAACAGCATCGGGAAGGTGGCAGGTGCACGGAACCCTTTTCACACCCAAATAAAGACGGCTTGTGAATTGCCCACTTTGCATCTATCTGCCCTGCTCCAAATAGTGTCAGTAATGAACCGTTAAGCTGAATAGTATCAACTCCACTCCTAGAATTAGGATCTGTCCATAACCAAAGTGGAAATGTGGAGAATCAGCCAGTTCAGTTCATTCTTCCTTTACCGTCTTCTTCCTGCCTTTCTCCTCTTTTCTACTCACCTTGTTACCACCCTAATTGGTTCCCCATGCTTTTGGCCTTTCCTTCCTTCCAGTCCATCTGCTCTTCATTGCTGCTCATCTTTAAAACACTACTGTGGTCACATTACCACCCAGATCAAGCACTTCAATGATTCTCCAAAGCCATCAGGCCAACACTCAACAGCTTCCACATCTGGACCATCTTGCTGCCTCAGCTTATCTTGTTATTCTTTTATGCGAATTTTGCATTCCAGCTGAATGGTTGTATTTCCTTACCCTCTGAGAGATACATGATACACTTTCTTGCCTCTGTATCTTTTCCATACCACTTCTCCACCCAGAATATCCTTCCTCCCCTCTAGTTTATACTTTTTAAAAGCTCCCACCTTTCCACTTAAGTGACTTCTCTGGATCCTGCCTACATGTTAGAATATGACTGGGCCCATCCCTGCACTACAGCCCTCATTGTCGGTACACCCTTAAGGCAGCTGGTGTGGACTGTCTTGTTCTCTGGTAATCTGTGTGCAATGTTGTCTCCTGTATGAACCATCATTGAGATCCCGAAGGACAAGAATCATGCTTTATTCACTTACCTGACTGTATCTTATGGATTGAAGGGAGGCCACAAACATTTGTGAACATAATGGAAAAAAGAAATTTGGGTAGGCTTGAGAAACGACTCCCCAACATCTATATTTAATATGACTTCTTTACTTTGGCTCTCTCTGCTATTTCTCCCTCTTAGCTATTTCTGTTAATGAGGTTTCATTCTCCCATCATGTTCCAAGTCTCAGGGCTATTTGTTATTAGAATATCTACAGGATAATAATCCATCTGAGGAATTGCTGTTGAAAGGCAATAGCATCCTGCCCACCCCGTCCCATTTCCCAGAGACAAACCTCCTTTAACCAGCCATCTTTGGATTTAATCCTTATAACCAATAAATTCAATGTTAAATGGAAACCAAATTGAATTTACCATAAGAAAACAAAATATGGTGGATCTCATGATCAAACATCGCCATAGAGTATGTTGAATTATTATACTCTTCTCCAGAGAAACAGATCAAGTAGAAGAAATGCTGAACATAAAAAAGTACTTTCTATATAGTAATCCACAAAGGTAAGAATACAATAAAATCAAGACAAGATAGTAGGATAAAAAGAAAACAAAATTTTCTTGTTGTGGTATGCTGGGGACAATCCAGTTAGAAGATATGTTCCTGTAGTGGGTTTCAAATGTATGAGGGGTCAAGGCACACAGTGATAGGAAAGCTCAATGATCTTGACATCTGGAAGAACTCCATTTCTGATAAAAGCAAACTTTAAAAAAAATTCTTTTTGTTTTTTAATATTTTACAGTTCAGTGGTTTTAAGTATTATTCACCAGGTTGTGCAACCATTGCCACCGTCTAGTCCCAAAACGTTTTCATCACCTTAGAAACAAACCCCACTCCCTTTAGCAGTCACTCCCCATCTCCTCCTCCCCTCAGCCCTGGCAGCTGCTAATCTACTTTCTATTTCTATGGATATGCCTATTCTGGACATTTCATATAAGTGAAATAATAGAATGCTATATAATTCTATATAATATGTGGTCTTTTACATCTTGCTTCTTTCACATAGCATGCTTTCAAGATTCAGTCATGCTGTAGAATGTATCAGTACTTCATTCCTTTTAATGATTGAATAATATTTTGTTTTATAGATATACCACATTTTGTTTATTCATTAGTGGGTGGACATTTGAGTTGTTTTCGGTTTGGGGCTACTTAAATAAGGTTGCCGTGAACATTTGTGTACAAGTTTTGGTGTGGAAATAAGTTTTCAATCCTCTTTGGTCCCTGGGAGTGAAATGGCTGAGTCAGATGGTGACTCTATGTTTAACTTTTCGAGGAACTGCCAAACTGCTTTGCCACAGTGGCTGTATGATTTCACATTCCCACCAGCAGTGTGTGAGGGCTTCGACTTCTCTACATCCTTCCCAACACTTGTTATTATTTTTTTATATAGTCATCCTGGAGGGTATGAAGTGGTATGACTGTGGTTTTTATTTACATTTTCCTGTGAGTAATGATGTTGAGAAACCACTTTTTTAAACTGGTAGTTTTATCTCTGAAAGTGAAAGAAGCTATGCGATAAACTGGGCTTAATTCTTATTAACAAAAGAGAATTAAGTAATAATGAAAGTTACTGGAGCCTTAGCTAAACTAAATTATGTCTTGGAATTTAGATTGTGGGGAAAGGGAACACTGAGCATGTTATATAGGCACTTTAGACTGAGAAAAGTAGAATCTAAATAGTTCGATAAAAGATGGGCATAATTCTATTTCTGAGACTCTTAAGTGTGATGGATATTTTTGAAAGGTTCATTTGTTCATATATAATGACAAACTCTCCCCTGTGTGATACATATGAAGATTAACAAGAGAACAAGGAGCTCAACGGGTTCATTTCTACAAACAATGTATTAATAAATACAGGGAATATCAGCAATGAAAGGCAAATTAGAAGACTATAATGAGATTATAAGAGTAATACCAGTGAGACTAAATCCTAAAGACTTGTGAAATGTGCTGAAAATACCAAAAGAGCTTTTAAAACCTATGTTCAGAGTAAGGCTCACCAATTAGGAGAAGATGATATACTGTTCAAGGATCAAAGGAAGGAAAAGAAAGAAAAATAAAAGAGCTACTGAACCCTTCTTTTTCCAGCAGATAACATAGAATTCAAAGTGGAACTGGCAAGACATACATTAAGGGGGCACATGAAGTCCAGGATAAATGAGATGTCAGTTCTAAATTTCTAGGCCCAAATAAGGCATATTTCCCAAAGACTCCCTTTTGTTCACAAGATTATGTCCAGCCTTTTGAACCTAACAATCAAGAACCTTTACAGTCTGATTCCCACTTTATCGGTCTTTGTAAGTTACTCTCTTTTGGTGGCCAGATTTGAGTTTCAAACTGGCCCAAGCTATGAAGGGGAAAAGATATTGTATGGCTGTAGCAGCTCAGGAAAAGCTGCATGACTCAGCCTTATGGGAAAAGCAAGAAATGTGGTGTAGTCTACATTTATGGGGATGAAAACTGGGATGTCACCCAAGACTAAGGACAGTTCCAGCAGCCACATTATCTGGTCATCTCATCGCAGGGGATCAGGGACATATTAGCATCATTCTGCTTCTCTTCTCTCTGCTGACTGCATTTTCACTTCTCCTCTACAACCAGCTACCCCGTTCCCTGTCTCTGCACTTCATATTACCAGAGAACTCACCTCAATTGACCCAGCATATTGCCTCTGTCACTGTTTAGACAGAGCTTTTAGGACAGGACAACTCGGAAGTAACTGACTACATATTAATGGGCTTCCCTCATGGGACATTGTACCTCTTACCTCATCAGCTGCGGCCAAGCGTTTGGCAGGTCGCATGATGCCACCAGAGTCACCCATGTATAAGAAATCATTTCAGACTCCTCTCAGCTGTCGGGATGTTTGGTGTCCAGTTCGTGGGCCAAATTTATCATCTAATTCTTCCCAGTATAAACCCTTGACTCTTCCTGGTCTAGCTTTACACACCTCCCAAGATTTACTCACTCATTTGCTCATTCATTTATTCAACATTTATGGTATGCCCACTGTTGTCTAGATGTTGGAGATACAAATGAATAAGATATAACACTTATTTTTTAGGAGTTCACAGTCTAATGAAAGAGGTACGTAAATAACTCAGTGTCATAGATGCTGAAGCACAGGCATATATGTGGTACTGTGGGAACACTGGGGCATTACCCGCTTGGTTTCTTGAGAGAAGAAGAGATGAAACAGGGTCATTGGGTTGAAAACAAGGATGAGTAGGAGCCACTCATGACAGCACGAGGGGCATGTGAGGTTCAACGTGGCTGGAGTTTAGGGTCCATGGAGAGCAGTGGAGACAGTTACAGATGTAGGTGAGGGCACATAGGGAAGGGCTTGTCTATATTGGCCATTTTATGGTCTGTTTGCTCTCCCAGGTTCCACACATACCCGGAATACCCTTGGTCAAAAGCCATTCTCCTTGTTGACTCTGAATCACAGTTTTGATGTTTCAAGATAAAATTTTCACTAATAGGGCTATTGCTGCCAGCTGTTTATTAAAACTCCACCTCATGCTGAAGTCTTACTGAGAACAGAGAATAAATATGTATTTCCAAGACTTTACATAAAAATGGATTTCTTGATTATAGCTACAAAAATTAATCTCTGTTGTAAGTGAAAGCAACACCCCCCCCCCCCCCACACACACACACACACAAAATGTTTTCAGGGAAAAAATTCCTAAATGCAATGAAATAGAAGTCCTTAGGATACCAGGACTTTTTCTCAACCAATTTTCACCACTACTAATTCTTAGCCTTTTTGTGACCAAGGAGATGTTCCTCCTATCCCCATGCCTGCTTTCTTTTCTTCACACCAGAGCTCTTTGGGCCCCTTGTCTCCCAGGCCTGGGTATCAGCCCACTGTCCTGAGCCAGGAGAGACTCAGATGTGTTGAGTGAATTGCTGGAGAGCTGTACCCTAATTCACCCCCGTCGTGTGGCAGGCGAGGTCCTCTCTTTTTGCTTCTCTGACATTTCTTGGGAGGGTCAGTAATGGGCAGTGGGCTATAGGAAGCCTGGAAAAGTAAGGGACACGCAAGGGGATGAGAAAGACTCTTCTGTCTTTCTACTCTTCTTCCAGTGATTTTGGCGTGGTTTTCTCCGTTCTCCAGGTTGTAGCATGATCCAAACCATACACATACTTTCCTCCAGTCCAAAATACTATTTCAATATTCTTCCCTTTCTCTTAAAATCTATTAGACGTCACTGATACATATTTTTATTCTATTACATTTTTTGAGGTAACACTGGTTGATAACATTACATACGTCTCAAGTGTACCTTCTGTAATATATTATTTGTGTATTGCATCGTGTGTTCACTGCCCAAAGTCAGATCTCCTTCTGTCACCATCTGTTTGACCCCCTTTACTCTTTCCTCCCCCCTCACCCCCTTTTCCTCTGGTAACCACCATACTGTTGTCTGTGTTTATGAGTTTTTGCTTACATTTTAGCGTTTTAAAACCCAAACTTAAAATAAAAGATGAGCAAGTGTTTACTTGTTCGAACATCCCTTCCATTTCCATATCTTCCGCAGCACAAGTCCCACCTCTCCTGTGAGACCTTGTCTGCCAGTGCCAGCCCGCCTGTATCTTTTTTCCTGTTTTAAAATTTCTGTAGTGTTAACTATACATACCTCTCATTTTGACATTCCATTACATAATGCCCTGAGTTATTTAACTACTCTCTGTGAAAACTTGTCCCCTCTAGAGATACAGAATGTTCCGGGAAAATGGTATCTTTTTTTCCTTTTTTTTTTTTTTTAACCCCTAATCTGGCCGCACAGCATTCTGCATAGTCGTGTGGACAGAGTAGAACAAACTCTTGAACAAACTCTTGCTAGGAATGAAATTAGCCCAATGTTTATCAGAGCTCCATCTTACTAGAGACAGGGTACCAGGGGTGGGCGGTGAAAGGGAAAGAGTTTACTCTTAAATCTGCTCGTTGGATTTCACTAGATCCTGACATGTGCCACCTTATCTGATGTTTACAAAGCGTACGTTAAGCCAGTACAGTGAAAGGAGAGAACTAGCTACTATGGAACAGACGCCAACAGGCTCTGTCACTCATGGGTAGTATAAACTTAAACAAGCTCTAAGCCTCTCTAAGCCTTCGTTTTTTTTCATCCGTGGTTTCAAAAGAGACCCACGTCACCTCCCTCCACCTACCTCCTAGGGATGCTTTAAGACTCAGATGAGTCTCAGATGTGACATTACCCTACTCTGTAAACTGATAAAGTACTAAGCAATATAAGAGATTCTTACATCAATACTCATGTTGGCTAACATGTACTGCTCACCGAGTCCTTAACTGTGAGCGCTGTGTTCCAGACACCATTCTAAGCATTCTGCATTGCCAACTCATGTCGTGCTCACAATAATGTTATGATGTTCGTACTATTACAATCCCTGTTCTGGGGATCATAGCAGGTAAAGGAACTCAGGCACAGAGGGTTTAAGTAATTTGTTTAAGGCCTTCTAGCTAGTAAGTGATAGAGCTGGGATATAAACTCAAGCAGTCTGGCTATGAGGTATCTATGGCCTGATGTGAAGGAAAAAAAAAGGGGGGGGAGTTGGGGTGAGGGCCATGAGAGTAAATGGAATCTAGTAACTTCTGACCGTCTTTTGGAGCAGCAAACAAAGGAGAAGGTGAAGCTTCTGATTCAGCTGGCTGATAGCTTTGTGGAAAAAGGCCACATTCATGCCACAGAGATCAGGAAATGGGTGACCACAGTGGACAAGCATTACAGAGACTTCTCCTTGAGGATGGGAAAGTACCGGTACTCCCTGGAGAAAGCCCTAGGAGTCAACACCGAGGTGGGTGTGGAGGATGGCCAGCCAGGGCATCCTCTTTTCTCGTCTCCCTCGATACTACTGCTCTCACTGCTGTGGAAGGAAGCTAGGTTTCCAGAGGTGTCTTTCTGAGCTATAGACACCTAAAGCACTTACCTTGTGTAGTTTTCCTAGTGGAGGGATGGATCTGCTGAGCCGCTGGCCCCTGTGATTGGTGCTATGTCTGTTGAAAATTGGCTGGCTGGGGGTGCAGCCTATGGCTACAGATAGTTTTTCTCCGTGTAGAGTTAACTGTTGACTTTGAGGACTAAACCTTTTATCTTGACTTCATTAGTGCCATCTTCCACCCAATTATGTTAATCAGCAAATTATTAGAGTCCCCAGTATGTACAATCATGCACTTTCAAGAATAAGGGATGCAATTTGTGCAAAAGCTATTTCACATTTCAACTGAAAAGAGGTACTATTTGCCACGAAGCAAGGGAAGACTGACTTTTAATCTCTTCTGGATAATAGGGGTCAGTGACCTATAAGTTAAGGGCTAAAAACAGGCTGGCTGTTTAATCCTACAACTTGTAATTCTTAAATCTTTAAATAGGCTCACGCTCTAAAGCAGAGCAGACTAGAGAGTGAAAAGGCCAGACCACTAAAATTGTAAGAATGAATGTCTGCCGTAGGCTTTAACCTATGAGGTTTTTTTCCTAGAGGTTTCCATCCTGTATAAAACCAAACAGTGGTTGAAATAATCAAGGATGAGCAATTAGAAAATTCAGTAATTGTTTTATCATTTAACTTTCTATTTCCAAGGTATGTTGCTTATTTAAATTGAAAAGGAATTGCTTTTATTATTTTCCCTTGCCAAATGAAAGTTTTCTTATGTTTTTATGTGTTTCTGTTTCACACATATTTTAATGAGTAATAAATAATCTTGGACTAGTGTGTGTGTGTGGTGTGTGTGTGTGATTTTAATCAGACCAAAGTCCTTGGGGAAATAAAACACTAATCATCAAATGTGTTTGTTGTTTTCCATGCTGTGGATATTAGCCTGAACATTTGACCTGAACATTTTATCTCTCTTTTATTTATAAAAAAAAATTATCTCCATTATATCTTTCTCTATTTTTCTCTTTCATCACCTTCCTCAACTCTGATGAATTGTTTTCCCAAAGCATCTCCAGGGTGACCTCTGCGATCTCTCGTGCAGGATAACAAGGACCTGGAGCTGGACATCATCCCAGCAAGCCTTTCAGATCGTGAGGTCAAATTGCGGGACGCCAACCATGAAGTCAATGAAGAGAAACGGAAGTCTGCCCGGAAGAAAGAGTATGTTTGGGGGAGCTTCTGTCCAACTAGCAGGCTCCTCATCACTGAGCTTGACTTTCACTGCCACCTGCCCTTTTTGACATATTAATATTTCCTCATAACCACCTACAGAGGTTAGAATGGATGTACATGATGCTTCCACCCACATTTCATACCAGTCAAGTACTGTAGGGCATTGGATAGTGGAAACAATGAATAACATCAACCTTTCAAACCATTTCATGATCATTCTGCTCTCTTTATATTAGTGTTTGACACAGTTACACATATCCAGAGATCTTACAAAGGCTTTATGAAAAATATTTTGACAGATTCCTTTTGAGCGATGCTGGAAAAAAAAATAGTGTGTCTTAAGATTAAGAAGGCTTATGTAGTTGATTTTATCAAAATAAAGAAGGACCACATGTCCTATGAAGCTAAAGAAACTGAAGCTGGTCTGCGAAGTCAGAGCTTGTGTTTCTATGGAGTGCATTAGTTTTCTGAGTTGCTGTAACAAAGTATGACAAATTGGATGGTTTAAAGAACAGGAATGTATTGTCTGGAGCCTAGAAGTCTGAAATCAGGGTGTTGATAGTGTCGATTCCTCCTTAGGCTTGGAAGGGAAAGGTCTGTTCCAGGCCTTTCTCCTTGCCTTGTAGATGGCCATCTTCATGTTAACCTGGCATTCACCCTGAATATATGCCTATATCCAAATTTCCCCTTTTTTTTAAGGACACCAGTAATTTTGAGATGGGGGCCCACCCTGTTCTAATATGACCTCATCTTCATTCATTACATCCATGATGACTGTTTCTAAATAAGGTCACGTTCTGAGGCACAGAGAGTTGGGACGGCAACTGGGAGGTGGAGGGGGCACAATTGCACTCCTAACAGGGAGGGAAACGAGAAGTCCACACTTGACCAGATCTTCCTGCTGGGCTCTCTCTGGGACACCAGAGAGCCAGAGGATGGTCATGGGTGTGTGGAAAAATAAAACAATATGGCGTAGAGGGTCATGGAGCTAAATTACTCAGAAAGACACAAAACTGTAGGAAGCAGATAGAGAAGAAGGTAGAAGAATGCCAGAAACCCAATGCGGTAAATTCGAGGAAACTTTCTCAAGCACGTCAGATCATATTCCTTCTGATTTTCTTTCTTTCCTTGTGTACCATGCACCTACTAGAAACTTTGCTCACATAATCTTGTTTAGTCCTTGCAGCAATCCTGTGTGATCAGCTATTTTGTAAACAAGGAATCTGAGGCTTAGGGAAGAAAGTTCTACCTCTAGTCACAATCCAATTCCTGTTCGTCTGACTTCAAAGCTCATACACTTTCCATTGTACCCATGGAGTAAGAATAGTAATGGAATGGCTGATTAACTCCTGCAAAAAGGAATTCATTGAATTAATAATTTGAATAAAAGGCCACTGCTACAAAATGTATTGCTTTAAGGAAAATTCCGCCATGATAGAGGTTCAGGAAAAGATGCTGCTCACTTTAATATCTCTTGTGAAATTTCCAACAGGGAGACAATCTTTCTCAAAAGTTACATCTGATGGAACACCTGGAAAAAAGGGGTTTTCATTATGAACTACTATGAAAAATCGACATGAAAAAAATCTAAGCTAGATAAATATATATGTGTATATATACATATATATGTATATGTGTATATATACATATATATGTATATATGTATGTTATATGTGTATATATATGTATATGTATATATGTGTGTATATATATATATGTATGTATATACACACTCTGTGCTTAATTGGATATTATCACATATCACATGCCAACTAGGAAGCACCGTTTCTAATAAAAATTGGTGAGAGAAAAAAAACGAAGCCAGTACACCATAATCAAAACTCATAAGCTTAACAACTGCCCCGGCACATTGTGTTATTTAGGGGCCAAGGAGGAAGGGAGCTCTGTCCTTGCAGATGTATAGCCAAAGCTTCTCTCTACAGGAGACTGAAGAGCAGTCGGTTAACATTGTTCACTTGTGCTCTGCTTGTGATTGCAGGGTCAGCTTCATGCATACCAGTCTGTGCTGTAAACGAGCCCCATTAGAAATAGTCTTAAAATGCACAGGATGATCCAGGCCAGAGGTCAGTGAACTATATGACCCACAGGCCAAATCTGACCCGCCACCTGTTTTCTTTAAAGTAAATTCATTGGGGTAACAATAGTTAATAACCACCTGTTTTATGTAGTCTGTAAGCTAAAAATTCTTCCCTAAAATTTAAATGATTGAAAAATATCAAAAGAAGGATAATACTTTGTGATGTGAAAATTAGATGAAATTCTTTTGCATCCATAAATAAAGTTATATAGGAAGACAGCCACACTTATTTTTTTACATATTGTTAATGGCTCCTTTCACCCTACGATAGCAAAGCTGAGTGGTTGTGACAGAGACTGAATGTCCCACAAATACATCTGGCTCTTTATAGATATACGTTTGCTAACCTCCCTGTCTTGGTGGTGGTGTCTTGGCATATGTTGTTTTTAGCTTTTAAACCTAGTTTAACTTATGGTACTGGGAACTGTTTTGGTGTAAGTCAAAAGTTCTACTGAACAGAAATTGTCGTTCTGGGACCTGTAGGAGAAACGTCGGAAGCTGAGATTCAAGCTATCTAGTTGGTGAGGATGGATGTGAACGGTGCTGCGTGCTTGTGCACACATGCGAACACACATGTGCAACCGAGAACACATACATATCAGCACAGAATCACAAAATAGAAGAACCAGGATGAAAAAGGGAGAGAAACTAGAGAACCAGCTGAACACAAACATTCCAAGGGGACACAGAGCAAATGATCAGAGTGAGAGGGACTCAGAGGATAATACTCAGAAGCAAAGAGATTTGAAGGAAGGGAAGAGACATATTTTGGTAAAGTAGAAAAATAGGACATTCAAGAATGTCATAAATGCTGGAGTGGGAAAGTGAAGTTTGGAGAAAGGGAGGTATTATATCTCTGACCAACTAAAAGCCCGTGTGTCTCCTCCTAGATTCATTATGGCTGAGCTGCTCCAGACAGAGAAGGCTTATGCGAGGGACTTACACGAATGCTTAGAGGTAAGTCTTGCAGTACTCAGTTCATAGCTGTATTAGAAAAACGGCATCCTTGCCAGTGTCATGTCTTTGAGAGGAGCACAGTGCTCTTCATCTTCTCCCAGAGCTCACTGAATAAAAAGCCAACCAGGGGAAATCTTTCTCCTGGAGTCAGTACTAAATGTATAGGAGTTTAAAGTACTGTTGAAAAGAAACTTTTCTCAGACTCAAGCTAGACCCAGCAAAAAAAAAAAAAAAAGAAAAAAGAAAAATATATATATATGATACTGGAATTCAAAATAAAATATATGTATTTTTATTTGAATTCCAGTAAAAATACATATATAAAATATTTTTTTATTTTGAATTCCCGTATCATATATATATATATATATTTTTTAAACCATGGCACAGTGAACTTGAGTTGAGTCTTAAATCTGCATCCTCCCCACGACACTCTCTGAGACAGGTACACATTTAAGACATAAGAAAAGTGTGGAGTTTATGCTCCTGCTAAAGGTTGGGATGTGTTTTCCTAGCACCGGTTCAAGATAATAGAACATTCAGCTTTTCTTCCTTTCCATTCTGGTTATTTCCCATCTCACTTGTTACACTCTAATGCATTCCTAGTCTGAGTCTTGTCCCGCAAGTTCGAAGGCCTGTTTATTTTGTCTGTAGTTGGTGTGGCAGTTCTTGTGCATGCTAAAGCTATTGTTGTCTTACAGACCTACCTGTGGGAAATGACCAGTGGTGTGGAAGAGATTCCCCCTGGGATTCTTAATAAAGAGCATATCATCTTTGGCAACATCCAGGAGATCTACGATTTTCATAACAAGTAGGTTTGTGGAGGGTGTCAGTGGAGCACACTTGGGGCCCTCCATACCCAAGAACGGGGCTTCCCAACAAATGAATCAAAACTGGTCAATCTCAGTACATTTTTATCTGGTAGATTTTCGACGTCAGTCGCTGTCATACTTCTTTCTCACTCACCCATCTTTTTCCACCGTTGTCCAGACTTCCTAGTGGAAGGTGAAGTATTCAGCAGTGTTGTCTTAAGAGACCTAAGTGGCAGCATCTTCATATCTAGTCAGGATGATAACCAGGCTTTGAGGAAATAAAAGAGCTTCTCCTCATTAAAATTCTGGGGGATCCTGACATTAGAATTCATCTGAGGCTAACTGTTCTTCCTCGTGGGCCTTAGGTTTCAAATTCTAATGATGTTTTTTTCACTCTCAGTATTTCCTCCATCCCCAACTATCCCATCATCCCTGCTCTCAACCAAAACAATAACATAGATAGATGATAGATAGATAGATAGATAGATAGATAGATAGATAGATAGATAGATAGATGATAGATTAAAATACCTAATGGAACACATTTCTTGACAGCTTATAAGGGAAAATATCAGTTGACCCTGTCTGTTTTGCTGAAATAAGTTGAATCATGGAGCACTAAAACCTCACAACTCATTCTGTCCAGCTCCCAACTCGATTCGAATATCTTTTCCATAGCACACCAAACAACACGTTTCATTGTTAACAGAAGGTCAGCGAGAGCATTGGTGGATTAGTTATGTAACCAATTAATGGGAATAACTCAGGTTCTAAAATACAATTAGGAAATCTCAAGGCACAAGGAATATGTTGGTGGGAGGTCCTAGAGCTTGCTTAGGATCCTGCTTCAGAAAACAGATAAGAGGTAAAGATTCGATATTGTAGGATACAACTCAAAGACATTCCTGGGGTCAGACTAGTCAAGGCTTTTACTGAGTTCAGTAAATGTGCTGGAGATAAAACTGCCGGCTCCAAGAGTTCTTGAGGAAGCCATATGTACAGGCGTAGCAGCCACCCTCAGGCAGGACTCTACAGTAGCACTTCCCAATGAGAGAAATATTCCATGTCTGTGCTGTCCCGTACAGTAGCTGGAAGACATATGTGGTTGTTGAACACTTGGAATGTGACTACTACTACTGCAAATTGAATTTTTTATTGATAACTTTAGATAGCAGGTCGCCACCACATTGGGCAGCCCATCTCTAGAACATGACACCTCAGTATGGCCCTTTGCTAAGAATTACTATGAAGAAGCGAGAATTGGGTGTAAAAGGATCCTAAGTTCTAAAAGGTCTAAACAAAAGGGGCGTAATGAGTAATCCCCCTGTTACGTCATCAATGGCATCAGTTTTAAAAGAACGTAAAATGTGTAGCTACCATGACATGTTAATCTTGTCAGATTATGAAAATGGTAAACTGGAGGGGAGAAAAAAACCTTCTGACTTTCTGGAGCACTTGATAAAAGTTCCCAGACTTTTATTATTATTATTATTTTTTATCACAAATTTTAACATTGGTTTGTCTGGAAATCTCCAGACACAAAAATAGTCTCTCCTCATGCCTTTTTAATAAGAACCAATAAAGCCATTTTTGACCACCGATTCCAAATTCCATCATCTGAGCTCAGCCCAGCCCAGCATTATCTCATCTCCCCCAGGATGTCCGAGAAGACGGGACTGGTGGGCAGTAAGTCACATTACATTGCTTTTCTGGTTTATGACCTTTGGGACTGAGTCAACACCTCTCGCTTTCCTCATATTCTTACCAAGTAGAGAAGTATAGAAGTCTAGAGATGACAGTGTGAACTTCCTGTGAGCCCTGCTTTTGTCAAATTAATGTATAAAGGGAGAGAATATTCATTTCCAAAGTGATCAATTGTAACAAAATATCTAACATAACCGCGCTTCTCATCTGGTTTCACTGTATCACTCCAGTAAGACATGGTAAGCAGTTTGGTAATTTTTAAGAAGCTGAAAATCTACCTACCAACTGCAAAATATAATGTTAAGAAACCCCTTTAAAAAGTCAAATTAAATCATATAGAATGCTGCACTCTGTAGAGGAGTAAATTCAATTATCAAGAATACAGCTACCCAGCAAATGTTCCCTATTTATAACATTATAAGAAACAAGAAAATGAAAACCAGCCACTGACAAACCAAAAGAGATACCACAAAGATAAAGTTCTTATCTTTTTACAAAAGCACCTTTTATCCTCTCTAAAAGTCACTTTACCTCTTGTTGGGATTGCTTCGAAGCCCATAACAATTTAGAAGCAGCAACTAAGAATCAAGAATGATTTAATTCCAGGAGCATAAAGTAAAACCTGACAGGAAAGAAGACAGACTGCAACAAAAATGTGCAAAAGAACAAAAACAAAAAAATCATAGTGGTCAAAAGCTACTCTGTATTGGTGCAAATGATCCTATATCCCAATATAGAGCCCAGCACAGCCATGTCATGCAGAATAGCAATAGTAATCAATATTAGTAATAACTTCAAATTATTAGTATATTCTGCATTAAAAAGCAAAGAGCTCTATAGTGCATTTGGAAAGCTATCCAAGGGTGATATGGTATTGATCTTTTTAAATAGTGTCACTTTGAAAAATGACTACCAAGATTAGTTGTGTGTGTGTGTCTTTCAGGAATTCCCAAGCACCAAAGTTTCTGTAAAGAAGAACAATCTATATGTAGAATTTAATACTCATGAGTAGTGGTTTTAACACAAATTGGAGGTTTAGATGGAATGATACTTCATCTTACCCTCGATTCTCTCCATTTTTATACCACATTTCTTTTCTACAGAATGCAGTGAATTTATAAAATCCTGAAACTTACCTACACAAGAACTAGATCTACTTCTTTTGCATTTTGCTAAGCATTCCAGGAACACTCAAATAAGATAGTGTATTCCACAGGCATGCTACCCAGGTCCCACACCATTATATTAATTACCTGAAATAAGTCAGTTTTCCGCAGGCATTGAAAAGGCAAGCGGGGGACCAACAACCAGGGCTTGACAGTCTTCCTGCACACTCCTTCCCTCTAGTACTGAGCATTCTCAGCCTGGGGTGTTCCCAGGCCCGAGGCTGAGGGAGCAGGGCCAGAGCTGTGTAGGACTGAGCTGGGAGCACTGGCCGAGCCAGAGTCAGCCTACCAGGGTCAGCAGGAGCAGAAGGTGGTGTGCAGTACAGGGTGCAGAAAAGGTAGAGCAAGTGACAAACAGTTAATGAGCAACCGAACCAGGTCCACATTTGCGCCATCTTCCTGGAGTTCCTCCTTAGGCTACCCCTGTGCTAGTTTGGAGATGGAGCTGGTACCTGGTGATGAGTCAAACCCAGCCTCCGCCCTCTGAGTTCTGGGAACTAGGTACCAGTGATAAGGGTGGAGGTGAGCACAAATGCAGTTCAAAGGAGCAAAGAAGCCTCAGTGTAATCAGAATGGCTTCACAGAGGAGGGGGCATTTAAGATGGAACTTAAGTAACAGGATTTTTATAGCTAGAAATGGCTCCCTCAGTGAGGGAGGAAAGTTTGAACAAAGGCCCTCCCAGGAGGAGAGTGGTGAAGTCTGGCAGGGAGGCTGAGAAAGGCAATGGGAGGGGTCTGCGAATGAATCTCAACCCCGAATCTCTCCATTAGAGATCTGGCTGTCATGCTGTGTTTTGTCATGTCTGTGTCTGTGAGATTGAGGTAAAGGAAAGGAGAGCTGGTGGGTGGATGTCGTGCAAGTCAGAAACAGAGGGGACAGGGACGCAGCAGAAGGGAGGAAAAAGATAGAATGAGGTGGGGAATAGGATAAAATACCTAGACAAGGAGGAGTGAGACAGGAAGTGAAGCGGGTGGGTGGATAACAAGGGGGAAGGAACAGATGGGGAGGGAGAGAGAAGTGGGAGGCGGTAGTGGGGGAAGGAGATAGGAAGTTGGGGGCAGGTGTTGGGGGAGAGAAGGAGTGAAAGAAATGTATAAAGATCTGGCCCTCCCTGGAACTACTATCCTATTGCAGGCAGGAGAATCAGCAAAGTGTTTTTCAAACATTTTTGAACACGAACCAAGGGAAAAGATTATGTATTATGTTTTCATGTAGCGTATAATAGGGCATTAAATTGTTCAAAATAACACCCTCACAATGTGTGAGGCATGCTGATATTGTAGGTGAGGTTCCATTTCTCCTCCTCTCCCTCCTCCTTTTTCCCTTTCTCCTTCTCTTTAGTGCTGGTTTATACCCACTAAATTGATTTTACAACCTCATGGGACACAGTGGGTCAATTTGCAGCTACAAAGCGAGGAGGTGACTGCAGCAGGTGCTGAGACGAAGGATGAAGGATGCACAGCCCAGGGCAGGGGGCAGGGCCTCGCTGCCAGGCTGCTACAGCAACTCCTTGCCTCTCCCACCCCTTCCCGACACACACCCCCTCGTTAATATATGCACATGCTACGATTTCTGTGCTGCTTCCCCTCTCCAATGTCTTTGTTGTTTTATCCCATTTACAGAAAATCATAGACATTAACAAAATATAAAAGCCTGGAAAAAGCCTTTAAAGACAATCTAGTCCTGTGCTACTCCCTGGTTTTAGAAAAGGTTGTGACCTGCCCACACCAATTTATTAAGCCAAAGATTCCAGGTCTTCATGACTCCCCATGACATCACACTGTCATTTTCTTAATGTTTAAATGTCAAGGAAAAGGAAAAGGAAAAGGGAAAGGAAGAACTTGTGAAGTTTCCTTAGGCGCCAAACACACCCTTGAAGGGATGACTGCAGCCCTGCCACAGCCCGTCGGAAGGGCGGTATCAAATGCATCTGTGTCTCTGTTGTTGCTTGTTTCTTCAGTAAGCTGTCAGCATTGGTACTGGCTAGAGATATCGAGGCGCACCCAAGGCAAAGCAGAGTCTAAGCGTTTATTCGGATGTGTCAAAGCAGTGTTCATTTTAGCTGTACACACTAACCGCTTAGCATCCATGCCTAGTTGCTAAACAGCACATTGATTGGTATGTATAGCATTAAATGTGAGATTTTTATATTTTAACATTAAACTCGTTTTATATCTATGCAATGCTTTTCTTGATGCATCTGATCACACCAGTTCAACAAAATTAGGAAATAGTAGCAAAAACCTCTCAACCGGTAGCTGCTTAGCAAGGTAATTTCTGCTTGAGGTTGGCGGTTGAGGGTGGAGAATATGGTGGGTAGGAGTCCAGCCCTGCACACCTGTCCCCTTCATCTCTAACCTAGGCTGAAGTTCTGGGCGTGCAATGAAGGGACCGAGCCAGCTGATTCTCATGGCTCGGCCTGAGTGATCACACTGCCGAAAGCTCTTCCATGAATAATCCCACACCTTCCCTGGAGTGCACACGACTTTCCATTAGTTTAGTAGCTGCTGCAGTATGTTAACCGACTGTCCTCGCCCCTGCAATCTCTGAGTCTGCTAGGTCACTAATGGATTCTTTAGAAATGTTCTCTAGTTCCACTTGTATGAAAGCAGTAACCCAGCCCTGCTTTGATAAGGCAGTGTCCTGGACTTCCTGTTAATAAGTGATCCTGATGCCTTCCTCCCCACCCTACCTCCAACTTTATGTATCCTCCTCAATGTTCTCCCCCCCTACCCTCGCCACAGCCCCACCCTGGGCATTACACCAAGTGCACATGCATGAGATCAGCACATGCACACACACATGCACGCACTCAAGGTCATCAGCTATAACCCCCTTTAAATGCCAGCTGCACCCTTGATGTGCAGGTCCATCTGCCTTGACCACTTCGTGAGCCCCTCAGTGAAGGATGTGCTTCTCCAGAAGCACTGGGACTGTACAGCAGATTTACATTTGGAAAGAATAACAAAATCCAGATGACTCAGGGTACCTGTGGAGGTGGTGCTGTTTCCAAGGTTACTTAATGACAAACCTCAGAAAGTCTGTCAGTAAATGCTGGAGGTTTCATTTCTCAAGATTCTGTACAAAGCCAGAGGGAAGCATTTTTCTCATGAAGCAACTGCACAATGTATTGCATTGTAATTACTTGATAGAGTAATGACATTGCTTAGATTTTGACATTTAAGTTTATTCATGTCTTAAAGAACCACAGACATTTACACAAACACTTAAACTACTTGCTTTGCTCATTCTCCTATGATTTGTTCCAAGTAATTGTTGAAATGGTGAGAGGACCAAGATGTTGCTATAGAAATGATGGAATATTCCATCATTTGTGAAGAGAGTTGCGACCTCTTGTGCTTTCGTTTAAATGCATCCTGTCTATTTGAAGTAGGTGGAATGCTATTGATCAGACTTACCTAATCTGTTATCTTCATGAGCTTCAAATGAAAAACAAAATAGAGTTTACTATTGCTACTTGCTTTCAACAGTTTCATTGAGATGGTAGTGAAGATTTTATTCAACGTTATGAATTCATATACCTAGCACAAGATTTTTTTTTTAATCCTAAGCTTTTTTTTTTTTTTTAATTCAGTTCTGTAGAGTCAATGTAGAATCTGCCAACTGGAAGCACACTGGGATCTAGGGCAGTTGCCTTCAGATGCTGGTCAGTGGACTGGGTGCGTTGCAATTACCCAGGAAGCTTTTCTAAACAATGCAGATACTCAGATCCTTTTTCTCAAGGTGGGCGAGGGAGGTAATACACGGCCAATTGTGGGGACCACTAACTAGGGTGTTTCAAGAGTGTTCCTTGAGACAAACTTTTATACTCCCACCAGAAGTTTTCCAGCCCAAAGAGAAGTTTGGGAAACACTGCACACTGTGTCACTTCAGAGTGATTTATAATGTACCTCATCAGGTAATAGGATTTTGGAAGTCCTACAGTGAAGAAACCAGCTTACCCCAGCATTTCCCAAACTTAAATGATATGTGACTTTGGAATCCAATTTTTATGTCAACACCCAACCAAGATTCCCCCTAGGATATGGTTTGAGGGAAGGTAATCTACTATAGATTTTTTAAACAGAGGTTTGGTAGAGAAAGTTCCCTAAAAATAAGTCTCTAAAAGTGGGAAAGAGTGTGAGATATGTACGTTTATCAAAGAGAGTATGAGTTTGTTAAGGTTGAGGAGCACCGATCTTGAGGAAGTGATGTTTATTTAGTGCCTACTACATGCCAAGCTCTTTAACTACGTGAGTTTATTATATCTTCCCAACAGCCCCACAACATTGTTATTTAAAGATGAGAAAAATGAGGTTTTGGAAGACCCCTCTCACGGCTGCGACTAAGTGTGAACTCTGGTTCTTTAGCCTATGCTTAGTTGTAGGAGGAAAGGAAAGTGAGACATGGCATCAGTAGAAGGCCGGGCTAATGGCGGTTGCTGTTAAAACCTCCATTTTCCAGAAAGGCATTAATTGTAGGAATAATATTCTATGCATTTAATTTATTTTATAGTGCTTTTATTTCTTAAAGATTTTCAAACTGAGCATCTTCCCATAGGCTTTCCCTAGCTGCAATCACAAAAAGTCAGGGAATTGCACTATTTAAATTCCCAGGATTTTTAATAAAGTTGCTAGCCCTGTCTTCAGCATCTCGAACAATGATCAGTTCTGTCAGTATAATTACCGTTTGCTTAACATTAACCTTAAGTGACCAGGCCACTGACCTTGGGTCACTTAGGGAAGGAGGGAAACTATAAGTCATCATGGGTGTCCTTGCAACTTCTAAAACAAAAATACAATTTTATATTTTACATGGGAAGCCGTGATCCAGGCTGCTTTACCGTTTATTTGGTCGCCCTTAAAGGAGAAGGGTCTGCAGACCGTGGGAGTCAGAATGTAGGGGTCTGGAGTAAAAGCTTGAGAGTGGGGAGGTGGAGGTTTCCTGCAAGCCTCGTGCGTTTATTCTAGCGCCCGGGGCCTCCAGAGTCTCCCCGCTTTTCCCTCTTGCTTCCAAGTTCTTCCTCCTAGGTTCTCCCTTCTCTGAAGCCATTCATTTTCTGGCACCAGCTCTAGTCCTAGAATAGCTCATCGGATGCTCTTTCCCCCCTTGCCAAGCCATGCCAACCCCACCCCCAGGCCCTGTGCAGTGCATCATGGCTCAGAATTGGGTTTTCATGCATTGTCTTCCCTGAGATTTATATCGAAGGCCTCTATGAGAAATGACCACGTAAGGACCTTGCGAACACCTCCTTAAAAACTACTTGTGAACATGTACATTATATTATTTAGTATTCCTGAAAGAAGAGAGCCACATAATGAAAGTCTCTTAGGATTCAGTTCCAGATATAAAATATATATGAAAATTAATATTATGTGAATATGTTAACATATGATGTTATGGAAATTTTCCAGAATTAACATATTATATATACAGTAATGAGCCAGATTGCTTTGTTTTGCAACTAAAAGGATGTTTCCTTTGTGGCATTTAAAAAGGTTTAATCCTCAATTATAGCATTATATAATCTTTTTTCTTATTTCTATTTTAGAAGTCATTAAATGCGTGTCACCTGCAATTCTTCTAACAGCAGTATATATGATACTTAATTGATTTTTGAGCACTGCATATTTGCATTTCCAAAGCTCAAGTTGCATTATAATTATTCCTGTTCCATAATTCAGATCAGGATACTCTAAAATTTACATGTTAGGAAAAGATGATTATCATTAAATAGGTACTGCGAGGGTTCCCCAAACCTTTTTAAGTGACTCTCTTATTACTAAAGTGATACCCATTTAGTGTATAAAAATTTAAATTGCAGATAGAAACATATATATCATCTTTGATCCCACCCACCTATTATTAGCATTTTGGCCTTCCAAATGACTTGCCAAATTTATTTCTTGCCCGTATATATGTTTTAAACCAAAGCAACATCTTTTTCAACTCTATGACTTATAAGTACACAAGTCACACACACATAAAACCCATAACTAATTGTAATTAAAAGATGTTGCTGGAATGCTTGGACAATATGAATCAAGTAGAATAAGTCAAATCAGTAAAATTTATTTTTTCCAGTAGAGGAGGTAAGTGATAGAATATTTCAGAACTGCTTTATATCTTATTTAATTTTTGAATTTTTAAAATCAAAATTAAATATGAAAGTATAGATTGTGAAGTCCCTCCCACCACTATCTTCATCCATCCTGTTCCTTCACCTGGTTTCCTACAGTAATAGTTTTTTTTTTTTAACCACTTTATGGAAGTGGTTCTTAGTGAAAAAGCCATGTGAAAATAAGGGAGGGTTGTGTTAGCCTCAGCATGATCCTCTGGGGGCAAGAGGTCAACAGAACAGAGATGTCTGACTCAGCCTTTCTCTCCCCTTGCAGCATCTTCCTCAAAGAGCTGGAGAAGTACGAGCAGCTGCCTGAGGATGTGGGACACTGCTTTGTTACCTGGGTAACCGACCTGAAATCCTTCCTCTCCCACTGCCCCATGCTTTCCGGGAGTTCAGAGAGTACCAGATGGCATCACTATTCAGCGTCTGACCTGAGGATTGGTGTCACTGACATTCTAATGTAGGACCAGCGTCTGTAGAGCAGGGCCATGGGTAGATCTGAGGGCAGCAGTCCCTTCCAGAGGAGCAGAGTCCTCTTTGGGACAGTGTGTCTGAGTGCTACACTAAGTTTTCTAAGCACTTTCTAAAACTGAGTTATCAGGAGATTGGAACAAGACCATTACCCACAGTAGAGGAACTACTCTAGCTCCATCCACTAGTTTTTGTTCTGTTGTGTTGTGTTTTGTTTGTTTGTTTTTGTTTTTAACTGGATGAGGATTTGGGAATTAGGTTAGGAATCCATCAAAGTACCAAACCATCCCAGTTCTGACCTTCATGATGAATATGTATTCATTCTTTTTCTTGGTGCTCTTGTTATGGGCCTGTGAATGGGCTGAAGGTGCCGGGTTCTAATTGTATAAATGGAAACAATCTCCATTAGCATCTCCTCCATGTTATTCTGAGCTCAGGTTCGTGATATGAGTGCAGACATCTCTGGGGAGGTTCACCCAGCACACTAAGTGCAACTAAACATGGAAATACTTCTCCAGGGTGAGGAGTTCTAATATTAAAAAATTATCTAATTACAACTTCCACTCAAAATAGGCTACTTACTCTTCAAAATGTCTTCATGATTCAAGAGTTTATGCTCTCACCAGCTCTACAGAATAGGCAAGGCTATGGTTATATTTTATATTTTATAGATGAGAATCTTTCAAATAACTAGGAGATTGACCAGTCCACTGATATATACGTGTCACAATCAGTTATGCGATTCAAGACCCGAGTTGCTTTTTTTTTTATGAACCTTCACATTTGTTTCTTGATATTCTCTCATTTCTTAAGGAAGTCTCAGACAGACATCTTATTTTGTGCTAATACATTTTCTACCTCTAAATACATTAGCCCACTTCACATTAATTCTTATAAATAATTTTTGATCCCTTGCACAGCCATGGAAAGAAAAAACAAGACTGACCATTAAATGAAGAGACTTTTTTTTATCGTGTTTCATACAATTTGTGAATTTGCTTTACAGTCAGTCATAAGTATGATTTATCAACATCTCTTATGGATGATGAATATCTCCCAGGTAGTATACAAACTCAAAAATTGGTCTCAGAAAACCTTTGGTGATTGCATAAAATATGCACATTTTGCCAAGAATTATCACATGGTTACTTTCTTAATTTAAGCCTCATAATCTTAACGTAGGTCTAGTGAAGGAGTAGAAAGAATTGTTTGTAAGGTGTTGAAAGGCAGTGGTTATGACCAGGAAGTTTGAAGTCAGCTTGCCTGGGTTGTACTTCTTTCTAACTATGAGAATTTAAAGTTACTTAAGTTACTTAACCAACCTATGCCACAGTTTTCACATGTAAAATGGGGATGATGATACTACATCCTCTCATGAGGATCAAATGAGTTAATAAATATAGAAAATACTTAGAAAGGCACTGGCATAAATGAAACCTGCTAGAATTAATACGTACCTAGGCTGCTTTCTCAGAAGAGGACATCCCAAATGTTCTAGAGGCACCAAGATGGGCAGCATTCACAAATGCAAAAAGCACTTGGTGGCCAAAATACCCACACCTTTCCCAGTAGAAAGGGTGAGTAGCACTAACCCAGAGCATACTGACAGAAATAAGAAATGAATTTTCACCAAATCATAACATTCTCAACTTTAAGTACCAATCCGGTTAGGACTTATTGCTTAGACCCTGCCCCAAAGGGTCACCCTGCTTTCCTTTCCCCCATCAGTGCTTTTGAGAAAAGGTCACTTGACACACCCTACACACTACCTCCAAAGGAGACATGGTGTACCAGCTCATCTACCTCCGAAATAATATTTTATTTTCATTCTTTGGTTTTTGTTTTTAGAGCAAATGCTTTCATTTTTCAAGATGGGAAGCACAATTGTAGGCAATCCAGAAAAGGGGATAATCGCTAAATAAATTCTGCCCAATTTAAGAATACATTATGATACATGAATTGGTTTTTCTCATTCTTTCTAGCACAGACTAGTATTAAAATGAGCTCATTTTCAGAGAGCTTTCTCCTGCAAGTTTGTTAGGGGAGCATGGGCCAGATGACCCAGAACATTTGCCACAGATAATCCTGTGGCACATTGTATCTGAGGGTTTAACTACACAGCTTTTGATGGGCCTTGTAGGCACAGTCAATAAAAGGGAAAAACGAATGGATGCTTATCAACGTTATTGTCTTTGTTCTTTTTAGGCAGACAAATTTCAGATGTACGTCACCTACTGTAAAAACAAGCCTGATTCCAATCAGCTGATCCTGGAGCATGCAGGCACCTTCTTTGATGTAAGCAGTGATTTTCCATTCTTGAGCCGTGATTTAGCAGGTGGAAATGCTTCTCTACTTTGGTATAGTGGGTTTTTAAGTATCCTTTGTTCCTCACTTTCCTTTATTGGCACCCCAAACCTCTATCTAGTGGATAAAGCATGGAAGAAAACAAAAGCAGTGTTTTTTTGTTTTGTTTTATCCCATCCCACCTCAAGTGCTGTGATTTTGGACAAGGAGCACTTGCCTTGGTGTTTCAACACCAGCCCAAACTAGTCATAAACCCCGTATGTAGAGGAGGCCTACCGTGATGCAGGCGTTGGTTAAGATGTTTGACTTCTGCTTCATATATAGCTCCATCAAATGTCGGAGTTCTCAAAGTGTGGTCCTCAGACCATCCACATCAGCATCACCCGAGACTTGATAGACATGCGTATTTGGACACCTCCCTGAAGATCTGTTGAATCAGAATCTCCAGGGCTGGAGCCCAGCGATTTGAGTTTTAAGGAGCCCTCCAGGTGACTCTGATGCCCACTCAAGTTTTCAAAATGCTATTCTGATGAAGTGATTTCAACTTTGAATACACATTGGAATCACATGGGGAACTTTGCAAAATACTGGTTCTGGTTCCCCCTCTGAGATCCTGATATGATTGCCCTGGGTCTGGGCTGGGCAATGAGAGTTTAAAAGTTCCCAGGTGAGAGTCTTGTGCAGCCAGGGTTGAATACTTGTGCTAAAATGGGAGCTGGGAGAAGAGTCAGAGTGGACAGGCCAGCTGAACAGGTCCTTTGGTTTCGAATGAGGATCCAAGCCAGTGGATTAATGATGGTATAAGTCTGTATAGTGCTGGTCCCCAGAGAGTGACCTAAAGTGAACAGGATCAAATGGGTCACTACAGGTTGAGAGGAAGAGCAAGAGGAAGAGAAGAAATGAGGGAGAAAAGGAAATTTAGTTAGACTGTAGCGTGATGGCCGTTCTGACAGTCGACCTTTGTGACTGTCTGCTTTCATTCCTTCCATAAATATTTAAATGTAAACCATAAACAAGATAGTGTGCTAGGTAGGCCCCCGGAGAATACAGACATTGAAACATGGTTCCCACACTCAAGTTTACAAAATGAACCTTTTCTGGGCATCTTTCTAGCCTGATACTGCCATAACAGAAATGAATCATTAAAGATCTTATTGTTCAATGAATGAATGACTTGAATGAGAGAAAGCTAGGCAAGAAAAAATACATAATGAAGCATCAATATGAAAATGGTCTAAATATCCCAAAGTGGAATTATTGAGGTTAGATTTTGTAAAACAGAAGACTCAAAAACAGTGCTTCTCTAACTTGGTACCAGAGTTTATTTGGATGTTCTATGCCATTATCTTTGCTTAATTATGTATTTCCCTTAAGATATCTCTGGGTGATTATTCATCAACAGTCCAGAAGGGTCGTTTTGAAGTGTTAAATGCACTGTGTCCTGTCTTTTACTTAGCATGTTTCTAAACATACGTGTCCTGTGCTCTGAGCATATCTTAGACTGTTCTGCTTTCTTATTTTTGCTCACACTGTTCTCTCTGCCTAAAATGGATCGTGACTTCTCTGTCATACATGTACATGCACACATGCAGCCACTCTTCAGAATTCTTTTGCAGGTCAAATGTTGCTTCCTGCATGAATCCTTTCCTTTCTCTATGCATGTGTTATACTTTGTATCTCACTCACAGCATTTGTAATGATTTGCCATTTGACAAGTTAAGATGTACCTATCTCACCTCCCCCACTTTGTGAGCTCCTTGAGGTTGACTAATAGTTTGCCTGTTTCATTTTGTACACATGATAGTGTCTGGTGTTAAATGTATTTTCCTTTAGTCCTACGTTCCTCAAGGCCAGTTTCTGGACTTGGATTGATAGTGAGATCTACGCCAAATTTCTTACCCTATCCTCTATTTCCAACATAGTGCCCAATGAGCCTCTACAATAGTTGGGAAGACCAATGGAAGCCAGAAATCCAGTGCAGTAGGAATTCCTGGAGCTTGTCCTGGAGAAGGGCAGGGAGAGCAGTAAACTCTCCTTATTGTTCCCAAAGCTTTCCAGATAGCATATTCTTTGTAACTTCTTTTGCGTTCCATCAAGAGGGTCTCCCTATTTTCTACACTTAGGAACCATCTGCTTTGGGCCCTTATTCTATAAAAGAGATAAATCCTTAATAAAGGCAGTCTCTTATTACCTATTAAAGAGAACACAGAAAATTCAAGTCCTAGAAAGGCCCACACATTCACTTGATCCAGAGTTTTCTACTCCCAATGTGAGAAACTGTGAGGCTTTGATATCTGATGCCATGTTGGTTACTAAGCTTGGTTTGCTGACCTAAATGCTGGAGGCAGCCACTTTCTAACTGCTCCACATGCAATGTTCTCAGAGCTGGGCATCTTTCAGAGAAGGAAGACTATCAAAGGTGTGTTTATTGCCTGTGCTCTCTTGCCAGAGCTCCCAAATAAACTCACACTGTTCATTTGCCCAAAGAGAGTCAAGATGCGAAATGTTTTACCTATTTATTGTTGAACAAATCCTCCTGTTATCACACACCTCTAGGGAAGAAGCAAATAAGTGAGAAAATTTCTACTTTATGGACTAATTGACAGGAAATGGAATTTTTTTTTATCATTCCCCCTTCTTCACCCTCCTCCATGGCCATGTAGCGAGTCCTGTCTTGTCTAACTTTAAAATGTTTCTTTTATTCCTCTCAATGCTTTGTTCCCACTAAGCTTAGGGAAAGCCCCCATGTTAACACACCTGCAGGTATACATATGGATTATGATTTTAGTGTATTCACAGACATGTGGATACACTAAAATCATAGTCAATTTTAGAATATTTTCATTACTTCAATAGCAACCCTACACTCTTTAGCCCTCACCTCCCACCTAATCCTCCTACCTATTCTGCCACTGATCTGTTTTCTGTCTCTGTGAATATGCCTATACTGGACATTTCCTTCAAATGGAATCATGTAATATGTTCTTTTGTGACCTACTTCTTTCACGTAGCATAATGTTTTCAAGGTTCATCTGTGTTATAGCATGTCTCAGTACTTCGTTCCTTTTTATGGCCAAATAGTATTCCATTGTATGGATATACCACATTTTATTTTTCCATTCATCAATTGGTAGACATTTGGGTTGTGTCGACCTTTTCACTGTTATTAATAATACTGCTAGAAAAATTGTATACAGGTTTTTGTATGGACAAATGTTTTCATTTCTCTTGGGTATATACCTAGGAGAGGAATTGCTGAATCATTTTTGTTAGCTCTATGTTTACAACTTGGGCTTTTAAATAACTTCCTAACTGGTCTCTCTGTCTCTATTTCCCAGCCTCCCCCTACCGTGTTGCTATTAGGCTCATATTATTTTTTCTAAAACACTGCTTTCAACATGTTTTAGGATCTACGGTATTTTACCATTGAGAAACTCACCATCAAATCCTAATTCTTTATTCTAGCTCACCTCCATCAAAGACCTAAATACATCTTGTACATGTAACTGTATTTTTCACTTTTTCTAGAATCTAGGTGTACCTCTTCTGAACTATTCAGGCATAGTCCTCATTATCATCTGAATACACAATGATTATTTCCTGTACATTTTGTTTTAGATGTTTTCCCTTTATAGAGTACCATTCCTTCAACTTTCTGCTGCAGCACCCCTACCTTTCCTCTAAGCCCCAGATGAAGGCTTTATCTCTACAAAGCTATCGACAACCACTCCTGGACCCAATGACTCCTCTCTAGTCTTGCTGGCTGTAACCAATGAGAACACTTTTCGTTGTCCTTTTTGCTCCCTATTTTATGTGTGTGAGTATTCTCCACTAGCTAGAATATCAGGTTCTTGAAGGAAGAGAATAAATATGAACGCTTCTCTAACCTTCCTAACACTTCAGCCTTGGGCAGTGGAAGACAGAGAGGGGACTACCAGCAGAGACTCAGAGGCACAAACAACAGTTAGAGACCATGGTCATAGCCTGGATGTGAATGATGGTTAGTATCAGTGAAAATGGATGGGAAAGACTGGAGTTTCCCTGTTGTCAGAGGTAACAGAAGGAAAGCAACTAAAAGTGACTCCATGGTTTCCAACTCAATAGACCTGAAGAATGAGGGAGGTACCACTGACCACAGTGAAAAAGTTATAAGGAAAAGTGGTAATTCCAAGTTGGGATGTGTTAAATTTACAGAGAGGAGGGATAGGGGAGAGAGAGCTGTCCCAGTGCAGTTTTAAGAAGGAGACTGAGAACAGGTAAGACTCAGGAGTCATTGGAATAGAAATCAGAGCCTCACTCTCTGCCTTCCCTTTATTCTCATCTTCCCTTTTATTCCCTTTCATTTCCTCCAGTCTGGGTTTATTTCCTTTCGCTTCTACTTCTTTACCTCTCCTTTATCCTGTTTTGTACTTCTCCTTTACACTTTCTGTTTCTGGTTTTATCTTTCTCCATTTCTTCCTAAGTTCCATTTCTGTTTCACAAATCTGCTTTCTTTTCCTGAAGCTCCCCTTTCACTGTGTCTCCTTTTTTCCATTTATATATGCATCTTGGTCTTTCTTATTTCTTTTTCTACTCCCTTCTCTCCCATCAAAGGACCATTTTTCCTAATTATCTACTCTTTTTTTCTTTTCTCCTCTCTTCTTACCCTGCCTACCTCCTCCCGTAACACACACACACACACACACACACACACACACACACACACACGTGCCTCGGTATCTAATGGTGCCTGTTTTCATCCCTGTAGGAGATACAGCAGCGGCATGGTCTGGCCAACTCCATCTCTTCTACCTAATTAAGCCTGTTCAGAGAATCACCAAGTACCAACTGCTCCTGAAGGTACCGTCCCTCCCCTCTGTGTCACCCGCAACCACTGCCCGGCCTGTCCCAGCTTTGCCCAAAGATAGGACACCTTCCCCCTGAAGACCTTCCCTCAGCCTAGAGTAAAACTTCAGAGATGCACTCACCCTGGCATTGTCTGTTCTAGATTGCATGTCCTTCCTATCTCAGGAAATTCCAGATGCTTATTTGTAGAGGGAAAGAGGAGAAATGGGAGCAGGAAAGGTTGGAACTATTTTTACACCTACCCACCACTGCACAGCTTTTAGTGATTGACACCCCAAGCACAGGCTGGTACTTAGAGCCTCTCCTGTCCTCCCCTCCTGGGTCAGATTTCTGGTGGTGGCCTCTGCTCCTGATAGGATCAAGGGTCAAGGTCTTAGGGCCAGTGCCAGTCTGCACAGGCAGTGGAGGCCCAGGGCTGAACCCACCATTGCTTTAATCTCTGTGTGTCAAGATTGTGAGCTTTTTGAGAGAAAACAGTCAAAGAGTGCATACTACAACACAATGACGCTCTTCTCTGTAATATCCCATATATTAGGGGTTCTTCTGAAGCCAACCAAGGGATTTGGATTTTCTCCAAAATCTTTTCTTTAAAAGTCAAATAATCAAATTAGGTAAAATACTAAGTAATTTGGGCTGATTATTCTCAAACAAGGAGACATTAACAGTCTGAAAAATATGACATTTCCCCAAAGAAAGTCTGGGAAATCCATGTTATAGGCAGTTACATAGCTTTTGTCTATATCAATTCATAAGGGCAGAGTTTTCCCTAAGTTTGAATATTTTGCTGGTTGCTCCTCAAATGCCAAGGATAGTGAGAGGCATATTGTCAGTGGTATATAGTTCCAGAGAAAAAATCTGATGAAATTCAACTCATGTATAGAGAGATTTGTAGAATATCACATATTCTAGCTTCACTAAACCTGAAAACCAGTCTGACTTCAAATCTAGGTTTCTAGTCATGCCGGAGTGTGCCCACCGATCTGGTCCGTGGTGTCTCCCTGGCTTAGCGCTTGCGATTCTATGATGAGCAGAGTGAGAGCAGCAGTGAGCCTGTGCCCCAGACCTTTCTTTCCGCCTCTAGTCAGTGCAGGGCTGTGCACCATCCTTTCCCGTCAGCCTCCTTCAAACCTACTTCCTGTCTCCAAAAAGAGACTGTTGGCTTCTGCTCCCAGGCACTGAAGTCATCCAACCCTGCAGAAATGTCTTAGAGAATTAAAAATGCAGCATCATGCCTTTGGCCTTTACTGTGGACTAGTGTGAGAAATAACGGGCAGGATACCTTGGCTGTTTTGGCAGAACCGCTTTTGGAGATGTCATGCTCTTTGTGTTTTGAAGTTTCTTTTCTAAAGACTCAGAATTTCTCATGAGATCCCAGAGTGGGGCATGGGGAGGGGAGGCTCTCCTGAAAAATTGGTGTGCTTTCTGCCTTTAAATCACAAGAGCTTTAGGTTTATCTCTGCCTTTGACTATCAGATAGTTAGCGGCAGGTCTATGTTACCTACATTAGTTTCTCCTTACCCCAGATTTCTGTGTGTAATTATCGTCTTCTTCCCTATCCTGCATAATGCTTGACCCTTCTAAATGATTTTTCTTATGCCAGAAGATTTTTTACAATTTATTTGTGTGTGCGTTTTTTTTTTAAATTTAAGTATCTCCAATCCTTTTCAGGAGTTAGTGGAGTTCTGAATTCAAACAAACAAACAAACAAACACCCCTCACCATCCACACTGCCAGTGTCTTAAATCAATTAAGATGTATTCTAAGAGAAATATAGCTTCTCACCTCCCATTTTAATCCATAAGGCTGAGGTTCTTAGGATCAATTTTGTGACAGGGACAAGGGAGGGAGGTGGAGAATGGATAGGCTGTCCCGTATTTTGCTTTAGGCAGATGGAGGGGTGGGCTCTGGGCCTTCGCTTTGAGCCTTCGTTTTGTATTGAATGTTTTAGGAAGAAATGATTGTGCAGGTACTGGGAATTTGATTGTGGAGAAGTTGTAGAATTATTGAAAGAAGACTTACATAATTTTGACCCTATATGTGTGCTGGTAGCAGAGTGCCTGCTGATTAAAGAAATAGTTTCCTGAGCTTTTACTGTAAATAAATAATATAGGATTTATTTGCTCATTAAAGTCAGTTTTATTCCAAATAGGTTAATATTTAATTATCAGTATCCTCTGGGGTTCCTCACTTTAGGTGTTCCATGAAAATAAAAACTATATATCAGCTAGAGTGTTCAATATTCTCCATGTAAATCTGCTGCAGCTTTCCTTTTGGAGTGTAAATTAAATGTTCTGCCTTCTCTTTATCATAAACTATAGCAGGGATCTGAGGAGAGCTCACTGGCTTTGCTAGTTGATTAGTGGACTTGCCAAATTGCTTTGGGGGTAAACTAATTGGTGCTTCCTGTTGTAAACTAAGGCATATTTCTTGTTCCTCTCTTCTGTTTCTGCCTAGAAGTTCCTTTTATAATGTATGAAAACAAGGTTAGGATGGTTAGAATTAGGAAAGCGGGGGCGGGGGAGTGGAATCAAAGAACATCAAGTTGGCAGAAGTAAAGCAACTTTCTTAACGATGCTGTTGTACTGACTGGTACAAGGACAGAGCTGAGAACTGGTCGCTTCTACCTGCCAAACAAGCACTCTGGGCAGTTTACTGCTTCTGTGGACACTCGAATCTCCCTCCTTCACATGGAAGGTGTCCAAGATAACACAAAGGGTTGAATTTTCATGTCAGATGCTCACTAATCAGATAAGTTACCAAGCGTAAAGCCTTACTAATATAGACATGTACTGCATAACAATGTTTCAGTCAACTGTGGACCACATGGGTGACGGTGGCCCCATAAGTTTATAATGGAGCTTAAAAATTCCTGTTGCCTAGTGACGGCGTAGCCATTGTAATATTGTAGCACAACGCATTACTCATATGTCATGTTACTCAGTGTAAACAAACCCATTGCACTTCCAGTCCTATAAAAATGTAGCACAGACAATCATGTACAGTACATAATGCTTGGTAATGACAATAAACAACTGTGTTACTGGTTTATGTATTTACTATACTATACTTTTTCTGTTTAGAATGTACTCTTTCTACTTATAAAAAAATGTTTGCTGGAAAATAGTATGCTGTGTTACACGGGCAGCAGCTTCATATGTCTTGTGTTTACTGTCTCTTGATTGCATCATTTTTCTCTTGTGCTTGATTTAATCTCGTATTGTTTTGAACAGTAACATGCTGTACAGGCTTGCAACCTAGGAGCAATAGGCTGTACCATATAGCCTAGGTGTCTAGCAAGCTGTACCATCTAGGTTTGTATAAGTACGCTCTGTGATGTTCACATGATGAAATTGCCGAACATGTGTTTCTTAGACTGCATCCCCATTGTTCAATGGCTCATGACTGTAATTTCAAGAATACAAATAATCTCAAGGCAGAGATAAAACAGAGAGAAGTCTAGGACTTCTTAGAGCTCTGAGTCCTTTCTTGCAGCATCAGGATGTGCTATGGCTCAAATTAATATACAGGTTTCTAAATGCTATGCGTTGCATCATCTCACTTACCCCAAAGAGAGCCATTCCGTTCATAAAATGTACTCGTTTTTTATTTAGATAGTAGTATCGCTTATGTGATACTTTCCAGGGAGCCATACTCCTAAAGCTACAGATTCCAGGTTTGTTTACTCTAAGAAGTCTTGGATAGACAGGCCAGATATATTCTACTAAAAGCATTCCATAGATAAGACTCTCCTGCTAGCAAGTACCATTAGTTTATTCTCCAGGATATCAGTCATTAACATGTTTACAAGGTTTGATCTGGTCAACTTCTTCCCTTCCTGGAAATACATCCTTATCCATCCATCCATCCCCTACCTTCCCTCTCCCTGAACCCCACAAAGAGAGAATATAGATTGCAGATCTGATGTTTAACTATTTCCTTCCCAGTGGCAAAGCAAGCAAGATACAATAACCTTGATTAGAAAAAATGGAAGCCATCAGTTTTCTGGTTTGGGCAAAATCATTCCACATGATCTTTATGATTAATAAGATAGTTGGAAATTATTTTTTCTTCCTCAACCAGATACTATATATCTTTTATGGAGATGGTAATGACCTAGTCTCCAATGAGGAAGTAAGGAGAGGGCATGGTCCAGGAAGTCTTTGTATAATGGAGGACATGGTGGAGACAGGATTAGCGTGGTGGATGGAGGACTCAAGAGGACTCAGGACTTGGACTCAGAGACCTGAATTCAAGTCTCTGCATGGCCTCTAGTGAATTCTATAACCTGGGGAAAATCTATCCCTCTAAATCACAGTTTCTCATCTGACAATGCAAGACCTAGTCTAGAATCCTGTCTACTGGCCCCAGGTTAGGAACTCCTGATTCATATGATCTGAAAATCCTTTTATAACTCTGAAATGCTATAAACGTTTAATGTCTATAACCCCAGATTGCTCCCAGTATGATCAAGTCATCATTCAGGCAATAGAGGTATGTAAATCAAACTGGTGCTAACAGTAGGTGTGCAGTGATATATAAGCTGTGTGCATTCTTTGCACACCTTGTCTTCTCTTTATGATTCCACGGCATTGCATCACTGTTCATGTGCTTTGCCAGGGGTATTCCTTCTCCAGGAGGGCAGGTGAGTGACAGAGAATGTCCCAGTTGCTGACTCAGCTTTCAGCCATTTGGGAATTCGGTTTGAATTGAGTTAGTTTTGGATTAGATTGCACTGAGAAAGCTCAGTCAGGAAAAAATTGTGGTTGAATCCTTTGGAGATAATCCCAGATCCCACTCCACTTTCCTTACAGCTTAGAGGCAACCATCATAGAAAATGAAGCTGGTATATAATGTACCTTAAAGGGTTATTGGGTGGGAGGGCAGGGAAGCTGGGGCAAATGGTTCTAATTGTGTCTGGACTTTTTTTTTTTCCAGGAGCTTTTAACTTGCTGTGAAGAAGGGAAAGGGGAACTCAAGGATGGCCTGGAGGTGATGCTCAGTGTCCCAAAGAAAGCCAATGATGCCATGCATGTCAGCATGCTGGAAGGTAGCCGTCCTCTTAGCCTCCCTGGGGGAACCGCCTCCTTTCCTAAGACCAGAGAGCTTGTGTGGTGAGAGGGAGGCGGCATGAAGCCAGGAAAGGGGCAAGGCTAGAAGAGAGAAAAAATGGCACGTTGTTACGTAGGCCCTCGGGAGGCATGTGAGGAGCTCTACAGGGGTCAGCTCAGCCAACACCCATCTCCAAGTAGGACGAAGACTAAGTCGTTTCAGTTATGTGGACAACTTGCTACCTGTGAGGTCTTCTAGGACAGGCCATCATCCTTACTATAAATGTGCCGGAGCCCTGGCCACAGCAATCCTGTTCACCTGCATGCATTTGCATTACCTTTGTTCTCAAACTAAGTAGAAATCCTGCACACGTGCACACATGCACACACACCGTCTTCAGCCTTACGCCCTTCTCTCTATTTTTGTAGTAAAACATATGTAACATAAAGTTTACCAATATCACCATTTTTAAGGGTACACTTCAGTGGCATTTGGTATAGTCACATTTGCATGCAACCACCCTTATGCCATCCTAGCAGGTGAGAAAAGTTCAGCCAGGTAAACCTGAGAGGACTTTAGCAGAGTATGTTCATTCTGCTGGAACCATATTCTTGGGGCCCAGTACCTGGCAGAATGAGACTCCAATCAAGTGCTGTTAACACCGCAAAACAAATGGCAGAGCAGCCATATTGGGACAGAAGTTATCAGATGGGTTGACTCATCCTAGTCTGGGCTGGCAAACAGGTGTTAGGGAGATAAGTGTATGCTGTTGTCAGTATATAAACCCGTGGGCTGTTTTTGCTTTTATGGGCTCTTACTTCCCCATCACTTCCCCTCCTCAACGCCCCCATCTAAAAAACTTAGTCTGATCTCAATACTTCCTGGGCCACCCTTAGCACAGAAGTCCCAGTTTGACAAGCGAGGAGTCCTGGTTACCTTCTTCAGACTGAGCACTAACCATCTGAACAAATTCTTGTGGTCACAATTTCTCCACCCCTTTCTTTTCTCTGTGCACCTGTCTCCAACTCCCACCCCTGGGTATACCTTTCTCCTCCAGCCTGTCCTTGACCTGTATTCTGGATCTAGCTGCTCCAGGTATGGTCTGTGGACCAGCAGCAGCAACTCCTGCAAGCTTGTCAGAAGTGCAAATTCATGGGCTCCATCCCACACCTGCTGTCCTGCTCTCTTGGGGAGTGGTGGGTGGGCAGGTACCTGTGTTCTCGCATACTCGCCTGGTGATTCTTATGCACACTAAAGTTTCAGAACCTCTGTTAAAGATTTAAAGTGGTATAGATATAAACTGTTGAAGATTTGAGCACCGCATTGTACAGGAGCAGCCAAAGAGAAGCGTCCTAGGGATGGGATATGAGAAATAGAGCAATGACAGATGAAACAGAGTCCAGGGAACACAATCAGGCAATGTTTTTCTCCTCAGCCCCACTCTGAGCTCTGAGACAGGGGCAGTGGGAGCTGCGGAGGAAGGAGACAGGTGGGATGTTTGCCCTTGCAGGAGGTCCCAGGCAGACGTGGAGCTGGGAGGAGCTTATGTAGGACTTTTGCAGGGCGTTCCAGTAGTACTGCTTATGGGCAGGCGAGCTGGTGCAGGAAGAGGGATCTGCTCACAGTTTCATACAGTTGTCTACTCAAGTGTTAGGAGTCTCACAACCAGCCGAGAGACAAAGTGCCTTTGGAAGCTGAGAGCTCCGTTAGGGAAGCCTTCCTCAAGAGGAGAGTGGAGAACATGGCACCCTGAGTGTGGCACTAGAGAAACTCCACAGGGTGGAAATGGGTATTTTTCAGGGTTCGACGAGAACCTGGACGTGCAGGGGGAGCTGATTCTCCAGGATGCTTTTCAAGTGTGGGACCCGAAGTCGCTGATCCGGAAGGGGCGGGAGCGGCACCTGTTCCTCTTTGAGATCTCCTTGGTTTTTAGCAAGGAGATCAAAGACTCTTCAGGACACACGAAATATGTTTACAAGAACAAGCTACTGGTAGGTGGGGCCGGTGGGGTAAGACAAGACTCCCTGTTTCCATAGAGCCCTTGGGCAGGACGGGATCTTGAACACTCAGCTCATCTCTCCCCTGGCGCCACACCAAAACCATCCTGGACAAATGAAAGTGCCTCCTATTTGCAAAGCTCCCTCCCCACCCTCAACGCCCACTTCTGCATTTTAGAGTTCACAGTTCTTCTTCTTGTTTGCTTTTAGCGCCTCCCTCTTCACCTTCCCTCCCTGCTACCTGCTAATCAGGCACGTGCCTGTAGGTCCTTTCATCCTGGGTAGATGAACAGAAGATCCAGTCTATTTAAGTTTGATTGACAGAAGCCCCTTCCTCGGTCCTCTCCTCTTTGTTGCCTTTCCCTTCCCACCCCAGCCCTAAGTTTCCCCACTGCCCTCCCCTTCCCCGCCTCTCACAGGCATTTCCTGTCTACAGACCTCAGAGCTGGGTGTGACGGAGCATGTAGAGGGGGATCCCTGCAAATTCGCCTTGTGGTCTGGGCGCACCCCATCCTCAGACAATAAAACCGTGCTGAAAGTAAGTACTGCTCTCTGCTGGGCGCAAGACCAGGGTTGGGGCGGGGGAGGGATGTGTGTACCTCATACCTAAAAGCTGGGGCCTGGAGATTGGACTGAGCCACTGAACCTGTCTTGAAGGGCACCATCACCGGGAATCGAGAAGCAAATTCTGTCATGAAAGTAGACCCAACATCTCAAAGACAAGTGGTGTTCCAAGTCCATGCACTTGTAGGAGCATAGAGTGAAGACGGCAGGGAGTGGCCTATTGGGCCTTGGCCACTGAAAGATGTTCTGCCTATATGCCCCCTTCAAGTTGCAAGGACAACAATTGACCCTTTGACCATCTTGATTTGCTCCATGTTCATTCAACATTGTTTTCCTGAACACCTTGTATGTATAAGGTATTCTACTCAGTGTTGTGGGGATAGCTATGTTTAAGATATGGAGTGTACCCTCTGGGAACTTACATTCTAGAAGCTCTAGTAAATTATACTAGCATGGGAACTATGCCGACTGAGAAGAGTGTTAAGAAAGGGCCTTCCACCAGTGACGGTGGTGAGGAGTCAGTTCAGCTCTCCAGAGCGCATGCAGCCTGGGAGCTGAGTCAGTGCTCATGGCAGCGTTAGCCTCACTGAGAAGAGACCCTGAGGGTGGCTCACGCACCCGTCACTTGCTTCTCAGGGAGCGGCTCATCACCAAGGAAAAGATGTCCAACCCTGGCCAAAGCTTCACACCTGTTCACCCTGAATTGCCAGCATAGCTGCTCCCTGTCATGGGGGAGAATTCCCAGAAAAAAGTTCCACAACAACAAATAGGGTATTTATGGAATACCAGGCTAAAAAGCCAGGAGTGACCTTCAGTCAGGACAGCTTATGTGGCCATACTAGGTGTTGATCATCCTGACGTTGATTCATACCAGTTCATAAATAGCCTCTGCCTTCAAATGCCCCCTTGCTGCCCCTCCATGGCTCCCCAGACTGCCCCAGAATCTAGCAACCAAAGTTGAATCCCTGGTCCAATGGGGGACCTCCAGATACTGCTCCAGCCCCAGGGCAGATGTCAGTATTGGTTAGTGCCTTACAGGTTATTAAAGACTTTGAAAATCACCCCTGTACAAGCCTACATTGAGTCCTCAGGTCATAGTCCTATTCTCAGAGTTGGAGAAACAGGACTGTGGAGTTGAAGAGTCATAAGTATAAAATGAGAAACTCTTCCAGCGTTTGGTGTCTTAACCATAACAGACTAAGCCTGTAAGAGGAGGGTCAAGATCTGTTTTGGTAGGGTGAAGGGAGATGGGGTTCTCACTCTTTCTCCCTGTGGCACTCCAGGCCTCCAACATAGAAACCAAGCAGGAGTGGATCAAGAACATCCGAGAGGTGATTCAAGAAAGGATCATCCACCTGAAAGGAGCTTTAAAGGAGCCGATTCAGCTCCCCAAAACACCAGCTAAACAGAGGAACAATAGTAAGAGGTAACCAGCGTCTCTCCCTCAGCACTACCTCAGGCTTCTGGGAGCGGGAGGGTGAAGCTTTGCTTCCACAGGGACGGGGTGCTCCGCAGGTGGCACCCCTCTCGTGAAGCCCCAGCGAGTTCTACCTAAAATGCGTTGTCTCTTCTTTAAGCGTCTTACCAGTTACCGTCCATTCAATTCAGCAGGGCTTCGTTCAGCACCTCTTATTTGATAGATATTGTACAAGGTGCTGTAAGAATATAAAAGGAAGTATAAGATGAGTCCATTCTCTCAAGAACCATCTAACAGTCATGCCTCCCATGTGGAATAGGGGACAAGAAGAATCAGTACTACCCATAGGGACAGTAAACACTGTAAGAATTCAAAGAGAGAGGACTTTAGATGAGCATTAGAGTGAGTGTCTGGGGAAGGCTTTGGGAAGGAGGTGGGCCGCGAGAGGAGAGCTCTGTGGACCAGTTCAACAGTGAAAAGGCTTGTGTACTGCAGTGCATGGGATGGTGTGGTGGGGTTATCATTGCAGCTCTGACTGCCACCCCCATAGTCCTCACCTTCATTCATCTGAGATGAGCAATATGATCAGGCAGAAGAATACTGGTTTTTTGTATTTTCATCTCTCTGAATCCCGGTTTCCCTTAGACCAGTGGATGACTTTTCAAATATTTCTTTTTCAAGTCTCTGTGTGTCAGTCACCTACAATGACTTTTGGAGGCCACTTCAAAAGAAAGCATGCAAACACTTCATGTCAATTTTGGAAAAAAATAAACCAGGAGCCTGATGGTGATGGTTGTTGGGGTAACAGGCTCTCCTCTCTCCCCTCTTCATGAAGGGAATAAATCCAGAAGGTTGAGTTGACCCTTTGGCATCAAGTGGAATACACAGGCTGGGGAGCCGCAGAGGGAGATGGTAACCAAATGAGGGGTGTGACTAAGGTAGAGGCGGCTCCATGAGGCAGAGCCCCAAAGAGCTGCATGGCCAGGAAAAGGTTACCTCTCTGTGCCGCAAGGACAAATTATGTGTATTGGGGGTGAGGTTACTTTGATTTCAGTGACCTGTGTCCAGAGTCCCAGTTAGGGGTGGTTTAGCACTGGAGACAGGCCCTGCTATAGAGGAAGCCCCTACTTTCCTAAAGGAGATGGAATAGAAACATTCATAGAGAGCTGCATGTCCAGGATTATGGTAGGAAAGGATATTCAGGTGAGATTGGCTAGGGTTACTCTGTGAAAGAGCTCCTTTTTCCTAATGTAGGAGAGTTTGAACGTCTCTGGAACATGGGTGGACATGTCTTGGAAAGGCTTTCCACTTTTTCCCTGTCATTGTCCTGCGACGAGGCAGTGAGAAGCCTTGGCAGGACTGCAGAGAACAGCCAGGCAGTCTATAATTTCGTTAGCTTGGCTTCCTGGATATGGGGACAGAGTTTATGGAGGAGTGGATTGGCTCGGGGAATACTGCCCACACTCCTGGATGGGCTCCCCACATCCCCCAGAACTGGCTTCATCTGGAGTGTCCCAGAAGGGCCTGCAGTGGGCCAGAATAGTGGGCAGTAGGAAGTACAGCCAACTCTCAACTATCTACAAATGGTGGGGAGCAGTGGCCTAGGTATTTAAAACAACAGATGATCTGAAAGTCCTTTATTTTTGGTTTTGAAATGCATCATGATTTCTTTTTACAGCAGATTTTCCTTCCTACAAACGCGTGCCTTATGTTATTAAAATAAGTTGGCATTTTCCAAGCCTACAAGTAGTGGTGAGAGAGCAGTTGACTTAGAAATGTTCTGGGTGGGAGAAAGCACATTTTCTGACTAGCAGACACTGTGCATATACATGTATGTCCACGTGTACACACATGTCCACACACGCTCACATACACCAGGTGGTTATAGACTCTGTGAGGCAGTATCAGTGTACAGGGCGTTTTGCCCATGCAGTAACATTCTCAGGCAGCAAGTCCCCTTCTCTCTAATGCCATGACTTCTCCATAAGCAGCATCAGGGCTGACATTCATGAAAGCCTCCAGGGGAAGCACTGTCCTTCCCTGTGCTAACTTACCCACCCTTGGCCCACATCTCTCCCAGTTTTTCCTGACACGGAGATGATGCAGCCTTTGCCAGTTCCCAGGCATCTAATCCCCCTTTGGCTCAGGCTGTGGGTTCAGAGCAGGATTGGAGAGTTGAAGGAGCATGTGAGACTTGTGGGACAGTTATGTTGTTCAGGGGCCCAGGAAGGGGTCCAAAGGCCAGGAGTGCACTGGGGAGCCTGTCTTATCAGACGCTCGGGAGCACAGCTGTCTCAACAGCTGCTGTGGAATCTGTGGCTGTTCTCCTATCTTTGAAAAGATGCCTCGGCTTTCTGTGTTCATAAGAAGCATGAGCTCAACAAGACCCACCAAAATGAAGGCGGTAAACTCTTCCTTTTACCCAGGAGCTGAGGGTCCAACACAAACTTCCCAAAGATAATTGCCCCTGGAGAAAGTATCTCACTCCATCTTCTTGAAAAGAAGAAACACAAGTCAAAAAAAAAAAAAAAAAAAAGGCATCTTATCAGTTCTGTTTTCTTTATAGGCCAGCTATAAATCAACCCCTATCCTGTTACAGGATGCAGAAAAACTATGCGAATACCCTGAACTCTAGGATTGTTGCATAGAAGCCTAGGTCCTAAGCAGGATATACTGCTTTCTACTGCCTGTTATAGACCCCTTCCCAGTAAAAGTGAATAGATAATTGCCCCCTCTGCACCATGGGCCAGAGGATTTATGGGGAAGGAGCCATTTCATGTTCAATCATTTCATGTTCAGAGCGATTATGTATGTACTAAGTACAAGATGTGACATCATTGAAAATCACATAGTGCTGCTCCCTTTAGTGGGATAATTTTAGACAAATCCCTGCTCAAAGTGCTGAGGCTCTGCTCTGCCAGCCCAGCTGGAAATCCTGTCTGCTCCAAACCCACAGCGGCTCCCCCACCCCCACCCCTGTTTTTTCTCTCTTCTTCCTGCAGGGATGGAGTGGAGGATGTTGACAGCCAGGGAGATGGGAGCAGCCAGCCGGATACCATCTCCATCGCCTCTAGGACATCTCAGAACACAGTGGACAGTGACAAGGTAGGACAGCGCCCCAACCTTCCTTCCCCTAAAACTTCCTGTTGGCTTAACCACCCCTGCAGAGTTACCCCAGAGGATTTCTCCCATTATGGAGGTTGACCTCAGGAGCCGGTTGTCTCTCTGTAGGGCTGGAGGAGGTTATGTCACACGTGGACAGAGATTGGGGCAGTCAAACCTCTCATGTTGTGAGCCTAGCAGAAGTGGCGAGGATGAAGAGTGAGAGAGTCTGGGTCTCCTCTCCTTCTGAGATGTCCCATATGGGCTGCTTGGACTACTCTGCTTTCTGGGAGGCTGGACTCAGGGTGCTGAGGCTGGGATAGTTTCCTGAGACCTCAGTAGCTGTGACCGGCTTGTATTTATAATGATCGAACAGGCTCACCTCAAAGTTAGACCAAGACCAGTAGTTTGGGAAATGGCCACAGAGATGCTGGTTGGTAGGCGCTTCCTGTCCACAGAGGCTCCAGTGGAAGAGATGCCTTTCTCTGGCTAGATGGTGAGGCTCAGTTCCTAAGGGATGAAGGACCAGGAAGTGGTACACGGAGCAGCACGTAGGGATGTAGTAGTCTTGTGAGAGAGCCGGATCACTTGCTCTCTTACATTTTGGAGCAAATAAACGAAAGTCAGGAGTGCTGATGGAATGAAAGAGAGAAGATGGTAGCCGAGGGTCAGTGTACTTGTTCCAGCCAGGCGAAGAATTCAGCCATCTTATTTGCAGCAGGTGCACAGCAAGGCTTTGTCCCTGACCCTACCCTAGTTTAGTGACCTCAGGATCAGAGAGTGCGATATAACATTTTGCTGCATATCAGCAATGTTATTAAGGAAGGTGTGGATTTTCAAAGACCACTCTGCCCCAGTTTACCTACAGTTGGTGTTTTGGCCTAATCCTTCAGCCTCAGGCAACAGGCTGTGTGCTTGTTTCGTTTTAGTTTTCTAAGTTATGGGTATTTCTAAAGATAATCTGCATTCATTAGGACTTTCCATAATTTTTTTTCTTACTGGAAAAAAAAAAAGACTATGGACCCAAACCTCCTAAGATGACCATTCTATCTGATACCCTGCCTTCAAGTTTCTAAGCCATTTTTTGACTATCAGAATGGACAGAAAATTGTGGGGGTTTTTTTCCAATTGTAAAAACATACAAAGAAAACTATTCCAGTACTTTCCTTTCTCATCTGACTGGTCGTTTAGAAACATAACCTGGAATACCCTATGAGTGAAAGTGTTTCTTTTTAAACAGTCAGTGTGGTGGTAGGGGAAGTGCAGTGTTTCCCATGTTCAGACTGAGCCCATTAGTTTCATGACCCAGGGGATTCATCTCCTTCCCGTTGCTGCTCCGCCTGCCCCACAGCCCTGACTCACACACAGACCCCTTTGGTAGAGCTTTTTGTCCTCGGAAGCTGTCAGCTCCAGCCATGCCTTGTCTTCTGGCAAGGTAGGTGAGGCTAAATGAAGACACCCCTGACAGGAGGCATTTTGTTACTGATGAGGAATCTCGGAGCCTACACATTATTCTGTAAGTCAGGAAACTGAGGCCCAGAAAGACTGAGTGACTTGCCCAAGAAAATCCTAGAAGTTAGCAGAGAAGCAGGAACTAGAACCCAGATCTCTCTGATTCAGTGTCAGAGAGATCTGACAATGTCATTTTCCCCCTCACTCTAAAAGTCAGACGTTGAACTCCCAGTGCTAAGATTACCTCAGCTGGTCAGTCTTTCTGCACATTCCAAAACCATTGGTCACACATTCGTGAAAAAAAAAAAAAGCACCCACCACGTGCTGAGCCCTGTGCTGGATACTGTAGAGAGATGTGGACTCTTCGTTGAGTGTGAATCCTCATTTGTGTGATTTTCGTTTCATGTGTGTCTCCATAGCCAGACCGTTGAGCCCTGATGAGGGCAGGGGTGATGTCTGTCTGTTTCACTGCTGTACCCCTGGCACACAGCACACACAGATGGTCAGGAAGTACTAGTGGAATGAATGAACAGAGGGGACATAGTCCATGATCTCAGGGAGCTCCCGCATTAAGAGGCAGCTAAAACAGGTGGTCTGAAAGCAGCCAAACGTACATTGTAGTTTTAAATACGCTAAAGACGCCTAGAGGTTCTCTGACCTCAGAGCAGAAAGCCTGAGTCAGCAGGAGAACGTGGCTGGCGGGGGACTATCTTCTCAAGCCTCGGGAAACCTGGGCAGCAGGTTGGGAGATGATGAGAGATTCTGTATTTTATACATGAAACCTGGAAAACCACTTAGAAAGTCACACTTCCAGAGTAAAACAAAGAGGGGGGTCTATAATTTAGAATGTTCTTACTCTTCCAACACAGAAGAATGATAACAGGACAGCCATGCGTCCTCCTGACCTGCAGCCCCCTGCATCAGAGAAACCATTAACTGGAATCTTTGAATTCATAGATGTTATCAGCAGTGCTAAATTTTCCCCTAACTATACCCAAAGACCAGGAAACTGATCGCCATTGGTTTTGAAGTGGTCAGGTAAACACACTAAAGAAAAGAAATATAGGGGTGGGGAAGGAGGGGGAGGTAGAGGGGGGGTCAAATATAGGGGGTAAAGGGAGGGTGAAGTGGGTAAAGGGGATCAAATATATGGTAGCTGAAGGAAACTGGACTTTGGGTGGTAAACACACAATAGAATATACAGAGGTCAAATTATGATGTATACCGGAAAATTATATAATTGTATAACCAATGTTACCCCAATAAACTTAATTTAAAAAAGAAAAGGAAAGGAAAGAAAACAAAGTGGATTGATTCAGGCAAACTGAACCATATTCAACAGAAGGACAAACATGTGTGGCTGTGGGAGGGGACTGGGCGGCCTCATGGGGATCAGGGTCATTTTAACAGTGATTTCTAGACAGGGCCCCAGTCTTCCTCTTCTAATCCAGAGGAATTAGAATAGTGGCACTGCTGGGCGGGTAGGTGAGGAAAATGTCACCATGAAAGGGCCATGATAGACCAATTTGAGGAGCTGTGGGGCCCTAGGGCCCCTTTCCAATCACCGCGTGTGTATTTTGTGTGCCATTGTGTGGAGGAAGAGGTTTGGACACACCCAAGTTTATAGCCCAGCTCTGGCACTTTGTCATGTTGCGTGAGTTACTGTACGTTAGTTTCCCTATCTGTAGAATAAAGATAATCCCCATCTCACCGAGGCATTTGGAAAATTAAGAAAAATACATTCACTTGGCACCTGTTAGGCATGTAGTAAATGTTGGTTTCAACCATTATTAGAGGGGAAATAGACGTTTACATACTGTGAGTAAGAGTGCACGGTTATTCAGCAGACTGTGAAGATCTCTGAAAGTGCTTGAGAAAAGTCCTGCCCTCGGTTCCTTGTTTGTTAACTAATTGCCAGCAGGTTCTTTTCCATATTAGACCTAAAAAAAACAGCTTCAATTTATCTGACTAGAAACAGAACAACCTTACTCCTCTTTCTGTTTGGTAGCCTTTAGAATCTAAGGCTTAGATATTTGTAGTTAACATTGGCTCATGGGTTATTTTGTTATTTAATGGGTTGTAATCCATCACTGACTGTCATGTATTCATTTTAATCCTCAACTTGTACCACCTTTGGCCAGTGGCAACCCCCGAAGCTTTATATATGTGAAGACACGTCTCATCTTTTAATCTTCTCTGCTTAGAAGTCCTCAATTTCTCCAGACGTTCCTTGTAGTAATGTATTTTCAGACCCTTCCATGTCTTGATTGTATTCTTCTGGATTGACTCCAGTGTGTAGTGATCTATGTAAGGTGGAGCGTCTGGAATACTGCAGGTGTGATCTAACTAAGGCAAATTCAGCCTTTGATCTGGGACTACTCTGTCTGGTCTCCCTATGATGGCACATCATGTCTAGCAGGGGTGATGTTGCTCATAAAATTGCCACACCTGTTTTCACGGGCTGCCCTTAGCGGGCAGGTGACTTAGTAACCTGAGTATCAGGCACTTACTATATTAGATTTTCTCATTTAGTTTCATTCCAGTATTCTAGCATGTCATGAATATAATTATTTTGTCTAGTGTGTCAGTTATATCTCTCAGCATTATTGGATAATCATACTTCTGTAGCTTCATCCAAATTCTTGCTTAAAAGAGAAGATTAGGGACGGAAGATCAATGCTTGGTCCCCTTTTCTTTTCTCACCCAAGTTTCAACACTCGGAACCTTTTTTGACTCTTCTTTCTAGGAAAGGAAACTTGGCCACTAGTCTCTGTAGCAGGAGAGGTGGGATTGCTTACTGAAGATGCAAATCCTCCCTTGATGAGAAATCAGTCTAATATTCTTAATTCTGCACTAACCGCTGGCAAAGCCAACATGGGTGCCTCAGTAAATGGCATCAATAGCTTTCCCCAAAGTTGCTTTCATTCAACCCTCAAATAGATCTGTGGGTCAGTGTAATCAGGTTCTACTTACACCTATCTCATGCAAAAGTGTTATTTCCCTGAAGGCAAATAGGTGAGCTTACCTTGTGCCATGGTGGTCTGAGCCCCTTCCTATTCTGCTCAGGAATATGCTCATGCTACTCTGCACATTCCATGGTAAAGGCTCTTTTGCCAATAGGTTTATGCTTAAGTGATGGGGCTTTGCAACCACACTTTAGAAAAACCAAATTATAAAATTCTGGTTAAGCAAGGCTAAGTAATGAAGTGGCAATGAAGAAGTACCTTGTCGTTTAACGTGATAGCTGTCTGCTGATTGATTTCTAGCTCATGATACAGAAGTGGCCATTTGCACATTGACAGTCCCTAGGCATGTATTTACCATTTAGTCTAGGCATGCTGGAGATGCTCAATAAATACTATTGAATTGCACATTGCAAACTCATCCTAGTAGGGATACTCTCCGTCCAAAGATCACTGTGAATTTCTAGACACGTCCAGGCTGGCTGGAGGCAGGGAAATTGAAGTGAAAATGAGTTGCAGGTGCTATTCTCTGCAGAATTCTAAAGGAGAGCACACTGCTGGAACACCCTGGGCTGACTGTGATTTGAATGAGAAATTTCAACAATAAGCCAATGTGATCTAAGATGCAAGGTGGACTGATAATGGCAATGAACTGAAAGGGGGCAGGGAAATGCCTAGAGAACCTGGAGATTTCAAAATCTAACTCAGTGAGTTTGAAATCTGATCTGTCAAATCGATGTATTGGATCATAACCCCAATCATGCTTTACTGATTGGGAGGGAAGGCTGTGTTTAGAGATGGTGAGAGCTCAGCAAGGGGAAAGTCAAGAATCCTACAGTGTTACTCTCTGCAGTAAGATGCAGTAGGGACAGGCAGCCTGGCTGTTAGAGCCTTCTGGGAATAGGCTTCTGTAGAGCTTCACCTGGTTTATCAGAACCTGGTAATTCTGACACCTGCACTCTGGGAGCACGTAGCAGGCCACTAGGTGCAAGAGCTGCAGTCAGAAAGGATCTAGCCTCTGCATTGGCACGTTGGTGAAGGCCTGGCTGGGGCATTGGTGCATTAGTGAGGGCCCAGCCCCTGCATTGACCTGTTCTAGCTCTCTTCATTCATACACTGTGCTGAGGCATTGCTTACTCCATAGCAGGTGCAGTTCTCCATTGCTGGGAGGACAACAATGAACGAAGCAAGGCCCAGCTATCCTCTCGCTTCCTTTCTTTTAGGGAGCTAAAGGTAAATAATCAGAAAGAGAAAGGATGGCATCCCTAGTCTTCAACTAATAGCATCAGACATAAGAGGCTGCTGAGTTTTTCTTCTTAGGAAATGTGGGCTGATGCTGCAATTGGAAGAACTTGAGTGTGATGTAAGAAATTATTTTCCCTATAGGGATTAGTGTTGATAAGGGAACAGATGATTGTAGGGAAAAAAATGGGCTTATAAATTTTAAAAAGCCCTAAGAGAACAGGGCTGGCCGTAGGCTAGGGCTACTTGGGAGATTGCGGGAAGGGAGGGAGGAGAGCATCCTAGGTCCACTTGTCTTGAAGCAGAGTCTGAGACTCAGATATCTTTGCATATAATTTATGGAGATGTGTTCTCAGGAAAAAGGGTAAGGAAACAGGGCCCATTGAGGAAGGAGGAAAAGCAAACATGCATGTGGTTTCAGCTGGAGTCTAACTCAGTCTGGCTCCTGAGCATGAATTTCACCCAGAGTTTGCCCCACCTTGAGGTAAGGGGGCTGGACTTTTGTGTCAACTGTGAGCTGTTAGTGGCCACCATACACAAAAGCTGGATGGGTGCCCTGGTGGGAAAGGGGATCAGGGTGGCATGCAAAGCATCTACTGCAGGAAAGAAAGGGGATGTAGCAATGAGGGGATGGGTTTTGACATCAGGCATGGATTCCGTTTCCAATTGTTTGCTAGCTGTAGGACCTTTAGTGAGTCATTTAATCACTTTGTGCTGCAGTCTCCTCATCTGTACTGTGAGGGCAATGAGTTCTGCTCCCCAGGATTTTGAAGAATTAGCCAAGAACATATATGAAAAAGTGTATGAAGCAGTGGAGAGATGAGGTAGGTCGCTATCTGAGTGACTGCAGGGCACTCGCATGCTAGAAAACAGACAACGTGCTTCCTGGAGTTTTACGGGCACACAGATCACTGGGTTTTGCCACTAAACAGAAAAACAAACATCTGGAAAAGTGGAGACTCAGTAGTGTCAGGGCAAATAGAAACCCTATCAGCTCACACTAGGTCATAATTTTCACTTGGCAAATTCTTAAAAACCAGAATTTTTAAGAGTGGTCTCCCCTAGTGGGTCTCCAGACTATTATTGTGACCATGTGTTACATTTAGCTAGGGTGCCTGAGCTGGTAAACCAACCTACTGGAGGTCCAACCCATAAAATACACTACATTAAAAGCTGAAAAAAAGTGATACATCTGTTGGAGACATCCCTCAGCCCTTCTGTTATAATGCCCTTTGTCGGTGGGGTCTGAGGGCCATAAGTTATTTCCTTATAGGGAGAGATTTATGTTGACTCTCAGGTAGTAATAAACAATTCCTAATCCTTAAATAAATACCTGAAAAAAGTATATAATTGTACTTCCTTTTACCAGGGCTTAGCATGGATATGTCCAGAGTCTAAACTTGGACTTTATAAGCTTATGTAATCTTGAGTCTCAGCCTCACCCCATGCCTGACGGACAGTACAGTTACTCAGAATTGCTGGACGAATCTTAGGCTTTCTGATCTTTCTCAGTGATTTCTGATCCTGGTAGTCACTCCAAAGTAAGGAAAAAACGCCATTGTCGCTTTAAATTTTAACCCCAAATTGTGAGAGTTTTGGGTCTTCTTGTTTTTGTTTGTTTTTGTTTTTGTTTTTCAAATTTCTGAATAATTCGAGTCCAGGGCTGGGTTTGAAAAGAGCTTTTTTTCCCCTAGTGTAATTCCTTTGTTACTTTGATCTGTGGTGGGCAGGTGGCTGCAGAAGCTGGGAGACGGCAGAGCAGTGGGCAAGAAGAGCACAGGACGCCTGGTCCTTGGGACACCAAGGCTCCCTTTCTGTGGCTGCTCTGTCACCTCCCCAGAAAGAAATATAACTCCATGCTCTCCAGAGCGACATTCAGTACAGTGAAATGTGCTGGCTTTTCACATCAAACTGACCAAGTGTGATGAGTTGTGGTCACAGGATTTCCTATAAAAAAAAAGAGTTGCTCAAATAAATGACTGGCTTCCAGAAACTGCACACCTCCAAAGGGTGTGGTATACACCTTACTGAAAAATACAACTCAGGTCCACAGGACAAAATCTCCCATGACAGCATTACGTTATGTAATATCCTGATTTATACTCTATAGCTTGAAAGCCTCCCCTGGGAGACCCTCCTTTAAAGTTGCCAGTGATCTGAAACAGCAAATACATTTCATAAAATCCAGCAGCCGACGAGTCGTTCGCCACACACAGGCAGCCTCCTGGGAAACTCAGGGTGCTCTCATGATGCTCAGAGCACTGCGTTCGCACAAAATCTCTTTGCTTCTGGTGGCAGCTTTGCACCAATGTGTTACAGAAAATAGGGAAACTGCAAAAAGTGATTCGCCAGTAGATTAGATCTGTGTGTGATAGCTGCAGGGATGGCCAGGGGCCAGGTTTGACTTGGGGTTGAGTTCAGACCTTGGAAACTTAGAGGCTTAAGGAAGTGAGGAACCCGAGAGATCATCCAGCCCTCTGCCTTCGTCCTGTTATAAAGTGACTTGCTCAGAGCACAATGCCAGCTCATGGCAGACCTAAGACTCAGACTCAACTCAATTTCCTGCCTGATAAATTGGATTAAAAACATAGTGCTTTTATAGCAAGCCTGTAGCGAAAAGCACATGCTGTTGTAACGCCTTTCTCTGACTGCCGCTGTACCACCCTGCTCTAGCCTCTAAAAATCCATGGCGACCCCAAGCAAAGGGCACAGTAGTTGTATAGCCCAGTCCAGTGCCTCCAGAGCTGGCATATGGCAAAAGAGAAAGACAATTTTTCAAGTATTATTGCCTATCACAGACTCCTTGATACCAAGTACTTATGACTCATATAGTGGCCTTGGTGGGGGTGTAATTCTGCCCCAGACAGCGTCTTCGAGCCTCTCCGTGCAAATTCCGAGTTGGGCTCTGAGTGCTTGGCAGTGAGCACTGAGATGTGGCAAGTCTGCTCCCTGCCTCCAAGCTGCCTGTGAGCAGTGAGCTTCCAGAACCAGCTCAGCCTGGTGGCAGCCCAGTGCAAATTTTAATTCTGTTTTCAAAATTTCTTGATGAAAGGAGAAAACAAGTTTCAGAGTGAGCCAAGATGTTAAAGTGGATTAGCTGGCGACAGTCCGGGGCAGATCAGACCCAAGTGAGTATTGCACCTCTGCTGGGCGTGCTCTTCTGGGGAGAAGGGGATGAGGAGCGGGGATGGCACGGCCGGGGCAAAGCTCGGGGGCTGTAGGCAGAGAGAGAAGTGGCAGTTCTCAGGGCGAGGATTTTACTGGTGGATTCTGCACAGACCTCATGGCATAGGACTTATCCTTTTTGCCATCTGTATTGGTTTAAGAGAAGTTATTTTAGTGCAGAGCAAAATGACCAGGTCCCCTGTTAAAGCTGACGGCAGGTGGAACAGGCTGTGGGAAATATTGTTCTTAAAAAGCTGTGCTCCTCGATGACTAGCAGTGACAGCAGGCATATGGTGTCTGGAGGTAAGCAGTCTGGTGGTATGAAAATTAACTCTTTTAGAAACTTCAAGTAGAAATGTTGCTAGAAATGAATGTCTGGAGCCAAAGCAGTGAAATTAGAGATGGAGCAGGTAAAGATGGCTTTGAAATGTGGTTTTCCTTTAGGGGAACCAACTTTATACCAATCCGCGCTATGTCATCTGCGATGTATGTCATCTGTGACCACTTCATAGGGTTCTTGGGAAAAGCCGATGGATAGACATGTGGGTAAATATTACCATTTCTTGATCTTCAGCTTAGATGGAAAACACTTGCTTGGGTTTTACCTGCTTGTCAGTTTGGTGTCACTTCCCCACTGCTGGTGGCTACTGCCCACCTGCCTACCAGGGCCAGTGTTACATGACAGACAGATAATGAGGGTGGGTGGATCTAAGGATTTGTGGCATTTGGATGATATGATGTGATCCTATTGCCAGAAAGCAGGGTCTTGTGCAGGGAAACAAGTTTGAGTGTCTTCAGTGGTCGCCTCCCACTAGGAGCAAGGACGTGACTTTGGCTCAGGGCCTCTCCAAGTAGCAGATGCCTGCCAAGGGGAGCACCCCGCCTCTGCCCTGATAGCTCTTCACTGTTGCGGGAAAACCGTTAGAAAAAGATAAAGAAGTATGTAAACCGGACCCATTACAGGTGTCCACTCCCCAGTTTCAACCAGATCATTGCCAGAACTGATCGGTCTTAGCATTCTTCTCCTGCCGTGTTCCAGGTGTGTCTGGCCCTGGCTGTGACTGAGCAGACTTCCTTGTTTCCGAGTTGATAGTTTTCAGCCTCCTTGTATGATAGGGATTAAAGCTGAGTCTTCCACATTTAGGATGCGCATCTACTGTCTTAAAATTGCTAACTGCTGAGAGATGTGTACATTGACTAGACGTTCAGGAGAGCTGGTCCCACAGTCTGCGTGGCCCCTGCTGGTGCTGCCTGTGCGATGCTTAGTGAATGTTCACCTTACATCGCTCTCTGCTCTATACCAACTGCAAAGGCTTATCCTCCTCTCTGCACTTCATGATGTACTAAGGAAAAACAGACAGGCTCTGTCTCCTGTCTCCTGATGTCTCGTATCCTTTCACTGCTGGAACGGGGCTGAAAAAGTTTGGCTTACTCCTTGCTATTGCCCATGTACGCATGGACAACAGACTGACTTAATGAGCACTAGAGGATATTTAAAGTTCATTATTTTTTCTTTTCTTAGGGATTTTGATGTAGACTATCTTTTTATCTCATTATTAATTCATCAACCATCTACTGAGCTCCTACCATATGTCAGGTACTATTCTAGATACTGAGGAAATAGTCGTGAATGCAACAGAGCAACTTGGCGGCTCACTTAGACCTTTCTCTGCTGTGCTGATAGCCAATATGCTCAGTTTTAACGCATTTCAAATGCACTGGAACGTCTATTTTTTTTTTTAATTAACCTTTACTTCCATGTATGTCTCTGTGACTGACACTTGCAGCTTTTATTTTAAAGAGCTCGGCAATTCTTAATAAGAGATCATTTGGGAATTTTTGAAGGTAGTCCCCAAATGGTTAATTCTGTGACTCATAACCATTTCAAGCCAGAATGCTAGATTTCCCCCGATGGTCATCTTTTGGCCATAGTTTCAGTCAGCAGATTCCCGATTGGACTGTTTTCATTCATGGCAGGTAGATATTCTAGACAAGGAGAAAAGATCAGAAAGTATTCGCATAATTTCTAAATATCTTTAATTTTTTTCTATCATAAATTAAGAGTGTCAAAGGAAAATTATTCTTTAAGAAAAGGAAACTTTTTGATTTTTTTAAAAAGGATATGAGGGAATTAGAAGTGGGGAATAGTTTTGCTAAAGGAAGATGTTCCCAGTTGTGGAATCCGGAATCCATAATGCTGTCTAGCTGTTTCACCTTCCCACCCCACTTTACCACACAACCTCTCAAAACAAGAATGGTCACACAATTTATGCCTCTTTACACACAGGCTATTCAGAACACTGACTGCATTCATGAAAATTTTCTTGAAAAATCTCAGAAGAGAAAGATTTTTAGGCTATGTTCTCTAACATTTAAATTTAATATAATACTTGTAATGGAATATAAAGTCCAAACCATTAAATTGGTTATGTTACTTAGAGGACAAACAAGTAGGCACTACTGTTAACACATGACCAGGCTGAAAAATCTGTTAATGGAGAAGAAAGGAATTAGAGGCAGACTAGAAAATTACTTCAAATATATTGGTATACTCAATTCATTCGTTTATTCAACAGAATTTTATTGTGCTCGGTGATGTTCAGATACCATGGAGATTCGGATATATAAGAACAATCTCTGTCCTTGACCCCTAGTCCTCTACTTATTATCCCAGGTGTCTCTTATGTGATACCAAACGGGGTGACTATATTCATGTTACATGTATTTATGAAAGCAGACAGGTGTACTGAGCTCTTTCTTTACACCAGTTGCTGTGCTGGGCATCAGAGAAATGACAAAATGAATGTGTCAGATGAGAGACATACTTAACACACAATATGCTATGTTTTATAGCAGAGGTACACCAACTTTGAACAACAGATTTAGCTTGGAAATAAGGGAAGACTACATCAGAAACGAAATGTGAACTTGGCCTTGAAGTTCATCTTCCTTTCTATTTCTCCTCCTTTGTATCAGTTTTGATCCCAAAATAATTCTTCTAATCATGGACAGTATGTAAAAGAGCAGTGCTACTGATACATCTGTATCAAAAGAAATATTTTGTTTTGATGTCAAAGTAGACTTTTTTTAATGTGCTATTAGCTCTGAGGGATTATTAAAAAATTCCTTTAGAATCTTTACTGAAACCTCATAATCATCTAATTTTTAAATCTGTTTTTCCTCAAACAGGCATTAAAGATTTTTAAATTAACTTTTGAAGCAATAATATGTATTCATGGTTCAAAATGTAGATATTCATCTAGAGACATGAGTTAGAAATATAAAAGCTCACATACACTTGTTTTTTCTTTTTAAAAATGTCTAAACAAGTAGTAACATGCAGTATGTAGTTTTACATTTTTTTTCCTTGTAATAGATCTGGGTAATTTCGTAGCAGGGTATGTAGAGCTGCTTCATTTTTTTTTTTTTGATGACTACATGCTATTCCATTACTTACAGCACCGTAATTTATTTAAGTAGTCCTCTATTGATGGGTGTATGGGATGTATCCAGTCTTTTACCATTACAAATAAGGCTGTAATCCTTGTAGAGATATAGTTTCTCACACTTGCGACTTGTGAGTATATTAATAGGATAACTTCCTAGAAGTAGAATTACTGCATCAAAGAAAGTATGCATGTTAAATTTTGATAGACATTGTCATATCATCCTCTGTAGATGTTGGATCAATCCATAGTCCCTCGAGCTATGTATAACTGTCGGTTTCTTCAGTCTTGCAATCTAGTATATCATTAATAGTTTTTATCTTTTCCAAGCTGATATCAGGTACTTTAAAAATAATTCTGATTTGTTATTGCTCTTGTATGCTTTGTTTAACTGATATTATTGCACCTATATTATTTTCTATTATCTTATTGAAATGTACAATATTTAATTTATACTATTATTTGATAGGAGTTATGGGCTTGTCTGATTAACTGTTATTTATTCTCATTTCTATGGGTAAAATACATTCTTTAGTATAAACATCTGGTTTATATTAAACTTTTTAAAAATTTTTAATGTAAAATATATATATGCTGAAAATACATAAAAACTACTGAACAATTGAATGAGTAATTATAAAGTGAATGTACGTGTAAAAACCATTCAGCAAACATGCATAGAATGACCTTGTAGGTCACGAGCGCAGGGCGTTGCCAGCCTTCCAGAACCTCGTCCCCAGGTGCCTCTCCCTGGTCAGCAGCCGTCCTTCTCCCCTAGAGAGAACTATTCTCCTGACGGTCAAAATAATAATGTCCTTACTTTTCTTTATAGTTTTACCTCCTATATATATGTTCCTAAAACAATGTCATTTCAATGTGGCTGTTTTTCAATCTTATATGACTAGAATCATACTGTGTTTCGTGTGTGTATGTCTTGTTTCTGTTGCTCAACAACTATTTTTATGGAAATCATCTATGCTTATGTGTAAAGTTGTTCATTCATTTTTATTGTTGTGTAATGTTCCATTCTATGACTGTCTCACAATTTATTTCTTCATTTCTTACATGGGATGTTTAGGGCCACTGTGAACAATGCTGCTATGAATATTCTTGTATATATATTCTTGTGTGTAAAAACGAGTTTTGGGTGTACAGCTAGGAGCGAAATTGCTAGGTGGTGGTGTGTGTGTGTGTGTGTGTGTGTGTGTGTGTGTGTGTGTGTATCTTCACCTTTATTAGATAATGTAAACTATTTTTTAAAATGCTGGCACCAAATTTACCCTCCCACTAATATATGTGAGATTTTCTGTTGCTCTATATGCTTGCCTCTGCTTGACATTGTCAGACATCAAACTGTTTGCAGATCTGATGGATATGTAGTAAAATCTGCTTACGGTTTTAATTTGCATTTTCCTAATTACTAATGAGGTTAGACACCTTTTCATATCCTTATTGCACTTCTGGATTTTCTCTTTAATAATGTCCCTGTTCAAGCCTTTTGCCCCTGTATCTAGTAAATTGTCTGTTTTTCTTATGCATTTTTAAGAGTTCTTATATTTTAAATATTAGTCCTTTGTTGGTTATACATGTTGTAAATATCTGCCCTCACTCTGTGGCTAGTCTTTTTACTCTCTTTAGTCTGTCTTGATAAACATATAATTTGACATTTTAAATGCAATATGTTTTTAAGTTAGAGGCTCATATGATGTGACATATGAGAAATTTCCTACATTTAGGTTTTAAAAATACAATTTACCATTTATTTCTCCACAGAATAGTGTACCAACTTGAAGACTTTATATATAATGCAGGTTTCTGTCAATCCCTAAGTATACCCCTGCTTTAATGAAAGAATAAGAATTGATTGACTTTTTGAAATGTATCTGTCTGTTATATTTTACTTCGTACATTATTTGACAGTAATACAGCTACAGCAATGATACATGTTAGAAAAATAGATGATAAATACAGCTGTTTGATGAACAGAACTATGACCTAGGAAGGTAGTCGTCACATAGCAAAACTAAGTATATATGCTCACAAGAAAGCCTCTTGAATACTAATTTCATATATAAGTATTACCATCTTAGCCATCTAGCTGCTTAGCTCATAAGAAATTTAGAAGAGGAGAAAGTTATTTGTATAGAGAAACGATAATAGCCACCAAGGCTGTGAGCTACCGACAGCAAGAGAGGAGACAGTAAAGGTCTGAAAGCAAAGGCCGATGGAGGAAATCCATCAGTGAAAACTCCAGCCATTTAGTTCTATTTAGTGAAGGTACCAAGAATGCTATTTGGATTTTGCGCTACACCATAATTATTACTCAGCTTGGTATTTGTAATTGTCAACAATTGTCAGTTGTAAATCATGTTCAATTTACTCTGCTTAAGAAGTCAGAGATGTACACCTAAAAACAGCTAAAACAGGGAGTAAAGGTATTGGTGTTCACCCTTAGTTATCCGGGAAACTTCATTATCCTGACAGGCACAGTTCCCAGGGGTTCTGGAGAGCTGAGGTTATGCTGACTCTGGTTTGGTGGAATGATTTGTAGGGGTGAAACTCAACTTTTCTCAGTCCTAGCAATCGACTCTAAAAGACTAATACTACACTCCTTTGGCATTTATTGAGCATCTGTATAATCCACTCTGCTCCAAGCCACTGTCCTATCACACATGGCCTGTGAAAGCAGCCTCCTAACTGGTCCCCAGACAGTCACTCTTACCGCCCTCTAATCTCATCTCCACTGTGCAGCCACGGTGATCTCTTTTAAATGCAAGCTCTCACGTCACTCTGCATTTTCAAGCCCTTCAAACGTCCCTTTGCTCTTAGGATGAATACCAAAATCCTCAAAATGACCTGTGAGGGCTGCATGATCTGGACCTTGGCCCTCTTGCCCAGCCTTGTTATAGCCACTCTTTCTCTTATTTCCTGCCTGGCAACCTCCTGGCCTTCTCAGGTTTCTTCCTAGCTCAAGGCCTTTGCACAGGCCTTTGTTTTCTCTGCCTGGAAAACTCTTCTTCCTCATGTGCCACAGTCCACCCCTTTTTCCCCCTTTTCTTTCCAGTATCAGTCTGTCCTGACCCTCAGACTAGATCTCTTCCTCAAGCCACATCTCTTACAATACTCTGTATGGTCATTGTTTAGTACCTAGCATCATTAATATAAGCATTTGTGTGGTTATGTGACTACATCCTCCACCAGGCTTTAAGTCAATGAGGGCAGAAATATGTCTGCTTTATACCCCCACTGCATCACCAGATCTAACGAAGTACTGATTCGTAGGAGAGATTTGGTAAATAAATAGTTGTTAAATGAATAAATGAAGAATAAATACACACAAGGCATTGCGGGTAAGAGAAAGATCTAGAAATTGAGACCGAATATAATTAAGAAAATCAGACTTCTAGTTTTGTAAGATCAGAGGAGTTCCAGCATTAGATTTTACTAGATGGATAGAATTTATCCAGGCAGTATTGATGTTGGGAATAAGGGTAAAGAACAAAGTAAAATATAAGATAGTTTGGGGCATACGGAGTAGATATGCCTGGTTGAAGTTCAGAGTTGTGGGGTGAGCTGTGGGAAGAAAGAGTGAAACAATGGGTTGGGTCATACCATGGCTGGCTCTGGACACCGTTCAAAGGAATTTAGACTTTAGTGTTTAGCACCCAAGAAACACTGAGGGGTTTTTTGTTTTTGTTTTTGTTTGTTTTTATTTGTTTGTTTGTTTTTACTGTGAGGGTTACAGAATTGCCTTTAACTTCACCTGGATGCATCATGTCCTTTATTCTCTCATTCTTTCTCCAAACTCAGAAATAGTCTAAGGTTAATTTATCTCAATACTCTGAATCTCATCCTTTACACCTACCTCCAGTATATCAACGCAACACCTCTTCTCTTTCTCCTGTTGTCAAACACCACCTTTCCATCTGCCATCTGGCATTTTTGTTACTTCATGCTCCCAGTGAGATCTGCACTTGAACTTCTAGCCCTGATTCTTCTTTCTCTGAATCCTCCCCCACCTTCAACAATAATTTCTTTTGTTTCAATGCTGACATCCGTGACAAAAATTCCAAGGCTATATCTCGGAAGTGACTTTGCTCCTAGTGGCAGTTTCATACTCATTTATTCATTTGCTCACCACAGTTTTTGAGCACCTGTTTGCCAGGCACTGATCCAGGATGGAGATACAGCAATGAAACAATAGGCTAGACCCTATCATTACGAACACTAGGTTCTGCTGAGGAACCAGAAAACCGTCAAGCAAATACAAGCACTATTACTCCTGGGTGCAGTAATTATAATTGGTCTCCATATGTTTCCAATTTGATGTCTGGCATCAGAAAATTATTTCCTTTTTCTCTCAAACCGGTAACCTGGTTCGACTTCCCTATTTAGGGCAGAACAATGTGATGATCCCAGAATCCCAGGTTTTATCTGTGGATTCATTTTCAGTGTATTCACCCTGGGATCCAGTACCATATTTCTAACTGTCTTTGGCATAACTGCACTTGGATGACTCACTGTACTCTAAGTCAACAGAAATGAAACTAAACTCATCATCTACCACCTCCCAGATCTTCTCCTTTTCGAAGACCCCTGTCCACAGCTTGACCTCTAGGCTATCTTGGTTTTCCTTCATTTCTATCCTCTTCCTGAAATAACATTTTATAGATAATCACAGTGATCACACATTTTTTCGGTCTGCTTTAGATTTTTATAAAGTATATGAAGTCTATCCCTGGCAGCTTCAGTAAGAGAAGCATGTCTCCCAAACCACAGAAACATTCTCTAGGACCTAGAGCCTACTGGAACACAAACTCCTTTCCCCGGTCCTGCCTGGGTCACTTCCTGTCTGCAAACCTCACTTATATGTTTTCTGGTTGGTGTGTGTGATTATTGTCACTACAATATAATGATCTTTCAAATTTAATGTCCTTTTGTCTACCAACCTGTACTGCATCACTATGTCTCCAAAATTATTTCTCTGTCTGGTAGCTACGTTTCTGATCTCAGGAAGAATGTTGGTGGAACACGCCTTTATGATTAGAATGATTTCTGGAGTCTCTTCCCTCAACACTTTGTGAGACAGCATCTTCTTCCAGTTTCCTATTGTTTCCTATGGGTTAGTTTTCGTCTCAGCCCTTGTTCCCCGAGATCCATGAAGACAAGGCTCACATGTGATACCTTGTGTTATCTGCAGCACACTGAGATAGAGTTAGGCATTCACAGAAAGTACTCAGAAAATACTTGTTTGAATGCTATGTTATATGTATAACTTCTGTTTGTGTATATTATGAATTTGTGTCTCTAAATGTTTCCCGTGTACTCTTTAAATAATATTCACCTACGTGGTCTGGGAGGCAGGGATATCTTGGGTATTTGCCCTGGCCATCAGGCCCATGACATTGTAAACCAAGTCCTGTGGTCCAAAAGCTGTGGTTGGCACAGGTGAAGGGCCTACCTGAGGTGTAGCCTGCAGTTAACGTTTCTTTCCCACCTGCTGGGGATCTTCTTTTTCCCTCTAAATATGAAAGAATAATTTTCTGTTAAACATAAAAAAGATGTGTAAGTGTATATATTTGTGTGTTTGTGCTTATGTATGCATGCATACATATATGTGTATATACATATGTGAGCACATGTATGTATATATGAAAGAAATACACCAAGATGTAAATAGTGGTTATTTCTGGATGGTGGCTTTTTCCACATTCTCTGTGATAAGAAAATGACTTTTATTGGCAACAACAAAAACAAAAAATAAACCCTAATGTTATTTTTAAAGGATAGGAAAGACACAATTATTAGATGATTGCTGAGGTCCACCCTCTGGTTAACCAAGGACAAGGGGACAAGCAGGTGCCCAAGAGGGACACACAACAGAGTGATCGACTTCTCAGTATCTCAGCATGAGACAGTGGCCAGGGAGTGAACAGGGGCTGATGTTGTGAGCTGAGGAACTGGCAACTTTGTTTGTGAAGGTCAGGAGGCTTGGACAGGGAAAGGAATGAGAAGGGAAATCTGGGGGATAGGAGGGTGGGGACGATAAGGGGATGATGAGTTCATCAGGGTTTTCTCCAAAACTCAGTTGTTTAGAGAACTATAGAAAGGATGAGAAGAGGCTTATAATATACTTTTAAGTTCATGAGGAGATTTTCATGAAGAGATAAGCGGTAGGAGAGAGAGAACAGACATGTTTCGAGTTTGGTTTTAATGCCCTGTGATTCCAGAGGGAAGGGTTTCCAGAATGACCCAGTGTGGAGACACTAGAACCCGTGTTAGGAGACACAAGAGTTTCCTTTAAGGAAATGGGTGACCCTTGGATGGGCAGCAAGCTTTCAAAAGGAGGTTTGTTATTAGGTCAAGTCTCAGTTCTCCCCTTCCCCAACCTCCCCCCTCTCCCCTCATCTCCCACAGTCTAAGGGCAGAGGGAATGTTTTCTGTTAAGAATTCTTCTTTAAGAGGCAGTTTCTAACCTTTCTGAACTTGAAACAAAAAATTACATGAAATATTTTCAAGGATGTTTCTCCCATACTGCCTACTTTCACAGTTCTCTCAGAGGTTCCCTGAGCAGAGGGAGAAGTGGGAAGAGAAAAACAGGGAGATTGATTCATCCTCCTCCTCACCATGGCTGATTTCTTTTCTCTGGGTGGCAAGCTGGAGGTGGGGCGCACCTGGCCTGTCAGTCTGGAGGGAGCCCCGCAGAGCACAACTCCGCACCCCCTCAGGGCCTCCCTGCCACTTGCGGAGCTGCTCAGACAGCTGGTCCTTACCAGTAACCTCACAGAATTTGGGACAGGAGCTCTGGGGTCAGCACAAGCAGCAAATGCAGACATCTATCTCAAAAGAAGCCCCTTCAGACAGAGTAGAAAGCCTGAAAGAACAAACAAAGGTCACAAAATCAATTCTTGAAAAAGAGCTAAACCAAAAATACATTTCACGGTGTTTGTGTGTTTTCCATGTGCACAGTTCAATACTTTTCCTATTTTGTATCTCAGTTTTTAAGTCTGATGTTTACATCAAGGAAAATTTCCAGTCTGGGCTCTAATTTGAAATTTGAGGTAGAGGAACACAAATGGCACAGAAAGTTCCCACCCAGGACATCCCCACCTCCATCCAACGGGAGAGATACAGTCCTTTCCTTCAGAAGTCCCTGCCATAATTTGCAGGCCGAGAAAGGCACAGAGGCTACCTGCAAGATATTATCCACAGCATAAACAACTGACCATAACAACTGCCTTTCTCACTGAACTCCTAATATGAGCCTGGCTTTTTATGTACAATCTCCCATTTCATCTTCATGAGAGATCTTCAAGGTAAGTATCGTTACCCTCACTTTGCAGATGAAGAAATGTCACTCAGAGAGGTTAATAACTTGCCCAGGGTCACACAACCAGAAAGTAGCAGAGCTGAGATTCAAACCCAGGTCTTTTTGATGTCCACTCTGCACAGTGCCTTCCACTGGCCAAGTCCACTAAAGAAAAACAATTAGATGATTCAGGCAAAAATATACAAAGTAATATTTTGGCCCAAATGGGGTTAAGTTGTTTCATTTCCCCCTTCCTGGTCAACTGAATGAAACACGCCTAAATTAAAGTACCATTCGTGGTCCATGTGTTGATTGTATCCGTTGCTCATGGACTTCTGTCCCTTGCAGAGGCAGGCATGAGTCAGTTTAGAGGAGGCTGTTTATTATATCTTAGCCATGGGCATATCCTGCCTCAGTGATTTCCTAATCCATCAGACAGAAACACCCACAACTAACAGTCAACTGAAGATGCATTTAAAAATATTTTGCAAAATAGCTGCCTCAAACTCTTTGTAGAACAAGAAAGGTTAAAAATCTATATTATATATATATGTTCCCCATTTGTGGCTATTTTTACTCCACTGGATGTCCAGAAATGTCTCTCGTGCCCCCAGGTATGGCAGAACATCCCTCTGTAGCTCAGAAAGTTCATATTATGAGTTTATAGTATTAGAATGGGTCTTGCAGTATATCAAATAGATACATAAAGTATTTATATGAAGGAGTCTGTACCTGAATAGTGAGAGATGAGGGAAATCTTATATGCTCTTATCCCCTCAACAAAAGAAAGAATGTTGGGAAGGTCTGATTAATATAAGCCACTGTCCTATTAAAGGGGTCTCACTGATTCTTGCACCTCATGGAAAAAGCCAAAGACAGGGACTTTTGGACAATGTGAGCTTGGCAGATGTGCAAATGCAATTGAAATACGGCAAAACTCAGGTTTTCTAGCGATAGAGTGGTTGGAACACAGAAAAGGCCTCTGCGCTATGGATTCCAAACCAGGTGACCCTTAGAGTTACCAAGGGAATATTCCAAAAAAGTAATCCTAGCCCAGCCCTGGCCTACTGACTGAATCAGAATGCCAAAGGTATAGGGTGACCGGATAAGGAAAATACATGTGAATTCCAAACAGAGTTATTTTCTAAATAATAGAAATCATTCGTGTTACCAAAAAAAATTTAATGGCCGTTTTTCTTTTCACACTTCCACTTAAACTTTTCCCACTGGTCCTTTCCCTAGGCCAGATTTTTTTTAAAAAATCATCTCAACGAGCTCATGAAGGGCTGTCATTTTTTAAGTTAAGAGCTATGTGTTGACATTTACTCTTTCAGGGTGCCTGCTGGGCTATATAAAACAATGGTTTCTGTGTAAAATGTCTGTATTTCTCAGAGTTTTAGAACAAGTATTTGGTTTGCCTACCTGATTTATTCTTGGAGGTCAACGAATGAAACCATCATCAAACAGATGGCAGGTTCATAGAGATAATCACAACTTGAGGTTTAAGAGGGATAAAATTTTTCTGCAGAACCCTAATGAACATATATACTGATGTGACCCACCATATCTAGTTAGGTCCTCAAGGATAAAATGGATCCTCAAAATATGTGAGGGATGCTTTAGCATCTTTCTAATCCGCAAACATACAAGTATCATTTAGCAGGTGGATTCTCCTTACATGAGGCGGCATAGCACCAGGGTAAGGATAGCTTTGGAATCCAGCCACCCTCAGTACAGCTCTTTTGTCCTTCACTCCACCAGTTGTATGATCCTGGGCAGACCTCTCAGTGCCTCATTCTGCAAAATGTGGGTAATGGTATTAGCCACCTGTAAGGTCATGGTGCCGGTTGTGGTGCAACGATGCATGCCAGACACTCAGCACTTTGCTTGGCACATGCTAAACACTCAAGAAACATTAGCTACTAATAATGAAATAAAAAAATGATATTAATTAGGCAATAATAATGATAATAAAAATATTTTTAAAACTGTTCTCCCCCCTTCAGAATTTTTTTACTGAAATATAATAGACAATTAGTTGCTCAGATTTACAAGGTACAATTCAATGAGGTTTTTTTTCCATTATAGTTAGTATACAAAAATGTGTTAGTTTCAGTGATATGGCATAGTGATTAGAGATCTATGTAATTCACAAAGTGATCACTCCAATAAATCTGGTACTTCTCTGGCCCCTGACATATTTATTACCATATTATTGACTATATTCTTTATGATATACTTTATAAAGGACAGAATGTCAATTTCAGTATTTATAAAACAAAGTCTGCCACTAAAATAAATTTTGCAGACCTTATAGCACATCTTTAAACTAAACTGGTAATGACAGTGAATTATGTGAGGGGCTAGCTAATCCAGACAGCTGATGCCACCCCCATCAATGAAACGTTATATGAAACTCAGAAGCCCCTTTTGCCCTGGTGAAGGTGAGCTCCGTGGCCACTGGCACCTTCACTGTGAGTTGCATGTGTATAGCTCTTGGCTTTCTTCAGCATCTCCTCTCTCTGTCTAAATCCTAAGTATCCCCCATCTTCCTCACAGCTCATGGGAAGCACCATTTGAACTTGATGGTGAAGTATTTTCTCTGCCTTAATGAACAGTTTTTGCCTGGCTGGAGTTCTTACTAAGGGAATTTGAGACTGTTTTTTCTCATTTCTATATGGCAAATAGGACAGAGCCTTTGACATCTTGAACTGAGCCACAGTCAAATGTGACATCATTCTGTTTAATTTATCTTGAACTTTTCTCTTGGCTTTGAGTTATTGCTATTTAGAATATGTCACTCCTCCAATCGCACTAGACATTGAGTTTCTTTGAGGGGCCATTGTTCTTAAAGAAACAGTGACTTTATTACTTCACATGGTCAAGTAGTGGTAGTGCAACCACACTGGGTCAATATCATGGCCCTCTTGTTCACTCAGTCTCTCACTCCATGATCCACTCCCTGAACTGGCCTTGTAGCCTGCATGAACCGGCCTCATACCTTGGAAAAATTATGGATTACCCCATGTCATGGACCCTGGAAACACTTAAAGCAATAAATTATAAGTCTATTACTGCTAAAGATCTGCTACATAAATGGGTAAACTTTTCTGAGTTTCTTATTTCCCCCGATTGAATGTCATAGTAAGACTTGTTGGTAGGGCACAGCGACCCTAAAAGTTGAAACAAAACAAAAAGGTATAAACACTAATGATCACTGCCACTAGGACCTCATATTTAATGCATCCCTATTTATATTATTCCTGGCCCTACTCCTGTTTCTATGTCTGGGACATTGGGAAGCCACTGCAAGAGTGGTTTACAAGGGACTAATGCAAGGAACAGTGTTTGGATTTGAGCCCTGACTAAGTGAGCAAAAGTGGCCAGTCAGCGATCCTTATTTGGATCCTGGACTTGGTTAGCTTCCTCTGAGCCTTCAGACTAAGGAATGTCCTACACAGCACTCTGCTTCCTCCATTTCCTCTTTGAATAAAATGACTGTGTATTTGCCACATTGCACTCTGTGCATTGGGTTGCTGGAAATAACAGTAGGTTGCACTGATGATTTAACTCTGTTTTCTATAAAGGGCTACATGATCTCATGCAGATTTTTGCAAAGTCATATGCAAATCACAGAGCCCCGGCCCTTTTCTTAACAGGATGGCAACCTTGTTCCTCGGTGGCACCTGGGACCTGGAGATCCTTTCTCCACTTACGTTTAGCGCGCAGCCTGGGACTTGTCCCTGCAGCTCTCCGGGTTAGCCGTGCCGCCGTTGAGACCTCCCACCTGGACTCCCATCACCCACCTCTCTTGAGACTGCTCTGGCAGGGCTGGTGTGGGGTGCAGCCTTTGCTCAGAGGGTAACATGTTCCGGGCAAAACCTGCCAACCTGGGCCATGGGCTCACCCCTCAGGGCTCCCTGCTTCTCTACTGGGTGCAATTCGATGTTGCCAAGCTTCCCTCCAAAGTCTAGAAGTGTGGGACAGTAGGGAACTATGAGAGGTCTCATGACCCAAGGTACTTCCCCCATCTCCCAAATGGAACAACCAGGTACCCCAGGCCCTCACTGCCCTAGAGGTCTGCAGTGTGAGTGGACAGGTTCATTGGAGGGTCATACTTGTCTATGAATGTTTCTATTGTCAATGGCCTCCAATCTGGAAAATCCCATCGTTCTAATCTAGCCTGCCTCCCTGACATCATGAGAAAGAGGGAGGAGGAAGAAGGGATAGTTTATGGTAGAGAAGAGGAGGGTTGACTCTAGCTGTCCTTAAACAATGGAACAAGCACTTCCCGACAAGTGTTTGCTTCAGCCTACCCAGGTTTCGTCATGATTTTCTAACTCCTCCCTAACCTCACTTACTCCTGAGGTCTCTGGTCAGAGACCACTCTCCTAGCCTTCAGGTGCTTCCAAATTACCCTGTTGGGGAGTGGGGAGTAGGGGCTAGGAGAAAGTAGGAGAAGAAATCAATGAAAACAGTCTGGCCACATGTTGATAATTGTTGAGATTAGATGATGAGTACATGGGCATTTATCATACCATTCTCTCCACTTTTGTATATGTTTGCAATTTTTCATAATAAAAACTTAAAGAATAAAAAAAGTCCTCCAGCTTCTGAGATACTCAAGAGAGAGCCCCAACTCCTAACAGAGAGTTTCCTGGAAACCCTACACTAAGGCAAGAGGCAAAGATGATTCCATTACATATGTACATATATATATTCATTTTCTAATTTTTTAAAGGCCCACCGCTTTATTTTCAATAGACTAAACCTTATTTCTAAGAGGTCCCGAAGTTGGGCTTGCTGGATTATGGGGGAGGGCTGGGTAAAGGGGTCTTTAAAATCCTGAAAGTTTACACTTCCATCTATCTCACAATCTAATTGTGAGGATGGGACTTGTTCAGTGTTCTGAACTTTGCGAAGGAAATGCGCTCTCAATTCAAAGAGTCATTCTCTGGAATTGCACCTGGCTCAGGAAAGGACTGTCTTTGTACTTGAATTTAAATCCAATGGAGAACCTTCACACGGGCATTTGCATGACTGAGAAATTGCTGCTGTCTTCCCCCCCTCCCCTTATGTCACTTTCTTGAATGTGTTCTAATAAAATGATTCTAAAGCAGGCTGTTGATATACAGTGATTTATAAATACTTTGGGTTGAGTACTAAGGCCCTTATGTTTATGTTTATGTTTATTTATTTATTTATTTATTTATTTATTACCAAGAATCCACTCCATCCCACTTTCTGGAACGATCTGTCTAGCTGGGGACAGATGTGATGAGCATACGTCTGTCACGATGGCAGCACCACTGCCGTTACGATCGTTAATAAGAATTACGTCAACCACAGCAATTTTGTCTTCTAGCTGCCTGGCCGGAGAATTTATTTTCCAGAATAAAGATGGCCATAGGTAGGAGATGAGTACAGTGCGGAGGAAGCGGAAGAGGCAGGGCAGGAACAGGAGAATGATTCACTCTACCAGGGCGTGGGGGAGGGAGCAAGGCAGAAGGAGAAACAAAGGCAGCAGATAAGAGAGGCAGTTCATAAGTGTTCTATTCAGTGATAAATCTCAGCATGTTCAAGTGTTAGTTGTTAAATTTTATTTATAAAATTGTACCATAGCGTGTTACGAATCTCAAAATCCCATTAAGCAGACTGGAAGCAACAGAAGAAAATAATATACTTCCAAAGGTAGATATTTCAAGAAACACTTTTTAACCCAATCTTTATCCCCTTTGAGCCAGACCGACTGGGACTCTCTCATAAGCCAGTTCTTTGGGAAAGCAGGCATTGTTAGAAATTGTAGAATGGGGAAGGCAGAAGCAAACACGGAGACTTCCATTTACTGAGCACCTTTCTCATACCAGGGGCTGGGAAGGCACTTGATATACATTATCTCCTCTAACCTTCACAGCCTCCCTGAGAGCAAGCAGTACTGTTTCATTTTCCAGATGGAAAAGCTAAAGCTAAGCGAAGTAAATAACTTGTACCAAGTCATAAAGCCAGAAAATAGCAGATCTATGATTCAAATTAAGTTCTCCATCCCCAAACCTAAGCTTTTTCAAACCACAGGGCTGATGACCCCCACTGCCGAGCCTGGACTCTCCCTCTTATACTGCCATGGTTTTCACGTTAATGAATTTGCAACTTCTGTATGTCTTGGGGGTTGGGGGAAAGGCGGAGCAAGCATCTTGCTCTTCCTTGTCTGGTTGGAGATCCCTTCCAGGCCAGGCCCTTTGCAACCCATGTCCATATACCTGCGACTTAGTTGTGTAGAGTAAGGGTCCTCAACCCCCAGGCTACGGACCAGTACCGGTCTGTGGCCTGTTAGGAACCGGGCTGCACAGGAGGAGGTGAGCAGTGGGCAAATAAGCCAAACTTCATCTTTATTTATAGCCCCTCCCCAGCGCTAGCATTACCGCCTCAGCTCCACCTCAGATCATCAGGCATTAGTTTCTCTTAGGAACACCAGTCCCTGGTGCCAAAAAGGTTGGGGACCACTGGCATAGAACACAGGCTGACGAGGCTCAGGTCACCATTTGATTTCCACAAGGATGTGCTCACTCACTGAATCGTTGAGTGCCTACAGGTACTAAGCATTACAAAGTAGGGGAGAAAATATAGACTCAGCTCATTTTCAAGGAGCTTACCAGTAGAGAGACAGACTGAATCAAGTAACCCATGAAGGCATGTGTAATTAAAACTGGAAGGGACCTTGGACATCATTGAGATCAACAGATGAAACTGAGACCCAGAAATGCTAAGCAGTTTACCCCAGACTATATAGCAAGGCAGGGGCAGAATGAAGACTAAAATTCAAAACTCCTGATTTTTATTTGTAGGCAGCTTTGTTCCCAATCATGTCACACTTCAGTCTATTGCACACCCATAGAATGCCCCCTAGCCCTGGCCAGCCATTTAAATGTGTTGATCACTCGGTACACTATTTCCATGCTTAAGAAAAACCAGACAGCACATTTTGTAATGATAAACAAAATGGTGAACCAAACCCCTGAGGATGCATTTACCAAGCCTTATTTGCCAAGTTATTTCAGAACCCAAAGCAGGAACAGAGGGGCAAGGCTCCCACGCTGTAGCAACACTGCCTAATAAGGATGCTTGCAAGTGTTTCAGTGCTTTGGTTTGACCCCGATATGTTCTCATCTCCCAGGTTCAGCAGTCGTTCATTCACTCATTAATTTAACAAATATTTATTGAGTTCTAGGCACAGTTGTCAGAACCGGAGACACAGCAGTGAACAAAATGGACCGTTCCTTGTGAAGCATGCATTCTAGTTGGGAGAGACAGGCAATAAACAAAATAAGTAGTTAACAGCATATTAGAAGGTGATAATTGCTAGAGGGAAAAATCAGGAAAGGGAGGTAGGGAGCTCCAGAGGTAGGGATGCATTTTTAGGTAAGGTTATTGGGGAAAAGACCTCTCTGAGAAAATGAAATGCCAGATGATCATTTTATACACACACATACTCTCTCTCTGCCCCTCCCACCTCCCCCACCCCCCCCCCCCCAGCTATTTCTCACATACAGCTGAGCAGTGTGAATTGAAAAATCCCATAAGCCTTCCCCTGCCTCCTTCAGGAGAATCAAGGTTTCCCATTAGCACATCCCAGATCCCAATTCCTAACTTCCCCTTTTGTTCCTTTCAGCTGAAACAAGGGTTCTTAAACTTGAGTATATATTAGAATCACCGGGAGGGCTTATTAAAACACAGATTGCTGGGCCTCACTACCAGAGTATGAGATTGAGTAGATCTGGGGTGGATCCACAAATCTGCCTTTGTAAAAAAATCCCCAGGTAACGCTGATGCTGCTTGTCCAGGCACCACACTTTGAGAGCCACTAGGTTAAGCTATTATAGCCTAAAGATCCCTGTAAAGATGAAACTATGAGCTGAGAAAAGATGCATTCATTCCTTCATTAGATCGTGGACATTATCAAAAAGTAGCTATCTCAAGAGCAGGATCCTTAAAAAATGTTACTCTTATTTTAACTGGGGTAAGTTTCAGAAGCCACAGTCCAAGAGCCCAAGCATTGAGGAGTTAGGGCAAAGGGAAGATCCTGTAAAGGTGGTGAGAACAGTATTTCATTGCTTATCTATCAGTACTCCGCATTTTCATAGCATTTAGTACTTTTACAAGCCCTTTTGCCTTTTACTCCCTTTGACACAATTAACCTGTTAGGTAGGCAGAACAAGTGTCATTATTACATTTAATAGATAAGAAAATTGAAACATAAAGAGATTATATGGCCCCCCTTAGGTATCAAGAATGAACTTCAGTCACCTTACACCTAGTCCAGTGTTTTTTCTCCTTTCATACTCTTCAGAACACTAGCTATAGCTTTCTCCTGGGGTTTATACACCTGGACCACTAAAATCCAGAACATGTAGTCACTCTTTGCCTTTTGCTCTGTTCAAAATCCCACTCACTGCAAGATTATTCATGTGGGTGAATAATTGTGGTAAATACTAAGCCTCTGCCGTAAACATGTTTCTCCTACTACCAGATACTGTTCAGAGAAAATGCTAACTCATTTTAATATTAGCCTAAGCTAGAACTAATCATTATGAAAGCAAACCTGCTCGGGGAAAAGCACACATAATACTTCCCAAAGGCAAATAGAAATAGCATTTTGATTATATGTGCCATTGCTTCCATTTCATTAGTAGAGATAATTGAAAGTTTTCTGTATCGCTAAAGTATACAGCAACTTGAGAGTGGATTTCGTTAAATCTAATGGCTGGTGAATCACATTTTCAAGTATTTAAATATACAAAAAAAATCATGGACATGAAAGGTAAAATCCTTTCCTCCAGTATTTGCCCTTTTTGTTATATTCTCCAGTCCTGCACCGATTCCTCATAATGAGAGAGTGAGGTCTCCCATTGAATCTCACAGTGACCCCACGGGTTACGAAGAGCTTCCTCTCTTAAGCTTCCGTACTATTTTTGATCATCCAGGAGCTTAAGGTTTTAGAAGTTTAATTTCTAAAACTGCCCTCATTTGTCTCTCAACCCATTGATATTCTGACATCTTCCTCCAATACTGCCATTGGGACCACTCATTCAATGAACATTTCTTAAGCACTTAATATATACTAAACCTTGTAAGAGCCATTGAATAAGCTTTTAAAAAATGAGTTAGAAACAATCCTGTCCTCAAAGAACATGGCATATAATAAAATCACTCTGTAAATGATACAGAATAATCAATGTCCAAATATATTCTAGTTGTAGATTATAAACCTGTGAGAGTTTCTCCCCGTTTTTATTCTCTGTACTCAGTGTGTGTGTGCAAGTAAAGCTAATTGATGAATTATTTTAGTTTAACATAAAGGAAAGAAAATGGGAGAAGGGCGGGCAAGGCAGGGGTTCTACTCTGTAGTTCTGGGCACACATGGAGATCTGGATCAGCAGCACAAAGCATGTGATAACAAGGGGCAGTGGGACCTAAAATCTGCTATAGACATTCCACATGTAGATGGTAACAAGTTGAACATGTGAGGGTCATAATCAGATGAATGATTAGAAATTTCATTTTGATGAAAGATCGAGTGTGAATGTGTTTTTGCTGAGTGTTATATTCCAAAATGTGCTATAAACATGACTATTTTTAAAAAAAAAAACAACAACAACAACTAATTCTTGCCCACTGCAACACAGGGACTGAAAATAGATTAGGTTGAGGGAGATGGAATGGGATGCAGGAGATGCAATTAGTTGGGTCAATATTAAAGAATCCATGAGAAGAAGAGATGCAGACCATAATCCAACAGTGTGTATACGTGTGCGTGTGCCTACCTGTACACAAATACATATGCATAGAAAGGTGTTGAAGGCCAGGAAAAAAGATTTTATGAAGATGCGAGGCCTTTAAATAAATTCCACATTAATAATCCAAAAAGGAACACAAGTTTAGAAAACCAAAAGCCCTGTCAGAACATAAGGATAAGATTGCAGCTCTGGTGACCGAGCAGCTGAAGGAATGCCACTGACACACATTCTTCCTGTTTATATGGGGTCAGCTGAATGTGCAGCAACTTTCTCTCCCTTAGCACCTGAAAAGAGCTGCCCTGACTCTATTCTGCTTTAGGTTGGGCTTGGTGAATAGTGGAATCCCAAGATAGGGACTTGGGGCAGATAGGCAACTAGATCTCAGATCTGTCCTTTGAACTCATTTCTGGCAGCTTTGCAAGCCTGTCCGGGGAATTTTCACAGCCCAGGTGCTGTATCCAGGCTTACCAATGACCATCGAGGGTGCTAGTGGCATGGTAATATAGGCTAGAATGGGTGTGTGTGGTGTGGATAGTGGGAGCCACAGGGAGAATTTAGAGGATTCAAAAATAGCAATGATGGGGAGATGATCTCTATGTATCAGCATTTGAGTTTGGGGATGGTGGAATAAGGAGTGTTATTCTATGTGTAAGGATAGAATATTCTATTTGTAAGGATGTAACAGGGATTCTGTTGCTTGTCATTGGTGACCTTCTAATGGGTCTTACACTCAAACATATTGTGGTGTTATTAGATGTGGTGGTGCTGCATTCTGCTAGGTGGCTGTCATGGCACACAATGAGGTAAAAAGAAGTACCAGGGTGGGGGCAGGGCCTGAAACCGAGTTGATGTTAAAGTGGGTTTAGATTTCACTGGTGTGGCAATCTCACTCTGAGAGTAGCCCATGTGTGTGGCACTCCAGGTGTTGCTCTGGTATCACCTAGATCCATGAGGACTTGCATGGGCTTCTTGGCCCTGAGAGGGACAAGTCGGTGATACAATTGACTTATGCTATTAAATTCTTCAAGGCCAACTAGAAGTTAGCAATGTAAATAGGAGGCTCTGTATTTCCCATATTCTTCATGCATTCTGATTTGGTATTGAAAATATTGACATACTGCTTTATTTTTGGTATTTCTGGGACCTTCCAAACAACAAGCTTGGATATAGGCCTCAAACATAGATATAGGCCTCAAAGCCAGGCCATCAAAAATGATCTAAGTACTCTTTGTCCACCCTGCAAGGCCACACAGACAGGCTTAGAAATGGAATAGGTCATTTAAGAGGGAGGGTCTGTATGATTGGTGGTGCAGAATGTAAGTGGTGACGTTCCAGCTTAATGACACAGTGCGAGGTTGCTTACAAGGCCAGACAGGTGCGTACCCTAGCAGAGGCCATCAACTCAGCATTTCTAGCTCCTGAGGAAGGAATTCAGGAATTCAAGTGGGAAGGTAATTAGCTCAATGAGTCTGATGGTGTTACAAAGATTGCCTAAACCATTACCACATGACAGTTTCCCATCATGCCCTAGACCTCAAATGTAGCTATAATTGTCAGAAACCTGGCTAATTGTTTTCTCCTGGATTAAATGTCTTACAAAAGCATATATATTCCAGCAGGGGATGGGGAGGGTTACAGAGGGTTGAAATAGGATAGTATCTGTAGTTACGTTGGACGTATTGGTCTCTTTGGCAAATGTTTGACAGGGGAGAGGGGTTTCAAGGGTTATGCCCAAAGTAATGTTATGATTTGGGTTCTAAAGAGTCCCCTCAACTATCAGAGACTATGGGAAAGGCTAATAAACCCTCAAAGATAAATTAGGGGGTCATTTGTCAAAAACAAGAGAATGGATATTGTTAATAACTAGTGATTCTTAACAATACTAGATATCTATCCATCATGCCATTTATTCATTCAACTAATATTTATTGAATGTATGCTATGTGCTAGGCACTATGTTAGACAACAATAAGTATAACAACAAAAAGAATTTCGACCCTTATGGATCTTACATTCTCACGGGCATATAGGCGAGTAAAAGATATAAAATGCTGGATGATGATATGTGCTATAGAGAAAAATAGAGTTGCAGGGATGGGGTAAGGGGAGAACCTGAGTTCTGGCAACTGACATAATTGGGAATACAGAGTACAATGAACTTAGTCCAAATGGTCTCAAGGCAATGGTAATGAGGCAATGAGTATTGGAGGGATCGTGTCCTACTAGGAGCCTACACATAAGGTTTGAGAAATCTCTCTTTATTACCCCCTTTTCGCACCACCAAATCCATAAAGGTTTGGGGAGGAACAGGCAGGAGCTCTCAGGTAAAATGGTCTTTCCCCTAAGTTTCATGCCTCCATTGGAGCCAAGAGGTGCCCAGGAATGTGCCCTGGAAGTCAAGTGGGACCTCAGACTATTCCCCCAACCTCCACCAGGAGTCAAAAGAAGGCTTTCAGATGTGGTGTTAGTCTAGGTTAGAGGAACTTGGATTTCATTCAGAGTGATGAGGTCCTCACCTATGGTGAGATCAAACCTCTCTCAAAGTTCACATAGTGAGAGTCTTGAAAGTAAATCAAGGTCTAGTCTGAGTATAAAATGAATCTAAAAACCAAGAGTTCGTGGAATACTATTCATAAATCTCTGGAAACTCAAATGGGGCATTGCAGATTCTGAGGAGTGTAATAAGTTATTTGTTTTGTCCTTAATAGGTTTAAAGTATGAGTTTGCTTTGTTTACCTTCCTGAATTCCCAGCAGATTTCAGGGCCCCTCAAGTCTAGCTTGATCAAGGTTCAGTAGCAGGAGGAAAAATAGCTTCCAACTGCATATGGTTGAGGACAAACCCCAGTCACCAGTACAAAGGCAAAGAGTCCCAATTCTCTTTATCACAAAGAGCACAGGGCCCCAGGAGACCCGTTGAAGAGATACAAAAATTCATGCTAGAGTCTTTGGCCCACATAATAGATATGTTCAAGCCAGATAGCAGGAAGAATACTCAATCACATTCTTGGTGTAAATGTAGCTTCTCCATTTCCTCTTCCCAAATCCCACTTAGGACCCATTACACTTAGGCAGAAGACTTGGGAGTTAAGGAGGAGCTCACTCCAGAGTGAGCTCACTGGCATTGCTGTATAGAAAAATTAATCTCAAATGATGTTAATAGCTCCTCCACAAAAGGGCTGCATGAGACAAGTTCATTCCAGTTCTGATTTTAGCCCAGAAGACAAGTGATATAATAGCAAACAAGATCACATTTCCCCATATAGGTGTGAGAAATCAAATATGGCATTTGGTTATTTTCTGTTTTCTTGGATTAATACATGTGCTTAATAGAGGTGTTCTGATCATATCTGGTATGGGTCACCCGTCATTTAGCCTGTCCTGATAAAAATTTGGTTTTGAACATGACTCAGACTTCATCTGTAGGATGCAAAATTATTTGAACTTACATGTAGATGTAGATCATTAGCTGGAGGAAAAACTAGTATAGCTTTATAGAATCCATGTCAAATCATACTAGTTATGGAATTTGTAATTGCTACAGAGTAAGTTCCATGAGGACAGGGATTATGTCTGCTTTTTTCACTACTATATCCCCACTGCCTTTAGTAGTACCAGATACATAGTAGGTACTACAAGTACAATTGCACAGTAGGTAGAGCAAATGCATCTCCTTAGCATACAGAAATACAGAGAGAAATATTCTCCAGCTTTAGGGCAACCAGACTAGAAAGCAAGTGCCTTCATTGCACCACTGGGGAGTAGGAAGGAGTCTTGAAGAACAGTATCATATTTAGCAAAAACAAGGAGCATGCTGCTTGATTTCTGGATAATGCAAGAGTAGAAAACAGGATTGGTGCATGATCTGACAGGCAAAGTTAAAATCTGGGATCAAGGGACAGGATTGATAAATGGGGGAAGCAACTGAAAACATAGCAAAGCTCCAAGGCTAATAATCAAAGAAGCAAGTGAACTGTGGAAGGCCAGGTACACAGCCAGGTGTGAGAAGCTGCCATGTGGTTTGATCATTGACAATTCAAAGAAGTATAATAAATGATGATTCACCTCTCAACACAGTTTTTATCGTGTCCCTCACCCATGAGTTTTTAAAGGTACCACTTGACTTCTGGGACTCTGTAGATCATTTCTAATTAAGGATGGCAAATGGGAGGATTGAAAAGGAAAAATCACCAACCCAACAGGGCACGAATCTCCACCAAAATGAAAAATTGCTATGAGAAGTCAAATTTGAAAAATGTCTTTCATTTGGTTTGCTTCATTGAGTTGGGTGCCAATGAGAAGGACTAAAGTTCCAAAGACAGTGTTGATTGAAAATGACTTCTCTCTGTCCTTATCTATCCTCGAACTCATGATTCTCAGTAAGTGTTCCTAAAGCTCCAAGAAATGAGAATGTGAGAATTGATGCATCTGTTGTGAGTCAGCCCCAGAGATGGTCAACAATGCATTCTGATGCCAATTTTCTGACAGCAAATGAAGCTGGTTTTCAGCTAGAGTTTATTGAGCTTTAAGACTGTTCCAAAAGTGCACAAAAGGAATCTAAAATATGGTCCTTAAGTAAAAGAATTGTTAGTTTAATTGGGAGAGAGAAAATATAAATAATAAAAGAAAATTCACACAGTATATGATAGGAATAGTTCTGAGAGATACAAAAGCTATGATGATCTATTCTCCCTCTGTATATTTATCCAATAGCAAGGATGAGTCATAGCAAGTAATGGCAGAAATCTTTAGGTACTTTTTAAAAACTAATAATAATTATGGTATTATCAGTGGTAACAACAACAATAAAATCCAGTAGATCTGCCCAAATTGCATTCAATTTGTATAGGTCTTATATTTGTCTGAGAATGGCCCTATTATGTCTCTCTCCCTTTCTTATTTTTATCTTTCCTACAACTCTGTCAGTGTTCCTACATTCCTACTGATACCCATCCCTAAGACAATTTCGTCCAGAAGAGAGAATGAAAGTAAACATACCTGTCAGGATAAGCTAGATTATGCTATGGTAACAAACGACTCTAAAAATACTGGTGGCTTTAAACAACAAGGGATTATGTCTTGCTAACACTAAATGTTCATTATGGGTTGGCAGGGGCCTCTGTTCATCATAGGGAATCAAGGATTCTGGCTGATGGACCAGCTTCTGAAGTTGCCAATTACCATCTCAGACAGAAAGATAATTTGAAGAATCTTAACCTACAATTAAATGATCTAGTCTGGAGATGACTCAACATCCATGGCCAGAACTAGTTATATGGCCCTACTCAACTAACAGGGGCCAGAAAAACAATTGAGTTATGTGTCTAGAAGGCAGAGATCTGGAAATACTTGGTGAACATCAGAATGACTACATTAGCAGTTAACATTAAGTTATATTTGCAGATAATTTACATTTTGGTCCTAACTCAGATTTGAAAATTTTGGATCTACTCAGGGGTGTATGTGTGTATGTGTGTGCATATGTGTGTGTGTGTGAGAGAGAGAGAGAGAGAGAGAATTTCAAACATACACATTGAAGTAACATTACTCATGTTTTACTCATTGTTTGCTTTCTGTTGCTCAAACTGCCTAATTTCCACTAGGCCCTTTCTATGATATTCAGCCCTATAAGTATTGGGTCAGTGCTAATGTCCATGTCTACTCAGCATATAAAGATGGGAAGACTTCTTGTTCTTCTTGAAACTTTTTCCAGATTTAGGGAAACAGTTTTGAGGGTTCAATGTCCTGACGAGTCAAGAGAGACATGTTTTAGGGCTTAATTTATTACATTATTTATATGTTAACCTGTAGAGTTCTCTATTGGCATCTGGCATCAGACTATACATAGTAGGTGCTGCACAGTAGGGATGTGAACTTACTAAATCCCTTATGGCAGAGTAACTGATTAATGTCATTGGGAAGAGTATTTTACCTAAGTATAAGAACATGACCCATATGCCACTTTGCTCCTTTTATAAATAATGCTATATGATTGCATGACCTTGTTCTAGTAATCACATGATTACTCCATTATTAAATAGCTTATGGTATCACTGGGAAGTGAGGGCAAGCTCTGCCATAAACTACATTCACATTGTCTGCAAACATGGAGTACTGGACACAAACCAACCAGGCAAGAAAATTTAGCACTGCAACAGGATGGAAAGAACCCTGGGTTGTAGTCAAGAAATTTGGTTTTGGTCTGAATTTTGCTATTGACCAGCTGTATTAGCTTTGAAAATTATTTTAGTGAAATCATACATATTCTCAAAACCTTGGTTTTCTCGTCTACAAAGTTGAAAAATAACAGGAATGTATCTTTAAATTTCATTCATGATAATAATTGTTTTTCTATTACTGGCTTAATTGAAACCCAGAAGTCTATAACTTTTACTGATAAAAATCAACAAGCACACATTCTAAGAAATTTGGAATTGGGAAAATGATATTTTTAAGAAGGGATAACAATTTCATATATAATAATTATTTGTATTGATAAAGGAGACTTAGTACTGTAAAGCAATAATTTAAAAAATACATAGATTTGAAAAATAGGCAAAGAGGTTGTCAGAAATTAATGTAAATGCTCCATTTTCTCATTTATTTACTCATTCATTAAAAACATGTTGAACCTCTATCATGAAGTCAGCTGGGTTAAATGAACAGAGAGGGGCCAGGGAATTGAAGAGATTGGCAAGAATATTACTGAATCCAAGCTGCATAAAAAGGAATGTGATAAAAAAGGGTATCATAGGACGGGAGAAAAGAGGAGGGCTCCGTGATCTAGAGGTTCCAATGGGATTACAGAAAGCTCATTAAATAAGTGAGCTGCAAGGAGAATAAGAAGACTTCAATTTCTGACCAAGAGAGAAGAGCAAGGACTAAATACAACCCTCTGCTTGAAACAACTCCTTGCCCTCCCCTCCAAAAAAAAAAAAAAAACAGACAAAATGTAAGAAACAACTATTTTTAAGACACTAGACAGCAGACAGCAAAGGACATGTGATCCCTGAGTTATAGGAAACAAAGTGAGTTCAATGGATACCCTAGCTTACTACCTTGAGTTTCCAGGTTTCAATGAAGGCAGAGCTAACCCAGGGGTCTCCCTAAGTTAAGGAGAATGGAGCTAAAAGTTAAGTGAGATCAAGTCAGCTAAACTTCATAGGAAAGAATAGTGGAGAGAAGAAAGCTGCAGGAGAAGAGAACTCTGGAGATTTTCGGAGGGCCTCCCTCAAGTTGTCAGCAAAGTATTGATCAGAACATGTATATGAGGAAACTACTCCAGGATGAGAAAGAGTTACCTGAAACAATTAGGAGAAACTTAGTGCCAAAAAACGGGCCTGGAATGGTGCCTGTGTGCACCAGCCAAACTAAAAAGCTCAAATCCACAGGGCTTCAGGTAAAATACTTATAAGGGCCTTGCCTTAGTAATGGAGAACAATAAGCCCTCTAATGGGGGAATAATAATTATGATTTTAGGTTCTAGTTCTGCGTAACAAGTCTTAAAAGGATCAGACTGTTTCAATGTAACTTAACTGCCTACCAGGACAAGGCTCAAAAATAGTTATAGGATTAAAAAAATACTGAATATTCCTAAAGCAAAATCCACAGTGTCTGGCATCCAATCAAAAATTCCTGGGCATGCAAAGAAGCAGAAAAATATGACCCATGATAAAGGGGAGAAATCAATCAAAACTGACCCAGAATTGACATAGATGTTAAAATTAGCAGGCATGGACATAAAAACAGTTATTATTAAGAGTATTCCACACATTCAGAAAGTTCAGTAGAGACATAGAAGACATAAAGAAAAGTTCATGTTGAACTTCTAGGGGTGAACACTATAATGTCTGACGTAAAAAATAACTGAATGGGATTAATAGTAGATTAGACATTGCAGGAGAAAACAAGTGTACTGGGAAAAGATAGTAATAGAAACTGTCCAAAATGAAACAGAGAAAAATAAGTTTTAAAAAAGAACAGAGCATCAATGAGCTGTGAAACAACTTCAAGAAGACTAATATTCATGTAATTGGAGTTTCCAAAAGGGGAAGGGGAACAGGGAAATGTTTAAAACAGTAATGGCTGAACAAATTTCAAATTTGGTAAAGGCTATAAACCCATAGATCCAAGAAATCCAAAAACCCCCAAACATAAGAACTATGAATAAAACTACACCAAGACATATTATAATCATATTACTCAAAATCGGTGATAAAAAAAAAAAATCCTGAAATCAGCCAGAGAAAAACAAACAGGCTGTATACAGAGGAACAAACATAAGGATGATGACATATTTCTCACTTAAAACAAGGTAAGCAAGAAGACAGTGGAGCCTCTGAGTGGAATACTAAAAGTAAAAAGAAAACTGTCAACCTAGAATTCTATACCCAGTAAAAATCTCTCTCAATAATGAAGGCAAAATAAAGATTTTTTTTTCTGACATACAAAAGCTGAAAAAAAATTTTGCCAGCAGATCTCCACTACAAGAAACATTAAAGAGAGTTACTTAGGTAGAAGGAAATGATACTACAGAGAAAAACAGATCTACACAAAGAAATAAAAATCAGAAATAGTAAATGCATGGGTAAATAAACAGGATTAACAGATAAAGAGCAGTATGAAAGAGACTTTAAACAAGTGTGTTTAAAATCCTCAGATAAGCGAAGGAGAAATACTGTATATGAAACAAACAAGTTACTATAAAAGAATACACACAGATGGAGAGAGAATTATTGATTTGGAAAACAGAAGTGAAGAAGTCTCTTAGAGCATTACAGAGAGATAAAAGATATGGATGAAAATAATTTTAGTAAGAATTATGGGATAAAGTAGGGAGGATGGCAAGCATACATTTTTTAAACAGAAAATGACTAAGAAATTTCTAGAAATGAAGAAATATAGGAACATTGTAGTGAAGTGAGAGAAAAATCAAGAATATAAAAATCTTAAAGTCAAGAGAAAGAGAGAACTAGTTACCTATAAAGGAACAAAAATCATCTTGATAACAGGCTTCTCATCCACTACACAGACTAAAAAAGAATGGACTAAGAACATCAATGTTCTACCAGGTAATTTTGTAACCTAAAATTCTGTGCCCAACAAAATTACAATTTAAGAGTGAGGGTGAAATAAGGATATTTTCATACATATAAGAACTTAGAAATTTTAGTACTCGTAAGTCCTCACTTTTTTGCAAAAAGAGGATGAACCCAGAAGGGAGGAATTAGATGCAAAAAAGATATTATAACTAAAGTAAACACTAAAACATTTTGGTACCAATAATAATAAGAAGGACCATTTGAAACAGAATGGAGTGTTCTAAGGTAGAGTTAAGCAAGCTCTGATTTAGGTCTGATTTAAGAACAGGATAGGCTTAAGAATTAATTTAGACTTTGTTAGAAAAATATAAATTTGTAAGAACAATTAACGATAGAATAGAAAAGAATAGAAATGGGATATGTAATTTCAATACTGGTATAGGAAAGTAAGAAGAATAAGCAGTCTTGATCAATCCAAGAGAAAAAGAAAAAAAGAAGCAAAGAGAATTTATGGCAAATAGGAAATACAAACAAAAAAAGTCAGAAGCCTAAGTATACTGTTAATCACTACAAATGTAAATGGATTTAATACATTAATTAAAATAGAAATACTTCTCAATTGGATCTTTTAATTAAAATTCAAATATATACTGTATAAGAGAGATACAAATCTAAAACAATGATACAGAAAATGGAATGATGGAAAAAAGTACACCAAGCAAAGATTAACCAGTAGAAATTTGCTATAGAAATTTTAAAGTCAGACAAAATGTAATCATTTTAAGCTCTCTTGTTCTTTAAATTTTTATTATGCATGGTATGTTTATCACTCCAGCAAAGCTATTACAGAAATTACTACCTGGAATTGGGGTGGTGCCATACCCAAAATTTTTAAAAGAAAGAAAACAACAATGAAAGGAAATATGTGGTATTGGCTTGGGAAGTGGGCTGAGCATGCAGAAAGGAAAGTGTTATTGAAGGCTGTAAATATGGCAACCTATATTGTACAGTGGTGAAACATTTGGGAAACTGTCATTTATAATCATTGGAAGGCAGCCAAAATAGCTAATGAATTTGTAGATTAAAACATAGAATTTGTGAGGGTTTTTTTTTTAAAGGAAATAATTGAATGTTTAACAAAAGCAATAACAATGATGCATGTGGCTTGTAACATAACGTAAATGTATACTGTATACTGTATGTCTACCAAAAACAGCATAAAGTCCAGGGAGGGAAAATGGAAGGGTACTATTATAAGATTTGTAAATATCATGAAGTGGTATAATATCACTTGAAGGTAGACTGTGATAAGTTTAAAATGTATACCATGAATCCTAACACAACCACTAAAATAACAGAACAAAGGCTCATAGCCAATAAACTCTCTTCGTCTGCTTGGGCTACTATAACAAAGTACCACATAATCTGGGTAGCTTAAAGAACACATTTATTTTCTCACAGGTCTGGAGGCTAGAAGTCAGTGATCAAGGTGCTGACAAATTTCATTTCTGGTGAGGGCTCTCTTCCTGGTTTATAGATGTGCTGCCTTCCTACTGTATCCTTACATGGCCTTTCCTTGGTGTTCACATGGACAGAGCTCTGGTGTCCCTTCCACTTCTTATAAGGATACCAGTTCTACTGGATTAGGGTCCCATCCTATGACCTCATATAAAGGCCTTGTCTCCAAACACAGTCACATTGGGGGTTGGGTTTCAACATATGAATTTGGGAAGGACACAATTCAGTCCATAACACAAGCCAACAAAGGAGATAAAATGGAATCATAAAATATTCTCAGGTACTTCACAAAAAGGCAGATAAAGAGGGAAAAGGGGGAAAGGAACAGAAGAAAAAAATAGAAAACAAATAGCAAAAAAAAAGGCTCAAACATAATCATATTCATAATTATAGTAATTTTAAATAGTTTAAACATTCCTATTAAAAGGCAGAGATTGGATTTAAAAAAAAAAACAGACCAAACAATATGCTGCCTAGAAGAAATACACTTTATGAGCATACAAATAGATTTTTTTTTAAAAAAAGATACACCATTTCAACTATTCAAAAAAAAATCTTCAACAGCTACATTAATATCAGCAAAAGTAGATTTCAGAGCAAGGGATGTATGTTTTGTAATGATAATCAGGAAGACTTAACAACCCTAAAATAAAATTTTAAGTATATGATAACAGGACTTCAAAATACATGAAGCAAAAACTGATAGGATTGCAAAGAAAAATAGACAAATCAATAATTACAGTTCAAGATTTTAATATTCTTTCCACCAACAACAGCAGAATACACATTATTTCAAGTGTTCATGGAATATATACCAAGAAAGACCATACTGTGGGCCATAAAATAATTCTCAATACATTTGAAGGGATTCAAGTTATACAAAGTATGTTCTCTGACCACCATGGAATTAAATTAGAAATAAATAGCAAAATTATCTCTGGAAAATTTCTAAGTATTTAGAAACTAAATAACACTGTTATATAACCTTCATCAGTTGTGAGGTTTGGTCCAACTCATGGTCCAGGGTGGTGGGCGTTCCAGGGAGCAGCTTGGGCAAAAGGGAAGAAAAGTCACCCTCCATGCCCCACCACACACACATTAATGAGACTAGTTTTAACCAACACTCAGACTTAAATCTCACTGGCCAAAGCTTGATAATATGGCTGCAAGGAAACCTGGGGAATATAGTTTTATACTAGATAGCAATGTACCCCCCCCCAAAAAAAAAGAAAGAAAATCTTAGTTACCAAGAAATTAGGTCAGAAGGGACATGGACTTGGGAGTCACCTAGAAGTCTTTGCCATACTATTATCTTATTATTGGAAAAGTTAACTAGTGTCAATTCATTGTATATCTCTCTAATTAATTCTCTCCTCCACGTTTTGTGCTTATTTTGTACAGAAGATTATTAATATAGCAAAAGTATCCTTGAGACTCACAACTCCTCACTCTTTCCATATATCATAAAAGAGAACTGCAATTTCCCCCTTAATATTTAAAATATATTTTAAACAGATTTTTTAAATTATGAGGAATTTTCTCAAAATTAATGATGGCATAATGAAAAGTCCAAAATTATAAGGCAATAAGAGGTATTTGAAATATATAATCTATATATGTCCAAAAGCACTTGAGAATGTTTAATTAAAACACTAAGAGAGATGTGAAATCTTAAAATTAAACATAAGAGAGTCTATACAAAGGAAGCAGGGGATGAAGAAGTTTCAAAAATGTGAGGAAACAGAAAATAGCACTTTTCATCTAATTCAGCAAATTCAAATAAACAATCATTGAAAATCCTCTTTATAGGAAAAAATTCAGAACACAGAGGCTCTACTGGTAAGGCACTTTCAGTCAGTGAAAGACATAGGGATGTAGACAGATCCAAAACAAAGATGTTCTGTAATGCAGGTATACACAACACTGGCTAGAGGTTATCTGCAGCTGCTGGTAGCGATGGCATGGGTGGGAGCCGCTTGTGGAGGGATTCATGGACAATGCCGCATTTGAGCTGGGCTTGAAGGTGGGAAAGAATTTCCAGAAGATGAGAGGGGTGTGGTTTGGGAGAGAGGCAGAACTTATTCCAGACTGAGAAAACATAGTAAATAAAAGTCGGCGAGTTGGGAAAATATTAGATATGTTTGGGAATCAGCAAGTATAGGTGTGACCTGGAGCACAAGGTCAGTCTTGGCAGCAGATGATTTGGAAAGATTGAGAAATGGGATCTGAGAGGCCTTAAATTATATGTTCAGGGATTTGGACCTGGTTTTCTAGGCAGTAGAGGAACAGAGGAAGAAGGAAGTTGAATGTGTTCACCTCTATTTCTTCATAAAGTCAGGAGCAAGATTATTTATTGTTGATGAGAAGTTTGTTATCGTTTAGAAGACAATAATATGCTGAGGAATCCAAAAAGGAATGAACAAGGGGTAGTGACTCATCTCGAAGACCCTACCAAGGCGTTGGAAGTAAATTTGTATTTAGATTTTCTGACAGCAAAAGCAAAAGGTGAACAGGTTACTTTAAATAACATTTTGGCTTTTGACAAGACAAGAATACCATGGTGCGTTTTTCTTAAACTGCATGGATTAACATTTCAAGACGTGCCTTCTCTCAATGCTGCCTTTTTGCAGTGGGATGATTTCGAGTGACCTTGATAATATAGGAACCAAGGAAGATGGCATTGAACAGCTGAAAGATATGTGTGCGTGCATGTGCATGTGTGAGACAGAGACAGGAGAGAGGAGCTGCATTTATTGCCCTTGGTTAAGTAGTTAAGTAGAAATGTCACTGGGTAGTAGTTTGTGGTCAAAGGAATAAGATACATGTGTGCATTGTGGATAAACTGGCTGATGTTTAGAATAAGTCCTTAAAGCAACGCTAGGTTTTCTGTGGCACAATGACACTAAAAGAAAAGAGAATTTTCCATAAAGAAGCTTCTAGCAAGAGAAATTTGAATGGGAACTGAGAGATGTTACCTCTGGAGCTAGAGACAGACTTTTCCTTTCAGAAGGGTATTATAATATCAAAATGTCAGTGATAAATATGGAGATTTGAGTAGAAAACTTTTTGAAAAGACAACTCTGTAGCAGAGCTGATGATGGGGCCCCAGAAGAACTCAGGGTGGCTCTAGCCACTCACCAACCACACTTGCACCTCTGTATTGGCCACCATGTGATCGGTGAAGGGCAAGCTGTGAATCTAAACACAAAGTTAGAACTTAAGGGTGTGTGTGTGTGTGTGTGTGTGTGTGTGTGTGTGTGCACACACACACACACACACACACACACATTTTTCTTTTCATCTACCCAATGTTCTTATTTATAGATGAGTAAATAGGCCCAGAGAGATCCAGTGGCTTCTCAAGATCACTGTCCACTTAGGAGTGAAACCAGCGGCTGCTCAGACTCTTGACATTTGGCCCAATGCTCCCTCCTACCTCCTCACACCGCGCCCCCATCACTACTATTGCCGTCACATGGTGTCCTGAGGGCTGATGGAGTCCACCCTGAGCAAGCCCCACAGGAGCTCCATGGCTGGGTGTGTCACTCCCAGAGAAAAAGGCAATTGTAGGGGAGTGATCTGTAGCCTGCAGATGAAAAGGAGCTGAGGGGAGCAGCCAGATGGGGATTTCAGGAAATATCCTAAAAGGGTTTTAGAGAGTTTCGGGAGAAAATCTACTTACTACCATGTTTCAGGGATATTAAAATGCAGTGCAAACCACCTTCCTGCATTTAGGCTTTTTGTGCCTTCTGGGAACTGATAGGGTTTTTTTTCTAAAATACATTGATTCTCTGAGGGAAACAGCCCACAGTCCAAGTTCCAAATCCTTTCCCAACTGAGAGGCAAAGACTGGAAACTCTAAAACACTGAATGCTGTTCCATTAGAAATGATGAGCATGACAATAGTTATATAAATAACTTCTGCTGCAGCTCATCATCTCTCACCAGACCCAGGACCTGAGCAGCCCTGCACACGCCCAGCAGGCAGAGTGCTTTAGGGCTTAGCACCAAGCAACATTAGAGGGGAATCCAGCACTTTGCCCCGGAGCTTAGTGAGGTGCTGAATAAAGAAGGGGGTGTGACCACTGGTGTTTTTATAGGAAACCCTGAAGGAAAGAAGCCAGACGAGGCTTAGGTTTTCTATATTCTTTTAAAAAGAAGTAAAAAAGATGAAAGGGCAAGAGGTCAGAGTTGTCTTATTTTAAAGAATCTGTTCTGTGGCCAGACACGTGTCCTCGTTTTTTGTTTGCTTCAAGTTTTGTAGACATACTGTGGTAATGTGGTCTAATGTGTCTGGGTGAGTAGCTAGTTGGCTAGCTCTGCATGAGTAGCTGAGAATCTTTGAATCATACTTAACACAATTTTAGAGCTGGAATGGACCTTGATGATCTTTTAGTCCATGCTTTTTTTATATATATAGATGAAGAAATTGTGTTTTTAGAAAGCTGAAGCTTTTTTTCCAAGTCATGTATCTTGCAATGCTGGTTTAAAATCATCACCTCAAGTCCCAAACAATATACACCTTTTCTTCGCCTTTTTCCCTGCTCACTCGAGGTTTCTGATCCCTCATTACCTTGGCTTACCTGTGGCCCATTATGGCCCCTCTGACCTTTCTCCCCTTCATAAAAGCCTTTACTGCCCTCAGGTTAACTGTCATTCTCTTGCTATTTCTTAGTTCACATTTTTGAAAGGTGGAATCTAATTGGCCCGGGCCATGTCATTTGTTACTGGCAACCTTTAGGCTAGCTTCCCAGGGGCAGATGCCCACTCTGGTCCTGTCACCTGAAAACACAGGACAAAATGGAGCCATCTGATAGATGTTGCTGTCTAAGGCCTGCCCTACCAGTAGCTATAAGCAGGGCAACTCTTATAGAAGGAGTCATGGTCGTGCTAGACAATGTCCTTAATATAACACATGGTCAAATCATCACAGAGGCAGCTGAGAGTAATAGAAAGTCGAATTTAGCAACAAAGAGTTTGTGGTTCAGTTCTCAACTCTGGAACTTAATAAATGTGTGACTTTGAGCTTTCTTTCAGCTCAACCTATCTCTAAAATGGAGAATTGTAAGGATTAAGTAAAGTAATATGCATGAAAACATCCTGTCAGCTATGTAGCACCACACCCACATAAAGTATATTACTTCCTCTAGGCCCCTCCTAAGCATAAAATCTGTTTGTGAGACTTCTGTATATCTCTTTCAAAGTTGACTATCACATCCCAGAATGCAGCTTGCATCTCTGGGTTCAGGTAATGACTGCCTTGCTGTCTGAATCTGCAGAAATACCCCAGAGAGATCAAGATTATTACATTTTACACATAGCAGAACCAAACTACATTATTCCTATAGTGTTTCATTCCAAGAACATAGGGTATGAGAGCTAGCACTCTTTTTAGAGTCTTTTGACCCAAACCTCCCTACTTACAGCTGAGGAACTGAGGCTTAGACAGGTTAATTGATTTCCTCAATGTCCATGATAGAACCAGAACAGAAGTCACTCAACTATCTTTTGCTTCATAGCACATTAGCTCAAAGCTTAGCAACTTAAAACAAACATTTATCATCTAATAGTTTCTGCGGGTCATTATCCATGAGTGACTCGGCTGGGTGGTTCCAGCTCAGAGTTTCTCCCTGAGCTTGCAGTCAAGATGTCATCCAGAGGTGCAGCCTCTGACAGTCTGACTGGGGCTGGAAGACCTGCTTCTAAGACAGCTCCCTCACAAGGCTGTTGGCGGAGGCCTCAGCTCCTCACCATGTAGGCCATTTCCCTTAAGTGTCCTCATGACATGGCAGCTGGCTTCCCCCAGAGCCAGTGATCCCAGAGAGAACAAGGAGGAAACTGCAGTGTTTGTTTCTCTCCTAGCTTAAGCGTTCACACATCATCACTTCCACCATATTCTATTCATGAGAAGCAAGCCGCCAAGTCCAGCCACCAAGTGGAGGAGAATGAAGCTGCACCAACCACTGTAGGGTGGGAGGAGTGTCAGAGAACTTGTGGACATATTTTTAAAATACCACAGAAGGTTTCCTTTTATAAATTATTTTCTCTGCAAATGAATTTCCGTAAAAGATCAGTTGGGTTTTTCCCCCCAGTTACTTGATGAAAGGTTATTCTCATTGAGAAGTAATTAGTGGAAGAAATTAATCTATGAAGATACCTTCTCAGGAGAGCATTAAAAAAACCTCTGTTGCAAACAGGAAACTTAAAGGTATAGCAAAGAATACATACAGAAGAGAAAGGTATGGGATCAAAGAATACCAAGGGGAAAAAACAGAAGCAAGGGCGCATTAGATCCTGACTTCTGTGGGCAGATCTCTCTCTCAATTCAGGAAACAGTATGTGAACAGATGCTGTGTAAAAGCAGGTCTAGGGACTAGAGTTTGAAGACAGAACGCCTGTAGGGACACCCATTCTAATTGCAGAGCATGGCCCATGTATATAAGTAGCCCCTATACAAATACAAGGAAGCTTATGTTAAATACTATGCTAGAGGTACCTATAATGTGCATTGGGAACATGTAAGAAAGAAACATTTCTGAGGTAGTGATGTTTTGGAAATCTTTGCAGAAGATGTGCAAACCAGTAGATCTGCCCTCCCATCCATTACTACCACTCACACCAGACTTCCTGTACCCGTTCCATGCTTGATATTTCTCTTTAGTCCTCAACACTATCTAACTTTCTAATGTTCTGCTTATTTTGTCTATCTATCTAGTTTACTGCCTGCTTCCTTCCCTACAACATTGCAAACTCCATGAGGGTAGAAGTGTTTATTTGTTCAGGGCTGAACTCTAGCACCTAAAGAAGTATTTGGCACATAGCAAGCACTCAACAAATATTTGTTAAATCAATAAATTAGATAATTAATCAGTACATAAGGAAATTGAGCTCAACCATAGAGAACTTGGCAAGTGGGCGCAGGAGGGAAGGGTGTTCTGGGCAGACAGGACAGCTGACCAAAGGCACTGGGATGTTCCGGGCCTGGCCATCTGTAGCTGAGACTGCAGACTGTAGGTTGCTGTGGCAGAAGGGAAGACTAGACTAGCAGGTGGTAAAGGATGATTGTGAAGAAGTTAGGATTTTATCATGCACAAAGGGGATCCACTTTAGTTTTAAGGCCAGAGGTGACATCTGTGTTTTTTCTTGATGGTCTGGCTGTATTTAAGAATATTCAGCACTACAGTTTCTATATTACCTAACGTTTGATTTGCTGCTCATTGGCCAATGATTCTGACTCTTTCACTGTAAGAAGCAGCATTTCATTCTTTATTTTCTCTTTCTATCATAGGAAGGATAAAATTCGCTAAATATTAAGGTCTTTTATGTTCTCCCTCCTTTGCCAGTGAGCCTGTGGTCAACATTAGGCCCTGGGAAGTTCGGTGACATTTGTGGCACATGTGACACTGTGCCTTTATGCCTAGGAAATGAATTGTGAATTTCTTACTATAGTTTTTAGCTTCTCCGATGTGTAGTGCGCCTTATTTTCTCAAATCTCATGTGCTGAGATTTTAAAAAATCACCTCACAGCTGTTAGCAGCAGCTGTGTTGAAGTATGGGCAATTCATGCAAAGACCGGGGCTGTTCCTGGAAGCCTAGAAGGTGAGGAAACTCTGCTTCTTGCCCTTTGCCAAAGAGAAGCAGCCCCCAGGCTGAGTTCCCAGTGCCTTCTGTCCAGAGGCCAGGGCAGGAGGCTGGGCCCCACCTGCTGTGAGGAGACCGTGCCACCCTGGGCATGGATATCATTTCATCTCTGTTCAGCTTTCACCATTAAGACAGGTGTGGGATCTGAGCCGAGACTCTATGCCATGCCCCACCCAGATGTAGCTTCTCTGAGGTCCCAGAGAGTCCAGACCTCTCTAAGGGAACATGGTTTTAGATAAGGATGGCAACTGTGTCTTACCGCTGTAAATTCTCCTCTCTGCCCAAGTTCAGAACACAGTCCTGCCCACACCTGACTTCATGGTTGAGGTGGTGGAGACCGAACACTGGAGTTTTTGTCCTAAATTGTCTCCTTTGTCCCATTTTTCTTCCTGTCAGTAGGAGAGGCAACCAGAAAGACCAGAGAGTGTGATTTATCATGGGAAAGGGAAGGCGGCCCCGCAGAAAGCTCTCGTCAACCACTTATTCCATTTTTTAAAAATGTCCTGAGAGACTTAAGATTTAATGCCTTTACCAAAGAAGAAAACATCACCCTAATTGTCCTTTTCATTGACAACTCAGTGTCACCTTGTCATAGTGCTTAGTGGTTGCAAGGCATTGGTGATTTTAAGCAGTGACTTCACCTGGACCCCAATATAAAAGAGGGGTGTTGTGAGGGGCGAGTGTTGAAGGCAAGTTCATCTCAAAATTGGAATGTCTCCTTCACAGTGGAAGCCTTGCACCCTCACACTTCCAGAGCATGGTCCTAGAACCAAAGCTGCCAGTCTGGATCCATCTTTGACCAGCTGAAAGGAGGTCATGATAGTTTTGGAAGGATCCCAAGGTCTCAGAGCCTATCGAAGCCTTTCTTGCGAAGATAGGAAGCAGGTGTAGGAGAGTGGTAGAAATGCAGTTTAGGAAGGTCTTATCAGTAGGATGGAGCTGTGAGAACATGGAGTACATCCTTGCCCATATATGCTGGGGATGAATGTTTGTGGGATTGGGGCAGACATCTGATTCACTCTATTCTGGCTGTGAATCCAAAGGCAAAGGTGCTCAACATGTATTTGTTGACTGAATGAATGAATAAATGAATGAGTAATTTGAGGTCAGGCTTAAAGGAGAATTTCTACCTTAAATAACTACCTTAGACTACCTAAGCAGTCTCTAACCTTCAGAAACCAAGTTGGTTTGAAATTGGCCTTCCAGCAGAGGTAGTGAAAATGCTGAGTGAGAAGTACCTCTTTGGACCTGGGGTGAGGGTGACTCTCTCAGTTGCCTATAGCTGAAGCCCTAGGAAACTGAGGAGGAGGGCATCTGGGTGTGTATGCTGGGCTCTCCTGCTGTGGTGCCGAGAATGGATGTGCTTTGTATGCCAAAGTTTTCAGCTCAAGAGGGGACCCCCCCTTTTTTTTGTCTGATAAACACCAACTATGTCCTGAGATTGACACTACTAACCTCTATAGCTAAGGGTTCAGTCTTCTCACTATGTGCTAAAATTTGGGGCCTACAAGTCTCCCAGGTGCCGTCTCCAAGTTTTCTGTAACTTGCCCAAGTGCCACCTCAATTTCTGTCTTTTCCTAAGGATAGAAAGAAATCTACTCTCCATCTAAGTGTGGCCACCAGGAAGTCTTAGCTAGAATGGTGGGGGCTCCTGGGGCCATCAGTGTCCTTCACTAAATCCTCTACTCATGTCCTTTGTTATTCTGTCCAGGACATATTTCAACTTAAATTGGCCCTTTTTAGCCACTGAACTCTTAATCACAGTGAAATGGGCATGGGAAAGAAAGAACCATAAAGTTGTAAGGTATCTAAGTAGGTGTTTTTCCTGCCTTCTCTAAAACTACCAGGATGGCTGCGCATGACTCGTATTTGGCATAGTTGATATATATTTAAAGGAGAATAAAATTTCCATCCATCCTCAAATTGTGGAGGGTCTGTGATCTCGACTTTGCGTTTTGCCATCTCTGTTAAATTTGTTTCTAGCCTGGATGTTCCAACTGGACCTACAGTTTAATACTCTTCCATAATATTTAGCCCTACAGCTATCAGGAGGAAGCCAAAATTGTCCGATTCTGACGAACCCTCACCGCTCAGAGCCACTGAGCCACTCAGTGGGACAGTGGGACGAGAGGGTATGAGAAGAGAGTATTTCAGGTTCTAAAGGTCTTCCATACAAACTGTGCCCGTAGTTATCAACACTTAAAACCTTGTTAAGAGTATAGATCTCATGCTACGTGTTCTCACCACAGTTAAAAAAAAAATGCTGTGAATAATGGGTTGCAGGGGAAGAGTGCCTAGAAAGGAGTATGAGTGAGGTTCGTGTTTCATGATCTGGGTGCTGATTACAGAGATGTGTTCAGTTTGAGAAAATCTGTTGATAGGTGCACTTCTCGGTTTATTTGGGAAAAGGTTAAAAATAAAATAAATAATTTCACTCTAAAGGAAAGGACTAGTTTGTGTACACTCAGTGACTCAACCAAATAATAATTACAACAGTAATAATAACAACAATAGCCACCAACTGGATATCAAGTGCTTCATATGCATTACAACCTTTAATCAAAATAACAACTCTGTTATTACTAGTACCTCAGTGTTGTTGATGAGCAACTAAAGCTTTGACAGAGTTCATGTTTTTAACATTTCCAAGAAAACATAACTAGTCAGTAGCAAAAATTGCATTCAAACTGCAGGCCTGCTGAGTTCAAAATCCAGACTATAAACCACCGTGCTGTCCTCCAGTGAACTCCCAGCCTTACTAATTCTCTCAGTCTCCCCTTGCCACTACCAACTGAAATACAGATTCTGGGTTAGAAATAGTGACATATTTTGGGTAGGAAAAAAAAAAAACAAGAAACTAAAACTTTTAAAGAAAAGTGCTATCATGTAGCACACACAATCATTTTGACTGGTTCCAAACACAGAGGTCTGGGGTGCACAATTGTTGGGAAAAAAATGCTATAGAATAGGAGAAAATTGATAAAACTAAGAGGGCACTCTAAAAGTGACTAGTCACGAACCCAAATAGCCAAGAAACATAAGTTGTGTGATACACGCAGATACAGACGCCATCTAAAGTGAGGGATATGTCCTGACTGCCTGAATATCAGAATGCATAAGATAGAATTGGCCCTAGGAAGGGGAACGCCCCTCGTGGAGAGACTGCCAGAGAATCTGTGTGATGTGGGGAATCGAGTGCTGGGCTTGACCTTCGATGGTGGGGAAGATGAGGTCTGGAGAGGAAAAGAGAAACTTTCAGTGGAAATGTCACCCATCAACACAAGAATAGAGGCAGAGAGATGACTGGGACATATTCAGGGCACCATCGAGAGACCAAGCAGAGAAAAGTCTGTGGGCAAGTAGTGGAAGCTGGGGTTGAACAAGTGAATGGGGAGGATTATGAAAGATTTTGAAGGCTGGTAGACAAAGCAGGGTCGATGTAAATTCTGAAATAATCGTGTTATGATGAGGGCAGAGCATGGAAGAGAGTAGGCTCCGGAGTGGGCGTTGATTTCCTGAATTGGCAGGGGAGCTGCCCAAAAGACAAGAGCAAGATTTTTAATAACCTAGCAGGGCTAAGTGACAAATTAGATACAAGGACTAGAGAAAAGAGTCTCAGATGACTACTGTTGATCCAAAAACGTTTTGGAATTTGGTTGGGCAGGTGGTTTATCTGAGTTGAACCGCAGAGGAGGGAGCAGACACGGGGGAGGTGGGAGGAAGAGGAGGATCGGCTGCGTGATGGACAGGCTCCCTGGCCCAACAACCACGAAGACTTAGCCCTGGCACCAACTGATTTTGTGATCACATCACTTAACCTGCCCTGGTCTCTGCTTTCCGATTATTAAAATAGGAATTTTATCAAGGAAACAGTCATTGAGCACCTGCTGTGCCAGGTACTGTGCAATTGTCTGTGTCTTGTTTCCCGTGTGGCTCTTGCTTCCCAGATGCCTCAGCCTGGGTAGAGCTCAGCCTTCTGTTCAAGGGACCCAAGTATGGTGTTTCTTTTAGTAAATTCTAGTTTTTGCTTCCCTCTAGTGGCCACTTAGCACCACTAGAACTGTGCTTTTTGCCCTTTTGTTCCTGGATCGCTGATCTGAATTGAGAGTTAGGAGGTTAAGATGGAGCTGAATCATAGACAGTGCACACGGTCTAGGGAACCGGTAGCTAAGTGGCATACAGAGGGCACATCTTGGTAGTTGGTAACCAGGCAGGAAGGTGGTGATAGGAAAGATACAGTGTCATGAATCAGACATGAGGCAGGAGGCGGCTGTCAGTCCCGGAGCAAAACTATCAATGGCTGCAGATAGAAGTAGAACGTCCCATGAGGACTCACCCAATAAGTGGGTAAACCCAGACAAGTAAGGAGTGTGGAGTCACAGATAAAGGCCTTCTTCATGTTGAAGGGGCAAGGATTAGATCAGGGATAAGGGAAAATCTAATTCACCGAGGGCAGAAACTTGACAACTGTGAGGAAAGACACTGTAAAACTCTGGGAACCCTTTCAGTTGTTGCTCCTCTTCTCACTGGGCACATGTCCTGGATCATTCATCCAGAGACCTGGCATCTCCTCCAGCTCCTACCACCAGGGCGGTTCCAGCACAGTTGGAGATGGCCTGGTTGTGATGGAGCTGAAACGGGCTGGCACAGGAAAGAGGCAATGCTCCAGGACCCCACTAGCTGGTGGGTAAGCCAGATTGAAGTTGTTTTCGACTGTCACAGCCAAGGGAGGTGCTGAAGCTAATAAGGTAAACAGGTCCGAGGAGATATAGCCATGGCAGTGTCCAGTGGAGCAGTCGGGGGAGGCAGTAAAAGGCAGAGCAGATAACATTCCGAGGGACCTCATCCCTCATCTGTGGGCCGGCAGCCCAGGCTTCCTCTGTCATCACACTCGGAATGCTTGTATGATGTGTGTTCCCCAATAGACAGCGAGCTCGGTGAGGGTGGGGTCATCATGGCTGTCTGCCTCACTGCTCTGTGCCCTGTGCCTAGCGCTGTGGCTGGCTGCTGAATAAGCAAATAAGTGCATGAATGAGATAACTAGATTCATAAGACATGGAAACCTGCCTTTTCAGTTTGCTGTTGTGTGATCTGAGCAAGTTATGTCACTTTTCTGAGCCTCGCTTTGCTCATCTCTAAAATCTGGTGATGATGCTAACCTTAAATGATCCATGAGGATCAGACAATGTCTATGAAATTCTATAAACTGTGAAGGGCCATACAAGTGTCAATAATTATCTTCCTGTGCCTGAAAATCGGAAATTAACAAGATGTCCACTGGCATCTCTTTTGGCTCCTTCACTTTTTGAGTCAAAGCATTTAGAGTATGCTTCTTCTGAACATGCATTTTAATTCAACCCCCAGCCTCCCAGCAGCTGGCTGGCCCCTGTACCTAGACAAGTCCCCTGTCAAGCACTCAGCAGCACACCCTGAACTCCATATATGCCCTCTTCGTAATTCCGGTCCTGGCACACTTGCTGCCTGCACTCAGATTTCCCAACAGTAATCAGGCCAATCGGTGTTCCCTGGTCAACCACAGGGAAGCGTGGCCTCTTTCTATGGGTTATTTTGCCAAGTTTCTACATGTGAGTGGATACCTCAACCTCCACCCTGTCACCAAAGTGTGAGGGTGTTATCCACCCAGATTTGGCACACAGTTCCAAGAAATCCCTTCCCAGCCTGATGCCAGTCTGTTGTTCCTCTAGGAGGCTTAGAGTAGGAAGAGGAGGGAAGTTCATGTCCATGGCACTACAAAGGGAAATTGTAGCCTAAATTGTACCCTAAACCTTTTAACTCTGAGTGTGGGAATATATGGCTACTTTTCATATTTTTACAATCTGCCCGTTTCTCTCAATTCGGCATTAGAAATGCTTTAGAAATGGATTCCTATTCCCTAGACATAGGTGTCAGTGTAGAAAACGTGCCAAGTTATGATTACTAAATAAACAATAGGTAACATTTACTGAGCATGTTATCTGTGTTGACTCATGTAAACCCTGCAATAACTCTATATGGTAGGAATTTATACTGTTCCCTGTTTTATAGATAAGGAAAATGAGCCAGAGAGAGGCTAAATTAACTTGCTCAAGGTTATATAGATTGTAACAATGGAGACAGATTCAAACCCTAGTAGTCTGACTCCAGACCAATAACTCACATAATAAGAAATGGTACCTCACATCAGAAAAACTGAAGTTTGGTAACATTTTACACTTTTACAGAACCCTCTCTGGTCTTTGGCCAGATTTCTCCTGAAGCTCCACTTTTCAGTGTCTCACAAACCACACAGTGGACAATTTGCAGGAATGCCTGGGGGCAGCCCACAACTTTTCTCTCTACCTAGAGAGTTGCTCTTTGGAAACAAGTTTCTTCCAGCCACATCTCCTCCCTCTGCTGCAGTTAACCTTGGGCTTTTCAGAGCCCACATTATGGCATGTATTTCAGGAAAGAGCCTTCCTACTCAAGTAAATCAAAACAGCAGTGTACACAGTCTGGGGCAAGCCCAAAGGAGCCAGGAAATGCTTCCCCTTGGCAGGACAATTATCTCTAAACTAAGGCTCAGTGTTGCATAGGTCCAAGTTCACTGCCTAATTGTAAGTCCTCCTGGCCCCAACTCTATTGATAGTTAATGCCTAGTGTAGATGGTCTCTGAAGCCTGGGTAGGGAGTACAGAGATATGCAGCAGATAGAATTCTGTATCAGTTTGCATTTCCCTCCCCTGGAGAGCTCTAACTAGCATTTGATAAATTCTTGTTGAATGAACAAATGACTAAATATTAAATGGAATCCAATCTGAAACCCTGTAACTTCCACCCCTGGTGTTAATTATGCCCAGCAGCAAGTCTAGTTTCTCCTCTAAGTAGATGTATCCATCTGTTAGGAGCCTACAGTGTGGTATCTCTGAGCACTGTCCTTGTTCCTGCCATGTTCTCCGTCTTTCTCTCTCTCTCTCTCTCTCTTCTCTCTCTCTCTTCTCTTCTCTCTCTCTTCTCTCTCTCTCTCTCTCGTTTGGAAAACACATTAAAGCACAAATTTCAGGTTTGCAGATGACACAGAGCTGGAAGGAACCACGACTCTGATAAATGAGAGGATCAAGGACGCTATGCCTGAGCAATAAAACATTAAGTTTAATGAAAGGTTAATAGAAAATTCTCTGAGTTGAAAGCCTCAGAACCCCAATTAGAGAAAGGGGAGGAGCTGGCTTGAGAATCAGTGAGACTGGGGTTTCTAGGAAGCTACATGCTCAATAGAAGCTAGCAGCTTGGCTTAACTAAAAGACTCCCAGGCCCCATTGTTGGAATTATAGTGTCTAGAATGGAAAGTGAGTGCTTAGCTTAATCTGTGCTGGGAAGACTACATCTAAAGGGTTGGGTTTGATATTGCGTGCACCCTGTTAGGAGGAGCAGTCACGTAATGAAGTTCATCCAGAGGAGGGCGATGACCACACATTTGAGAGACATTAAGGAATTCTTGATCTAGTCTTCACATAATGACTTTTGCATTACCCTAGAGGGCAGACTAAGAACCCTGGATGGAAATTATTTTTTTAAAAGAAAAGAAAGAAAGAAAATATTAAAGCCACAGCTCTGTACCAGGAGGGAACAGCTTCATTAAGCAGAGAGCTGGATGTCTTTAAAAGGGCCCTGCCTTGAGTAGGAGTGTAGAGTAGAAGCTCACTAAGGGCTCAGGTTCCCATGATCTGTGATCTTAGCTGCCTCTCCCAGCTTTGGGTCCTTTGTCAAACGTGGATCTGAAAGTGCTCTTCCCACTGTTACACCAGTCTGTGTAGGACTACTTTAAGTACAAGCTTAGACCTAGGGCCTTGTGACATTCTTATAGACTGATTGGTAATCATTAATCTAGCAAGACTGAGTGAAGAGAGTTCTGAACCTAGATTGAAACCCTGAGTCTGGTCTTGTCTCTGCTACCAACTAGCTTGGGGCCCTCAGTTTTACCACTTATGCGTTAAGAGGGTTGGATAATCTCTGACTTTACTCATTTGCTTACCAATAGACTCCGTCATTCAACAAATGTTTATTGAGTATCTATGTCTTCTAGACACTCCCTGCCTTCGACAAGTCCTTTCCTCTTTCAGGGATTCATTTTCCTCGTCTGTAAAATAAGGGATTTGATTAGATGAACCCCAAGGTCCCTTTCCCATCGAAGAGGCCATGAATCCACATAACAGTACCATCATCTCAGCCCCCATATCGTTTTGTGTAAAAGGTTGTCACATAAGGCTTGGATGAATGCTTTGCTAAAATCAAAAACCACTTTGGGGTTCAGGCATTTCTCAAATCTGTCTACCTATTAACTCATTTTTAAAAAAGAGAATGAAAGGATTAATTTTAATTTGTATATATCAAAGGCATATCACATTAAGAGAAACCAGAAAAAATAAACAGAATAAAAGAGGGGAAATTGAGAGGATAACCAAAGCTAATCATAATAGTTAACACTGAATGCTTATTGAGAATACATTTTGAGACTTTGAAAGACTGAAAATGCCTTTAGTGTATCTTCATTGTTACAATGGCTTGTCTGGGCACAGAATTCTAGGTTGGAAATAATGTTCACTCCAAATTTTGAAGGAATTGCTCCATTTTCTTTTACGTTCTAATCTTGTTGAAATCTGCTGTCATAATGCTTTTTGATTTGTTGGATTTTACCTGACTTTGTTTTCCTACTCTCTGAAAGCTTTTAGAATACTCTTTTTTTTTTTTTTTTCCTGCCAATATGTCCTGTTGCCATGTTTTAGAGCGGGATCTTTTTTAATTAAATGCAACACACACCCAAAGTATTGTATCAATTTGGCAATACCCTTTGGCCATGGGAATTTTTCTTTACAATTTATTCTTTATTCTGTCTACCTTGGTAGATTGATTTTCTAATTTTTTTACATTTTCTTACATTTTCATTTCTCAGTATTCTTGTTCTACTTCCTGGAAAATTTCCTTGACTTTCCCTTCCCACCCATGTCTAAAGTGTTTCACTTCGGCCATGCTTCTCATTTCTAAGAGCTCTTTTTCATTCTGTAACTCTCGTCCTTCACATAGCTGGTTGTTCTTTTTTCACGGATGCAATACTTCTCTTATCTCTCTGAAGATGTTATAATATTGTTGCAGTTTTATTGTCCTGCCTATATTTTGTTTTCTTTGAGTTCCTGATTCTTTTAGTTCACTTGGTTTGGTCTCTGTCAAGAGGCTTATCTTAAAGTCTAGTGATCTTTGGCTGAATCATATTTATATTTATCAATGAGGCATCAGAAAAGCTGACTGGATATCCTGTAATAATGGAAGGAGCTTATCGACTGGGAGGTCTCATCGTACGCGATCTGACAGGGTACTTACTACCTTCGGGGATGCGATCTCCAAGTGTCAATATTTAAGTATCTGTATGTCTTTTGAGTTTCTCCAATGAAAGATCCTCAGATCTGCCTAAAATGTTTATATTTGGCTAATGGTTTTTCTGGGGGCCAAGAGGGACAAGGATTGTGGCCATCTTCCTATTCTGTATGCAAACTTTTACCAAATTTCAGTTTCTTAAGAAAGTATGCAGTGGATTGAGGCGAGATCTAGGGGTCTGCTCCCTTTACGAACTTTCGACCCAGCTTCCCCCTTTAGCCCACCGGAACGTCTCCCCTCCGTGCAGCCTTGTGCTTCCATTTTCAGAGCCTTTCTGAGGGTTCTGTAGGGCCGACTGCCAGAAACTCGCATCTCGTCTATATTCTACTAAGTGAGACACCATTCTTGCAGCTATTTTTTTTTAGAACAAAGTTGACTTCTCTTATATACAATTACCTCTTATTCTCATTGTTTTTGTAAGCCTTCCACTCCCTCTTGTGTCATTTTTGTCAGTTTAGGAGTTAGTGAAGATATAGCCAAGTGATTAAAGGACAAGGTAATTTTTTTAAAGGGGCTCAGAACATAAACTGTGGGATCCAGAAGACACTGACAGGTATGGGTGGGCAGCCAATGAGAGAGCCCTCTCAGGCGTAGTAGCTAAATAGCTCAGTTATATACCAGGAAATAATTCCCAGAATGTATTCACTGGTGCATTCAACAGGTATTGATTGATTACCTGCTATGAGCCAGGCATCACTCTAGATTCAGGCGATGTGGCCATGAGCAAGACTGAGACTTTTCTGGATCTCACATTCTGACATGCAATATGACAAAAAAATAAGTTAACAAATAAACACAATAACATGTTAATGATGAGTGCTCAAAAAAATTAAATACGATTGTGTGTTAGAAAGTAAATAAAGAAACTGCTCTGCTTGTTGAATATTAAAACTGGAAGGGACCGTGAATTCCAATTGCCTCGTCTTAAGAATGAGGAAATTCAGGTATGGAGAGGGGAAGAGATTTTTCCCAAAATCGCACATGGTAAACTTGCACCAACACGAAGGCCTCCCCGATACCTGCTCCTACAATCTTCCCGCTATTACTATGCAGTTTGTGAGATCTGCACTGACTACAGCCATACCCCAGGCCTCTCTGTAGTTCTGCACTTTTGGCACCGCGGGAAACAACTAAACAATGGCTCCTTCAGTTGCTGTCAGCAGCAGCCCAGCTCCTGAGAACAAAGATAAAGCAAGTCACCAGCTTTAGACTCTTAATTGGACCTGGCAGCTTCGCAGTCTACCAACATGCAAATCGAAGATGTCCCAGAGCTCCACAACAGTGTTCCTCAATGGCCGGACATTGCTTTACACACCTCTGTTTCCAAAATTCAAGATAAAAACAGCACTGAACTTGCTAAAGAGTGCTGGCTTCTAGAGGGCTCATCTGAGTCTTACAGGTGTCGAGATAGAGGTTTATAGGGACAGATTTTGAAGCCACCGTGCTGAGGCATCATCAGCCACTTAGGGCTTCCCCAAAGTTCACATAGTGGTCCCAGAGCAAAACTGGGTGCTAGTCATCCACTCCCTACCCCCTTTCTCCCCTCAAAGTACTATGTCTTGTTGGAATGTTTACAAGGTCTTTCTTCCCCATTATATTGTTGACTTGCTTACAGGTCGTTATTGTTGGTGTTATTGTTAATTTCATCATAAAATTACTCTTAGGTGAGAAATATTGGGCAATACTGGAAATTAGAAAGGGAGAGAGAAATTACCCAGGGTTCCCCTCCCAACAGAGCCAGTTTTAACATTTTGATGAATTTCCTTCCTGTTAGTTGTTAAGCTGTTGATGATGTTCTTCACACAGTTATGTATGCAGCATTACATCCTGTCCTTTTTCCTTTTTTACTTCATATGAGATAAACAATTGTGAGCTATTATAAAACTTTATAAATATCCGATGGCTACATAATTAAACATTCACTTAGTGGGTGTATCAACTTACTTAGTCATTCCCTTCCTGTTAGATTTTTATATTTTACTTTTAGGATTTTTATGTTATGGTTTTCAAGTTTTTCATTTAAAAAATGCTGTTATGAACATTTTCACTTAAAGGCATGTAAGTACAGCTGTGTGTCACCCATACACTTCTCATCTTTTTCATTTGGAAGGGAAGGATATACATACTTTGCTTTGAGACATTTTGTGCTAAGGGATGTTACCTAATGAAATGAAATTAATATCTGACCATGGGCTTCCAGGCACTGGCAGCAGGTGCAGAGGGAGAGAAGGACAGTTTTAAACCAGAGGAGTTGGCAAGCCTTCTCAGAGCCCTTTAAACTGCACCAAATAGACACCCTCCAACTTCACATTATTCTAAGTCCAGCTCTGGACTCCCTTGTTGGCATTCATACGTAGATGTTAATTCAGAGAACTCTGTGCCTCCAGCTGGCTAAACTAAGCTAACTGCTAAGCGCTGTGACAGAAATACATCCAGAGAGTTAGAGGGCAGGCAGGCAGAGGGGAGGAGGAAGTCTGATCTGCCTGATGGGCAGAGCAGTGTCAGAAGCTGATGTTCACAGTTGTCAGCAGGCTCAGGTGGCAGATATTGTGGGCAGTTATCAGACTTATGGGAAGGTGGGTGGGGTCCTTCTGATGGAAGGTGTATGGAAAGCAATGTAGGATAAACAGGCAGGGGTGAATCCCCGTTTTCCATGAAGGGGTCCAGGGTCCCACAAACTCCTTGTTTTTAACAGGAAAATCATGTGCTGATGTGGGAGACCCTTGAAAATGTTCGAGTCACCTTCCCTAAACAGCCTTCCGCCAGTTCTTTTAGTTGGTTTAAGTTAGGGCAAGATTCCATTAAGATTATAAAAAAATGAAAAAACTTGAATCATTTGCATAATAATTTACATGCCTATATACATCTGGTACAGTCTGTTCCCAGACATGTGCTATCAAAATTAAATTACTTTTTCCATTTTTTCTCTCTTCCAACTTTAAATACTAATAGTACCTCTCGAATTTATTTTTAAACATTTAGAGAGCTAACTCTGCTCAAGGCACTGTCCTGAGTGCTTTAAAAGTATTATCTCATTTAATCTCACAGCAGCCTATGAAGCAGGTACTGTTATTATCCTCATTCTACAGATGAGGAAACTGAGACCAAGAGGTTAAATAATCTGCCCCTGTTCACCCAGCCAGTGTCCATGCCCTTACCCTCTAGGCTGTGCTGTCTCTGGAGAATTGGATGGAGGTACAGAGGCAAAAGCCGGGGCCCTGAATTGACAATAGTGAACTGCTGGGTGTGGTACTGCCCAGGGAATTATCGTGTTCTTTTTCCATAACACGCACAAGCTCTTAGGATAATCTAGCTCCAACTGTTTATAGAAGAAGGAGGTTCAGTGAATCTCCAACTAGCAACCAAGCAAAAATGGACCTAAATGAAAGCAGTAGTTTCTGGCAAAGATGAATAAGAACGGAGGGTGGTTATGAAGTCTCCTCTTCATAACATGCACACAGCAGCACGTGCTGGAAAGAGAGCAACACGGCTACTCCGAGGAGCAGGAGGAAAGTGAAGACATGACGAGCGACTTCTGACCCTCAGGACACATCCGGGAAGTCAGAGGACAACGTTCTCCCAGGGATTGGGGAACAAGGGAAGAGGCTCCCCAGGACCCAGAAAGGAGAGAGACTGAAGAAGTAAGGGAAAGGAATCAAGCGATGACTCAGCAGCAGGCCATCGGAGGACATCTAAGTAGTACCCAGCAGCAAAAAGGCTTAGCAGGCCTTAGGCAAAGAAAGCTGAGAAGCCCTGTCAGAGGCTCAGCAGAAAGGCAGACTTGTCGCTGGAGTGGACGCAGTGAAGGGAGCAAACCTGGAGTGCAAGGTCAGAGGAGACCCGATAGACCTGACTTCATGCTGAGCGTCTATGCTACCCACTCGAGGCTCCCAGCATTTCCCTGCAAGGAATGCATTTGGTTTTAGAATCTGGAGCAGGATCAAATTGATAGTTTGGAAGTTAAGCATCCATATCAGATAGTTTAAAAATATATAGTGAAAATAATGACGTGCTCTTGGAGTTTTGAACAGGACGTGATAGCCCTCCGACCTCTGTGGTGGGGAGGGACGAGGCTGAAGATGCCTGTCAAATGGGAATACTCAGTGGGCTGACAGAAGAGACCCAAACCATGAAAAGCTACTGGGGATTTTGGGGTGGTCATCTTAGAGAAATCAGGGGCCCTACTAAAGGAGATAAAAGTAGAGTTTTTACATTTACGTCAGGGTCTCCTTGGCAGAGGCTGCTTTTCCCTTGAGAAATATTTAGAAGAAGAGAAGATTTGGTTACAGGTTTGTCTTTTTTGAGGACTAGCATAAAACACAACTCAGTGTAGAGTAGGACATTTAAAGTGCCAAGAGAGTAAGCAGGCTGCCCATATGGGATGACTTAAAAGTGAAACCTGCAGGTTAAAGATGGAGAGGCCGAGATTAAATACCGTATTTATGGTCAGACCACTGGCAGCAGGAGGACGGGTAGGTAGCTAAAGCACGTGAAGACAGGGCCAGGGGTACTGTGGGAATTGTGAAAGTAATCAAAGCTTAGAGCCATGAAATGGGAGAATGGGGCAGGGGGAAGGAAGGGTATACCAGAAGTTAAAGCTGAGCGTGGTGAGGGGGGGCTTGGTGTACTCTGGAGGAAGCAGATGTTCAAGGAATTAACAATCAAAGCTAAGGTCAATTTAAAATAAGTCCGAATGTGGGAGATAGAGATAGAGGAGTGGGGGAGGGGAGGGAAATTGAGAGAGACTGAGAGACTGAGAGACTGAGAGACTGTTAGTTTAGATGTAGGGACCTCTAAGCTGCCTCAGCTGTGAACGGCTCTACCCAGGGAGAGATCAAGTGGCCAAAAGATCTGCCTGGCAGGGAAGCAAGGAGGATAAAAGGGCAGTGGTTTTCCAGCTTGACTGACAACGTTGTCTGTGTCTCAGTGATTAATAAGTCAATCAAGAAACAACTGAGAGACAAGTCGTATGTTGCACCGGCCCACACAGGGAGACTTGCAGGAAGGAAAGCTCAGCCACAAGAATTTAGAAAACATAAAGGGGCCTCTCTGACAAGGAGGTGCTGAAAATGAAGCCGAATGTAAAGAATGAGCTGCAGGCCTAAAAATTAGAAAATTAGAAAACGAATATGCCAAGAAATATAAAATAAAAATCTGAAGATTCGCAACGGATGACATTAAAAGTGTTCTTAAAAGGCTGTGAGGAAGACAAGAATTGGGGCAAAACAGAGGTGTGGTTTGCAGCATTTCTACAGAAGTCTGTTGGGTAAAACCTGTTTAAATTCCTGGGACCAGAGAGAGATTCAGCTCAGGGAGAGAAGTGGGAGCTTCCTGAACATGCCAATGCAGAGGGTTGGAACACTACAAAGGGGAACCACAGAGTGTGGCCACGGTCACTGGTCCTTTCAAAATGGGAAGAGGAGGGCGAGAAAATAATGATCCTGGGCTCTATAGCAGAGGTCCCCAGTCCCCGGGTCACTGACCAGTACGGCTCAGTGGCCTGTTAAGAACCAGGCCTCACAGCAGGAGGCAAGCAGCAGGTGAGCCAGTGAAACTTCATCTGTATTTGCAGCCGCTCCCCAGCGCTAGCATCACCGCCTCAGCTCCGCCTCAGATCATCAGGCATTAGATTCTCATAGGAGCACCACTCCTTGGTGCCAAAGAGGTTGGTGACCGTTACTCTATAGGACAGGAGACCACTGGCACACACCAGAACTGGTCGGGGAAAAAAAAAAAAAAACACACATGTACACTTCTAAGAAACAAGATGAGTTAGTATTCATAAGGGAATTACTCTTAGAGGTTAATGCAGTGCACACTCTTTAATGTTCAGTAGGTGGTGTGACTCATCAGTCCAAGCTTAGGGCATGAAGCATGGATGAATTACATTAAAGGATTGCAAGTAAAAGTCTTTTAAGTGTGCCAAGATTCCTCAGAAGTCTTCGGCCCCTCCGTTCTTGGCCCCTCCTCTTCTGGCAGGAGCTCTTGCAACTTTCCAGTACCGACTCCAGTCATGTGCTCTCTGAAGTGTGAACCCCGGGTTGCCTGGGCACCCTGAGGCTTCCCTGTTGCTCTGGGAGAGTCTGAGGAGGGGCTGTTTCAGGGACAGCCCTGCCTGGCCACTGACTCATCCATGTCCCCTCCCCATCAGCTGCCACTCTTTGGGATTTCCTGTTACCAGGGGGTGGGGCCTGGTGTAGTAAACCTTTTTGACCAAGCCACTGAGGTGAGGTGAACCGGACATTCGTCCAGCTTTTGAACCATAATGATTTTTGGCTGTGTCTAAAGCTCCAGCTATCCGTTGATCATTCTGCCACTTCCTCCTTCATCCGTCTGGACTGGGAGCCTACAAGAGGCAAATACCACCATCTAGTGGTGTTTCCCGGCTTCTCTCCAGGAACTGGATCACTGAACTGTAGAAACACACAGCCTGGCTCTTTCTCTTGCTCTACCTGCCATCCAGCTCCCAACCAACCAGTTGGTCTGGCTGTAACTTGCCCTACGGGTAGTGAGCCTTGTTTCTGGGTGACAACAGTTTGCAAAGGTCTGTGAGTTGCATCTGAGGTCATGTGCACACTTGACCACGGGAAAGAACCCTGAATGCATGGCATTGGCACCGAGGAGCGACTCCACTAAGGCATATAAGCTCAGCAATGCACATTCTCAGACTTAGGAGGAACTTTCGTTGTTATCTGGGCCAGCGTTCTACAAATGATCCATTAGTGGAAAGTAGAATCAGTTTTGTGGGCAATCGAAACCAAAAACCAAAACAGAATATCAGAGTGAAATTTGCGTTTTAGTGATATAGCTATTCATATGTAGTGTAGACTGGTCAAGATATCAAATGCATTTCTTACAGAGCAGTACAATCCAAAAAGTTTAAGAGACCCAATATAGGTCAAGCAACCTTGAGAAGACCAGTAACTCAGGCCACTGATGTCTTCCTCTCTCCACCTGCCTCCCATCCCCTCTGACCACAAACATACCTATAAATATGTATATAACTTGTTCTGGTATGTGGTTTAAGGACCATGGGATGTAGGCAAGATCTGGGTTCAAGCCCAGCTAGGTGACTGCGAAAAATCATCCAGCCAGTGTTTTTTCGGAACATAGCCCAGGAACTCCCTTTTCAGAATCGCGAGTTGGGGTCCTTGTTAAAAATATGCATTTGGGGGACTAGGGCAAGAGAGGAACGAGAAAGGGCATCTGCATTTTTAATAAACTCCCTAGGTGATCTTCTTGTACACTCAGTGTTCCAATCACTGATCTTGACCTTTTGGAGTTTAAATGTCTTGGTGTGTGAGTTGGAGATGGTAAGGTCACCTGGTTATGGTGGATCAAGTGGATAACTAATGTGAAGGAACTTTGCATACTGTAAAAACACTCTGAAGGTGTCGGGTATTACCATCCCACAACATCTCCCTGTATATGATGTTTGAGGGAAGCTAGCACCAAGAGAATGGGGCAGTGGGCACTATGCATTTATTGGACTGGGAAAGTTAGATGGAAAAAAATGGGCCGATGAGCATATATTTTTTTTCCTTCTTCTTCTTCTCTTTCCGTCTCCCACCTTCTAGCCTGTGGATTTCTCTTCCTGATCTAATTCCCATGTACCATGCCCACCCATGGGAATGTGTTCAGGGTACTGCTCTGTGTTGGTAGTGATGCAAGTTACAACCACCAGCCTGATGCCTCATGTTAACCTTTTTAGGCCACTGTGATACTCGAGTGCTGTTAGTAGAAATCTCGCACAGTCCTGACTGCTGCGCTCTTGGTCCTGGTGGGGCTGCTAATTCCCTCCTTACTGTGATTTGGTATTTATCATTCTGCAGAAGCTTCTCAGATATGTATGAGATAACTACACAACATATGTGAGCTAGTGCATTTGTACGGCTACTGGTACAGAGAGTGCAGGCCCCAAGGGCTTAAATCAGAGATACAAAGATTGAAGGTGAGGTCCCCAAAGGTGGCACAGGGGCTTTACCCCTGAACCGCTGTTAGGGCTAAACCTTAGAAAATAGACTGCCAAGCTGGGGCCCTGAGCCTCCCATTTCTCCCCTTCTGTCCTGCTCACTCTGCCCCTAAGTGCAATTGCTTTTCCAAGAGGGAGGTTTGGTGCTTGGCTCTATGAGATAAATTAACAACTAATAGTTTCTCATGGGTAAAGTTCAGCTAGCAGAAGTTGTTCCTATCTCCAGGTCTGTCCTCTATCCAGTTTTATTGGTTCTGTCCCAGGATCAGTGCAGTGGGGAGTGCCATGCCTCGAGGGATGGCAGGATGGGGCACTAAAGATGGCTCCTAAGTAAGATGCAACCCCTCTTCCCTTCCATTCTTTCCCCTGGTCCCTAGAGGCTGAGCTGATGTCAAATAATTCTAGTCCCCTTCTAGATAAACAGTGTTCTGCTTCTGTCATTGAGTTAAAACCTCGTTCTTTTTTGAGTCACTGGCAACCTCTGTTTTAAGCTAATGGCTCCAGAGAGAGGTGGGGATGGGGGAGGTCACAGAGGTTAGAAGGAAGGCAGTTGTCTCTTCCGTTACTCCCCAACACCAACTAGAATAATGAGAGCTAGATTCTAAGTCTGCTGACTCAGAAATAGATGCTTAGTAAGAGTGAGGGGTGGTTGTGGGGGTACAGAGGGGACACGGGTAGAGCCCTCGAAAGGAGTAAAGGGACATACTGGGAAAGGAGTTTAAAGGCACAGCTAGCTGGAAGCTTAGCAAAGGAATAATGAAAAGTACTCGAACCAACAACAAGGAATTAGAATGGAAGCCCTGGCTCGGGCAGACTCCAGACTGTGGCTGCAGCTACAATGGTGGAGTGATTCGGTGGCACTGTTAATTACTGTTTTTTCTTTTCTTTCCTGTTCCCAACTCCCTTTTCCATCTTCTGCCTTCTCTCCACCCTGAATCCTACCATTTCTCTTCTTCTGCCTCTTCCTCCTCTCCTCTCCTCTCCCATCCTTTCTCCCCTTCCCCTCTCACCCACCCATCTCCTTTCCCCATGCCTTCTTGGTTTGCTCCCATCTTCCCATCACCTCCAAGCTCTCTGGTGGATGTGAGTTGACCGTGGTCCTCCAGGACTTCAACGCTGGCCACAGCAGTGAGCTGACCATCCAGGTGGGACAGACGGTGGAGCTGCTGGAGCGGCCAAGTGAGCGGCCGGGCTGGTGTCTGGTGCGCACCACGGAACGAAGTCCCCCCCAGGAAGGCCTGGTCCCCAGCAGCGCCCTGTGCATCTCCCATTCCCGAAGCAGCGTGGAGATGGACTGCTTCTTCCCCTTGGTGAAAGGTCAGGAGGACAGGGGGGGAGGGGGATATGGACTGGAAGGCCGCTGGGGAGCTGGCCCCTCTAAGTGAACATCATGGAACTAACCTGTTCATGAACCTCTTTTGACTTTGTGGGATTTCTCTGGATCTGCTTATGAAGAGAATGAGTTACGAACTTAAAGGGAAAACTACTGAGCAGCCGTGTAACTTTGGAAAAGTCATTTAAGCTGAGTCGGTTTCATCTTTAAAATGAAGGTTGAATTAGATGACCTCTAAGATCTCTTCCTGCTCTCCTATTGTATCTCTTATACCTGTGGCCAGAAGCCTAGACTTTTCCTTTCTTGCTGACCCACTCCTCCCCCTCCACAGCTCCCTCGGGCTCGCTGACTCCCCACCCGCCGACCTCCACCCATGTGCTCATGCTGACACAGAGGAAACTAAAGTAGGGAACTGGTCAGGTTGACCCTCCCCTCAGCCCTGCCGGGGTCTGAGGCACTCACTCGGTGCCTTGCATGGACAGATAAATTATTGGAACCTTGGCTTCTATCTTACATAGCTCTGTGTTCCTTCCACATGCTAGATTATTCACTTTTTCTCACACCAGGGAGACTGAACTAGAACAGTGATTCTGCAAGGTGGGAGTATCTCTGGATTGGCAGCCTCAACATCTCCTGGGAACTTGTTAGACATGCAAATTCTCAGACTCTACTCCAGACTTACTGGGTCAAAAACACTGGGGTGGGGCTCAGCAGTCTGTGTTTTAACAAGCCCTCCAGGGGACTCTGATGCACACTCAAGTATGAGAACCACTGACTTCAAGAGTCACGGCTGGCAGGGGCTTGAAGTCACTCGTTTTACACAGAGGGAACCAAGGCCCAGAAAGCAACTTAGTTCTGAGCTTCTTTTTTGTAACTGATTAGATTTTCTGCATCAGAAGGACTTTCTGTGCAGACCTGTGCTAAGTATTTATGGGATAGGAAGCGGGAAGGGACGATAGTCACCATGGAGACCTACTGCAACCTTCCTGGTAGATTCTGTGGGCTAATGATGTTGAAACATTCTCGTTTCTGAAATTCCATCTGGTCCCTCTCGAAAGCCTGACTTCATCCTTTCCTCCAGCAGATGGCGATAGCAGGTGGCATTATTATGCTGACCCACCTTTTACCTGGCCTCCCCAGGTTTTTTCCATCGGGAGAAAAATGCGAAACCTGATTCTTCACACAGAGGGATGGACGGACGGATGGACGGACGGACGACACACGCACACACATACCCCACCACCTATGTTTCCCTCCCCAGTTGTGCCACCATGGCTTCTCCCTTTTTCTCTGAGGACTAAGGAGAGATTGTGTGAGGAAATTGTATGGAATTTGTAATTGCCAGTGCAGCTCCTCAGTCCTTTGAAGGAGCCACTAGAGAAACTCATGATACCAAGGAAGAGAAAATTAGTGAAACAGGAATATGGTTCTGTTTGAAATCTAAACAAGAGGGAAACAGGTGCAAATGGTTAGAATTGTGAGGGTGAAATGAGATCATATAGACAAAACACTTAGAACAGTGCCTAGCACTCAGTGTATTTAGTTGTCATGATAAGTTGTAGTTATTATCATCTGTCTTAGATTATTCCTGCAAAATAACCACAAAACTCCACATGTACAGTCTAGAGACCCCATCTCCAGGGACAAAACCAAGGACAGCAGTTAATTTGCTGGGAATGCCTAATTTTCATCAATGTCTGAGTACGAGTCAGTCCCTCAGGAAGAACTTAGCTTCAAGAGAAGACCCGACACTTACAGACCTAGATGGCCTCCTGGCCTGGCTGGGTAAAATGTGCCTCCCTTTCCTGCCCCCAGCCCGGCTGGGCCCCTCTGAGTGCAGCTTGGCTGGAGCAAACCTAAGGGGGAGAAGTGGAGGATTATCAGAGTGGGTCTGTGATGCAGAGGCAGGAGCTGGAGATGTTAGGAATAAGAGCTCTAGAGGGAAGGGGGTTAGCGGAGAATTAACTGAAAAATGGAGCTAAGGAGGAATGGAAAATAGAAGCTTGAGAGAAAGCAAGGAAGGAAGCCATCACAGAACTTTCCAGCTAACTCTGCCGGCCAGTGTGGCTTCTTAAAGACAGCCCCCTGCCCCTACCCCGCAGTGCCTGTCGCCCCATTACCTTGGCCCCTTTTTGTTTGCGAGTTGGTTCTACTCTCTGCAAGCGTAGGCCAGTTAGTAACCTGTGAGCTCTTATTGCCCTCTCACCTGTGTGGACTCAGAATACACAGGTGCCTGACTGCCAGCAGTCAGAACTTAAGTCACCATTCTCCATGGAGCATCCCTGATGACCCTAACAAGGACTCATCTGAAAGTATGTGCACTCATGCACATCCCCCACCTGAGAAAACCCCCTTTCCCTCTCTCTCCAGGGCCTGAGTGTTGGCCTTAGAGGGACTTCATTAAACTGTTTCTTCACCCATTCCAGCTGGCTGCCTGCAGGCGACCTGGCCTTTTCTTCTCTCAGCAGTGATTTGTCTCCAGTGGGCATTCTACTTTTAAAAAAGTCATACGCAACTGGATTGAGAACCAAACATTCTTCTGGGGGTTGTGGAATAGGATAGGGTGGCCTCAAACGGTGTCACTGAGAGATCAGAATCTTTCTCTTTTCAGTTCTTGGAAGGGAACTAGTCCTCCAAATCTTTGTAGAGAGCACTGCAGAGTTGCTTTGTAGAGAGCACTGGTTGGTTGCTTTCCCTGCGGGCAGTGCTTGGTACCACTTAAGCACTCAGGCCACGACTGTCAGCCCCAGAACTGGAGGCAAAACTGCAGAACATTAGCACCAAGGAGAGACTTAGAGAACTACTGGATTTGGTTTCTCAACCCTGGCTGTGTGGAATCCCCTGGAAGCTTTGCCAACTGACAGTGCCCCAGCCCCACCTAGAACTTCCTAGAATCAGAATCTCCGGGGCGGGTCCCAAGGGTCAGTTATTTTTAAATGCTCCTTAGGTGACTCTAAGGTCAGTCAAGGCTGAGAACCACTGCACCAGCCTGGCTTCCTCTCTTCCAGGGGCGCTCGATTCGAGCACAGGAAAGCAAGGTGGCTTCCCTGAAGCCACAGGGTGAGTTGGTGGCAGAGCTGGAGTAGAATCAGGCCTCCCACCTCCTTGCCCCATGACCTGCACCACACACTCTGCCTGTTGGGACAGGCTTCAGTCTTTCCCTCCTGCGCCTTCTCGGGACACACTGGTTTTGCTTTCTCCTGATATATCCATGGCAGGACTGATGACAAGGCTGTGTGACAAAGTGGGGGGCCTGCCTATTACTTTACTGCCTCGCTGACATCAAAGGGCTTCTCACTGGGGTTGGGCCCTCTGGGACGCGTCCCCTAGTCTTCCTCATCCCCTCTCTCTTTCCCAGCACGAAGTGGTGGAGGGCAGTGCCTCCCAAGGGACAAAGACTTTGTAGTGGCGGTTTTCAACTCTGGATGCGTGTTAGAACCACGTGGAGGAGACTTTGAAAATAGTGATGCCTCACAACCCACCCCAGACCAATTAATTCAGGGCTGCCCAGCCCAGGCATCAGTATATTTTTAGTTTCTTGGTAATTTTGATGTTCCATGAGGGTCAAGAGTCACTGCTTTGGTTTGGCACTCCCCAGGTGGCAGGCTTAGGAGGTATTTAAAGATGCATCGGAAGATGTTAGTGTGCAGGTTATGTAAAGAAGATCTGCAGCTCAACAACAAAAAGGACAGACGATTCAATGAAACATGAACGAAGGACTTGAATAGACATTTCTCCAAAGAATATAAACAAATGGCCAATAAACACACGAAAAGCTACTTAATATCACTATTCATTAGGGAAGTAGAAATCAAAACCACAATGAGATACCACTTTATACCCATTAGTATGGCTATTAGTACACACACACACACACACACACACACAGATAACAGGTGTTGGTAAGGATGTGGAGACATTGGAGCCCTTGTGCACTTACCATATGATCCAGCAGTGTGACTTCTAGGTACATACCCAAAAGAATCGAGAAGGAATTGAAAGCAGGGGCTCAAAAAGGTATTTGTACACCAATGTTCATAGAGCATTATTCACAGCACTCAAAAGGTGGAAATAACCCAAGTGTCCATCAGTGAATGCATGGATAAACAAAATGTGGTAATATCACACACCGTGGAATATTATCCAGCCTTAAAGGACTGTCTGACACATGCTATAACGTGGGTGAACTTTGAAGACATTATGTTAAGTGAAAGTAGCCAGATACAAAAGGACAAATACTGTATGATTTCACTTACATAAGGTAACTACAGCGAATTCATAGACAGAAAGTAGAATGATGGTTGCCAGGGGCTGGGGAGAGGATGAATGGGGAGTTAGTGCTTAATGAGTATAGAGTTTCCGTTTTGCAAAATGAGAAAAGTTCTGGAGATGGATGGTGGTGATGGTTGCACAATAATGTGAATATACTTAATGCCCCTGGACTGTATACTTAAAAATGGTAAAAATGCTAAGTCCCGGGTATTCCTTCCCAGGCTCCAAAAACCAATCTATTCTTCTCCACCCAGCTATATAGAACATTTGTGTTTTTTACTATTCCTATACCGCCACTTTCCTGGCTCCAGCTGAGCGCCTGGAGAAGCTATGGGGAAATGCCCCTTTGCTTAGTCAAACCTAAGCCAGGCCAGATGAGCTCCAGAGGCAGATGTCCTGGAGGAGAGGAGCGGTGGCCCGTGGTGGCCCTGGCTTGTTCACGGGAAGTCCTCTCCTATGGGGTCTCCTGATGATTCTGCTGTTGTCACCTGGCTGGCCTCAGGAACAGCTTATCCAGGGCGTGCAAGGTGTGATGGTACAGGACAGTAGAGAAAACTTGGGCTCTGGAGGCACAGATCACCAACAGCCCAAAGATGAGCAACTCTGTGATACTGTTGACTTATATCAAGTTTGTAGTCGATTCATAAAAATACCTAACATTTATTGAGCCATACTATGGGCCAGTTTCTGGATTAACGCTCTGATGCTAATAATAATATTTTCCTCATTTTACAGACAAGGAAACTGAGTCTTAGAAAGATTAAGTAATTTGCGACCAAAGTCACATAGCTTATGAGAGATAGACCTAGATTTGAACTCAGGTTTGTTCATTCCTCAAGGTTGCATTCTTTACCACCATGCTCTAGGACCTCCCAGGACTGAAGCCATTTGAGACAAGTACTTGAGTTTATTATCTTTCCATCTGATTAGGCTTCCCTGTATTTACTCAGGCTATCTAGTTGAGGATTCAACAGCGTGAGCCCATTACAGCCCTACATACGACCTTCTCCTCTCCTCGCCGCATGTGCGCCCTTCCAAGGGGTAGTAACAACTGACAGATTGTCATGTGGCTGTTTTGCCCACTGGAAGATCCTGTTTTCTGGCTGGAGAACAACTCTGAGCAGCACTCTGGACAGCAGGCTAAACTGGAGGCTTCAATAGGGCCGGCCAGCCCCTGGCTGGTGGTCCAGCCTGTCCAGTAGATTTTCTGCAGGATGGGAATCCCCGCACTCTCTGCTGCCGGGAGCCAAAATGCACCTTTCCAATCCCTCTTCTGCCAAATCCAGAAACTTAAAAAAGCTTCTCCTCCCTGCTGATTCTGGGAGAGTCCACCAAGAGTCTGTCTGTCTGTCTGTCTGCTCTCTCTCTCTCTCTCTCTCTCTCTTCCTCTCTCTCACTTTCCAGTATAATTCTGCATTAGGAACAACTGCTCTCAGGTTTTTAGTTTATTCCATAATGCCTAACACAAGGCTTTACTGTAGGAAGCCGAAAAATAATTGGAGGGTGAACATTTCCCAAACAGTTCCTTTTGGGTGTGAAACGACACATTACAAACTACAGCTTACTGACCCATACTCCTACCCCATTTGTATAGCCCCACATCTGTAGCTGACCAGCTGTGAGGTAGCCACTTTGAAATTCAATACTCACTTCCTCTAAAATCAAAATTATATGTGGGAGTGTGATGACTGAGGGTAGAAATAGGTTTCTATGCTGGCCCATAACATCGCCGAATATGGTATGTTTGCAAAGAAAATAGTGCTGAGGTTGTTTTTAAAAATCACAATAGCGTTGGGTAAGAATAACTGAAACCAGAAAATACTGCATTTGAATAAGAAGTGTGATTGATTAGCTTGTGTGCTGAGACTCCTTGGAGATAGGTATGCTTAAAGGTAGCTAAAAGGAGCTCCTAGTCATTTTTCTGAATTTTAAAAGTTAGAATTAATCTTTCTCTTTTTATGATTGAATCAAAGTGGTCCCTGATTAGATTTCATTTCCCTTCAGAACATTGGCTTTTGGAAGCTCTGGAATCTTAGAACTGAAAAGCACCTTAAAGGTCTTCTGGTTCACTCTCTCTTCTTCTGAAATATCTCTGACGGTGGTCAGCCAAGCATTACTTAAAGACTTCCTGAGGAAGCCTGCTGCATTTAGTACAGTTCCAATGTTAGAAAATTCCTTTTACTTAGGGCTGAAATCCAGATACTTGCTGCTGCCCATCACTCCTCCTATTCTTCCCTCCCAGTCCCCCAGTTGAAACCCACCAGTCCTCATTCCCCTTCTCTTCCTGATCTTTATCTAGATCAAAAAAATTTTGTTTGCATGTAAATGTCAGATACTTCCTTCCTAACCTACTACTTGGGGAGAGCCTAGCAATTTCTCTTCACCAATCTTTTATTAAATCCTTAGAGCGGAACAAACATTTTGGATTAAATTCGATAATTCTACCTTGTTTAAAAGCAAATTTGTGTGTGTGGTTTTACAGTCTTCTTAACCATCCTTGGCTTTCCCCTGCACATCTTGAGTCTCCCTCATAGACCTCTGTCCTTGTCCCCTACTCTCTGGGCTCAGAGGCCACTGCCTTCCACTCTGAGGCTATCTGTGATCTAGTCTTTTTTACTGGTTATTCATTCTCTACTGTCATTCATCTTGGATTTGTTCTAAAATAGCTTTTTTATTACCTTTCATCCATATCTTCCTGAATTACCTCTAGCATCCCTTCTAGTCTGAAAATGTCTGCTGCTTCTCTCCACATCAGGTAAGTGCCCTTGGAAACCTAGAGCGATTAACCTAAGTGGCCTATGTTAAACCCATCCAAGACTAGCATAATATCTTCAATTTGAAGTTTAATTTATTAGGTCGAACCACATGAAATTACCATTTTTGTCATAAAAATGGTTGAATATCATCAGTTTCTTTCTAAATGGTTCAATAGTGTGTTATAATTAACCTAGCTTTTCCTTTGAAAGACACCTGCAAACCTTTGAGAAAATAAAAGAGGGTTTGGTTCTCAAGAAGTCAGATGGGCCAGGGAGAGGACAGGATGTGAAGTGAATGGAAAAGTCAAGTCATCTTAGTTTCCACATCTAAGCAATGGGAAGCTGATAAAAAGGCTTATCTCACAGAGTTCGGGAGGCTCAAAGGTGGCAATGTTAAGTAAAACTGCTTTTAAATTGCGAAGTGGGTCTTATTGTTTTACACACAGGCCAATTGTTTGGAAAAAACAAAAGTTACCTAGCTACCAGGAGGCTGGTATGTAGTAAGCCATAAAATGAAATAATGAGAGGAATGGAGAACTCAGAGTCTTGGATAAAGACTTGAGCCTGAATCCTGGCTCAGCCATTCACCAGGTGATGGCCTTGGGCATCAACAGGTTTAAAGAAATCCTGTGAAATGGGCAAAACGGTACTTCTCTTAGCTAGACTTTTCAGCCTTGGTATACCACACCAGAAGCAGTCCATTAATGTTTTTATTTCCCTGCCTGCCTTTTGTCCCAGTTGTTCTGGTTTCTCTGTAGAGCTGATTCTAGGGTATTTCCAGCCTGAATCTCCTCCAAGGCTATTCAAAGGTTCAAGGTCCTGTTTCTAGTTTTATCCATAGGTTTTGCAAAGGCCTTGACATGGTGTCTAGTCAGTTTCTTTCCTGCTCTATTCTGGGCCCTGTCTCCAGCCTACCAACAGCAGGTCCATTTGGCCCTATGATTTCCCAAGAAATAATGATTGTTCCTCTGTTTAACATTTTTTTGCCTTCCACACAGAGGGTCAACATCAAATCCGATATATTTGAGCTGAAAATTCAAGTTATTCCTTCGCTGCACCTCTGACATCTCTCAATGACCTGTTCTCTTTCAGTGATTAACTCTGGTCATTGACGGTAACCTTTGGATTGAACCAGAGAGATAGGCTGACTATGTGATGGAGGGCTGTGCAAAACTTTAACTGTTGGGGTGGCTATGAGCATGTCATTCTTCAACTCAGATAAAACAAGGACAAAGGGGAGTTTTGTGAAAACTGCCTTTCTTATTTCATTTTTAACTGTATTACTTCCACTTACCTGTCTATGTTAGGATGAACCAGAAACAGTTATTGGCCAACAGTCTGGGAGCCCTCCCAGGGTGCAGTTTCAGGAAGAGGGAGGGATAGGTGCCATCTAGTCCACGCTCTTCCTCCTCTCCCCTCCCTTTTTTTAAGACTAAGGAATCAGCAAAAACAATTAGGAGGTGTGCCCCAGGTCTGCTTTGTTCTGAGTGAGGTGTCCTGCCTGCTGCTAGCTACCATCCATCTGATATTATTTAGGGCATTAATGGCTTGGAACTGAAGCCTCAAATAGGAAGATGTCAGGCCAGGCCACCTCCTCCTTTAAATACACCCCAGTGTGGTGCTACCTCCAAGGAGAGCTGAAGCAGTGGAGGACATGTGCTGTCAAGGGAAAGAACTGATCTCTCTAGAGCCTTCTGCCTTTTTCCTTTTTGTAGCCAGTCTGCTGTGACTTAGCTGATGCCAAATGCCCCTTTCAACAGCGTATTATCATGCCTCTTGGTGTGCACTGTAAATCTGTGCTATAAATGCCTCTTATCATCCAGAGGGGAGGAAGTGTGAGTCTTCACTAGTATCCTTGTTCCTCGGAGCCAGCTGATGGAGCTCAGAGGTAGGATGAGAGTCTCAGATTCAATCCCAGACAGGAAAAGCTGCCACCAATTATGCTTTAGAGGAGAGACTGGAGATGATGGAGAGGAAGTAACCCCAGCAAACAAAACGTTCCCCCAAGAGAAGGTGATGTGGTTTTCTCTTCCTTAGAGTTAGCTAAGCTGAAACCACTTTCCCCTCAAAAGAACAAAGGGACCAGAAATGACATGCAATGGATGTGGCTTGGAAAGCAGAGAAGGAGCAGCGGTGGTCTGACTGCTAGGGATATGCCCACCCTGTCTGTGCAGGGAAGGTCAGAGGTGAGTGGATGCTAAAGGCCACAGCTCGAGAGGCTTCCAGCAGAGGCATTCTCATGCTGCTTGGCAGGACAGAATGGTCAGGATCCTCTTCTCGACACCTCAGTGCCTTCCCTGTGTCACTTGAACCTTGAAAACAGCTCCCCCCATCCAAGACCTGTGAAAGATTGAAACTGCAGCTTGAACTGAAACCCAACTTGAACCCATGTATGAGAGATCTATCAGTTTACAATTTTTGCCATGCTTAATACCAGCTCCCTGTCCTCTAGGAGCAGAGAGGCTGTCCACTGAATATCCTGCCCTCTTCTTTGCCCCTGCCATCGGGATATGTCTAGGCTGTCTAGTTTCCCCCACTGTCGTCCACCAGCCCCAGCCAAGGATGCTGATTCTGATATCATGCCCACTTGACTCACTTTCTACAAGGCCCTGTGGGCCACACGAGGTATGTTTTCTACCTTTGTACTCAAGTGGGCAAACAGACAATATGCTTGCTGGTACCCAGCTGCAGGGAGGAAGCCTGAGCTGAAGACCCTCCTTAGCTTAAAACATTCTCATGGCTCCTGTCTGACTTTGAGTAAAAATCAAGTCCTTTCTGTGTTTGCAAGGGCGCTCTTACAGATCCTGCCCAAAAACATGTTCTCTGACTTTTTTTTTTATGTCTTAGTTTCTTATTGCTACTGTAACAAATTACTACACACTTAGTGGCTCAAACAACACATATTTCTTCTCTTAGAATAGGGTGTCATCAGGCTAAACTCAAGGTTTCAGCAGGGCTGCATTCCTGCTGCAGGCTCTAGGGGAGAAGCTGTTTCCTCACCTCTTCCATCTTCTTTGTAGAGGCTGCATCTGTTCCTTGGCTTGTGGTCCTTCCTCCATCTTCAAACCTTTATGTTGCATCTCTCTGATTCTTCTTCCTAGCCATGTCTCCCTCTGACCCACAGCGGGAGTACTTGCTTTTGAGTTATGTGATCACGTGTTGCTCACCTGGATAATGCAGGGTAACCTCCCCATCTCAAGTTCCTTAATGTAATCACATCTGCGAAGCGCCTTTTGCCCCGTAAGGTTCACATTTATAGGTTCTGGGAACTAGGATGTGGACATCTTGGGGAGGAGGAACATATTCTTTCTACTACATCCTGCCACTCTCCTGACCAGCCTGCCTGACTGAGCTCTTCCCCAGTGGAGCCATGTACACTCCTACCCAGGACCTGCACCTTTTGTTCCCTCTGCCTGGGACATTCTGGATATTCCAGATCCTCAGATCCCTGGATAGCTTGCTGCCACACTCCGGCATCTCTGCTGGAATGTCACTGGTTAGAGAGCTCTTCCCTCACTCCGCCCTCTCCCACAGCACTATATACTCCTTTCCCTGTTTACTTTTCCTCATTGCATTGGTCACTACCTGACATATTTGTTAATGTTTATTGTCTACTCCTCCCACCTTGCCACCCCCACCCCCCAAGTTCTCCCTATAAGTGCAGGAATTTTGTCTGTTTTGTTCTATCCCCAGCATCTAAAAGAGCAGATGGCATATAAGAAGTTCTCAGCAAACACTTAGAGGAAAGGAGGGAGGGAGGTAGAGAGGAAAGAAGGAAAGAAGGAAGGCCATGCATTAGGGACTCCCGAGGAATTTGTCTGTGAAGGATCTGGCTCAGTGCGTTCTCTATCCCCTAATAACTGGCTCAAGATTCAACAGGAGCCTGACAGGAAATAATGTTCTGATGCTAGGAGTTCTGACTGAAGAAGTCTTTGAAATCCTGTTTCCTGGGAAGTCTTCTCTGGGGACACATGGGCTCAGTACCTCTCATTTATTTGGAATTGTTGAAAACTCAGAAATATAAGGACAAGCCGTATCTGCCACATCCCTCCAATTATTGAAATCCTCAATAAACTGACCTTATGTCTTAGAGTTAGTTACATCAAGGCAAAATTCACTTGGCATTTAATGTATCAGAAACCTCTCCATCGCACCCTGTGAATCCACACGTTGTTGCAGTTGGTCCTTCTGCCTGAGAGAGGGTAGGTAGCATTGACAGTGGAAATTAAAATGCCACCCTTGTTGTGGACACTTAGCAATGGTAAGCCCTCCTAAATTGAAACTCAGTCAAAGTGATAGACTGGCACTTCCTAACTGCCTACTTTGGAAACACTTTGACCTACTTAGAAGTAAATGTTTTTGGAAGTAGATAAAACCTGGAGCGGTTTGTTTTTAGCAATTCCAGTATAGTCATCTTTCATTTTGATAAATAGCTTGTCTCCTGAACCCTGGTGGCTGCTCAGCACAGATCGCCAGGAACCTGTCCTGGCTGCCTGTCGCCCTACCCTACCTCTCTGTCCCCACAGAACATGAACATTGGCAGTTCTGGGGAGACACAAGGGTCCTCTGTAAATCCCACAGTCTTCATCAGTATTGTCTGAACCACCCTCCTGAGGCCTGATTCATACCGGAAGGTGATCAGTGATACTTCCTTCCTAAAAACAAAGAGAGTGATTGACAGCATGAGCTAGGGCCTAACTTCCTTGAGGATAAGACAGCCAGAAAGGTAGACAGGTGTCTGATGGGCAAGCACAAAAGAACCCATTTACAATATAGGATGAGCTAAGTGATGGTTTAGTCATTGGCATTTGGGAGATGTCAGCAAGTAGATAGTGGTACCCACAGGGCCAGCAATGGTGCCATGTTCAGAACACACTAAATGGAGGTAATTAGAAGAGATTACTGTGCATAATGCTGGCGATCATGCTTTTTTGCTTTTTCCGTAGACATTATTATTAAAAAGCACATATTACCTGGGAATAGTTGCCCACATGGATATTGTATGATTTTAAAAGACATATTTGGAGCTCAAATTAAATATAGAAGCAATGTACACATTGTACCTCCTTTCTCTAATCTTCAATGTTTCTGGTCACTGATAATTATTGTCTCAGTTCCTCTTTTTTCACATAAAGATAAAACTTCTACCTATGTCCAATCCTGGTCTGTCTCCACTTTCCTTTTTTGCCACAAAAAATTGAACCAACTGCTTCTCCTAGAACTCACCCTGTCCTTTGTCTTTTTGTTCAGGAGACATGTCTTATTCATTTTATATTTCTCATATAAATTTTCCATGTAAATTTGCATATGTGGGTTAGTTTAGTGACTTGCAGGTAGTAGATGTTCAAAAACCAACCGTATATTCAATAAGTGATCAGTCCTTAGCAAGAATAGAGTTTTAAGCCACATAAATGGAAGCCAGGACAGGGTAGATTGGGGAAAATTATGACCCATCAGTAATCAGGCAGTTCACAGGTCAGAAATTTACATAGGGAAGATGAAGATTGTGGGACATGCAGTTAGCAGATGAAGAGCATAACAGGCAGTGGAAGAATGAATCAAGGGACCAATTGTCAGAATTTAAGAAAGTGAAAACCTTTGAGTCCAGGTGCTTCCTAAACTCTTTATCAACCATGCAGGAAGTAATCCCAGAGTGTAGGTGGCCTTGAGCCTCTAGGTCAGTGGTTCTTAGCCCTGACTTCACATTGAAATCATCTGCAGAGCATTTTAAACTGTAGGTATGAATCTGAATCAGAATCTGGGACTGGGTGCTAGAAGTGAGATTCACTGCTGAGGAAAAGGCGGTAAATGATGGGCTGGGGTGGAATGAGGAAAGCAGGACCTGTCCTCCCTATTCACCAAGAAACGTGTCCACAGCCTTTCAAGCATGTTCTGTAAAAGGCGTGTACTGTACTCGTCACCATAGAAGGTTCTCCCAGGAATGTCTGCGCACAGACATTCCTATTCTGTCTCTGGGCTGAGCTCTCACTAAGAAATGTGGGGAAGTGTGATTTTGAAAAACTCGATTCCTATAAATCTGAAGAGAACGATCCTAAAGGAATTTCCTAAAGGAAAACTTTTCCCCAACATGTCTGTTGGAGAGGGCAGATGCCTAAGGTTATGGTCCAGCAATACTGAAGCCTACAGCTAACTAGTGGGGTGAGGGCAGTGCCACTAGTCCCCATTTTCAGGGCCAGAATTGTGGTGTACCTGGCCCAGTATGTCTGCAGGCTGAGACCAAAAGGAATTCTTTGGCGTTCACTATTGTGGGGAATAAAGATGAGGCATAACATGGACACGTAAGTAGGTAGAACACCTATTTCATGTAAAATGGATTTCGACTGGAGACATCACTAAAGACAAACTTTCTAAAAATAAGAATGAGGCTGAGCCATCTGTTTGGAAATTAAGAACACTAAAGATATTGCTATAGCTCAGGGGTTCTTAGCCTGAACTTTGGGAGTAGGCCAGTAGTATTTGAAACTCCTGAAATTGTAAACATTGAACTGTCTTATGCCAAAAAAAAAAAAAAAAAAAAAAAGGAGTTTATTGTGGGGCGAGAGGCTCAAATAAAGTCCAGGGATCAATAAGGTTTTGGGGAAAAGTGTATGTAGTTATTCAGCTGATATCAAACTTCCCCTTTCTCTCCTCCTTCCTCCTTCCTTTTTCTATCGCTCTCTGTTTCTCTCAATCCCTCTATCTCTCTATGTCTGTTTCATCTTTTCCTCCATGTTTTCTCAGGTTTCTCATTTATTGTCAGGTAACTTCTTCCTATGTGGTGATGGCAAGATGGCCTCAGCTTTAGGCTACATTCTATCAACATAGAAATTTTGTGGGAAGAGATTGCTACTTTCCCAGTAGTTCTTGCTAAGGTCTCATGGTGTATGCTCATTGGCTAAAATTGGGTCGTGTGCTAAGTCTGAACCAATCCTGTGACTGACTGACCAAGTGCAAATCATGGCCCATCCTTGAATGGACAGAGAGAGGTTATCCGCCACACCAAAAACCATGGTCTGAGAATTAAGGAGGGCTGGTTCTTCAGAGGAAAATCAAGTGCTATTATAAAAAGAAGTGAGCATAGATCACAACAGATGGGAGAAATCCTCTGTGCTGGTGGTCCCTGTACCAACATCATCAGAACTTGTAGAAATACAAATCCTCAAGCCCCACCCAGACCTACTGAACTAGGAACTCTGGGAGTGGGGCCCAGTAACCTGTGTTTTAACTCACCCTCCAAGTGATTCTGATGCACGCTCAAATCTGAGAACCACCACATTACACCAGTGGTACTCAAACTAGGCTGCATGGTACAAGCACCTGGGGAACTTTTAAAATATTGATGCCCACCTGCACCCAAAGCAAATTAATCTGAATCTTGAGGCAGAGCTGGGGAGGCGGGGAGGAGAGACTCTAGGCATCAGTGGCTCTTAGGCTTGGTTCCACCCTGGAATCACCCTGAGAGCCTTAAAAAAATACTAATGCCTAATTTTTTTAGAGTTTCCCTGATGATTTTAATAAGCACCAGTGTTTAAAAATCATTGCCCTAACATCTCCAAATTTCCCTGAGGTCATTACTTAAAACATCTAGATGCAGGTCACAGGATTCAGGTACTTATTTTCTTAAATTCCTTAATTCAAAGTTTGGTCAAATACATGATATCTTCTTTTCTTCACATTTATGGTGAGTCTGTCCTCAGAGCTAGCTCTACAAGGGCTGGGGTCACTTCGTTCACTAGTGTATACTCTGTGCCTAGAATAGAGCCTGGCACATAGTAGACAGTCAGTATTTGGCGAATTAATTAATAGGACTGTAATCACTCTGTCCCAGTGTGTTCAAGGCTTCCTTGTCATGTTGTAGAAATTGCTGATCTCAATCTGGAGGGCACATTAGGGTGGCAATAGGACTCTTGGGTTATGTACCCAACCCCAGAGTGAATCTCCAGATGGATTAAAGTGTGTTGACCGTATCAACTTAAGATGGGTATTTGTTCTGAATGATTTTATGCCTTTAAGTTGAGGATAGAATGGATTTCCTGGTTATAAGGACATGCCTGATGGATCCTTTGCATGGATACTAGGACTGCTTTAAGGTCTACTGGTTTCTGGTTGCATTTCTACTGGTCTACTCTGATTTCCGAAGTAAGGGCTGGGTCTTCCTCAGACATCTAAAATCAGTTTCTGCAAGATGATGTCATCAGCCTCTTGTGGAGGATTACTGTAGAAAAGTGTTCAGTGTCACCTGAACACAAAGACCAGAGGAAAGATTTACATAAAAAAGTAACTGGTAACTCACCGAGCCATTTTTAAACATCTCTGAATTCCTATCAGAATGACCTCCAAAGTATACAAAAGGTGGATTGGGTGGATAGACCAAATATATATCAATTCTTGTATCATAGCCCCCAGGCAGTAGATAACAAGCAAATAAAGTTCACTTTTAGAAGGGCTGAAGGCCCTGGACATTTAATGGTTTGCAAAGAAGAACAAAATGGGGGTTGTCTTTGGTGCTATAGAAGAGAGAACTAGATGAAAGTACTGACTGCCACAGGTCAAACTGAAACCCAGGATAACTATAATCCCGTTGTAATTCAAGCTGGCAAGATGAGACTGACCAGTAGTCAGAACAATCAGTGAATCAGGGATCTGGGGTGCAGGCTGCATGAGCAATTTGAACTTTTATTTCTCTGTTTTGTATGTGGAGCACCAGATGCACATTTCCTGCTCAACAATGAGATCGTTAAGTAATTCTTGCCAGGAGAGGCACCAGGGAGATGGCAGTGGTAGAACCAGAAGTTATAGTTTGACCAGGTTCTGCTGTTTCTACGGGGTGGAGCTTTTTAGAATTTCTCTGTAGAGTTAAATCATCAAGGCCTCACCATAGTTTCTTTTTTCAGTTTTCTCAGATGTAAAGAGGGTCCTACCTTAAAGGTTTATGTCTCTGTGTGTGTGTGTGTGTGTGTGTGTGTGTGTGTGTGTTAAATGAGTTAATGTATAGAAAACAATCAGGAATCTGCTTGGCACAAATAAATGCTCAATACATATTAGCAATTGTTACGCATTAAGTCGTGCTACCATTTACTGAGCATCTACTATGTTCCAACCATGTGGCAGATGCTGCAACATATAAGTAAATAAGGCACAAATCTAAACAAGGTTCAAACTGAGAAAGTAAGCCCCAAATCCTGGCACTCCTAAAAGTCATGTCCCTTGTCTCTCTTCCCAGTGATAATAAGTTACCTGGGTGATCAAGCTTCCAGTTTTTATCCCTCTCACAAACTTCCCTTTTTTTTTTCATGAATGAGCTCTCTGTACTTTATGAGTGTTGTATGTTTCTAGCAATCCCTTTGTCCTAAATGTGGGCACACACAGCAAAAGAAAAAGGAAGGAAGGAAGGAAGGAAGGAAGGAAGGAAGGAAGGAAGGAAGGAAAGAAGGAAGGAGAAAGAACGAACGAATGAAAGAAAGAAAGAAAAAGAAAGGAAAGAAAGAAAAGGAAAAAAGGACAAGGGGAAAAAGGGGAGGAAAGGAAGAAAGAAAAAAGATAAAAGAGAGAGAGATGCCCTGTGAGTAATAAGTGCAGTGGTTCATAGGAAGGTCCTGTTGATGTGGTCCAGATGGGCTTTATGGAGTGAGGAGAGAGATGAGCTTTGCCTTGAAATACGAAAGATTTTAAAAAGAAAACGATAGGGATAAAGTAAAGGAATGACTGATGATTCACTGGGTTTGATAGGGGGGTTGTAAATGGAAGTCTTCGACCATAAGTATATTTGGAGTTTCTCTCAGGTATTCATGGAACTAGAGCTATTAAACATCTAACAGGTACTTCCATGGATATGTCTTTTAAAATTCTACTAGCAACCCTGTAGCATAGGAATTCTTTTCCCTTCTTTTATCTTTTAAATGATGAAATCAGAGATCAAAAAAGTGAAGCGACTTCCTAAAGTCAACTGGTAAGTAGGTGGCAAAACGGCTTTGAACTCTGGTTTTATGATTCCAAATCTAGAGTACTTTTGTACAACATCATTACAGTCCAGGAGCCGATTAAAAAAAAAGTGAGGCACAATTATCATTATTAACATTAAATATTAAAAGAGGAGAAAGAAAAGGCTATGCCCGCAGCCGCAGGCGGCGTTGCATAAGGGTCTGGGCCACGCTGCTGGCCGGGACTCCAGCAAACAGCTGGGCTTTGGAACTCCGCCCCCCTTAGACCCTCCCTCCCCGCCGGCCCCTCCCCTCCTCCCCAAGGTGGCTCTGGCTCCCAGAAAGTCAGACGGCGGCCGCGGTTCGGGGAGAGAGGACGACGGGGAGGGAGGGAGGGAGCGAGGGAGGAAGCTGGCAACTGGGCCGCGGCGCTGAAGTTCCCTGCCGGCTGCGCTGGCGCCCCGGGCCATGCGGGAGCGCTGGGGCCGCGCGACAGCATGAAGGGCGGCGACCGGGCTTACACGCGAAGTCCCTTTTTGGGGTGGCTATTTGCTAAGTGCTGCTGTTGCTTACCGTGCAGAGGTGAGTGGCTGTCGGAATTTACGCCTTCATTTAGCCAAAGAGGGGCAGCTGAATGCATGCTAGGGGTGCGGTGGCCACTGAGGTGGAGGATTTAGGGGTGGGGCGGGAGTGAGGCAGAAGAGTTTGCTCTGAACCGCGTTCATTTGTTTCCCTGACAAAGTACGGTCTCGGTCTCTGTCTCTCTCTCTGTCTCTGCTCTCTCTCTCTCTCTCTCTCTCTCTCTCTCTCTCTCTCTCTCTCTCTCTCTCTCTCGTTCTAACTTGGATGCAGAGCTGCAGTTTGGAAACTCAGTGACTTATCAGTTACTTATCAGCGGCTTTGGATGTCAGGGCGCCAGCCTGCAGGGGGTGGGTGCGGATGCGGGAGATGGGGCAGGGCACTTAGAACTGCGTGTGTCTCTGCAGGGGCAGAGTCGCACTTCCCTGCTCTCGTTTACATATGGATCTCAGCGGCGGGATTAACGGATGACTCCCAGCTATAGGAATGTATTTGACACTTGTCTCTACACCAGGAACTATTTTTGCCAAGTGACAGTTTTATTTGGAGACTGCAGCGGGGCTTTTCTCTGCTTGGGCTTTCACAGGCCTATGTAGGTTTGCAGCTCTGGGCCAGTTTGGCTCATTAATTAACCAAGAACTCTCTATGTACCCAATTATTCTGCTAATTTTAATGTTGTTGAGGAGACTGGCAGGAAGCAACTAATTTCCCCAAATCAGCCTGCAAAACAAGATGGTGAGAAGGATCACAGAAGGAAGGTTATCAATTGTGTAGCCTCTCCTGAAGGAGAAATCCTATTTTCCTAGACAGAGTTGGCAGATGTCCCTAAAGCTGTCATGTCACTTTAACACTTCAGCTTGGAGGTTTGGGGGGGAAAGAGGTCCGTTCGCTGCGTGGTCAGAAACGAGAATATAGCCTCTCACTTGACATTTGCCCTTTTTAGGCATTATCTATTGGACCTGTTGCCTCCACCCGCATTTACAATGCTTCAGTCTCTGTCTTCTTTCTTGTTTAACAAAGTCTGAGTGGGGCTTTCTCTCTGGGTTACTGATGAATAAACTTCATCCAAGTAACCCTTCACCATCATCTATGCCACACACAGCATTGCCCTGACAGATTCTCCATCCTGTGCAGATAAAAGGCTTCGAAAACTAATTACATCTGAAAGACATTTCCCCAAATCATAAATGTTCATAATCTCAGCATTATTGTCTCTCAGCCTCTGCATTTAATTAGAACAGCCCAGAACTGTGTGGTAGCCAGCTCTAAAAGCCAGAATTCAGCTGGAGAAGGACTCTTAGGGGTCCGGGAACCCTCACTGAAATCCAACCCTGGTTCCGAAAGAGTTCCTATCAAGGCTGGGAATCGAAGGCAGGGGGTATTAAAAGTTAGAGGACGCAGGAAATGGCCTCAGGGAATCTGAGTGGGTGGGTTTGCTCTGCTTTCATCGTGAAGGGTTTCCAAGTAGGATTTCTTGGGAATCCATTTCCTGTCCAAAGTCAGAATGCGGGGGCTTGGGCAGCATGCTTATCCAGATGTGTGGCAACCCAGCTTCCCTACAGAGTAATTCTCCAGGGGTCTCTCCAGCCTTTGCTTTGTTTGTGAATTGCCCTGGCTGTCCCTCTGTGCTGTGGCCCAGGAGGGGGTGGGAGCCCACTTGGGGCGCCTGCTGGGCCACTCCCAGCCTACAGGGCTGGGAGAGCAGTGGCTGCAGGCTCTGTGGCTTAGAGACGGGGCATGGAAGGAAAGGTGGTGTTGAAGGAGCCAGAGCTGGAGGGGACTGTGGATCCCCAGCTGACGACTGAGGGACCCACAAGGCCTGAACAATGGTAGCAGCTTTAAAGGGAAAAGGAGGGTAACAAAGGTGGGTGTCTTTTCACCTTTTGGGCTTTATTCCTTACTCTTTCCTAGAGCTGAAACATGTGAAGATGGAAAATTTAAGCTCAAATATGAGGAAGATGGGGGAGAGGGGTGAGTTAGCCATCTTTGGCTGTGGCTGGGCAGGGGGATATCGGTTCGGACACTCCCTTTGGGATCCTTCCCTTCTGCTCTAACAGAAAAGAGAGGTCTATGTCCCTACTCAGCCTGTAGGCATATATTCACAAGCAGATTGAAATGATAAGGTCTTGTACTGAGCTTGAACACATTGTTGCTCAGAGCCCCAAAACTCTATGGGACATAGCTTGCCGAATTGTAACACAAGGCAAGGCCCAGGGAAGAGCCCGAGAGGCAGACTAGAATGGAGGGCATCACAGCCAGGGAGGTCTGCTTCCCTTTTCAGTTAAACCAGTTTCTCTGGTTGTACAGACTTAATACGATTGAAAGGCAACTTCTCCTTTTAAATAAAAGCAGCTGGTTATTTGGTCTCAGTCTCTTCTTCTGAGAGAACTTTGGCTCTTTTCTACTTCTCGAAGGAGCTGCACTCTGAAGCTAATGGGTCAGAACCCACTACAGTGGTTCCCAACTCAAGGGGCCTGCACTAAATGGCTTCCGGTCACTGGGGTTCAAAGGACACCTCCTTCTAAAGTCTGAGGAAAAGGAACCAAGAGGAAATGGAATATTCTGGTTATTTTTGACACAAAGCTAAACGAGGCATCCCATACTTTCTCTGGTGAATCCTAAGTGGTTGTAATTGTTACCATCAGCGCAAGGCAAGGATTGAGTGATGTACCCGTGTGGCCTTTAAATATCGTATTTGAGAAAAATATGGAATAAAGTCAGCCAAGCTTGTCTTTTGAATCAGAAAAGGGGAGGATAGCAACTGTCTATTTTTCTTTTCCAGAATTTGGTTCTATTGAGTATGAGTATGGTAAAGGTCTTTGACAAAAGGTAATCTTACTTCCCTACCTTGAAATTTGTGTCGAAGGGCTGGAAATGGAAAAACCAAGCGTAGGACGGAAATAAAGTTCAGGTGAGAAGGAAGAAAGATAACAAATACATTTATAACCGCCTTTTTGGAAGTGAAAAATAGCCAAACACGAGCTAATGGCATGCATGTGTCTGAAGGGTGATTAATCACACTGTGGGAAGTTTCAGGATTGCTTTGGCTACTTACACTTTCCTTTAAGCCTGAAGAAGTGGGTCAGTTCTGGATTCTCTTTAGTTATCTTAACATTTTTTTTTTAAAAAGCAACTTGTTTCAGAGTGACAAAGGGGATCTCAAATCACCTAGAGGTTGCTAAATTGTGTGTTGCAGACTGGGATTTGTGACTTCTTAGATCACGAAGCCTAGAGACTTTTCTGACCTTGCTAGGTGGAAGCCAGTTTCAGAGCCTTCAATTTTCTAGTCAACTTGTAATTATGTTGGGTATGTGGATAAACGTTCCTTCTGGGAAACCTTTCCTCATTACTCTCATCCTCTGCTTCTCCACAATGTTTATGGGATTTATTTATACTTGTTTATTGCTGAATCATTGTCCTTGCATCTCAGGCCCACCATGTATCCCCGTTTACACTATGAGACGGTGCCCAGCTCAGGAGTCCTCTCAAAAGGAAAGAGATGAAGGGATGGTGACCTACCCAGGCTGAATCAGTTCATGGTCATTCCCACGACTCTATTACCACAGGGGCAGTTGGGTTTCAGCTTGACTGTGACGTCACAGAGTGTGGTTAAGGGTTATGGGGGTTCATGGGGCATCCCAAGTCATTCTTGTCTATAATTTCTTTTTTTTTTTCTTACCTTTTCCAAACATCGCTAAGCAGGAAACAATGACTCGATGTGAATGTCTCTTCTTTGGCCCATAAATTATTACAGATAATTTTATAAATTCAGTGTGTGAAACCATGACACCAAGTTTCTTTAGGAAGGTGTTGGTAACCTCAAAGAGGAGCCCTTGTGACATTCACTATCGTTTACTTTAATTCATCACCCAAGGGACAAATTCCTTGGGACCTTAATGCATACCCTTTGTTTCTTTATTTTCTTTTATTTCATCATTTTCCAAGAAGTACCTTTACCGTGGTGAAAATTGAATGAACCTGTTAGCATGTATGTTTTTTCCATTATATCCCTTGATTCACTCTGCCTCTGAGGGATGATATACCCTAATCTGGGGAGAATCACCACGCATACATACTGTCCCCAACCCAAATCCTGTGTTTCTCTTCCCATACCTGATTCTCTGACTGGGGAGTAGTAATAGGGGTATCGGTTATTACTTGGATAACAACACTGACAGCCAATCACAATGTAGCCCAGTAGAAATGCAAGTGTATGGGTTTGATAGGGTGAGGTGGAGATTGGAAACTGAAGCTGAACATCCCTCCTCTGGTACAGGTGTGGGTCCAGCAATTAATGATAATGCTGTAGGTGTGTCGCCCCAGCGGCTCCATGAGCCACAGGGTAGCAAGACCTAACATGGAATAAAAAAATAAAACTTTAGACTATATTCGTGTTTTCATGCAAATTAATTTAAGAGCTAAAAAAAAAAAAAAGAAGAAGAACACTAGGGATTCACTTCTGAGCCCAGACAGTGTTGCAGGCATACATTACTCTGAAGTGGTGTTATTGGGATTCTGTTTCCTGATGTTCCTCTTGAGAACCTTGATGCTGTCCTCTTCTGCCCTAAAATATTCCCCCAGGCTTTTAAAGTGCTACTTCGCTTTCAGCGAATGAGAGAATGCATGGCCTGCCCTCTCCTTGAGACCAAACCCCAGGCTTTTCCTGAAGGAAGAAGCATGGGTCTCAAACCTGAGGGAGGCTTCTCAAGCAGGAGGGGCTAAATTATAGAAAGTTAGAACTGGAAGGAACTTTAGAGATCACTTAATAGGTCTTCTCCTTCTATCCTGGAGGGCACTGAGATGCAGCCACTTGGTAGCAGTGGGCTCAGGACTAGAACCATGTTCCTGTCTTTCCTCCACTCCTTTGTCTTCTTGGGCATGTGGTTTTTCTTAACTCTGGGCAGAGGCTAGGCTGACGCATCTGAGAATAGTAGAGGCAGTCCCCAAGCTGGAACTTGGGTGTTGACTGTGGAGTGATTTGTAGCTGCTTTGGAGGGTGTGACTTCATTGCCCAGAGCCATTTGGAACTGGACCTGCCTGGTCTGCTTTGAAGGGCTATTCTGTCCTAAGACTACAGAAGGCAGATATCTGTCTCTCCCAGAGCAGCGTGTGCACGTGTTCTTAAAAAATATCTTTGTGTTTTTCCCTCTGGTTCAGTTTAATTCAGAAGTTCCCGGTTTTGCTCTTGCCCCTTTTCTGGAAGTGTACCCTTTCACGTGGAAATGAATCAATGAAATGCATTTCTATCATTCCATCTATGAAGAGCACTGGGTTTTATGTAACACAGTGTTTTAATTCATTTAAGAAATGTTTATGTGCTGACTGATTGCCAGCCCTGCGTTAGGTACTGGGCAGGGGGATCACAAGGGCACTGACCCCATTGTGCTGTTGTATTACTTGAAATAGCGTATGGAAGGGACTTAGCATAGAAAGGGTTTTTAAAAGGTTAGCTGCTGATAGCAACAGTCATGGTAATACTATACATAGAGCCTGTCCTCAGGAGATTCCCAGTAGCTAATTTTGTGTGCATCCTCTAGGTGGTAATACTGTAAATCTAAGTTCCTAAGCAATTTAATGGTCTTGGTTCAAACCATTGTCAACTGTGCCTCACTACTGTGGAGTTGTCACTGTGTGGGAAAAAAGCTTGTAGTCTAGAAGTATGATAGGGATATTCTTTCTTTCTTTCTTTCTTCTTTCTTTCTTTCTTTCTTTCTTTCTTTCCTTCCTTCCTTCCTTCCTTTCCTTCCTTCTTCCTTCTTCCTTCCTTCTTCCTTCCTTCTTCCTTCCATTCTTTCTTTCTTTCTTTCTTTCTTTCTTTCTTTCTTTCTTTCTTTTCTCTCTCTCTCTCTCTCTCTCTCTCTCTCTCTCTCTCTCTCTCTTTCTTTCTTTCTTTCTTTTCTTTCTTTCCTTTCTTTCTTTTTGATTAAACTCTTTTGGGAAAAGACACAGAACACTCTTAGTATTGTAATCACTGTGTTACATAAAAGGATATTCAAAAGAAGATAGTGCCAAGAAACCTAAGCATCCCCAGGTTATTCTCTGAGGGGAAACACAGGTCAGAATTGGAAAATAGCTACACCAGTTTTGAAGTTCAGATCCTGATAAATTCAGATCACATCACTTATTCTTTGCCTACTCCTTGGCTTTGGCGAACAACCTAATGAGAGACATTTTTCTGTTCACTTCAGCTAAGACTTATTGCACATCCCTTTTGTGCAGAGCTTTGCTGGTTCTTCTTCAGGCTGTTTCTGTCTAGATAAAAATCATACCTGCTGCCCATCATAGCCTCAGAGGTTCTGGACATTTCCCTGAGGTGTGGCTGATATCTTCTGTAGTCCATGTAGGTGGTGGGGGGGGCAGGGTCCATGGGTAGTTTGGTTCCCCACTTAGTCTAGTCAGTGAATAATGGAGCATATCTTTTGAGGTTGAGGGAACTTTCAGTGTTAGACTTCCTGGAAGGAGGGTAGCCCTGGTTACACCTGAGAGGCAACTAGAAGGCTGCCAAGTTGCTTTTAACCTGGTAAGAGAGCAAAGATCAGAGTGGCAGAACAGGTTGTTCCACATTCTTCTTGCTTTCCTGGTGACTACAGTGAGGAACTGTCAAACTGAAAGGAAGGGAAACCCTTCTGCCCCTCTGGTTGAAACAGTACCTCGTAAAACACTTGTTTCCAGGTTTATCTGCTTTTCCTTGGTGCAGGGTTAGTTAAGTTGTAGGCCCGTGTTTGTTCTCTTCGAGTACCTGGTTTGTAAAAGGCTCTCAGGCTATTCCCAACTTCTGCTCTCCACCTTTAGAATCTCCATAATGCTCCCTTGCAGAAAGGGCTGTTATCTTTCCCCATCCAAAGGGAACCAAGCCTCACTGTTAAAAAAAATTGCAAACACTCTGCTTCTGCACAGATTTCAGGTATCAGATTTTCACCTGTCCAGTGCCTCCTCTTCTCTCTCTACTTGGAGTAGAAGTTCTCAAACTGTGGTCACAGGAAAATGTGTTAAAAATGCATTTTCTCTGCCCCATTGACACGGAAACGCTGGGGTGAGACCCAGCAGTCTGTTTTTAACAAGTCCTCCAGCTGGCTCCTTTTGTTTGGTTCATTCTATTTTCTTTCTTTCCTCTCTCCACACTCCCCCTACCTGCTTCCCTGCTTCCCCCAGCTCCAGCAAACGCATTCTGTAATGGAAGGCTTCCTGCTCCCCCAGGGACTCTTGCTTTGAGAAGTGGTAGAGAGAGGCCCCTTCGCTGTTCGCTTTCACTGGTCGGGTGGGTGGGGGTGGGGGTGGTGAAGGGATTAGGAATCGCCTACACACTCCATGAGCTCTATGGCCCCCAAGGGTCCAGTAAGGGAAGTTGTTGTGTCTTTCTTCTCATTTAAGACTCCTTTGCTTTTATTTTGTTTTGTTTTTTCCTCGTTATTCTTAAAGCTAACTATGCTCACTATTAAAAAAAATCAAAAGTTAAGCAAACAAAAAGACCATAAAAGCACAACTTTTATAGATGATCCTAAACCACCTAGAAATCACTACTGCTTAACCACTTAGAATAATATCCTTTTCTATATGTTTACCCTCTTTGAAAATAAATGGGTTCATATTTTATATCCTGCTTTATAACTTGCTTTCCCTTAATCTTCTGCACATCTTCGCATGTAGATGTATTTCCAGGATGTTTTCAATGGCTGCCAAGTGTTTCACTGCAGACCAGACTTGAACTTGATATTAGTATTTATTCAGTATAATGGAGAAAAGTTTGGGAAGGGATTAAGAATGACCCTGGATTAAGATATAGATGTTTCCAGAATCAGACTATCTAGACAGACTGATTCTTGTCCTGAGGTTTACATAGCTCCACTCCCAACTTCCCACCTTTCCTTTCTTCAGGTTGTATGATTTATGCCCCAAGAGAGGACATCTTCCTGGGAAATCAACAGGCACCGTGGCTAGGGCCTCAGGTTTTATCTCACTCACCTTGTCTTACTCATGTGGTATTAGACACTGTCTCACTCCTGAGCCTTTCTAATCGTGCCATTTTGCTTTCACTGAACAGGTCCAGGGATTTTTTTTTTTCCTTTTTTTGAGCTATACCTCCAGGGTCGGTCATTTGTAAATTATTTCGCCTGGGAAAGAGAGCTTTTGTTATTTTTTTTTTTTCCCGCCTGGCAAAATCATACCTAAACACTGGGAAAACATTTGGAAATCAGATAAATGAAGGTAAAATTCCATTACCTGGAGATAACTATGTTAACACTTTGAATAAATCTTGTTAGTCTTTTTTTATATGTGTGTGTGTTTGTTTCTTTCGCAATATAATATAGTAGTCATATCAACTTTTTTCACATGACACATTGAACAACGTCTTTGATGTTTTATGGATGCATTCAGTGATATGTTGGAGCCAGTTCAGCTCAGGCTGGTATTATTAAATATTCAGGGTTTCAGTAGCAGATTGTTAAGCCATTGGCAGCCTAAGATGGGCCCCTGGTGCGAGCATTTATACTGGGAAATCACCAGACACCACAAATCAAAGTTTTTGTTTTATTCAGAGAGCCAATTTATCAGCATACCGCTAGATGCACGTTTTATCATGTGTAAATATGGTTTGTTTTTCTTTTCAGTCTCCCTGTTTTGGGTTGTTTCTAATTTTTGATATTATAAACAATACCGTAACAACCATTCTTCTGGTTAAGTCTTGTTATACGCACATAAATACTTCCTTAGGATAAATCCCTAGACGTGGGGTTCCTGAAATCAAAGGACATCCAGAATTCAAGACTTATTTGTTGCCAGTTATGCCCCAGTTTCATAACTTCTAAAAGTGAGAGTGTACTGTTTTTAGTTTTAAGAAGATTTATGAGCCACATCCTCTGGGACCAGGAATTTCATGTCTCCCCTATTGTTTACTTCTGTTTACATTTTCTAAATTAACTTAATTCTTTTTTATATAAGGAAATACCCTGGCTGAGAGTATAATAAACTAATGCCTTTGAGTCGTAGGCTACATACTGATATGCAGGGTATAAAAAATATGTTTTGTGGTGGTTCTGGATTGAGAGGCAGTATGTCATGATGATTAAGAGCTTGGACTCTGGAGCCAGAATGAGTTTGAATCTCAGCCCTGCTACTTATGTGTGGGACCTTGTCAAGTTACGTAAACTCTTGCCTCAATTTCCTCGTTGGGAGATGATCATGGAATCTAGTCATGGGGTTTTTTACAAGGCTTAGATTGGATGGCATAGGTAAATCATTTAGCACTGGCACATGGTAAGTGCTAAGTAAGTGTTAGATTATTAGCAATGAGAATTTAGAAGTCTCTGTGGAACTGTGCCAACTGTCACATTCAAATGACTTCATTAGTCACTTAATCACACGGGAAATCAAGCTGAGCATTTTTGTATCGATCCCCAAATGTCCGACTGCCATGCGGCAGGTATCGGACTAGTGACCAAAGAGAATTTAAGGTATTTCCATGCCCCTGATGATCTTGCAATCCAACTCGATTGCTGCTCCTTAAGTGTGAAACAGTAATAAGGGAGGGGAAAAATGAAAATAGTTGCTGAAGGCAATAAGAGGAAAGATGCTCCCAGGTCCTTATTGCTGACCGAAATAATTATGCGGAAGCTGATGGGAGCACGGTGGCCTGTGGTGATCTGGGAGGACTTCTCAAGGGATATTGTGTTCTCTCTGGGCCTAAAGGGCAGGAAGCATTTTTTAAAGGACTGAGGAGACAATGTGAACAAAGCAGCAGGGAAGGCAGGGGACCACAGAAGAAAGCAAGTTTTAGACTTGCCTTCTAGAGCTGCACTGTCCACGTCAGGAGCCATTAGCTGAAAACTTGAGATGAGGCTAATCCAAATTGAGATATGCCGTAAGTGTAAATTACGTCCTAGGTTTTCAAGATTTAGTACAGAAAAAGTTCACATTGATCACATGTTGGAATGATAACATTTTAGAGATAGTGAGTTAAACGCAACATATTAAAATTAATTGCCCCTGTTTGTTTTTACTTTTTAAAGTAACTACTAGAAATTTTAAAATTATGTACATGGCTCACATTTGTGACTTGCATCGTATTTCCTATTAGATGAAGCTATCCTAGAGCTATAGTCCAAGATACATTGATGTGCCAGAGTAGAAAGTTTCCAACTTTGTATCCTTTTATTCCATTCCAGGGCCAAGCCGAGGCCATCCCCCAACCCTCTTCATGATTTCAGGAGAATGGTAGTCTTCCGATGCTTAAAGCTACCCACAGGCCTTCTCAACTGAAATTTTCAAGAAAAGCAGTTATCATTTTCCTTTCTCAGCAAAAATAGTTTGTGTTGGAACAAATCGGTACTTTAATTGTAAGTTGTCCTCACAGAGCTCAGATGAGCCAGCTTTTATGAACATAATGAAAGAAAATCCTGAAAAGAATAGTGAACAGAAAGAGAATGACAATGTGCTACCATTTCCCAACTCTGTAACCTCCTCAACTGACTGACTTCGCTCTAGTTCTGCTTCCTTATGTGACATAAGCATTGCTGACCTTCACGCCCCGGGGTCTGAGGGAAAAGATGGGCTGTGTGGCGGGGTAGGGGGAGCCCACTACTCTGACTCCTGGTTGAAGCCTGGGCAAGATTCCTTTTGTCATTTATCTGAATGATGGTTTGCGTGTTTGATTCTATCATTCTGAGGCAGTATTTTTTCATCCCCGTTTTGTCCTCATGAAACGTCACTGAACGCCTGCAGAGCACAGTGCTATACAAGTTATTGGAATCATCTTCCTATTTGTCTAGGGAAAGCTGTATGTATCGTACCGCGTGCCTTCATTATATGAGATTGCAGGACACTAGAATTTTACTGAATCTCAGATCAGATCAGATCTCCGTTTCATCCACGAGAAAAGCACTTTATAAAAGAAATGACCTGCCTGAGGTCTCAAATGGAATTAGTAAAATGATGTCATTCTGTCTGTAGCATATTGCTTGTGTCTTTATAGAGAAGACAATGAAGTATACAATAGTCCTGCCCTTTTGTTTGGGGGAATGAAGAGGGTAGAGACACTGAATCAAATCTGCAGGGAGACTTAGCTCTTTAGAAGGAATCTAGGGGGCCAGGTGACCGGTGGTTTATGTATTACTCTGTTCTCTAAAGTTAATCGGAAATCACTCTCAAGTTTCTGGAACTATGTCCCAGCCACCCTGCTCTAGATTAGCTCCCATAGAAATCTGTCCCGCAATGGCCACTTGCATCTGGTTTTTCTAAATGTCTGAGAGATTCTGGAGGAACTTTGCCACTGAAATCGTAGCCGTTTGCCAGAACCTAGAGCTGAAGGCTCAGTTCCAGTGGTCCTGATGAAATCAAGGTGTACCCCACTGGCCTGGCATCCCCAAGCAAGGCCAGCCACACAAAGGACCTTCTTGAGACATCTCAAGGGACCATCCTGTGACTTTCCAGGCCAGATGGAAAGTCAAGGTTGATCTGAAGCCAGACCTGGATAGCCAGTGTTCTCCAATCAAATCAGGGTCCCATGAAGCCTTCTGGTAAACCAAGAAGATCTGTGGCTGCCACAGTATTCTGGGGGCCTTACCCAAAGTCTGCTGGACTCGTCATCTCTGACTCTTCCAAGACTGGGAGACAATCAGAGATCACAGCCAGTGAACAAAAATGGACATGGTACTGCTTTTGTAAATTTACAGTTTAGAGAGGGCAGCAGATTTCTCTCTCTCCCTCTCTCTCTTTTCTCTCTCTCTCACTCACACACAGACACACACACACACACACACACACACAGACTTTTCTAAGTGTTCTCAAAGGATGCTATGAGAATATGTGTTGGTAGGAGGAGAGCAGGAGGTAGAGTTTAAATTGGGGCCATAGGGACCCTGTTTGAGGAACTGACATAAGTACCAAAAGTCTTGTTACTACCATTCTTCTGGCCCCCAAATGGGTATTATTTGCATTCTGGACCAAGTTTAAAGAGTCTTTCCAAAAGCTTTTACTAAATATCATGTGAGAACACAGGAGAAGTAGAACAAAAGAAGCATAAAGCCAGACAACTTGATGGCGTTCACGTTTTTGGTACTTGGCTTAAAGCTGGGTTGCTTCGAGAGCTCACGTGCTGGCCCTCGGTTCATAAATGCCTGAGAAGCCTGTGCTCTGCACACAGAGGATCCTTGCTGAAGCCCTCGCTTCCTAATTCATGACCTCGGTCACAATCCAGCTGGCTATTTCTACATATTTTGACACTGGGATTTAGATTGAAAGGGCCAGATTCCCATTTACCATTCCTCACCTGGAGCTTTTCCACCTGTCTCTAGTTTTTGCTTTGAGGCATTGACATTCACAGCTGCCACCTCCTGCAATGACACACCACTGATCACACATGATGACAGGTCTCAGCTGAATCTGATTGGCCTTCTCATGGCAACGTTGTAAGCTTGACTCTGCAGCATGCAGGACATTGTACTTGATGGCCTCTGAGATCTTTTCCAGTTCTCATTCCACAAAGGGATTTCAGAAACGGGGAATAATCCTATTGGTTTACTTGGATTCTGCATGAAAGCAGAAGATCTCAATAACCTTTTGAAGGTTTTATTCAGGTTTTTAAATTTTGAAGACCCTGTTTCCTTGTTTTTTGGTTTGCAAATTAGACCCCCTTCCCAATTTAACTTACAACCTAACCACCAAATAATGCCTTCTATAGAGTGTAACGAGCCAGTTCTACCAAGTGTCTACGGATCTCCTCAAACAGCCACTTTCCCAGCTCCCTCCCACTGAGGTGGTCAGATCTAAATTTAACTGTGACCTTCTGTCAGCATGCGCAAGCCAGGGCCGCAAGAGCAAAATCCGAGCTGGACTGTTCTGGGTGTGTGTGTGCGTGTGTGTGCGTGTGTGTGTGTGCGCGCGCGCATGTAGGAGTTAGAAGAGAAGATGGGCAAGGCTCCCCAAAAGGCCAGATCAGCCTCTGGGGGAAGAAGAGGAGAGGTTCAGGGTAGGGAAAAGCATAGTCATCCCAAGGAACTACTGGAGTTTATCCAAGGAACTATGGGAACTACCTAGCTTGGCTGGGTCCCTTGGAGAAAACCAGCCAAATTCTCCAGCCTCTCAATTTCCTCCCAAAGTATCCATGATGTAACTCACCTGGGTTTGTAATTATCATGGCTCCCTGCCAAGCACTATACCGCAATTATGTGCTCTCTCTTGCCTTATTCCGAAGTCACCATTCCCAGGTTGGTGAGTTACAATATGCACATTGTGTTGTATGGATTCCAACCCTTGCTTGGTTGTTTGGCTTGCATCTGTATTTGGTTTGCAGTGTTTTCTGTATTAACAGGTACATATCTCGGAGACAGGACGGCGGCAGAAATTCTCTTGTGGAATAGTTTTGCACGCTTTAAATGCGAGCTATTGAAACTGGTTTAGTTTGTAAAATTTAGCTCATAGTTTAGTCACACCTCCAATTTGTATTTATAGTTATGATTAGCATCCTACACCATAAAATTCATACATGTATGACACACACACACACACACACATATATATATATATATATATATATATATATATATATATATATATATATATATGACATTTTTAGAACGGCATCAGATTATGACTCAAATAGGACAATCTTTATTTTTCTGTTTGATCTCCAACAAACAGAGAAGCCAGTTTGGAGAGACTACTTTGAGTATATGTATCTTTCAGAAATGCCCTAGCTTCCTGGACAAAGCCCAGGTCACAAAGCTTCCTGAGCTGGGATTCTAACACTCTGAAAATGCCCGGGTTAGTTTCACAAACTGGGACTTGACTAAGAAGGGAACATGGGCCGGTTGGTGCTCTTGTGCTCATCTGTCATCTTCTGTAAATAAAATTTTGCAAGCAGTTCTCTCTTTAGCTCTGAGGAAAGAGTATGAAATCAGGAAGGGTCAGACTGAGTTCCCATCCTGGCATCAGCACTTACTAAATTGCATTAACTTAGTTACTTCTGCATCTGTACACATGGGAAAATACAGGTATTTATTTATCCCTAGAGTATTTTTGAGGAATCAAAAAAAAAGGTATGGACTGTGTGTGTAAAACCTAACATAGTTCCTAGCTTCCTGCCACATAGAATGTACTCTAGAAATGGCAACTTGTGAACAATAATATTCTTTCTCATTATCAGGTATTGCTCTGACGTATAGGGCAGTAGTTTTAGATGAACTATTATTAATTGGCTTGGGAGATTTGTGAATATTTTTCAAAGCTGTCCAGGAAAACATACTTGTAACTGAGGCCTCTGCTTATTGGCCTTTTGCCCAATTTTTGATCCCGGGGAGTGTGTGTCCCTGTTCAAAGCAAGTTGCTGATCTGGTGGGTCTGGGAATTGATTCAGGGTGACAGATTAATTAAGAAAGAGATAGAAGGTCTCCTCCCTATACCTGGAGGCCAGTGTGTTGGATTCTTAAGCAATTCTTAAGTAGGCCACTACTAAAGACCTTTATATTTATTTACTCTAGCCTCTGCTATTTAGGGTATTAAAGGATGCAAGCACACACTCACACTAAGGAATGCTTACGCTAAGAGCTCTGGGGGCAGAGGGTTTATCTTGTGCCATTATCCTGTATTCATGTCCAAAGCTGATCATCTTGGATATGTTCCTTTAATTACTCCAATTGTGTGTTATGTTCCAGCAAATGTCTGAACTGCCATTTATGGCTCAAAAATTTCTGTTCTGTCATCAGCAACCAATCCGCTTCTTGTATTCAGTAACCGCATTTATCACTTTTAGACAAAAACAAAGAAACTTGGCATTTTGGTTAAATGTATTATTGGTTAGATTTAGATTATTTTGTCCAGTAGTGAAACTCACTTATAGACCATTGTGTTCAGTGGGAGGGAGGAAGTCAAAAGTCTCCAAAATTGACTCTTTGAGCCTGTCTGTGCTGAGTCAGGTCATATGATCATCCTTGAATTAATCCCCATGGCCCAGGGAGTAAAATATTCCAGTTATTTTAGGACCCACCCCAGGGGGTAGGGGTGGGAATTGAGCAAGGATAGGGTTTCAACTTGAAAATCTGGGAAACCTCGTGCTCTTATGAAGTGGAAAGAGAGAAATGAGTGCTGGGGAAGCAACCAGCAGGCATCCTCTCTGTCGACCTGTGGGTCCCTTAGTCTAATAAGAAACTGATTGAGTTTAAGGATGACCGAAGTCCCTCTGCTAATTCTGTTGTGTGTGCTCAGAGAACAGTATGACCACCTCTTCTGGAGGAGTGAAGATGTGTGCAGAGGAGGCCTCGTGAGGTGGCAACAGAGACTAGGTCTCGAAGGGTCAGGAGGGATGTGCTTCATCGAAAAAGTCAGGCAAAGGAAATAGCTTGAGGAAGGACGTGGAGTCCTGGATAAGAATGGAGTGTGTGGAAATGGCCAACAGATAGCGGTTTACCACATGGTACTACAGTGTCGCCTTTGGTCTTCAGCTTTGGCGAGTCGGCCCACACATTTCACAGATGGGAAGACAGGCTCAGAGAGATTAAATTATTTTCCCGAGAACATGTGGTTCATAAGTTGAGTCCTGGTTTCCTCTCAATATTCTACTTTTTCTGCCACTTACCTTGTTGCCCAGCTAAATTCTCATTGTATCAAGTTCTTTTATTATTATTATTATTATTACCATAATGGAATCTGATAAAATTCCATATTGTATCCTGAGAAGTATGGGATGGGTTAGCAGTTCCAGAAGCAGCTTTTCCTTGTGGGCTATTACTTTTATTTGCATATATAAACGCAGTGCCGCCAAAACCCTTAACGTAAGCGTTGCCTGGCATGCACACACGCGCTTTTATACCCTAAATAGCAGAGACCTAGAAATGTTTGTCTGCTTTTGCCAACATCTGACTGTGATTATCTTTAACCACAGTCACACTTGTTTGTCTCTTAAAATAGTATTGACTCTCCCAAGCAAGCTGCTTCCAGTCATCACAGCCCTCCCAGAGCCCCATCTTCTCTACCTGCCCACTCCTGGTGGCCTCGGCAGCCCGTGCTTCACTGTGATTTTCCTTCCCCTTCGTGTTGACACTCCTGAATCCTTCCTTAGGATTCGAAGACCCCTCTTAGTGAGAGTATCAGATTTCATTTTCTGGAGCCCACCTGTTAACTCATGTACCTGAAAGTATAGCCCTCCATGAGATGTCCTTCAGCCATTCTTCCTTGTCATTTCTGGCTCTGCCCACAGGACAGGCCGATATGCAAAGGAGACAGCCTAAAAGCCAAGCTGTGTCTGACCTGTGGGATGGACCCAGACAATTTTTGAAATGGAATATCCCTTCTCCCTTCCCCCCAGTATGAACACAAAAATTTTATGTACTTGCTTTGGAGTTCTGTCTCAGAAGAAGTCAGTATTCCCTGTTGCCAGTCTATTGGGTTCCTTTGCTTTGAAGTCAAAGTTTCCACATTTTACTTTGAACTTGATGAGAATGAAAGGAGGGGAATGAAGAAGGTGTTTTCACCTTATGGTTTCTATCTATGCATCATCTCCCCTGCCCCCCCCCTCTATCTCATCCCCTAGGCTCATACATCAATACATCATACCAAGGTAGGAAAAGCTGCTCCCAGATGGAGCCCAGGCCTTATTTGAAAAGGTCTTTTTCAGAGCCCTCACTAGGATAAAGGAAATGAACAGCTTCCACTCAAAGTCTGTGTTGTATGCTCTGAACTTGGATCCTTATACTAAGAGATTCCTTTTCTGAAACAACTGGGGTTGACATGTGGGTGGCAAACACAAAATCCCACAGAGTAAGGACTCTGAAAAAATAGCCTGTCAGAATTGCTTTCCCGGTTTTCAAGCTTGCCCTGTGATTTGAACAGTATGTTCTCCAGAGTGGGGGCGTGGAGGTCACCCAGTGGGCTCTGGCAAGAGCCACTCTTGGTGCCAGTGTTGGACTACATTGCTCTTCCCAAACCACAAAGGCTCTTTCTGCAAAACCTTGAGAAAGGAGGATTGAAGTTAAGGTGCTTAATGGTGGAAAATAGGTTTGGGAGATGAGGGTTGCAGATGAGCTATGAAAGCCCTATAAATATTTTTATGATACTTAAAATTATCCCACTAAGTAAAGAGAATGAGTACTGTGCAATTTCCATCCTATCGGGTTAGAAATATTTCAGATTTTCCTAACTAGAAATTTGAACTAGATATTTTTCAGCTCATATTTGTGCGTGTGGAGAATAGGGGCCTTAAGACGCTTTCACCCCCACTTCCACTGTGGTCCTTCATCCAAATGAGGCCCAAAACTGTATACGAGTGTAGAATTCAGAGTCCCGGGGGCCTGCCCTGAATGCTGGCTCCGTCGTCTACCAGCTCTGTAACCTGCCGTAAGGGACTTAATCTCTTTGGGCCATGTACTCCTCTCCGTAAAATGGGCGTAATAACAGTGCCCCTGCTCATGGAGTCTGTGCATGTGAAACCAGGATGACATATCTGTCACATTAGAAATTGTCAGTAAAGAACAGCATGAATGTAGATTATGGTAATGGTGGTACAATATCGTTGTACACTTAAAAGTAGTTAAAACGGTAAATTTTATTTAATATGTATTTTATCACGATAAAAAGAATTTTTAAATTATACCAAAAAAAAATATATGTCAAAGAGAGTAATGTATTCATTTATAAAAGACTGAAAGGAAGTTTACCAAATATGCTATATGAAAGGATTCTCGGTTTTATTCTCTTCTTCAAACTTTTTTGATTTTTCAAAATTCGTGCAATAACATTATTTCTACAACTATAACATATTAAATTACAACAAAAGACCAAGTGGGCAAAAGCACAGCTGAGTAAAGCAGTGCCAGACCACCCACACTTTCAAGCAGTTTCCAGGACTCTGTCTCCACCTGTCCCAGCAGTTCTTGGGGTTGATGGGTTTAGGGTCACAAGTATAGTCCCTCCTGGCCCCACACTGACCTCTTCCCTAGTCAGCTGTCCACCAAAGCCATGGCCACAGGGAATCAGGTGGGACAGTGCAGACGGTTCCTTGTGGTCCATCCCTCTGAGCGGCAGTGCCTACAGGTACCATGTCAGTTTTTGACTCCTAATTTAAGAGTTTCAGTACCTTAGGGTGGATATGTATGTATGTATGTATGTATGTATGTATGTATGTATGCCTACAGCACCTGGTCTTCCTAGGTGGTCTCTCATCCAAGTACTAACTAGACCCAACCCTGCTTAGCTTTCGAGATCAGACATCAGGCTTGTTCAGGGTGGCATGGCCATAGACCATGGACCGGCTTCACTGGGGCGTGAGCCCAGGGCCTTCTGCATTTAAAGCAGGCGTGCTAACTGCTACACTATGGAACCACGTCCCTTAGGGTTTTTAATAAAGACACACGTGTATCCTTGGGTATTTTTTGGTCCCTGTGCTTCACTCAAGGCGGTGTGACATGTCAGAATGCCCAAGAGCAGAGCAGCAGTTGGTCTTGCCTCCATCACCCCACACCCTTCTGTTCACAGACTGAAGTTCTCCCTTCCCCAGACATACATACCAGAATGGTATTCTTACCACAGCTTCTTGCATCTCTCCAGAGGCTTTAAGGGGAAATCTACTTCTTATCAACTTTACCCCCCCTTATCATCTCAGTGCCCAGCCGACTCCTTCTGATTGGCCCCATCACAAAAGATTTGACTTAACACACTCATACATTCATTCAGCAAATATTTATTGAACTTCAATATAGTGAGACTTAAGGCACACAGAAAAATAATATCACCTTTGTTGGAGTTTTCACATGAGGGGAATTACGCTTTGGAGCAATTACTATATCCTTCTCATATGGACATTCCTAGGTCCTTGAACTTTGGCCTTAAGTGACATTTAGACTGGCATATATCCTCTCTTAGATGGGGGCACTCATTGCTGATGCTGTGACCCGGAGGAGCACCAGAACTGCCCCAAAGCCAGAGCCTGAGATCTGCTTCTCACATGTCTGGCAAGCTCGGTGCTCACACAGCACAGTACATTCACCGAGCTATGAAAATACCTAGGCTGTGAGGTGTGTGACAAGGCTTCTTCTTATTCTTTTCCCATCGTCCTATCTCCTAAAAAAAATTGCATATTTTTGATTTATAAAATGTGGAAAGCATATAAGATAGGGATATAACAAAGGTTCTTTGAAGTTTCTACTTTAAAATCTTTTCTCTGACAATAAAGTGAGGTAAATTATGTCCCCAAATAACGTCATACATAAAAATAATTTTTAGATGGGTATCAGGCAAAAAGACACTGTAAAGACACTATAAAGCAAGTTAAGACAAGTGATAGACTGAGAGAAAAGACTTGCAACCTACATAATTGACAAAAGATTACTATCTGGAATATATAAAGAGTTCTTGTAAATCAATAAGAGAAAGCCAACAAACCAACAGGAAAATGGGCAAAAGTTACAAAGAATCAGGACTTAAAAAAAAAAAAGGCAATAAACTCTTGAAAAGATAATAACAGTAGTAATCAGAGAAATGCCAATAAAAAATAAGATAATTTTCACCCTTTATATTGGTAAGGAGATGGAGAAATAGGCAGCCATACACTGATGGAATATTAATTGCTATATTCTTTCTAGAGGGCCATTTAATAGATCTATAAAGATTAAAAATATATGTATTTTGACTTGCTTCTAGGAGCATGCCCTAAAGGAGTTCTCCATTTGTCCCAGGATGTTCAGTGGCAGTTTTTGTAATAGCTAACAAGAAGATGGGCACCAGCATTATTTCTAATAGGGAATAGTTATAATGTAGTTCTTGGTGGAATACTATGCAGCCATAAAAAGAAAATACAGACATGGGTAGATTTTGTGTGTGTTAAGTGAAAAAGTGTATAGAAACATTCAACTATATACCATGCACTGCTTTGTACAAGAACAGACCGTGTGTGTGTGTGTGTGTGTGTGTGTGTGTGTGAGTGTGTAGTGAATACATGGAAAATGATTCGAGAGTTACACATCAAACAGCTATAGTTACCTCTAGATAGGAGAGTGGGATTGAGTTATGGGGGAATAGCTGGGGAGGAATTGGAGAGGTGGCAGACATTTTACCCTAAAATCGTCTAAGGTATTGTTTGAAATTTCATGAGTGTGTACTTATGCACATACATTTTAAAGTAATATATATTTATAGCAGGAAAAAAATTAAGGAAAATATGCCACCTATAATCCTAAATAGCGTGTGTTTATTTATTGCTCAGTCTTTTTTTCTGTACGTATATGTGTGTATATTTTCGTATATGTATGTATGTATTTAGCACAGCTGGTTCAGTTTTCTACTCAAAATTGTATCCTGCTTCTTCACATCATGTTGTTTCTAAGCAGTTCCCTACAGTTTTACAAATTCATAGTCTCTTATTCTACCTTTAAATGTTTATTATGCATCCTCACACTTTAAGACTCAGATTTTCAAGAGCCGTGAGGGGCTGTTATCTGCAGGCTGAGCCATCATCCTCTCTACCCAGTAGCAGTGGTAAGTGCAGAGCAGCTGAGTCGGCCCAAGGACTGGTCTCTGAAAGTGTGCGGAAACCATTCAGCATCCCCTCTCCCCTCCTGCCATCTCTTTTGGAAGTCAATGGACCTTATGTTTTTGCTTCTTCCCAGCTCAGGTCTAACTCTGATTTTTAGAAGTTGTCTTCTCTGCTGCAGGCCTACCTGAGAATTGGGGCCAAAGGGCAGGATTTGAAATGTTCACCCTCCCTTGGAATAATGGCATCTAAAAGTCAGCTTAGAATACAAATTAACACTTTTCTAAATCTCTGAGTTTTAATGGTGAAAGATGATCTCGAGGTTGTTCTTCCATTTGACAGATTGGTAAATTGAAACCCAGCAGGGCCAGGATTTGCCTAAAACCAAGGTACAGGTTAACAGTAAAACTAGAATCCTCACCTGGGGTTCACAGTGTGGCCAGTGTGCTCTTTACTGTGTATGAAAGGTACCCAGGCAGCATTCAGGCTGCCTGGAACCCTGAGACGCGGCAAAAGGGACAGTGGCTAAAGGAAGGTCATCTGGGCTTAAGTTGTAGTTCATTCATTCAACCAATATGCTCCTCTCTGCACACTTGATGAGGAAACTGTTCTGAAGCGTTACAGGTGTAATTATCACATGGTAGTCGGATTACAGAAACTTTTCATTTTCTTCTCTTTTTTTTCTAATTCACTATGTATTGTGTTTGAAAGCTTGACTCTTTATTAAGTGCTCCTGTTCATGTACGTATTTTTAGTTGTCAAGGTCACGAAATACTTTAACTCTGGAGTAAGAAATGGGTGGGAGAGTTTATGAACCAGATAAATCCTCTTTTCTAATGTGAGTCTGATAGTTCTGGGGTCTAGGACTTGAGTTCATGGAAGTTCTAACTGTGTCATGCTACTTACTGACTGTTCGCTCTTATTTTGCATGTCTGTGAGTGCGGGTAGTGTTTTCACCTGCTAGAATCAGTTTCTGTGTCTGTGACTGACAAGGAGCCGCAGGCTAGAGAAGGGAGTACTGGGTGGTGCTCAGAGGAAGGTAGTACCTTCTCCCTTTACTCCTGTTCTGTGCAGGAAAATGCAAGAGAGCTCACTTGGTAGATGACTCAAAGCACAGCTGTCCGATGCCTCCGCATAAGTGAGCTGGCTGACTCCCCGCCGGATCTTCGGGCGCCGTGGGATACCGTATTACAACACAAGACTGGTTGTTGTTATTCAACAGTCGCTATTGTCATTGCTGTTTATTGTCATATAATAACCTTTCACTATGACTTTAAGTGTTATCATTATCTCAGAGGCCGGTTATCCTCATTTTATAGATGAGGAAACCAAGGTTCAGAAAAATGAAGAGAGAGCCTGAATTCAAATCCCAAGGTCTATTTCAGTCTACCACTTGGCTCTGTTTTTATCTGTGCACAAACAGGCACCTTGGCTTCCTTTTTATTCATTTAATATTTAGAACATCTTTATTGAGCATTTTCAGTGAAATCTTTTTCCAGCAAATGTTTTTGGAGCATTTTATCTCTCTCTGTCATGCAGTCTTCTAGGTGCTCGAAACACGACAGTGAACAAAAGCAGACAAAAATTCTCTGCCCTCAAGGACCTTAAATTCTAGTGAGATGAGTAGGAGAGACAAATAATAAATTCCATAGCAGGTATTTTTAAAGGTAGCATGTTAATAGAACATCTTGAGGTTTAATAAAGCTAACAGCTCAGGAGATGATTGTCACTGCAAAGATAATCCATTATTCACATTCCCAGGAGGAGGGAGCATACCCCACAGGGTCATAGGAGAAAACACTGTGGCTGGTTGTATGCAGAGAGGGAGAAAAGGAACTAGTGGGTTACAGCCTTTTAAAGGCAAGCCAAGGCAACCAGGGGTAGGGTTAGCTGGTTTGAATAATGTCGGCAGGCTCTGCAGTGGAGGGGCTGTCCCTAGCTGTCTGGGACCTGGCCCTGGAGTGGTTAGGGCAGGTGGAGAGCGGCCCCAAATGCAGAGCCCAATAAAGATAGTTGGGGTCTGGGTCTGAATTAGTGGGTTTGCACACGAAAGGCATAATTGCAGTTGAGCTGTTTGCTATTTCTAAGAACTAGCTAGCTCTGGGAGGGGCCCTCCCTCCAGAGTCAGCAAGGCCCCAGATATCAAAACATCAGAATACAGAAAATAAAAGGACAAGATTAATACAATTGGCTAAATGATGATAAGTGTTATAGGAGAAATAAAAAGAGAAGGGAATAAGAAGTGTCAGCGTAGATGGTGGGATGTTGTAGTTTTAAACAGAGTAGTCCCAGAAGACTATACTGGGAAGGCAGGGAGGAAATGAGCCATGTGGGATCTGGAGGGAGAACTTTCTAGGCAGAGGAATCAGCAATATCAGAGGTGGGAGCATATCTCATTGATAATGCCACCGAAAACTGTTTCAGCATGCCTTAGAATATAGCAAGAAGAACATAGTTGAGAGATGGGTTGACACATAGGTGTTGGAAACACATGCTGATAATAGGAAGGAATGGGATGGCTCTGTGTGTGAGCTGAATATGGAGTATTTTGTTCAGAGACCAGATTTGGCATGATGCCTCCCATTTATCCACATTTGTAAGATGCTTCTTCCCAAATCCTTTAGAAGAAAAGGTAGTTCTTGGTAGAAAGATGATTCTACTTCAGGAGAAATTTATCTGGATATAGAACATTGACCAATCAAACATTAGATTGTCAATGAAAGTAAAATCATATCCATCACCTATTCCTCACACCAACCTCTTTGAAAACCTTCTAGTGGTCTGCCATGTACTTAGGATGAAGGTCCAGCTCCCTGCCATGGTCTGCAAGGCTCTGAGTCTGACCACTGCTTGCCTTTCCAATTTCACTTTATGTCCCTCCACCCACCAGCCGTGGTCCAACCACAAAAAACTCCCTTTCAGTAACTTGAACATCCCAAACTCATTTCTGCCTTAGGATTTCCACACAGGTTGTGCCCTTGGCAGAAGGCCTTATCCTCATCTTTGCATGGCTGGTCCCTTCTTATCATTTAGTTCTCAGCTTCTCAGAGAGACTGTCACCAACTGCTCACTGAAGAAGTTATCCAGGCCCTCTCCAGCCCATGAACTAGTTTAATTCTTTAATTACTGTTTGACAGTATTGGAAATTTTTCTAACTTATTCATTCGTTTATTATCTGACCCCATCCCCACCCCAACCAGAATGTCAACTTCCTAATGTCAGGGACTTTGTCTCCTTCACTTCTCCATCTCGGCACTAGGAACAGCACCTGGTACATAGATAGCACTCAGTAGGCATTTATTGAATGGGTGAATAATAACACAGTATCTTCAAATATAAATGTTATCTAAATTGAGCCTATAGGACTCAGCAATTAAATAAAAAAAAGCCATCCTAATGTGGCAGGGTCTAGGCAGTCTTTTAAGAGGTACTTTTATGAAAATAGTCTTGTGTATCTTTTCTGCAAAGGATATCTCCAGGTATATCTGTGATGCTGGATGATATCCCATCCTAATCATTGCTGATCTTGAAGCTGGGGATTTCAGCTCTGGTAAAGAGGAGGTGGCCTTGTCACCATTGGCAAGCATGGCAAAGTAGCAGCCCTTGAGCCTTTGGTTCCAGACTTATAGTATTTGGCAGCAGAGCATTTAAGTCCTTTTTTAAAATATGAATGTGGATGTTTTTAGCCAACCTACACTTTCTATTTTGCCACTCCATGCCTCTCTCGATTGTTCTATATTGAAAGTCTTCTCATGCTTGTCTTATCTGTTGTTCCCTCCAAAGACATCTGACCTTTGACCCTTCCCTAGGTGAATAAGAACTGTATGTCCTAGCAGCCCAGTAGACAATTTGAATATTTCTCTTGATTGAAAGAAAGTTGAAATAGTGCTGTCATAAAAATCAGCTCGTGACTAGAGGACAAGGTGTCCACTTGTCTTACCTGCCCCAAAGGCAGAGGATGCTTGCTAAAGAGAGTTTCTGGTCCCAATTATGCAGATAACATGCAGGGTATAATTAGGAAGTGGCCTTTCTAGAGTCCAGAGGTATCACCCAACCCAGCCTCTCTGTTCAGCTCTTCATGTACCCAAGGCTTATTATTTGCTAGAACAGTTAAGGAATCTCATTCAGTGTTTTCTAGACTAGAGGCCAGCATTTGAGCTTCTAAGTTTCTCATTAATCTGTTCTCAACTGCTCATCATTTCTCCCACCTTTAACTCTTAAACTTGATATTTGCAAGATAGGAAGCTATCTCAAAATTATGTTTCCATTCTTTAACCTCCAGCCTTTTCATCTGGTCAGCTCCCATACTGAAGACTCTGTAGCAATCAACATTCTTTATCATGATGATCTTTCTATACCTATTAGTAAAATATTATGTTATTAACAGAGCCAGCCAAAATTTTATGCCCGCCCAAAACTTCCAACACCATTTTTAGTGACAATTTCGAGATCTGTAGAATGGACTCATGAGTTAGGTACAAACCTGACCCCAGACTAGAATCCCCCTTTAGGAATATGAGTTTCATGTGGAAACTTCAACTTGACTGGTTTTATATGTCCACAAGGCTACAATCAACTTTAAATGGCATGTCAAAGCACAACTTATAAATTTTAACAAAATTTAGTTCTAGCCTTTAGCATAATCACCATTTTCATTACACATTGTTCAGTCTATTTCCAATGGAGCAGGAAATTATTCTCCTTTCACTTTTGTGATCAGGAAATTATTTTATGAATGGAATTGGATAGTTTACAAGGAAATTGTGTTCACACATCATTTACAGTTGACTTGTACTAGAATCTTAAAACATTAGGACTAAGGGTATACGCAGTTTAGCTTGATGGATTAGAAAATTGTGCCAGTAACAGAAACCATCTTAACCAGAAAATCAAAGTTAACATCACTAGAATTGGATCACATGGGTAGTATATATCTCCTCACATGGCATATTGTTTTCAGGGTTATTCCTACTAAAAATGCACACTCTAAACCTAATCATAAGGAGACATTCAGCAAACCCAAATTGAGGGACATTCTACAAAATAACTACTATGAACTTATAAAGATGTCCAAGTCATGAAAGACATGACCTTTTGCTCTAAAGGACATTATTTGAACAATTGGTAACATTTGAATAGAGTATCAGTGTTAAATTCCTGATTTTGCTGATTGTACTGTGCTTATATAAGAGAACACCCTTGTTTTTAGGAAACACACTGAAATCTTCAGGGATAAGGGGCAATCTTCTCTGGAACTTATTCTCATATAGTTCAGAAAGAGCGAGAGCAAGTAAGTGAAATAGAGAAAAGAAAAAACAAACGATAAAACATTAACAGATCTGGGTGAAGGGTGTATAGGAATTATTTGTACTAGTCTTGCAACTTTTCTCTCAATCTGAGATTATGTTAAAATAAAAATTATAAAGAAAGGATCACACTTGTGAATCTCATTGCCAGGCTGACCAGGCAGTGGGTTTTCCTAGCCATGTGTACCCTTAGTGTGACTCTGTGCTCTGAGTTTGAGGAGGCAGTAGGACCACGAGGGCTATGTCGCATGGAGAACACAGAGTAGAGAAATGCAGAATGGGGGATTGCACTTGACCAGGAGGCCCAGACTGAACTTAGCTTGTTTGCTGCTGCTTTGTTCCAAGCCAGGTAGCAAGGACTTAGAGGAAAATTCACTTGACATGATGTTTGGGAGAAACAGAGCTAGGTAAGACTGCAGAGTGTCAAACTACCTTAAGTCCAAGAGACCCTAAGCCTCAACACTTTCTTTCTCACCCCAGATACACACACAAAAATGTAGTTTGTCAAAAAAAGGATGCTAAAAACAGTTGTTGATCAGCAGCCACCTGTTTTTGCCTCCAGACACGCTGTTTCCTCCTCCTCCTCCTTCTCTCAGGTTTCCTAGGAGAATTTCCATTGCAATGTTTTCAGTTAAGAAGTGCTTAATTACATAGTCCTAAACTTTCCAGCACCACCCTGCTTAACTCCTTTCCCCTGCCTCTGTAATTAAGCCTGGCATGGTCACCTTTGGTTAAGGTTACTACTGAAGGGCACATTGTAAGTGGAATCCAGGTCAGGCTTCCTGCTGGCTTCTACGTAGACTCTGACATGATAGTGCCTATACCAAAAATAACTGGACTGCACTGTAACTTATCTCCCACTTTGGTGATCATAAGAGGTTTTGAGTTTGGCAACATGGCTATCAGATTACCATCCTCAGGAATCAGATCACTTTTTGTATTCCAGACAGAGGTGGAATAATAGTCAAGATCAGTGCTAACCACACTTTTCTACAACATATAAATAGAATTGGGTAAATGCCATATGTTCTTTTTGGAGAGTCATCATCTACATGATTATGTTAATTAGCATATAAAGTTTCCTAGAATAGGAGTCCGCAACCCCTGGGCCATGGACCAGTTCTGGTTCATGGCCTGCTGGTCTGTGGCCTTTTAGGACCCAGGCCACACAACAGGAGATGAGCAGCGGGCAAGCAAGCAAAGCTTCGTCTGTATTTGCAGCTGCTCCCTAGCACTAGCATCACCACCTCAGCTCCACCTCAGATCATCAGGCAGTAGATTCCCATAGGAGCACCACTGCCTGGTGCCAAAAAGGTTGGGAACCACTGTTAGAAGTCCTGCAGTAAGGAAACAGGTAACTTCATTTAATCCATTTAATTGGGTGACACTGAGAACTTTAAGGAACAGAAAGCACCAGCCTATATTGATAATTATGTTGCTAAGTTCGAAAGATGAGTGCCTCACCAAGATTCATTTTTTAGGGGTCTCTGGGCCTAAAAAATAGTCAGACTCCAATGATTTCTCTTTCTGTGGCCTTAGCTATTTACCACCAGCCATCTGATGATCTCTTCTGTGACCAAAGAGTTTATACTGGGGATATAAAGATAGAGGACATCTCTGTCCTTAAGGACTTAGAGTTAGGGAGATTAAGTACATAAACAAATATTTTTCAGTGCCAAATGAATGGTACAAGAGGTGCTCTTAGAGAAAGAGGAAAATATGCTGAGCTTAGTCATCTAAGAAGTCCTAGATAGGCTTTAGTAGGTGTGATGAGCAATGAGGAATGCTACTTGGGTGGTGTAGTGAACTAAATAATTAGACTAAAACCAAGGGTTCGTGTAGAATGGCCATTTTCAAACTTTAGCATACATCAAAATTACTTGGAGGACAGATTGAAACACAGAGTACTGGGCTACCCCTATATTTTCTCATCCAGAACTTCTGGAGTGGAAACCAAGAATTTGCATTTCTAACAAGGTCACAGATGGTTCTTACATTGCTGGCTTGGGGACCACTGTCTTAGATCCTTGGATTATCAAAGAATGGAAACTCATAGAACTGGAAAGGTGAACTCAGGTCTGATCGTGGAGTGCCTTAATGGCAGGCTGACAAGTTAGATTTTACTGATCAGATTCTGAACAGTGACTTGCACGAAGCAATGTCATTGTTCTGGTAGCAGAGATAGGTCGAACAGATGAGAGAAGAAGACTGGATACAGAGAGACCAATTTAGAAGTTGTTATATAGTTAAAGCAACTAGATCTAAAAGATCTGAATTAGGACAGTGACAATAGGAATGGGAAGAAAAAGTATCAGTGCAGCAATCTTTGTGAATGAAGAATCTGCTTGCTTGTAGGAGAGAAAAGCTAACAGCCTTGGTCATTCTCTGAGAGAGTATTCAGTTCTATACAATAAATTGTATAATGTTATTTTGAGGATTGGTGAAAATGACTAGCATTGAACTTGTTTACACTCACACAATCTGAAAAGAAAATAGAAAATGTTACTATGTAAGTTAATAGGGTAAACTATTTTAGGGAGCTCGTTTAATCTACCTGAGGGCTTATTTGAAGGCCTAGGAAAAAACTCACGTATAGATATATCCTGGACTCAGGAGTGGCCCTATTTTACCAGGGAAATCTGGCTTACCTGCCAGGTATGGAGCATGAGAGGGCTGCATGTGAAGATATGAAGCTAGAAGATGCCTGTCTGCAGTCTTGGAACTTGACAGGTACCATGTGTCATGACTGGATGATCTCCACATGATCATGGTCCCTTTACAGATGAAAACAGATCTCAGGGGACCTCAGTTCCCGCTTATCCACTAATTCTTGTTGCCCTGTCACAAGTAGAAACCATTTCTTAAATAAAAATCTGTATTTAGGTTTTTAACTAATATGGCATGTCCTTTTATCAGTTGGAACTTGTGAAGTTTTACCATGTTCTTTTGGTGGTTATGTTTTGAATGGTTTAGAAGCCTTTGAGGAGAGTTCTCTATTCCACAGCTTGTAAGAAACATGCATTCCCTGTCCAGAGGCTGTGAACTGGTCTGGGAGAATGAAGTGGCCGTATAGATTGAAATAATATTTAGAATATTTACTCATGGAAAAGCAGTAGAGCAGCTCTCACTGACTTTTGATCTGATATGATGTCAAGCTTCAGAATCCACCCCTGGAATATAGAGAGAGTGGTGGTAAAATAGAGAGAGACAGAGACAATGTTTTAGCCTTTGCCTTCCAAAGGCAACTATAGAGTGGTAGTGAATTAAGTGGGTCATCATGATGATATGTCACAGCAATGGCCTTGAGTGTTGAGGATGTGCTTACCTGTGTGGGGGACTCGGTGCCCTTTGAGGGCTCTCCTCTCTCTGTCTCTGGCTCAGAGAAAAGATTACAGGGGGAAAATGAGGCCAAGGGACCCTAAGGACAAGTAGTTGGAAACTTTATCATTTTCCCCTCTACATCCAGTGACATCCTGACAGAAGTCAGGGGTCAGGGGAAGGAGAGGGGTAGGCAGTGAAGGAGCCTGCAGTAGTTGAAGGAGATCTGGATTGAATTAGAACAGAATTCCCAAGAGTTCATCTAGATTGAAGCCAGAGGTACTTTTTACCTCTGTAGTGATGGTTTGGTCTGTTGGAGAAGACCTTATATTAAAAGCTAATGTCCCAATGGGCTTTAAAAATGAAAAGGATTCCTTTCCAGTGTGGATGCCACTAGGTTTGGAATCATCTTTGCATATTCTACCAGGATAGGAACAGCAGTATAAGGAAGAAAAGGGGTCAATACGTAGAAACGAACTAAGATATAGTCCAATACAGTGTGCTTTTATGGCTCAGAGTGATCCTTCATTTTGTACTTAGTTTTATGGGAAAAATTAGACATAGGTGTTCCAAATCCATAGGGATTTAGATGTTTAAAAATAATTGTGTGCGTGTGTCTGTGTGTGTGCACACACGTATGAAAATTGGTGAGGTAAAGAATGATGTGTTGGGAAAGGACTCATTGAAGAAGAGATTCCTAAACTAAGCATGTAAAAGCTATGGCATAGTAAGCAGTAAGTTTCCTAGTGTTAGGAAACAGTGTTTCTGGACCAAGGTGATTCTTCCCCTTCTCCATGTCCTATTGCTGTCACCATACCAGCTTTCTTCATCCTCTGGCACCAAGTGGCCCAGATTCCAAGATGACCAACCAAATGCTTTGCTGGGAAGCCAGCCATGCCAGAACCTGGTGGTACATAGCCTTGGGACCTCAGCTGAATATGCAACCAGGAGATCGACTTTCACAAGCATTTCACTAAAAGATATGCCGGAGCCATTATCTTATGCCATGAAGGATATATTAATACTTACTGTAGATTTTGTGCTGTCCATGTTTACCAACCATTAGATTTATATATTTATGGTCCAGAGAATTTTCTCCCTCTACTTTCCCATTATATGCCCTTCTCTAGATGTGCAATTTCCAGTATGAAAAAAAAAATGTATATACTTCAATAATTTTTATGTGCAGTCAATTATTTATAGGAAACCAAAGAAAACAGCAATATTTAGGTATACGATATTTGCAGACAGATGTATTGAAATGCATTTGCCTTATACAGTTAGCTATGGAAAACAATAAGGATGAGCTTACAATTACTCCTGTATCGTTGGAACTAAAGCAAGACAAAAGAACAGGAGATTGAAGGACTGTTCTGTAAATATCTAGTAAATATGTAGTGATTTCTTCTGATTTCGGCCATTAGACTCAAAGCTTCCAATACAGTGCTATGATAAATAATAGGGGTACATTTATAGACTCACTAACCATCTAGATAAGACAGGTATTTTTCATATAGAACAAGAAGACCCCATATCTTTTAGCAGGTACACAATACAATATATGAAAGACATGCTTTTAGGGTATGATTGAATACCATCACTGAACTCCAGAAGGATAGATGGAAAATGAGTTTTTCAGTCTTGAGTCATGCACTTTAAACTAGTATAGAAAATGGGAGGCCAGCTCAGTGAGTTAAGCTTCCAGGGTGCTCACGATCCACTTAAACCATGGATGGCACTTGCACGTATGCATGCTTTCTGGGGTCCCAGCCCATTTCTTTCAAGGACACTGCTCCTGGCCTTTAGGAATACTAAATCCACAAAACTAATAGAACTCTCTTCTCTTTTTGTCTAGGAGCTATAGTCTTTCTTTACTTTCAGCTTACTTTAAGGTCAGTGGAAAGAAATCTGAATCAGTATTTTGTGATTAGAAAAATAGTGGATGACGATCCTGGGGATGCAGCCATAAGCCATTTGTCATGTTATAAATTTGTATTCTCTGATGACTTGGACACAATGTATTTTGTTTTCAAAATAGTTTTTGCAGATTTTACACTGGACCAAAATGGGTTGAAACTTTTTTTAAGTGAAATGAAAGTGAAATAAATATGAGTTGAAACTTTGTTAAAAGGAAATTAGGTTTATAAAAGAGCTGTATTTAGAAATAACAGATTTCTAATATATTCAATTACTACCCAAAAATCTTCTTTGTACACAAACATCTTCTATTTTGGTTGGTAATGAAGGGCTACCCAAGTAAAAGAAGGACAGTATTCGACATAGACAGTGGACTTGTTAGGATGTGTCCAACAGACTCTCATGGGCTTTATTCTACTTTTCTTTCATCTTCACGTCAAGCAGGTGGTAGTTCTCATCTCCTGCACTGCTTGGAAGCATGCTGCTGTGATTAAATAGCAAAACAAAGAAGAAGAAGAAAAAAAAAAAAACCCTTAAACCCTGGAGCCCTTGCCCTAAAGCTTAAGTTGATAACATTGACCTATTTATTCTAACCCCAGGATAGCATCTGAGATGCTAATCTCATCAGTTGTTTAATTGCCTTGTCATAAAACCGAGCGGAATTCCCATTCTATAGATACCCTTATCTACAGATAACACTGTAGATGTCATTTGCAGGGAAAAGCTTGTGCTTCTTACACTTCCAAATGGTGGAGGAGGAGGACAACAATGGCCTCCTTGTCCAAGGCTGTGACATCATTCACCAGAGAGATTTCAGGCATTGGTCATAGGAGTGGTCACCTGAAGTGGAGAGAGAGAATGACACAGCATTGTTTTCTTTGCTTTCATGATGCATAAAACTTTGAAGCTAAAAATGCCTTAAATTAGCTAATCTAGCATTTAGAGGAATATACAGATGGAATGAAGGGACATACAGAATAAAATCACGGTCATGGAAGGAGGGGAGACTTTCATAGTTTTATTAATCTTTATTTAGCTTAGATGGTGCTTCAGCCAGATTTACAAATATTAATGCCTTAATCCTAATAACAACCCTGTGGGATCAATACTAATATTATCTTTACTGATGAGGAAACCAAAATGTAGAAAGGCTAAGTAGCTGGCATAGAGTTACACAGCTCATCAATGGTGGAGCCAGGCTTTGAATGCATCTCGTCTAATCTATCCATTTTGTTGAGGAAGAAACAGAGGCCTCGGTCTCTGTCCAGTGCTGCCTAGCAAGTTAGTGACAGAGCAAGCCCAGAACCCAGGTCATCTCTGTGTTGCAGTCTGCTCAATAGGCACCAGTAGGTTGTTCTTGGATTATATAAGCATGACAGGAAAATTGTACTATCAGAGCCTCTCTTCAAATCCATTTCAATAAAATATCGTTAACAGACGAGTGTTGGTGTCAAGAATCTTCTAGTCTTTGGTTAAGCGTTGGAACATGCTCTGTGGCCATGTAGCATGTCTTCTTTGCTTAGGTATTAAGGAACAAACTGGGTAGTTTCGAGGGGTGGCTTGGGAATTGAAGGAAATAGGATGAAAACATAGTATGAAAGTCTGATGATAGATAAGAGTTTGTTGTTTGTTGGCTTATTTAGATTTTCTTGATTTTGTTAGTATCATTGTATTCTCATGTCCAAGCAGGTAAGTTTATGCCAGTCAGTCTATGAAGCTGGACATTCAGCCTCATGGATTACCCTGCCAGCTTTCCTATTTTTCCTGTTGCACTGGATACCAACTATAGGATGTAGTTCCTATTGATCTAGAGACACTGGTTTATACTTTTTCATTTCTTATTAAAGCATTCTACATTCACCTCAGTTTACTTCCTTGAAGTATGTGCTTTTGGTTAGAGAGAACATATTCCATTCTTCCAGAAGAAAATTATATACTAATGTGCATAATTAAGCATTGAGGAAACACAGAAAGATGAGAACTTTTGCACAGGGTTGGTGGGAGTAAATCAGAGAGTAATAGGATGACATGTAGTTAAGCTGATGATGTGCATTCCCTGAACCCAGCAACTCCACCTTGCGTGTATGCTTTAGATGCTGTAGAGTTTAGAGTGGTGCTGTTCAGTGTGGGATTTGCAGATAGTGAAGGTTTGGGAACTATTTGTTACCAATCCACCGTGAGATAAGAAAACGGGAGTAAGCATTTAGAAGCTTTTATAGCAATTTGACATTTCTATGACATCCAAGGGTGTGACTTTGTATTTTCTATAATTTTTTTTTGTATTTTGAAAATATTTTATAATAAAATTAGCTGCACAATGTGATTTTTTTTTTTCTGATCTAGAAGGCAAGTGGTACATACCAGAACATCTGGGGAACTTTATTACCTGCAGTGTCCAGGGACACCTTTGTCTTCTCAGTGGCTTAAAACCAGTTATCAGTCTAAAGGGCGGTTTCTACACCTCGGGGCTGAAGAGCAAGCATTGACTTAAAGTCCTGGAGCAGATATAGAGATATCTAGATTCTGGTCCTAGCTTTGTGACCAACTCATTTGTGACAGTGGATTTCCCTTATAGAAACTCTCATTGCCTTCTCTGTAAAATTAGTGAGACTGAGACTATTTTCACTATTGAAATTTTATAACTCATGTAAATTACATATAAATGTATATTCGACGTGTTGTATAGACTAGCTACTCCATGCTCTTTTTTGCAGTAATCGTAGAGGGTAAAGGAATGTATGAGTGAACACAAGTGTAGGAATAGGATTAGATAAATGTGCAGTGGAGTCAGCCTCGGTTTAAATCTTGTCTCTCTACCACTTAGTAACTATGAGCCTTGGTTTTCTGAAGTACTCTGATTTCCTGTCTCCTAAGACCAGAATAAAATAACACCTACCCCAGCTTGAAAGATTTGATGAGATAACAGTTTTATTATCGAAGTTGTTACAAGTCAGTCACTTAACTGTTTTGTCAGGAAAGGTACTAGAATAAATTCTCACACAGTTAATTTCAGCCATCTTCCAAAGAGTACAACCTGCCAGCCATTCTTTGAAGTGGTACTAGGCTAAGTACAAACTTTCTAAACTAAATAATGCCACATTCTTTTGTAACCATGCATTCAAAGTGACTTGAGTGCAAGTTGTCATTGCAAGAAAAAAATGGCAACTATATAAGATAATTGATACTAACTTTTTGCAGTAATCATTTCACAATACATATACATATATTAAAGCATTATGTTGTACACTCTGTACTAATACAATGTTATTTGTCGATTACATTTTAAAACTTAAAAACAAAAACAAAAAACCAAGGGAACAAAGTGATTTAGAAGTAGTTCCATCTCAAGTCTAACTAGATGATGAATCACAGGTGGCTTCCAACTTTTGAATTCTCTTTTATGTGGACTGTGGTTGATAACCCTAATTGTTTATACAGAAACAACAAAATTGAGACTACTCTTGATTTTTAATTTGGACTTTGTACTCTTGCTGTTAATTTGTACAGAATGCATCAAAGCAGAACCAGATTGACAATGAGAGAAGAATAGTCAAAGTTTATGGTAGTGACTCTCAGAGCCAAGCTGTGATTTGCCACAGAACAGAAAACTTGGACAGTCATCGGCCTTGCTTAGTAACATTAGGCACAGTTAATGTGACTGGGCCTCTAGTTCTGCTGACACAATATGTGCCGATAAATCTAAGTTTCGAAAGCTTGGACTTAATAGAGCCATGTGGTACCACAGGGGCTTGATGAATGAAAAGCTTCTGCAGCCTATCAGCAAAAAGATAACAGAAAGGCCCTGGTTACACTGCCAGTGCTGGGGAGATGTTTATCACCAGGCTTCTGAGAACAGGAGTTTGACCCATACCAAACACTTTAGAAGTAATGTCAACATATTCAAGACCACAGCCAGCAAGGAATTCTCTGAGATAAGATTACACCTCATTTTAAAAGGGACGCCGACCAAGTGAGTCGATCCCCACATATTCTCTCAGCAGAGCAACCCTGTAAGTTACCCTTCATACCAGGGGACTTTAGGAGCTCAATGTCTGTGCAAATATTCTGTTCTTGTCTAAAATATGCACTATCTAAGCAGTATCTAAGAAACTCTAGCAATCTCTAAGAAAGTCCCTGCAGGGTCAAGCTTGGTGTCCTCATGATCAACCCATCATGGAAGCTGGGGACAGCACTGCCTTGACTAAAGCACTCATGTGCCGTTCAGGATTTTGTTTCTTCTTTGTCCAGGCCAGAGGGCCTCCAGGTCTAGATTAGACTTCTAGTCTAGGTCTAGGATGGAGTCATTATTGGAAAAGTAATTGAGTCTTTGAGATGAGTAGGTGTAAAAAGCCACTGCTATCATTTGTTTAAAAACCTAGTCATGAGTTAGGTTTAAATATCAATATGCAAACTGGCACTGGGGCGACAGGGTCAAGTATGATCCCAAGACTATGTTGGTAATGAGAAGAAGCAGCCTACAGAGAGACAACTCACCTTTGATGGTCAGCCAGACACTAACGGTACCAAAGACATTGCTTTGAAATGACTCACGTTCATTCTTTTGCACTTCCTGTGCACAGACCTAATGTGGCCTTCTGTATTCTAATCCCTCCTTCCCAGGGCTATGCTGTATTAACAAACAAACAAGCAAACAAACCCCCTTTGTATCATGTCATCTCAGTAAAGTCTCACAATAAAGTTTACACTCCTCTACTTTACTATTGAATGTCCTCACTAAACTTTCTATCCAGTTTCTCCTTCTCTGTTCATCTTTATTTCATTCAAAAGGTCTACTCATGGGCTGTGTTACCGCTTCAATTTTCCTGCCTCTAGGCTTTTGTTTCCACTCTCTCTCTTTCTTTTGGAATTCCTTCTCCATTCTCTTCTAGTCAGACACATCCCTTCTATTAAACCTTTGCAGACCAATCCCGCTAACACTGAGCTGACCCTCCTCTGAACTCTGCTTCCTTATCGTCTGGAGTCCATACCAGTCCTTTGGCATTAATCACATACTGCTGTGTGAATTTATCTTTACTTTGCATCCTCTGTCTTGCTCTTTCACTCTTCTCTTTCTCGCTGCTGGTGGTGGTGGTGGTTGTGGTGGTGGTGGTGGTGGTGGTGGTGGTGGTGGTGGTGGTGGGTGTGTGTGTGTGTGTGTGTGTGTGTGTGTGTGTGTGTGTGTGTGTGTGTGTGTGTGTAGCTAGGTAAAGAGCCTATGAAAATAAACTCTGACTTATATATCTTAGAATACACTGAGATGTGCTCTGTGACATTTTTGTTGGTTGGAAATTCTTGCTTAGGATCTTGATTGTTTCCATGAAGGCAGGAGTCTGTCTTCTCGCCACTCCTGTATCCATAACGCCTGGGAAGGTGCCTTGCACATTGAAAATTGAGTGTTGGCTGTTACTGCTGTTCCATAGAGGGTTTCTTGACTGGGGTCTGCAGCAGGCCTTGACATTCTGCTTTGTGTTCTAGCATCCTGAGAACGGAGCTTGCTTCCTCCCAGGCTGGCAGGCACCAAAACTGCCTCTGACACAGCTACATCTGTCTGTTCTTTTCCCTCAGATGGATACTCTCATTCATCAAGTGAAAATGGAGGCAAGTCTGAATCAGTGGCCAACCTGCAGGCTCAGCCCTCCCTGAATTCCATCCACAGCTCCCCTGGCCCCAAGCGCTCCACCAACACACTTAAGAAGTGGCTGACAAGTCCTGTGCGCCGGCTGAACAGTGGGAAGACAGATGGGAACCTCAAGAAGCAGAAAAAAGTTCGTGATGGTCGGAAGAGCTTCGACCTAGGAACTCCCAAGCCTGGGGACGAGACGACCCCTCAAGGAGACAGTGCTGATGAGGTACTTGCATGTGGCCTGGAGCCTTCCATCAGGAAGAACTTCTGACACACATCCTTCCAGAAACCCTGTGAGGCATCTTTCCACGGGTGTAGTAAACTGAACAGTCTCTAGTCCCCGGTATTGTATCTTCTTGAGCCTTAAGTTCTTTGTATTCTCAAGACCTTGCCATTTTTATTTGAGACTGACTAGCACCTAGAATATCCAGCAGACAGAAACCATTTTGCCAGATTGGGCTCCAAAGGAAGCCAGTTGGTCACTTGGTCCCCCTGCCTCTGCTAACTAAAGACTATGTCAAAACCTGCTAGGTCTTTTCAGAATAAGCATAAAAGAATGGAGACCATTTCACTTGGAAAACAGCATACTGTGTGGGGAGATTATAATAGCTGGTCACAAATATCTTGTGCAGTACTACATAAAAACAAGTCCAGGTTGCTCCAGGGGGCAGAATTATGCTTAACAGGTAGGAGTTACTGCAGGCAAGGTTTCAGTTCAGAGAGAATTTAATGGGGGAATCAACCAGTGATGAAATAAGCCTTCATGAAAACCCATATTGGAAGGATTTGGGAGAGTGTATGACCTCGCACAAGATCCCTGTGTTAGCCAAGAGGTCAGACTGGAAAACCTCTAAAATCCCTTCCGAAGCTAAGGGATTTGCATCACTTTCTGTGATCAAAACCTAGTGGCTATGTGTTGGTTAGGGGAACGAGATAGCTGTTTTATCTCACAAACTAACCTAACTCTAGTCACTGATGTGGCTAAGAAATACTTCCTGGTATGTAACCATACTCTGTTTGTAATTTTATGCTGTCTGCTGTTTCTTCCTCTGAAAATATCAGTAAAGCCTTGTGATGCTCAGATTGTGTTTGATAGTCCTTCAGAAACTTAAGAAGTTAGTCTCTCTCTGACCACGCTCAGCTTTCTCTCTTCCTAGGCTAATCGATAAGGTAGATGTTGTGTGTGTGTGTGTGTGCGCGCGCGCGCGTGTGTGTGTGTGTTTTCCCCCATTTGATCCTCACTGTTCTTTGAGCTAAGCAGGTATACCCCATTCTACAGAGGAGAACACTGAAACGGAAAAAGTAAAAAAACAGGAGTGTGTTAAGAGAGGCGGCATCGTGTATGTTGTGCGTTTTAAAAAACGTCAAGTCCATTGGCGGCTTCAACTCTGTGAAGCTGTGACTAATGCTGCTCTCTTGTTCTAGAAGAGCAAGAAAGGCTGGGGTGAAGACGAGCCAGATGAAGAGTCACACACGCCCCTCCCTCCACCTATGAAGATCTTTGACAATGAGCCCGCCCAGGATGAGATGGTAGGACAGCTTCACTTTCTCACTTGAAAGAGCAGCACGTAGTGCCTGTGGTTTCACTCGTTGTGTATGGTAGGGTGGTAATACTCTCGCCCTTGTTACCTCTTACACCCCATGAATCAATGGTGATGTAGCTTCTGTCTGTGTTTGGGCAGTGTAGCTGTGTATGCAGAATGGGAACCTGCCTGGTATCTTGTCCTACTGATGTAGATTAATGGCTCTGTCTTTGGAAGCGGCAGATCCCAAAAGGCACTATTTGTCTCAAAAAGAGATTTGAGGTGGTTTCAGTTCATGATCATTTTGTTGTACCTGACTGTATGACTGATGTTTCAGATGATTATTTCCCCTATACTCAGCTCTAAAACCCAAATAATGGTAACTTCCATTCACGCCCAGTGCTGTTAAAAGTCTGCAGACGTAGCATGAGGATGGAAATGCTTGCTGTCAAAGGTTAGGGCACACCTAACATACCAGATTGCTCAAGTTCTCGTTTATGAACAGTGCTCTGACTCACTGGCAGAGGCTCAGGGGTGTCTGCAGTGTGATGCCCGCCAGGCCTCTAATCACAGGTGGTCATCCCGGTTTTTCTGGCGCAGAGGCTGAGGTTGGATGTGCTTTCAGGTTCTGGCCCGGGGCTCGGGGCTGCTCCAATTGTGTGCTGTGTCACTCACTTTCCTCACAGACCACGCTTTCACTGCATCGTGTTTTTCCTGCCTTCTCTTAGTGTCATTGTCCTTTGGACTCTAGAGGTTGAAGTGGTGGTTTGGGTTTTTGATTATACTTTGCATTTCCTTTTTCAGAGTGTCATTTACGGTGGCGCTGGCAGTGATGGTGGTTTATCCTCCATCCAGGGTCTCCCTGTGCCCTCTAGTGCTCTGCCTTGCAATGAGGCAGTTCCTGTGATATGGTGGGCCCGGCATATAATACCACCCAGGATACTATTCGAAAAGTACTACTGACAGATGCTTCAGCATTTCTGGTGATATCTCCCATTTCCAATTTGAATTACCTCTGCTCTACACTTGGATCATTAACCCACAGACATTAATCGAGGGTTTCCTCTGTGCCAGAAGGACAGATTCTAGGGACAGGATGATGACTAGGATGTGCTCGCTACCCCTTCTGTGACTCCTCCATGAGAAACACACAGCTATGGCCCCTCCTAAGGCAATGTTGGTGGCCCTGGTCTCCATGGCCAACTCTGACTCTTGACTATTGGGAAAAAGGTAGTAGGAAGCATGGCAGGGTGCCCATCCTGGATTCCCAGAGTCAGAAGTGCCGGTGCTTTACCTTGAGATGGGAACGAGAACCCACCTGCTGTGTTCCCAGAGGCCTGTCCTTGTAAAATGTTCCATAAACAGTGATTGTATGTGTGGGGAGTAGGACGCTCATGTCACATCATCTGCCATCCCACGCAGCCCTCCACAGGGAGGTGCCAGTTTGCATAAGATAAGTAAAGGTCATGAACCCTCCCCGTCTCATGCCCTCCAACACGGCGTGTTTTGTGTTTCGGGGAAAAGGATGTTATGTTGTCTCTGGATAATTTTTAACTGAAAAAGAAGACTTACCCCCAGGTGCTTGTGTAGACATTTTCTTAGCCAGAAATAAGGCAGATAGAAACAGTCTCTTCCCAGGCTTGTTAACCCTCCTCTGTCCTGCTTGTTTGATTTCTGTGCCTTTGTTTTTCTGGAATGTTTGGTGATCCTCAGAACTTCTGGCAAATGGAGTTGGATTTATTAAAATAATTTTTACAACAATGTAAATGGAATTTTTAAAAGTCCATCTATTGTAATGTTGTGCAATTACTATAATTCACGTTTCCTTCTGATATTTATTCATATGCATGTATGGTTTATTTAGTATTTCCTGAAGCCTTATTAATTTTATCTCCAGATTTAATTTTAATAGCAGGGAGTATTTTGTTTATTTGATGTGCCATAATTTGCTTGACTAGCATGTTTTGGAATATCATAGATTGTTTCCAATTTTCATTACTCCAGATAATATTGCTACAGATTACTTTGTACATACACGCCTTTGTTCTTTTCACTTCTGTCCTTGGAATAAATTCCCAGGGGTAGGATTACTAGATCAAAAAGTTGATAACTTGGATTTCCAAATAGTCTTAAGCTCTTTTCCTGCCTTCCCCAGGAGAGGAAAGTGTTGTTGTATCTCGCTTAATCACATTTATTTGATTTTTTTTTTTACTCTATCTCAGAAGCAAAAACCTAAAGTAACTCTTAGCTTAGACAACAAGAAGCTTCCTTTGAAAATCTCTTCCCTCTAACTTGAGAGACAAACTTGAAGCAAGAGCACAGCCAGGACACTGAACTTACTCCCACAGTCGCTGGAGTGGAAGGCTGTGTCCTCCTGTGTCCTGGACCCTGGGACCCTGGGGCACCGTTGCCCTCTGCTCTGATGTGACAGGGGCAACGTGCACGTAGGGTTAATCATTAATCCTATCTCCCCAGTTTCTTCTCAAGTAGGAGAAAGAATTAAAAATAAACCACCATCCTTCAGTGAGCAGGAATCCCCAAACCATTGACCAAAGTGTCACATGGACCAATCCTATTGCAAGTACAAGGGGAAGAGAGCCAGGCCCTTGGCTTGAGCTTCCTTTGGCTCTGAACAGGATAGTCAGTCCCTCCTTACTCCAGCACGAGACACACAAGTCCTATTAAAGCCCTTTTATTGCTTCCTAGTGTTCCAGTGTGGGGGCCTTACTGAAAATAGCTGTGTTTGTGGAGGGATGTGTGTGTGCATTCATGCGTGCGTGCGTGCGTGCATGTGTGTGTGTGTATGGGGAGGGGGTTTCTAGCATTCTGGTTTTTAAGGGCCCTGCCCCTAGCATTTTTGTTTGACACGTAGTGAAGATCCGTATTTGAGATCTACATCTAAGTAATGCAAGGACAATTTCTCTTCTTTGGACACACTTGAGTCAAGGTTTTTGGTTCCTTTCCTATCCTGGAACAGCAGTGGGCAGCCCAGTGGCCAAAGTCTTGTCTGCCTTTGCCCCCCTCTCCCTCCCGCCCCGCCATAGGTACTACCCTTACCTATTGGCCTCCCGGGGAACACAGTGACCCTGCCCCTCAGCTTCTCTGGTGGCCTGCTAAGGAGAACCTGGTTCCATCCCTGCTGCACTGCTGGCCAGAATTCTTGACGAGGGCAGTCTAGTCTGTCCCACACCCATATCCCCCTATCTCCCTCTGTTATCTCTTCCCCTAAACAGAGACCTTTGCTTGCCCTGCCCACCTCGAGCTTTGGACTTTGTTTTGCTTCCTAATTGCTGTTCCTCATTCCTTGCTAATCTGCTTTTCTTTGCTGCTCACTGTCTTACAGTCCTCCTCTTTGCTAGCAGCCCGACAGGCTTCCTCCGAAGTACCTACTGCTGCAGACCTTGTCAGTGCAATAGAACAGTTGGTCAAAAGCAAGCTGGTAAGTGGGGGACCTAGAGGCAGTTCTACCTTGTATCACCGCCGTGTGACTCCCAGGGCCTGGCCTCTTTCTGCCACGTTCTCCTTTGCACCTATCCCCATTCCTCCTGTAGGATTGTTTCCAGCTAATAGTGATTTCTAAAAAGCTGTGCCCCGGCATCCTTTTTGGCTTTGAGTATGGCATGAGCAATTAACAGGCTCTTTTGCCATTGTGACATTGGTGAAAATAGCCTCCATATAGGCCTGGTCCACTGGCCTCTGGGGAAATGTGACATTTGGACAGTGATAGATGTGTGTCTGGTTAGTCCTGAAACTAACTTTGCTACCGAGACACAGAACATGGGTTGGATCTTTGAAAGCAGGAGTAATTTTATTTGGGGAACTCAGATAGCCTTCTGGCTTGCAAAGTCTTACAAAAGTTGACTGCTGATTATGAAGAGAAATGGACACAAGTACGTGGATACCTCACACAAGAAATTAAGGGAGCCGATGCGTATCCCATTGTGAGTCTGAGCTGGTTCAGGGTTTTGGCATTAAGGCTGGTGAAAGAGCTCCTTTTGGATATAGCCGTTCCTCTACTCCCATATGTTTACCGTTTAAGCATATCACGACAGGGTGACGATTTGAGCATTTTCCTTTCCTCTGTCTCATCATGTCATTGTTTGGTTTTTCCTGCAGCTCTCATTAGGACGGATGTCTGTGCTTCTGCCAGACATCCGTTGGGCAAGTCCTGTTAATCAGCGCCATTTACACCTTTCTCCATTTGGCCCAGGAACTAGAGGAAAATGATGGGAGCCTCTAGGGAAAGCTGCCTGGTAGTAATTTCAATTACAATAGCTCCCTTTTTCAAATATCCTAGCTTATTGAGTACCAATGAAATTTAACATACATGACTTTCTTCTTTTCCTTCTAATTTTCCTTCCTAATTAAACAATAAATTAGCTGGTGTTTTCAGTAACTAGTGTTAAACTCTTGAAGGTTGTCCATTTTCCTGCCCTCTCCCTGCGCCCCTGGTGGGAGGTAAGTACTCCCATGGGCATCGCATCGGCTTTGCAAAGCAGGCCTGTCTGACCACTCCCGACTTGCTTTCCTGTCCTCTCCACACTAACTCGCACAGCCTCTTCATTCTCCAAATACCAATTTAATTTTTTTTTTTCTTAAAAATCGTCCTTTTTTTTTTTTTTTTTTTTTTTTTTGCAGTTTCTCTTTTATCAACTGATCCTGGGCCCTGACCTTGTGCTTGGACTAGTGCAGTATCCATTGCTTGCCCTTTCCCTACCCTGGTCTACCTGTACATTGACTCCCTCCTCACTGAAGGCTCATGACCTCCCTCTCACCTACATGAGATGTGATCCCCAATGTGGGGATGCCTTCAGACATATAAGACAATTTATTGAGGGACAGGAAGAAAATAGAACCCCTTTACCTCATCATTTTAAAATGGTTTTGTGTATGTTTTATTATGTACATATTGACAATACAGTAGCACAGGTATATATAGTTTATAAATAAGTTACATGCTTTGGGGTACCTGACTAAAATCATGTTTATTGATGGAGGTATGTAATCAAAATTTAGAAATCTCTTGCCCATAGATAAAGTCAGCATTTACCCAGAATGCTAATGTTTTGTAGCCTCTTCTCCAACCTGCCTTCAGCTTCTCCTTATTATTCTGGTTGATGAACTCTACTCCAGCCAAACTGTTACCTTCACTGTCCCTAAACACACATTTGGCTTTCCCGCCGCTAAGTTCCTGTTCATACCACCCCACTTCTCTGGGATGTTCTCCCTCTTATTTTTGCTTATCTAAAGCGTAATAGTCCTTCAAGGTCCCACTCAAACCTCATCGCTCACAAGGGCTTCCCTGGGCTTCCCAGCCCCAGACAGATTTCTTCTACAGTCTCACGGCAATTACTGCGTAAGCCACCCACAGCCTGGCACAGCTCTTAGCTGGTTCTGTTGTGTCACTTGTTAAAATATCTTCATCTGTTCATGTGCAGCTTACCTCCCCTACCAAGTGATTTGTCATTTAGGACATTATTTTCTCCCCCTCCTTAGTATATAGGAGTCTTTTACACTTACACAGATATGAGTAAACACTTATTCCTCAAAGTTTATACATTTTTGTGTTTTGGATTACCTTTTTCCTACTATTGCTTCTCACCTTAGTACTGTTGGGAGTCTCTGTGGGAGTTTGTGATCAAAGGATCTGGTGTTAAACGTGTGAGTACAGATAATGAGAAGTCCTGTAAGAGCAAATTTCCCAGAGGAGAGAGAGTGTGGGATGGTGGTGGAATTGAATGGCTCTATAACAGGCTCCCAACAACTGTCTCGGGATGAATGGCCTTTCTGTGATGAGTTCACCATAATAAAGGCTTTAACCTCTTCCACCAATAAGCTGCTTCTTGAGGACCTGCAGTGAGCCCAGAATTATAGAGATTTCTTTGGCTACACATAGAAAACAAAACCCGTATCATGGAATGAAACAAGGGAGCAGTGGTTTGGTTTCTCAGAATCTTCTCACCAAAATTCAATTCTTTGTTCTTACTTCTACTTTCTCTCTTTCCATCCCTGTACGTACCCACCGTGGGTAGGGATGGAGCCAGCAGTGGGTGGTTGTTTCCTCAGCCACATGCGAGTATTCTGAGTTGCATCTTCACCTCCGAGATTTATATTCCTATTCCTCATTGGCTCTTTAGCTTAGAAGAGGGTAAGATTTAGAGCCCATAAAAGTTCTGGAATCTAAGTCCAACAGCTTGACAGCTGCCAAAATAGCCAGAGTGGTCGTAGTCTGGGTTCATGAAAGTGCAACGTACAGATCAAGGGAGTGATCGCCCCGTTGTACTCAAAGTGTTTCAGACCGCACTTGTCATGAGTCGTGTGTGAGTCGTGCGTACCAGGTTCTGAACTCGGCATTCCAAAATGTTCTTGAACTCAATAGAAGTCGCCCCAGAGGAGGTAACGAGTGCCATGTGGTCCATGACATTTCAAGGAAAGCTGAAGAAACCGAGATTAAGTATGGGGAGAAGGTAGGAAAGAGAAGACACGTGAGAGCTGTCTTCTAATAATTGAGCTCTGCCATGGGAAAGAAGGGTTGGCCTCAGCTCTTTGTGCTCAGAGGGTGAACCTAGATCTGTGGTTGGAAGTTGTCTTAGCTCAGCATAAGACAAACTAGTTAGGTTCTTTCCAATTTACAGAGCCTAGAATTTTATAGAAACATCTAGTACACTTGGACTTTTCTATTTAGGGCTTGAATTTTTTCTTTCTTTTTGATTGCTAAGTCCCAATTCGCACTTAGAATTCCTTTGACCCCTAGCTCCACCTGAAAGCCATGAGATCCCTTGTGTCTCTGAGTTTCAGAGCTACCTTTGGTCATTTTTGGTCCTGTGGTCTTGACTGCCAAAAGGCTTCCTCTCCAGGGAGTTACTATCTTTGCTGCTGGAGAGCTGCTTTTAGGGAGTGATGGCAGGTGTTTTCTGCTCACCTGCTGTGCAGATAAAGCCCCCGAAGCCCCCAAAACTTCCTTTGGTGAGTCCTTCTGGACATTAATGGACACTTCTGAGTTCTCACGTGCCAGCCTCGGTCTTTAACCGGCACTTGCATTTGCCAGAAGAGGTTGTCCACCCACCTCCTCCAAATAAAGCTAACATACTTCTTCTGAGTTTGTATTTAAGATATTGTCTCTAATTCCGAGCCAGGTCTGAGGACTCTCACTGCTTTCTCTGTATGATTTTTAATAAAGCTTTTCCTAAATACATTGGCTGCTGCTACTGCTGCTGGTGGCAAGTGTGTAAGCAATCAGAAAACCTAGGTTCCAGTCTTGCCTCTGCTACTTATCATGTACCCTGAGCAACTTACTTAGTCTATGTGGACTTCTCTTTTATCTCATGTGTCAACAGTACTGATTCTGCCCACGTGAATCTTATCTCAATTAAGTTATGATGAAGACTGAGCAAGGTGTGAATGCCCTTTGTAAACTGGTTGGCAAGCAGCCTACAAACATTTGCTCTTAGCCACCTCGTATGCACTGTGAAGGGCAGGTAAAGGGAACCTTGTCATACTTTATCTTCTGTAGCCACTCCCTGGGCACAAGGGCACATTATTTGTTAGCCAGTAGATAAGTGGTTGGGTGAATGTTATAGGGTAACATTAACTATCTGTATGGTTTGGTTTTATTCCTCAAATTAAAGGATCCAGAGCTCCCTGGCCATGTCAGAATTTAGTATGCCTCTAAATAGCCCCAGGATTCTACCACCTTCCTAAGAGGAAGGGCTGAGCCTCTAGAAAGAAAGCCTTACCTGTTGTTACATCAAATGAACTTTGACCTTCCCCCAAGAGTCACGTAGGACATTCAGTAAAGTCTTGGCGTTCTACTGTGTGCCAGCTCTGAGGCCAAGCACAGAACCTTCCTTGATGGGGCTCACAGTCTAGGGTTAATGCTCAAAACCTCTCCTGCCTGGACTGGTGCAGCCATTTCCTCCCAGTTTCGACCTGACGTCTCTTTATGTGACTGCCAGAGGTTTCTTTCTTTTTCTTTTTTTTTTCCTTTAAAAAAAACTTTTTAATAGTTTTGACTAATAAAAGCAATATACGCTCATTCAAGAAAATTTGGGAAAAGACATGCACATAACAAATTATCACTCTTTTAATATCCTCTAGACGCATTCAGTGTTGATTTATAATTTAAACATAATGTAGTTATTATAGAGTATATAAAATTTAAGTCCTGTTTTCCTTTACTGCCATCAGAGACATTTTCCCAAACATGAAACGTTCTTACAAACATTAAGATTCATCTTTCTAAAAGTTACATTCAATCATGTTACTTCTCTGCTTAAAATTCTCCTATCATTGGTGTTAAAGGTAAAGTCTCTACTCCTTAATGCTATTCTCAAGGCTCCTTATGATCTGATCCCTGCATACTTCTCCAGGGTTATCTGTTTTATTCCTTACCTCTTCTTTCCCTAGTACCTGCGCCCCCAGCTCAAATAACAGTTACTTGCCAAACCCCAACTTAACACCCTATACCTCACCTATACCAAGCAGATATCAGCTTCCCATGCAGTTTCACAACTGGATCTTTTACTCACAGTGCTACTCCTGCCTAGAATGTCCTCTCATAGGTATAGCCAATAAAATCTTTTTCATTTCTCAATACTCATCTCAAGTGCTGCCTCTTCTATTAAGCCTTTCCCTTTCCTCTGCAACCCACCATAGAGCTGCCTGCTCCTTTTTTCATCCTCCATGGTACTTCTTCTGTCTAGAAGAACACCCATTGTAGCTTAGCTTATGGAGGTCAGGGAACCATATCTTATTCATCTTTGTTTCTCCAGCACTTTGCAAATATTCAGCATGTGGTAGATGTCAATACATAGAGTACAAACAAATGATCATTTGCAACACTAGGCAATGAATGCTGTGCAGGGAGTGTAAAGGGTGATTATAGGAGCACAGAGGAAGGGCGTTTTATGGGTATGTGATCCAAGATCCAGAGGACAGGAAATGTGTTCATTTTTAACGTGGGACAGCCTTCTCTACATTTAATCTACTTTTTTGAATTCTATTTGCTTTTCTATTCCCTGACCTTGGACCAACTATGGGAACATCCATTGTGCAACTCTTGTTGGTCCCACCTTTGTGCACCTTTCTCTTTGTCTACTGAGACTGTCGTAGTCTGAGCCCTGGCAGGGGCTCCATTCATCAGCCAGCCACCACTGCTTCTTTTCCCCTTGGAGCAGCACAGACAGTGGCCGGTCACCCCTAGTGGCCCTTGGCTAGGACTCATTATCCCAACTCTAGAACTAGCCAAGGACTCAGAAGAAATCACTACCGAACGATTAAATGTATAGCTAACACCATTATTTGAGGCAGATTACCCAGCATACAGCTTAACCAAACCTTTACTTCCCTCTTCTTTCTCTCTCATAGCTTCTACCCTTCTCAACTTGGGCTTCCCCAGAAATAACTTGGGCTTCCTGGCTCATAGAGCAGGTCAAGCATGAGGAGATGAAACATATTTTCATGCATGACATTTTGGACTAATCAGATGGCCTTCAGTCTGGAGAAGAGTTGAGAATGGACCTCACCAAGCTGAATGTTCCACAGGAGAACCTCGTAGGCAGAGATATAAGCCTGTTTCCTATACCTTGCAGCCAGCATCCTGCCAGCCAACGGCTGCAGAACAAAGACTGTAACAGGACAATGGGGACCGGGGGAAGAGACCTAAAAGACATGTAATCAGATCAATCAGCAGCTCATCCATCTGCCTGGGGAGCCTGTTTCTGGCGATGGCACCAGGGGATATGTCACATGTCATTGGAAAGCCTGCCTGTCCGGTGGCTTGTCAAGCCTCAGCACCAGACACTCATTTCCTTAATAACTGGTTACAGATCCTGAACCTGTAAATTTAGCTAAACTCTTCTTGACCTTTCTTTATTTTTAGCCTATGCTGCTTCTCTGGATAACAACTTCCATGGTTGATTACTTGTTTTCTGAAATACCTTCCTGTCAAGTTAAAAGAAATTCTCTTTCTCAAGCTTAAAGACCCTTTCCTCTTAATTCTAGTTTCTAGTTTTGGTAACAAATTCCTGTTTGGGCCTGGCACGTTCTGTTGATCTGGAGATACAGTGAGAGAAAAGACAGTTGACATCTCTTCTCAGCTTTAAGTTTTTCAACTTCAAGTCTTAATATTCTCTACCTGTTCTCTCATAGTGGCCCACTGGGCACCTCTCATTTTTTTGTTTCATTTCCCTGGACTTGTTCTACCTCTCTTTGGCCTATGTTGAAGTAGAGCGGCAAAGAGAATTCATGACAGATACTCTAAGTGCAGGCTGTTTAAGATGATGCTGAAGTCTTTTGTTCCTGCTGCCTTTTTGAACACTTTTTGATCTCCGTGACTTTCACCTTAGGGCTAATGTTTTCAAAGACTACTTAAGTTAAGCCTTTTCTTTTAGCCAGCCACAGTGACTGTTGTAGACAAGTGTCTCCTATGAAGAGTTTGGATTCATCTCCCATATTTGTTTTACCGTTGCCTACCTTGACCTTGATCTCCAGTCTTATTGTTTACCCATATTGCTTCTGCCAATTTGCATAACGAAATGCTGAGTGTCACTGTGTGATCTTTCTTCTAGGGCACTTGACCCCATTTTAAGTATCCTTATTGTCAACAGTTCCATTCATGGGGGGAACTCATCATTTGTAAAGCATTTTTAATTTGTCAAAGGGTTGTACAACTATCGTCTCTGTTTAGTCCTTAGAAATCTGTAGAAAGGAGCGTTCTCATTTGAAAATTGAGGAAAACCAAGGCATAGGACAATTTCAGCTGCCTCCCTTAAGATCATCCAGTCACTAGCAGACCTGGGATTAGAATCCATTACATTTAGCTCTTGCTAGAGTGCCATGTTGATGCCTTTAATTTGTTTCTCAATCCTGCAGCAACTTAAAAGTGATGAAAGGATTAATAAATGAAAGAAAGCCCTTGGTAAATAACCTTAGCAAATATGGTTTTAGAAAAGGCTCAATCTGTTGACCTCTTCAATAAAAAATTGGAGCTGATGAAACGAACATGATTTTACCAAACTAGTTTTCCTGTCACTCCCCTCCCCTTGTCATTTGCACTTGATGTTCCCACAACTGATTTTCTTTTCTAACTGCTTGTTTAGTGTAGAGTTGCAATGATTAGCTTCACTTCTGGAGCTCCTCCCCAGAGATAAGTCACTTTGACAATTTTCATTGTGTCTGGGAAGCTGGCAGCACATGATGCCAAGCATGTCCTAATGGCCTGAGAAGGTGGCAGTTCTGGTGTCTGGTCTCCTGGCACTTCACTGAGGTTCACTTGACAACAGCCGTGGCTACTGATCTACCAAGTTACCTGTGCCTGGGCTAGGGGGACACAGGGCCTTCCAGATGATTTTTCGGTGTATACTTCTGTAAGGCTGTTTATTCTTCTCTTTCAGAGCTTAGAAGGAGGCTCATACCGGGGGAGCTTGAAAGACCCTGCAGGCTGCCTGAATGAGGGGATGACCCCGCCCACACCTACTAGAAACCTGGAAGAAGAACAGAAAGCCAAGGCCCTGAGAGGCAGGATGTAAGTGGCTTCCCCAGCCTCCTCCCTGGTACATGTATGTGCAGTGGGTGATGGGCAAGGGTCACGGAAGTTTGGGGAGAATTAGAGAGGGATCAGGGAGCCCTTCGAGAGAAGAGACGCCAGGTCTACTAGGAGCACATAGTCCAGTCCCCTTCCCTAGAGGCTGGATAGCCCAACACAACCTTCAATCTGTCAGCAGATAGCTTAGGATAAGAATATCACCTGGAGACAGAGAGCTGGACTTCATCTCTGGAGGACCCTTCCAGCCCGAAATTCCCACTCAAACTTTCCTGTGGGTTTTCTTTTACCACTTTCTTCCAAGCAGTAACTTGGGCTGTGCTAAAGATATATTTAAATGCTTTTATTTGGCCTTGCCAGTTCCTTCCTGTGGCCGACAACACATGATTGTGTGTATTAGAGAGAGGGAGCTGGTTGGCAGTGCTGGACATGCTGATAAAGAGGCATGTGTTCCTCTGGCTTCCTCCCCGTGGCCCCCATGCCCCACACCCAGGGATTTGGTGGCTTCTCTGTGCTGTATAGATCGAGAATTTCCGATGAATTGCTTCCTGGGTTCAGCACGGTTACAACACTTGTGCTGGGGCCCTCCTTTGACATCTCAGAACTCAGTGCCTTCTGCCACTTTCGGTCAAAACTGCAGTCGTGTAGCCTTAAGTACAACTCTTTCAAACTTAGATAACATGAGTCCGACTCCAGTAAGATGCACAGCACCTAGCCTGCCCCAGTGCACAGCCGTGAGCGTTTCTTGGCTAGCTCTTTACTGTCTGGACAGAAAGAGAAGTGGGTTCGACACCTCAGGGCCTCCAGAGAGCCAGGCTGAGTAGTTTCCCAGGCAGTGGGCGAGAGTGAAAGAGCAGACTCTTTGGACTCTTGTACAACTGGGCTCAAATCTCAGCTCTGCTACTCACTTTATCCCCTAAGGCAATACTGCCTGGGTGTTTTCATCTATATACAATGGGGCTTACAACACCTACCTTGTAATAAGCATGAAAAAACCCAGATGAAGAAACTGGCACAAAGTAAATGCTCTATCTAAGAGGAGGAAATCATTAACAAGAAAGAAACCAAGAAAGCAATGTCCTTGAAGTTGTTACATCCCACATCTGGTAGGGGTGGGGAGGGTGCACATTCAAAGTTATGATTCCAGAATGTCTGCAATCAATCTTGCTGACCTTGACTGGGGATTTTGCAAGCTAGTTACCATGGATACCTATCTGAATAATTACAGTTTCTGTATCTCCAAAGCTTCACTTGATGTCAGTGTCTCTGATGCCTTAAAGGTTGGTTCTCAAACAGATGTCTTTCTCCTCTTGTTAAGCGAAGAACGGAGCTGAAATGAAGGAAGAAAAGCCTCATGTTGATCCCTTGGCCTCAAAGCTTTCGTAACTCAGTGTTGCCAAAGTGGTTGTCACTTTTCTGCCCTGTGCATGTACAACTGTTCAGTTACAGGTGAGGGAGGAAGAAGAATAAAGAATAGAAAGAAGAATGCTGTGCTGTAAGCGGCATTCTTCATCTGACTGTGTGCCATCTGGGAAAGCCCTCTTGGCGTCCATGCCCTCAGCAGTTCAGGGAGCATCTTGTAGAGAGAGCACCAGCGAGTACCTTCCTGAGAGGTGCCCAGTGTGCACTTCTGGTGGTCTTGTCATGGAGATGCCAGAGTAACTTACCCGTGAACTGAAACGTGAAGATTTCTTGCTTCGCAACGAAGATGAACCCTCCTTGTTCTTAATCTCCTGACCAGGTTCGTCTTGAATGAGCTGGTACAGACGGAGAAAGACTATGTCAAGGACCTGGGTGTGGTAGTGGAGGTGAGTAGACGGCTGGGGTGTGGGGGGCAGTCCGCGGTCACCAGCCAGGCGCTTATCAGACCCTATTTGAGCTGAGCTATTTTAACTTGAGAGTGCTTGTTTTACTTCCTCTGGGTATATGCAGAAATGAAACTAAAAGTGGTACTATATCAAATAGAATTGTAGATAAGGAGTTTTTTTTTTTTTCTCCTTTCCTCTCAAAATATTATAAGAGATTTAGAGGGAGGTAGGGCCCCAAATGTGGCAGCCTCTGGGTTAGACCTGAGTGCCCTTCATCTTGTTTTAGATGACCAAGTTATTGTCTCAAGAGCTTTTCGTTGATGTTTAGTCATACAGACATATATTCTTCAGACCTGTGAACCACCATGGCACCAAGGAGATCAAGCAGGCCACCCTTAGTGAAACCCTGGGGATTACATGTTTCTTTAGATTTTAAGGAGAGCATTATGGCTGCCAAGAGGACAGACATAGAAAAAGCCACCAAAAAGGCAAGATTGACAAGTCCACGATTAAGAGTCCACTTGGAAGTAAATAAAACAGCTCTCCCTCCGTAGGGGTTTCCTTTAGTGGTATTTAGACACTGGATGAGAAAGTCTAAAAGCAAATGGATAATTTAGATGGTGTAGAGCCCCGTTGTTAAACATTTTGAACAAAAGAATATAAAGTCTAACAAATCACTTGTTGGTTACTCACTTTGGACCTCAAGGCCCCCACCCTGTGAAATCTGCCAGCTTAGGGTTTGTATTCGCTTATCCTGACCTTGGATCAACAGACTAACCTGGCATATAGGCTAGAGGACTCGAATTCTAACTTATGGAAAGTTATTCTCTTCTCCAAGGAAGGATGAGGTGGGCAGGGTTACAGCAATCTCCATCTGCAACCCAGCCTGCCTGTAGAAGGCTTGGGACTCTGGAGGCTGAGAGCCAGGGAAGTCAGACATCAGTTGTGTGACAATAAGGCAAATCATGCAATTCCCCAGTGCTGGGTCAGATGGGGATAAATGCTGCCCGTGCCACCTCAAAACTTGACTCTAAAGCTGAAAATGAGATTATATGTGATAGCTTTTACAGAGTCTAAAGTATTAACCTATTAAGACATTTCTAGGCCAGATGAGTCTAGTTCTGGGTGTTTAAGATCTATAACTTGGGAGAAGGGAAGAGGCAGGTGATTGTTTTCATCTTTCTTCTGCTTTCTTAAGGGGGCTGGAGACAAAGAAAGAGACTCAAGACTTCGTAAAAGTCTTGTCTGTCTTTCTGTATAAGGGTGAAATCCTGGTTGAATAGTGAGAAACCACAGAAGCACTTGTCCTCAAACTCATGCAGACAGTGGGCATTTGCACAAGGCTGTGGTGTGGGGCTGGGCCCAGAAATGCTCTACTCACCATTGCCTCTGCCCTCCAGGGCTTCATGAAGAGAATAGAAGAAAAGGGTGTCCCTGAAGACATGCGAGGAAAAGATAAAATCGTGTTTGGAAATATTCACCAGATTTATGACTGGCATAAGGAGTAAGTGCTGCATTGTCCGAAGGGTCAGGGCGGCCTGGGAATCCAGGACTGTCCCTTCCTCCTCCTGCATCTGGCCTTGGGGGTAGGGTTTGGGGAGAGTCTTCTGTCATTTATCTCAGTCTTGAGAAATAATACAGTGCTGAAGAATATGGCTTCCTCCTCTTATCCTTTCTCTCCTTTTTAGTTTTTTCCTGGCTGAACTGGAAAAATGTATCCAGGAACAAGACAGATTGGCACAGCTCTTTATTAAACACGTGAGTATTTCCTTGCACCCTCTCCCTTTCCCCTGCCGCCAGACTTATTTACCTGCATTTTAAAATTTCTTCTCTCTTCTGCTCTTCCTTCTCATCCTTCTCTGAGTTGTTGTTTTTTTTAACTTTCTTGGCAGTTTGGACGATGGGCTCTTGCTACAACATTTACTCTTCTATCCTTGACATTTTACCGCCTCGCTGCATCCCCCCGCGTGGACCATATCTTTGTCCTTCTCTCTGTGTGTAGACCAGCATAGCATTCTTAGACTCTCGGACTGAGCGTGGGGCACAAGGTGCCTGAGTGCCTTTCCCTCTGCCTTTGCAGGAGCGGAAGCTACACATCTACGTGTGGTACTGCCAGAATAAGCCACGCTCGGAGTACATCGTTGCTGAGTATGATGCCTACTTTGAAGTAAGCTGCTTGGGTTTTGCTGAACCGGGGTAGAGGGAAGAAACCCAGGCCCAGACAGACACGGTCAGAAACACCAGCCTTGGGGGTGGCTCCATGGTAGTGCTTAGCACGTCTGCTTTACACGCAGAAGGTCCTGGGTTCAAGCTCCAGGTGGAGCCACAGACCAGACCCCGGTGTGCTAGCCCCCCGACCCCGAGTGTGCTGGGGGTGGCAGGCCCCAGGTGCCACAAGTGTGCGGGAGGAGACACCCCGTTTTCAGAGATCCAGTTCTCAGGGGGAGATGGCAACATCCGTAGGTCAGGGGTGGAAGTGTGTGTGTGTGTGTGCGAGGGGGAATGTTGGGGCGGGGGCGGGAATTAAAGAGGGGAAAAAAAGAAGAAACACCAGCCATCATCTATCCACAGGTGGCCCCTACACAGCAGTAGTGACCCCTTTAGAACTGGATTAGCTGCCTCAATGGAGCCTTTACCCTCTGAGCTAAATTCTCATAAGCCCCTTTGGCTTGAGAGGAGCTGAGGTGGCCCAGTGTGGGGACGGCTTTGAGAAGCCTCCATGTGCAGAAGAATGACCCCGTGACAGACTGCTTCAGAAGCTCCGGTCCTTTCTACCATGGCCCCAGAGCAGACTACGCCCTACGCACGCTTCCTCACCAGTCCCCGGGGACTGCTTGCCAAGAACGCTCTTCCTTGTGAGGTGCTTGCAGTCAGTCACCTCATAGTCTCGGCTTCCATTCCCAGAGGTTCTGTGAAGCACCTCAGAGTGTTAGTTCTGCCCCAGCCAGAAAGCGTTTATTTTGCTGGACGAGAGGCACCACCATCCATTGGACAGAGCCCTCCGCGGAGTGTTTGCAGACTGAGTTGAGGGCTCCCCAGGCGTTCTGTGTCCTAAGAAGCCTTTCATTTCTGACATGGTCAGGAGGGGTAAAAAGAACAGGTTACCAATTCCAACCTGCCCCCCGGGACTGGGGAGAGGACACAGGGTATGGAAGTGCTTGTTGTGCAGAAGACGATGATATGGTCGGATGCTGTTAAACATGTCAGCAGTTGTGCAGGCAATTCCACCTCACGTGGTTGGAAGACTCTAAAGCTGTATTGGCAAAAACTTGTTTGCCTTAAAACCTGATGCAGAGCACCCCGGTTCTTTGGTTCCTGTTTCTAACGTCGCTCCCTTATGTTCCAGGAGGTGAAACAGGAGATAAATCAAAGGCTGACGCTTAGTGATTTCCTTATCAAGCCCATTCAAAGAATAACAAAGTATCAATTGCTCCTCAAGGTAAGAGAGCTATGAGCGGGGTCAGGACCCAGAGGAGGGTCTTCACAGGCTCTGAGTGAGCACGTCAGTTTGAGGTTCTGTCTCCACCACACTTCTGCTGTGGGCTAGTGGCGGGTGCACGTGGGCTTTTATCTGGTCTGTGGGTTACTTGTGTCAGGTTTGCCTCCAGATAAATTGCATGGCTCCTGTTCCTGCCTTGAAGGTTGGTGGTTCTTTTTTTTCAACTCACTATCTTACTTTGTCATCATCACTGACCTGGTACCTTTAAAAAACAAAAAAATAAGAAGAGCGTAAAATCAGAGTGGAATAAAGGGGAGTCAAGGAAAGGCTCTAGAAACCTTAAATTAGTAAAACCTAAAATTCAATCATATTTTCCTTTTTAAATGGTTTAATTTGATTTGTTTTACAGAAATATGGGGTAAATGGAAGAGATGTTTAACGTTCTTCCCTCCCTTCTCACAATCTGCCCTTCTTCTTTTCTCACTTTTTCTCTCCTCTCTTTCCCTCCCTCTCTCCCTTTTCTTATAGTTTTGAGTCTTTGAATTTTCTGGGGGTTTCTATATGTTATTATGTCCATTATGACTCATAACTTCATATCTCAGCTACTACAAAGTATTGCCATTTCTGTTGGGAAAGAAAGTCTTCTGGGTGTTTTCATGGTTTTTATAATGGTAGGTTTTTTATAGTGCTCTGGCTGTTTTCCTAACTGATTTCATCTTCCTCACACCCTTCCCTGCTTCCCGGACTTGCTAGGACTTCCTGAGATACAGCGAGAAGGCTGGTTTGGAGTGTTCAGATATCGAGGTGAGTTTTCTGCTTGTAATGCTGACTCTTCTTAGGGACAATATCCTGTCTCTAAAGGGGAAAGATTGTCTCTGGACAACTGAGAGTCCAGGCTGACTTCTCTAAGACAGCAAGAGCCCCTTGCCCTTGGCAAGATGAAGAGTGGTGAATACTGATGAACACGCTGAGTGTTTTTCTAGAACTGGAGAACTCTGCCCTCGGCCAGACCAGAGCTTAGCCCCGCTGGTGTTTTCTTTGTGGTGCCCAGGGACATGTAGTGGGAAAAGATGATATTCAAGCCCTCTAACATCCTTCAGAGACTGGGTGTTTCAATGTGTAATTTTATCTACGAATCCAGGTACTGTTTGAGTGTAACAAAAAAGGATTCTGTTTTCACTTCCTTCCCCACCCCCAAGGATTACTCCCTAAGTGAAGACTTTTGAGACAGTGTCACCATGGGGATTATTTTAAGCCAGAGAGACTACAGACCATTCTGGCAGGTTATTTTAGGTTAAAACCTCTACTATTTCACAGTCCAGGCTACACTGTGCTTGGGCAGCTAGGAAACAACAGAGAGGAGAAAGGACATACTAGAAGGGATGCAAGTTGAAAAATAAAAGCGGGAAGGTAGGAAAAGGATGGGCTGGGTAGCATTCTCCCTACGTGTAGTCACTGATTCACATGGAGCACCTGCACTGATGCCCAGCACCCCTGTACCTAGGGCAGACAGTGCCACACTCCTCTGAGCAGCCGGGATCAGTGTTCTTTCCTAGAATCAAGGAGCCACCGGGAGGTCCCTGTCTTCCAGCATGGAATTGCCTTGAGCTTCTTGCCCTGGTGCTATTCCCCTTCCTGAGCTGTTATTCTTCTTTCCCCACAGAAAGCAGTGGAGTTAATGTGCCTTGTTCCGAAACGCTGCAATGACATGATGAATCTGGGACGCTTGCAGGGCTTTGAGGTGAGCCTGTAAGAATGCTCCGGAGCTCTCTCTGCTGGACAGCAGGAGCCCAGGCCATGAGCCGCCTTCCCTTTGAAGCCCTGTGCCTGCTTCCTCTGCCTTTTTCTCTCGCCATCCACTCCTTTGTGCCCATGCTTTTCTGGTTCACAGGTCTGGAAGATGCATCTGTTTACAATAGCCAGGAGAAGGGCAGCCGTAGGAAGTTACAGAGCAGTCAGCCCTACTGGATTCGAGGGGGTTAGAAAGACCCAACATCTTTATATCTGTTGACCTAGCAGTGACCTCTTTACTCCTCTTTCTTACTTGAGAAGTGCTGGGGTAGGAGGGAGAATAGGGCTGTGATGGAAGTAGACCCAGAGGGAAAGTGGAACTTTTTTTTTTTTTTTGAGAGATGGTTCCAATAAACAGGTCTATGGAATGGCTGGCTTTTTAGTTTAACTGAATGTTTAGAGCTCTAAAACATCACAGGGCGCATTTCTTTTCTTTGAAGAAGACAATCAAGGCTTAGGAGAAACAGCTAGAAGTCTCCAGGATTTTGGTTTTAGTGAATGTATTAGTTTTCTAGGGCTGCCAACACAAAGAACCACAGACTGGGTGACTTACAGCAGACATGTGTCATCTGATATTTCTATAAACTGTAAATCCAAAATCAAGGTATAGGCAAGAGTGGTTCCTTCCAAGGGCTGTGAGGAAAGGGTCTGTCAGGCATGTCTCTGTGGCGTATGGAGGCCGTCTTCATGTTCACGTGGCATTTTTCCTGTATCTTCACATCATCGTTCCTCTGTACACATCTCTGTGTCCAAACTTCCTCCTTTTATAAGGACACCAGTCATACTCGATCAGGGATCTCCATAATGACCTCACTCTAACCTGATCCCCTTCGTAAGGCCTCTATATCCCAGTAAGGTCACGTTCTGAAGTATGGGCCTAAGACTTCAACTTATGAATTGGAGGAGGATGCACTTCAACCCATAACAGTGACTCTTTGAAGAACAAATGGACTTTTCTAAATTAAACCTAATAATGGCTGTTAGTTTCTATCCAAACCTCATCTATTAACTAAACATACTCTGTTTTGAATATTAATATGATAAAAAATTGAAACTGACACAGCTATTGACTGGTATGTAGTCATTGTTGAGCTCCTTAGAGAAAGATGTGAATCTTCTAGTCCTTTTTCCCAGTAATCTTGCGACTTAAGATTTCATTATTCTTTTCTGGAGAAAAGGGTTTCTGGAAGTTGAGATAATTGAGAAATAATAACCTTTTTTTTTATGTCTGGCCAACTAGAAGAGATAGAATAGAATAGATATAAGGCAGACTAGTACATAAGTAAATTTAGAAGATGCTGTATTCAAGTTTTAGGTTGTTGAGTTGGATTCATGGTATTTTTGAGTCAAATTCTTTTGCCTTCCTTGCCTTTCCAGGCCATCCTGCTGTCCCTGTCTGATTTCCATTGGGTTTTGTTGTGATCAGGAAGTATGTAGAAGGTCTTCTTTGCTGTTCGTTTCATTTGTATAGGTTCCCAGTTCTCCATGGTAGACCCATGGCATGAGGGTAAGCAGGATGACACAGCAGAAACATACCCCGAGTTCTTACACAGTGTTTTTTGAGTCGTACCAGATCACATTTTATACTTTTTCCCTTTGAGCTATGTCAGGCCTGAGGCTATTCTGAACAAGTCACGTAATTCCTTTTGCCCTTAAACCTTGATGGTTCCCAAGTTTTCTGAGCAGAGTTTGGCCTGACTTTCTCTTGCTGTTTGGATGAGCTAACCACTGACGGAAGGAACAGCATTTCATTGTGCTGTCTGACTCAAGTTAGACTTCACAGGAACGGTGATGTGTGTGTGTCATGAAAGGCCACACATAGCAGTGGGCATTATTTTCTCGTTTAAATCAAGTACCACCAACTCATTTTTTCATCAAGCCCCAGAGAATCTGCTTTGCATTCCTTCAGCTAATGGGGAAAGACCATGAACATACCTCCATTCCTTCTGAAATCCATGGCTCTGGGCCAGGGGGAAGGTAGCTCCTTCACTTAGATTCCCTCCCTTTTAAATCCCCTAGCTTTCCCTTTAGCATTGGTAGGGCTATAACTCATGGGTCAGGCTCTTATGTAATATTAATAGAGCTTTTAGAGCTTTCCTGGCTAGCAGGTCACTGGCTTAATATTAACTTTGGAGCAGGGTAGAGATAAGCCTGTTTGGCCGCTGACCTTGACAGTAAGGAACCATGATCCAAGCAGAGGGCAGGTGTTTCTCAGGAACACGAAAGAAAAATGACCCATGTGCTGGGTAATGTTTGGAATATGGCATCACGTGCAGAAATTGGCCCGCATTGCCACTAAAGGGCAAAAGTCATCACCTGAGAGAGCATAGTACAGAGGAGGCCCTCTGGCTGCTGGCTCAGATGTCAGCGTCTTGTTGCAGAACAGTAGAAAAAGCATGGCTCTCTGATAGCATCGGTGAAGACTTGCACGGTCAGTCCATATTCCCTTTGAAGACATGCAGGTATCTCTGAAAATCTGGTTAGAAACTGGCAAACCAAATAGGCTCCATCTTCAAAGCTCGGTGTCAAGTGGCCTGGTAGCATTTTAAGGAAGATCACAGGACCCAGAAAAATATCTGCCAGCTTACAAAATATGGATACCTATCTCTGATACCCCAACTTTACCTATTGATCTATGGCAGGAGACTAAGACTTCAGAATTTCCCCATTCTGAAATAATAGAAGATAAGAGAAGCCCAATTAATCAGATTATTTGTGGTCCTGCCTACATCACTTCTCTTGGTCATGGTGGTTTCTGGGTTCATGGCCATGAGAGTACTCCAGGTCTTTGGTCCCTGCTGCAGGGGAGCCGGGCGGGCATGGTTCTTGGAGCTCCAAGGACGGAAAGGCCACTTCTAGCTCCAGGTTGCACCTGCTTTCTGTTTTCCTTCTAATAATAATAATTAAAAAAAAAAAAACCCATGAAGGGCAGGATGATATCTGAACATCTTTTAGCTAAGAATTTTACTTACCTTCCTTCTGGCATTTTCCTGGAGCTGCTTCTTAGTGGTTCCATAGCTGCTTTTCGCGTTCCCTCCAGGGCCTTTGTGCCTGCCCTAGATGAGTAGGTGGGTCCTAATCCAGTCTCTTAATAGAGCCCTGAGGCTTTCGGTATCTGGTCTGCTGTCCATGCCCCCAGAGGAGGGAATCTGTGGACCCAGAAGGCCAGGGCCGGCTCCTTGTTTTTCAGCTGCTTTACGCCAGCGCTTCTTTCCACCAGGGCACCCTGACCGCTCAGGGGAAGCTGCTGCAGCAGGACACATTCTACGTGATTGAGCTGGATGCAGGCATGCAGTCCCGGACCAAGGAGAGGCGTGTGTTCCTCTTCGAGCAAATCGTCATCTTCAGTGAACTGCTCAGGAAGGGATCCCTCACCCCGGGCTACATGTTCAAAAGGAGCATCAAGGTGAGGATCCAGTTGGGACGAGAAAGGAGAAGGAAGAGCCAAATTTGGGGGAGCTGCTTTCCTATGACAGGGGTACTGGATTGAGCCAGGATCCAGAACAACGAAGATCTTTTAGCCTAAGAACCTTCTGGCATGAAGGTTGAACATCCGTGAGAAAAAGTGATAGGCTGAGTGCCAATATCTAGTAGAATCCTGCAGGTTCTCCAGGATCATGTCATTTACTCAAAGATAGAAACCAAAGTAGTTAGCTATTAGATCCAGGGCAAAATTTTGGAAACATCTCTTGAAATAAAAACTCTGAAGAACTGTAATACGTTGTTGATTTTTATTAAACCACTTAAATATGAAAAGGGTCAATTGGTTATCTTCCAGATGAATTACTTGGTCCTGGAGGAAAACGTGGACAATGACCCCTGCAAATTCGCACTCATGAATAGGGAGACTTCGGAGAGGGTCATTCTGCAAGCCGCCAATTCTGACATCCAACAGGCCTGGGTACGGGACATCAATCAAGTCTTAGAAACACAGCGAGACTTCTTAAATGGTGGGTACTGAGCCTGACTTCTAGCAGACCTGTTTTAGGGTACCCCATGCCTCTGAACTTCCTTGGTTCTGGGCTCATGGGGAGTTATGAGCCCAGATCACATTTGACATGGACTCCAACTTCATAATTTTTAGAAACACTTTGTTTAGAATTTTTCTGAACCTGAATATACAAGTAGAACAGATGGAGCATTATAAAAAGCCCCATCTTTCCAAAAGAAAGGATATTCTCTTATAGCCTACGCAGAAGGCATATACCTATGGCCACCACTAGCTGATAATAATTGGAGCAAAAGTCCGAGATGGGCATATCTTCTTTCTCTTAGGGGCTACCAGTGACATGTGTCTTCCCGTTTGGTGGCTAATGACTGGTATTCTCACAAGTTCTCTTGTATTATCTAGAGATACCTAGGAGTTAGGAAGATCAGTTCAAATCCCCTATCTGCTCCCAACAGTGTGAGTACCCGGATAAGTCATCTTGCTGGCCAACCTTAGCCCTTTCAAATGAGAGATGATTACACTCTAAATTTCAGTAATTTCTTGAAACTTCACAGAACAAATTGACGAATACGCAGAGAATGTAGCTCTCTGTGGACGCTGCAGGAGTCTCTTAATGGCCTCTTTGAGCTAAAATGAAGAGGATTTGCTACCTTATTTACATTTCTTTGTTTTTCCTGCTGTGAATTTTTCATATCCAGCGTGGCGTGTGAAAGTAAGTGTCATTGTAAACTAGTGCTGATCTGCTGGGTTGAGCTGAGAAGTCTCTCTCAGCAGAAATGGAGCTTGAAGTTGAAGGCAAAATGTGACCAATAACAAAGTAAACCTGGAGACTCAGCAAGCACATAGGCCTGTACACACACACACACAGACACGCACAGGCCCACTCTACTCTGTCACCTCTTCTTGCCAGGACTAGAATCTGGACTCTTTTCAAAAGATGCAAATACGGCATTTATTGGATGTCTAGCATGGACCTGAATGTATGGGGGGAAATTAAAGATAACGTACTAGTCGAGGACCTTGGCAAGTCGGAACATTTCTCTGGGCCTCGGTTGGCTCATTCTGTGGAAAGGAGAAACGATGTACTCTGCCCATGCCAGCATGCGCCGTGGTGTGCCAGAGGTGCTGGAAGTAGGAAAACATGGCACACCTCCCTACGGCGTCAGTTTTACTCCATGATAAGAGATTTAACACATCGTGTTTATTTAAAAAAAAAAATTATATAGCAGGATGCCATGACTTTTTAAGTTAGAACATGAGACCTTAAAGTAATTTCACACTTACAGAGAGTATTTTTAAATGATGCCCCCTGCTCCTCCATGGCGTAGATAGCTTGGTTAAAAATAAATAAATAAATAAATAAATAAATAAATAAATAAATAAATAAATAAATAAAAAAAATAAAATAAAAATAAAATAAAATAAATAAAAAACAAACTAGACTAAGTGACCTACCTCTAAGGTTCTTTCTCCTTCTAAAAGTCTAAAATTAAGTACCGGGCCAGTCCTGAGAGATAGTAATGAAAGTTGTGTATAGTTTATGGTGTCTGAATGGACACTTCAGAATTAATGTTTGTGTTAATAAAATAATCTTATGCCAAAATATGTGCATATATAAAATACATTCATTAAATTGCATTCTGTTAGTAATTTCTGATAGATTCTAAGCTGGAATGAGCTTTTTAAGTTCATCAATTTAGGACAAAAGAAAAATAAGGTAGGACAATAAATTGAAACCAGAAATAACCAACAATAATGGTCCTCATATATTGAATCCTTGCTCTGTGCCAGGCACTATGCAAAACATTTCACATTATTATCATTCTATATTTTTCAGGTGAGGAAAAGATTTCAGATAGGTTTAAGAAACTTGTCCAAGATCTAAAGACAGTATGTGATAGAACAAAGACCTGATTCCAGAACTGTATAACTTAAAATTAGGCTCTTCACCATAAAACTGCAGTATAGTTGCTAGTGGTAGAGCACAGTTATCTGTGAGCTCCCTAGCAAACGAAGGAAGGAAGGAAGGAAGGAAGGAAGGAAGGAGGAGGAAGGAGGAAGGAAGGAAGGAAGGAAGGAAGGAAGGAAGGAAGGAGGAAGGAAGGAAAGAGATAGGGAGGAGGGAGGGAAGGAGAGAGGGAGAGAGAGGATCAGGCATGAGACACTGTATCCATCAGCTGTGAACAAACCCTGTGAGAAGATATATGGTTTTCCTGATCTTAAGACCTAAATTTTGCAAATTGAGGCTGGTGGAAGAATAGATCTCTTTGTGTAGCTTATTTAGAAAGACATACTATTTTCAAACACATTAGCACAGTTGGTCCATATAATCAGATAGTACCTCAATTTTATGGGACAAGGTCTGCTTCCCAAATTTTCACTATCTACTTAAAACTTGGAACTGCATTTCTTTGAGCATAGTCGATGGTTCAGACTTTTACATAGTTCCAAGAGAACTTTCTCCTAATTTTAGTGAATTTTAGAGCTATTACGGTACAAATTATCAATGCCTAAATATTTAATGCCTACAGAACACTCTCCAGAGAAAGGGCTGAGCTCCAGCAGGAGCCTGTTCTATACTTTGACACACTCAAGAGAAAAGGATGTGATGATGGACCAGGGCCAGGCTTTTACTTACAGAGACATGTGCAGGCATCTCAAAGTCCATCTTTCCCTCCTTAAATAGAATAAAGTATGACCCTATGTTGAGTCCTATTGAGGTACATGCTGATCACTATAGAAATATCCTTATAATTGAAAGTTTTCTGGGCACCAACTGTTAACCCACTTAAATATGTTACAGTGAATACTGATAAAAATGACATAATCAGGCCAGCCCTTGAAGTCATTATTACTGAATTTGACCTGAATGCTTTTGCCTGGCTGTACCTCTTTAGGATTCAGACCTTGCAACTTTGTTATCCCAAACTTAGTAAAACAAAGCTCACATCTTTCCTTTCAAATCAGCTTTTCCTCTGTCTCCTTGACAGCCATTCTCCCAGTCCCAAACCTGAGTGACCCTTGATTCTTGCTGCCTTTTCACATCTAGGCTCTGTCATTGTCTAGTCTTCCTTCGGTACACTTGCCACACCAAATCCCTTCTACATTATCACTGGCTCTGCTCTGGTTAGGCAATAATAGATCTTGTTATTATCTCATGGCTTCTGAATCAGCTTGTCCAATCTCTTCTCCCAACTGCTACAAGGTTAATGTTCTTCAAATGTGTCTCTGCTGATAGAATCTGAATTTAAAACGTTCAAGTTCATTAAACCCAATCGCTTTCGTGATCGTCAGAATTAAATCCAGACTCATTAGCCTTGGCAGAAAGATCTGTCACACTATGGCACCTCCAACCTTCCCTACCTGTCTCACGTCTCCTTCATCCATGAACACCCATGGCTCTGTGCTCTAGGTAATCCGACTCCATCCTGTTCCCCAGACACACTTCATACTCGCTTCCTTCCTACAGAATCTTAGAGCTGGCTCTCTTCCGAAGTTCTTTATTGCCACCACCTGTACATGTACACCAACACACACTCATACTACAGAGCCCTCTCTCCTTTTTTACAACACTCTGTACCCTACGTATGGTACCATTTTTTTTCATTATTTGGGTAGGTTTTTTAGTTCTCACAGTAGATTACAAATTCCTTACAAACAAGGTAGTGTCTTCCTCGTGTATCCCCATTATGCCTGGCACAGAGCTTGTACCTAAGAAGCCTCTAAATCTGTGGGATTCCCAAAGCTTAGAGTAACTCTCCGCTCTTATCCTGCAGCGCTGCAGTCACCCATTGAGTATCAGCGGAAGGAAAGGAGCACAGCCGTGATGAGGTCCCAGCCTACCAGGGCTCCCCAAGCCAGCCCCAGGCCCTACTCCTCTGTCCCTGTGGGCTCTGAGAAGCCCCCAAAAGGCTCCAGCTATAACCCGCCTCTGCCACCCCTAAAGATATCTACCTCCAATGGCAGTCCAGGGTTTGACTACCACCAGCCTGGGGACAAGTTTGAGGCCAGCAAGGTAAGTGACAGTCCATAACCCCACTCCTGAACATTCTGAGGGCACAGCCCTCGGAGCTCACTTTGGGAAGCAGCGTCCTTTTATGCTGATCATTTGTCAGGAACAGCCCACTGGGTACAGCCTGGTCTCAGTTACTTCTCCTTCCTCCCCACAAATTGAGTGCGTCAGACTAGTTCCCTCTAGCGCAGATACCCCATTGTTGTTGCAGAGACTCTATACAAATATAAGATATTATTGTAGTAGCAATTATTTTTAAAAAGATGATTTTATCTAATTGAGTCGTTGTGGTGTAGATCATCTAAAAGTCAAAACTCTAGTGTCTGACATTTTAAAGAGATTGTCCTTTCAAATGATGAGCTGCTTAAGTGAGCTCACAGTTCTTCGCCATCCATTGGCTGATGTGACAAGGAGAGATTATTTCTCTGTGTGTGAATGAGGAAGCCAGTTTTGGATTAAACATTTATCCTAGATAATCTGTAATTCAAACATCACCATTAGGATAGCCATAGACTTAACTGTAGAGCAGTCTATGCAGTTATTTTAATCCTACAAGGTACTAGGAACAAGAGAACAAATGGGAAAAGTGCTAGATTAGGAGTCAGGTAATCTGGTTTTCATTCCAAATTCTGCAACTCCTTACTCTAGACCCTCAGCAAGTTAGTTAATCAGAATAGGTCTCAGTTTCTTCTAGACCTGAATGAGTCTGTTAATAGGAACATCTACATTTTAACCTATGTGTTCTGATTTTTATACTTTTATTCTTTTACCCAAATCATTAAATACTGACTTTTTAAAAAATGTATTGTTAACGTCTAAATTCAATTCTGTATTAGAGTAACTGTACCGATTTATTTCATCACATCACCTGGAAATGATTTTCTACCTGAAAAACCCCCTGCCCTTGTGAATGAGTTGAAGTCATATTGGCATTTTGTCAAACTTATTGAAGAATTTCTGGCTCTCACCATGCCCTGTGAGGCAGCCAGGCCTCCCTGGGAGTTACAGGTCTGCCTATAAGCAGCTTTCCTGGTGGGGAGTCATGTGAAAAGGCCACAGAGGCAGGACCCCTTGTGTTAATGACTGTAGGGGAAAGTGGAGGCGTTCTGTCCCCATAGGAGTTGGGTCAGGGTAGGTCATGACCTTGCCTTTGAATTGGGCAAATGTCTCATGGAGAGTCTGAATATAGAATAAGACCAATGCTTTTTCAAAAGAAAGGAAAAAAATGTATCAGAAGGTCTGTGTTCTTTCCACCCAGGGGTTACTACCCCTAACTTGACCTTTGCCCAGACCTCGCTGTGCTCAGGTACTCATGCATCCCTGTGCCAGGACGACACTCTTCCTTCCATTAGTCAGAGGATGCTGGCGGGAAGGTTGCATGCTAGGGATGGGCTTCCAGGTGGAAGGTGTGTTTATACCTTTACCTAGGCTGGGCAGTATCTCTATCTATTCACCCTTGATTATAATATTGTATGAAACAGAGTACATTTGTGAATGTAGTGTCATTACTCAGGATAATCTTCTGCCTGCTAGTGGAAGGTTGGGCTTTGACCCACACTGTAGGATACAGAGCAAACCTGTGTGAACCAGCCTTCTTGGTCTGTGTCCCTCTCGCCCTGTCTCCCAGCAGAGTGACCTGGGAGGCTGCAATGGGACCTCGTCCATGGCCGTGATCAAAGATTACTATGCACTGAAGGAGAATGAAATCTGTGTGAGCCAAGGTGAGGTGGTCCAGGTCCTTGCCGTCAACCAGCAGAACATGTGCCTGGTGTACCAGCCTGCCAGCGACCATTCCCCTGCGGCTGAGGGCTGGGTCCCAGGCAACATCCTGGCACCCCTCACCAAAGCCACGGCAGCAGCAGAAAATAGTGACGGGAGCATCAAGTAAGTGCCTCATTGGCTTCCCCGGGAGAGGAGTATGTGGATTTTTTAAAAAATTCAAAAACAAAGAACACAAAGTGCAAACACACGGTAGGGAATTACTGCTGCTTATTCTCGACAGTGCACCGGAACCAATGGTTGAGTGCTGGAACCACACACAGCATGGGGCATCCAGGCTGGATTATTTTGAATTTTTTTGTTGATGGTAGTGGCGGTGGTTTTTCTTTCCTTTTTGTTTATAATTTTGTGTTCATTTTCTCCCCTCTTTTCCTCCCCTCATTAAGAAAAGAACCCTACTGAAGCCCTAGGTGACAAAAGCATGCCTTTTCGTTGCTCCACTTGACCCATCACAGGATTCACTGGACTGGACGGCTATTTATATTGTATTAAATTACTGATCTCTATATATATATTTTTTTTGATTGACACCAAAAAATTACCTGAGCACAAATGCCAGACCTGTACAGGTCAGAGGCCCGCTGCTTCTCCCAGGAGAAAGGGGACTTTTTGGTTGTCTATGGCAATTCCGCTGTACAGACTGTACCTTTTTTTTTTTTTTAACTTCCCCCTCCCCTGTAACTTTAATATATGTTCATGGTAACTTGTAAGATATTTCTTTTCCTTATTTTGGCTGCGAAGACCCTTCCGAACACATTCCTGTATAAAGTATTTTGCACTATTTAAAGAAACCCGTATGGATGAAGTCAGGTTGTGCAATATAATGGAGAGTCACAATGTTCATCATTGTACCTGTAATGTAACTAATAATTTTAAATGTACTATTTTAAATATGTAAAATAAATTTTCACCATGAGCATGTTTTCATGAGGTTAAAGACTAGTTGACCCTTTTTCCCCATTTCACTCTTCTGGGACTTTTAAATGTGCAAATGTTTCTTCTTTTCTTTTCTTTCTTTTTTTTTTTTTCCTTTTCTTTCCTTTTTTGTATTTTAAGAGTTGGTTGAATACATTGGCAGTTTTTTCCTACACAGTCACGAAAGCTCCAACCCCAGCCTTTCTTTCTAAAGCCCCTAGTGGTTTCTCTTACCCCTGAGATGAGAAATGATGCAGATTGGATGCTGCCCAACTGGGTGACCTTGAAGTGCTGACGTAAATTAATGACTAGAGTCCAAGGCAGTGTTTGGCTTGCATTCCCCACAGCTTTCCACACCGGTGGTCATCCATGACAGCTAAAAGGAGCTCCCATAAGAGATATGAGCAGGGTCACCAACAGAACTGTACTTCTCTGGCCCTTTCTGTAGGGCCAGAGACTAGCAAGGGGCTAGGGACCACTGACCTCATTCTGGCCTTTCTAGGTAACTGCAGGCCCAACTGGAACTCTGTAGTGGCCCCTAGCATGCAAATAGGCCCAATTCATTTTATTCTGAAGACACTAGACTTTGGTGCCCTTTAAGAAGCCTTGAGAATAAAGGCCCTCAAAGTATCGGAGTTCTTATTAATCAGTGTCTTTATAGAGCTAAGTCATAATGATTTGTGATCGAATTATCCAGGCACTGAGCACATCATCCTCCTCACCTTTGTCTTTTGGTCACTTTTTCACACCTTTTATGGAAGAGAAGGTCAAAGAGGTATCAGACTGGATGTGAAAGAACAGATTTAAAATATAAATTGGTCATTTTGGTTCCTTATCAGCTGTTCTTGCACAAGGGTTGGTGGGGATGTGGAGCAAAGCAACTGATTAAAAGTGGTTGCCATTTATCAGTGAAGGACACTCACTGTACCTTCTCCAGGGCTTGAGATGATCACAGAGGTCAGAGTTGAATAAATGTCCCTGAAACCGTGTTTGTATGAGTCCCCGGCTGTGGCCAAGAGATGGAAGCTCCCCAAACCATGATGATGAGTTCTTCTGGGAAGAAGAATATGAAATTAAACCTGTCTTGCCACTTGTTCTACTCAGTCTTCCTTCCAAACATTATGACATTTCTAGTTTCTCACCAAGCATACTGAATGACCTAGAGGGTTGTAATAAACATAGGAACACACTCCCACACTCACACACGTACACTGTGCTGTCTGCCCTGAGAGTCTTCAGCGGGGAGCTCCCTGACTCAAGATGTTCTCAGAAGGAGCTAAAGACATGGATTTGGGGGTGAAGATATAAGATGAAAGTTGAAGTTAACCAAGTGGTGTCATCTTAGATTAGCTTCCGTGACTGGTTCTCACTCAGCTACAGCAAGTGGAACGAGGAGGTGGTATCCAGACAGTCCCAAAGAGTCTGCCTATTTAGGAGCTACAAGAGAAGGTCTAGCCAAGAGATTCTTGCCTCTTAAAGAAGCCCACTTTCCCAAAAAATTTGAGAACATGACTATGATTGCCCCTGCCTACTGAGAAGGTTTGTTGTTGACCATGTGTGTTAGTGATAAATGTTTTTGGAACACCTTCCTCAGAACATCCTAAAATCCCTGACATGTGTGGAATTTTATGGAGGGGATGCTATACATTTTGGAGTATTCTTCTTCCTCCTTAATCTCATATGTCTCTCTCTCTTTTCTCTCCTTTAACAAAGGCTCGTTTTATTGAATCCTGCCTGCATAGGCCTAAATTTGACAAGGAGACACTTCAGGGAAGCCAACCTTTCTTACTCCAGACAATAATAGAGTTTCATCCAAACTCTGTGACCGCACCTGAAATTCATGATGACTGTGCAGGGTCACTGATGCTGTGTGTGACTTGACTTTTGGTGTCTTTGTCTTTGAGTCCTAACATATCAAGAGCTCTGCTCTGAGCTTCTCTTTACAGGTCTGTGAAGAAGTAGCTCCCAACCCTCTCGTGGGAAGAAGGAAGTTAGAATAGTGTGAAAGGGTGCTGCCACCCTCACCTCCCTGAGAGCACATATCATCTCCCAAGAGGAAAACTCTAGGACCTCTTAATGGTTGACAGAGCCCTATATTCACAAACACTGAGCGATGTGGAGAGCATACACCAAAAAATTTTTTAGCCTAAAATGTCCAGATAAATCAGTGGTGCTTAACTATTTATTCAGTCAAATGCCCCAGAAAATCTTATTTGTGCCACAGTGTTTGGGAATGAGTACAGCTCAAATGTAAAGAATGAAATAGAAACCTCAAAATCATCCTTTTGGATCTTTATATATATGGTACTGGGAAAGTGCCAGTAGCTTATGTACTATAGAATATAATTCTTGTATCATTCCTATTTTCCCCCACTCCCCTAACCCTCCCATCCGTCCATCTGGCTTTGTTCTTCCCCTATCCATCATACCCTTCAGGAAGGGTATTCTGCAGTCCTGTGAGGCCTCATCAGTATGATATAAAAACTTCCCTTGGTAGAATTTAATAGCCCCGCACTCATATTTTTCTTAAATGCTGCAGTCAACCTTGCACATCTATCAGGTGAGGTCAAAGTTCATTCTCACTCACTTCCGGTTTGAGGTGCAGTCAGCTGCCTGCCACCACAGTAGCTGGCATACAGGTTTGGGGCCTCTGAAGCTGGGCATGACTGGAGCACCTCGCCTACCGACTCACCCAGGGGTGGCAAACCCACCCACCGCCTCACTCTGCCCTGACCTACCATTTTGATTGGTACATTTTTTGGTACAACAGGAAGTCATGTTCATGGCATACTCTACGCATGAGAAAGCGGGCGGAAGTGGAGAACACGGGTAAAAATGAAGCCACAGGGCCTCGTAAACCCAAGGATATTCTGGGCAACAAAGTCTCTGTTAAAGTGAGTAGGTATTCCGGAGCTGTGTCCCACCTCTCATCTATTCCCACCCTGCAGCATTCTCAAGAGGCAATCTGGGTGGATGGGGATTTTTTTTCTCTCAGTACGGGGACCAGAGGGGAAGTAGTTTAACAGGATTTTGCATGCAAGATCGATTTATTTTTTATTTTTTATTTCTCCTGGCAACTTCGATTCAAATAAGTAAGTATCTCCTTTTTTTCTTTTATACATTTATATTGTGCAGATGTTTTATAGCAAAATTATCTGCAGCATTATTCTGTTAGAAATGCAAGGTGCTTGATTCATACAGAATTTCTCCAAGCTGCCCATTCAGTATCCTAGGGTTTGAAAATACATGCAGAGTAAAGAGATCAGGGATGCTTTCCAAACCCTCAACTCTATGAAATCTGAGGTTTGGAACTTAAGGCAGTGTGTCCTTGATAAAGCTTCATTTCTTTTCCCCAGAATTCAGACATGACCTTCAGGCCTGTGCATGGCAGGGGAGGGAGGCACATTGGTGAAGCCCAAGTTACTGCTTTGTGATAACCCACCTGTTACTCTGAACTCACTGATTCTAAGGTTCAGTAGACCTTTGTTGCCCCCTCCCCATCTTGAAATAATGTGATCTGTTTTCTTTACCTTGGACCCTCTGAAAAGATCGGCCTTTGGACAATGGAAATTAAACTGCTGATGTTTAATTGTGTTCTGAGGCATGGTTATCTATCTACCTGGCACATTTTTTCCCCCTTCCTAAGCAAAATAAGAACAACTGAAACCCATTCTAATGTCCTTCTTGGGGAAAAGAAATTGTATTCTCTCCTTCACCTTCATCTGGGAAGGCCACCCTCACAGAGGACCACAGTTCAAATTTGACAGCACTCATGCTTCATTTGGTTGCTTCCATTGCTATTTCCTGTGAGATGAGCGGCTGTACGTGATCCCAGCCTCACTCAGCTCCTGAAAAGAGCATGCTGCCACCCTTGGTGACCTGCACCCCCACCTTAAAAGCACCTGGTTTTCTCTCTGCCCGACTTCCCATTGCCCACGCTTCTCCGAAGTTCTTGCTCTCTAGCAAAAGCTGCCTTTGTTCTAACTGTGTTCTCTTTCTTCCCCCTTCCTCATGCTGCCCATCAAGGAGACGAACAGTTCCGAGGAGTCAGAGTGTGATGATCTTGACCCTAATACTAGCATGGAGGTAGAAGCAGCTATTGTTGTCCTATTTCCTACAATGATTGTCTTTTTCAATGTGTTCTGTGACAGCGACCTTACTAAAGTGACCAGCCAGCTAAGGTTAAATTGTTATGTCAGGGCATCTCTGGGGTTCCATCCCAACTTACAAACAAACAAACAAACAAACTTAGTTCAGTTCAATTTTGATAGAAAATTCTACCTAGATATATTTTTAAAAACACACTCTGCTTCTCTTGAATGTTTGCTTAATATTTTCTTATTTGGCAGATTTGGTTTTATGCAGAAGATATCTCACTTCATTAATAAAAACTTAGAACACATTTTTTCTTTGATGGAAAACAGCATCATAAAGAGTTATTGGTCCCCAGCTACAAGAGAAGAACCCATTAGTTTTTGTCTTCTCCGCTTTCATTTCTCCCTCTTCCCTTTTCCCGCTTTCTCTCCCATGTATCCTTTGTATGTGGTTCTTCTACTGCACCTAATCCTTCCTCAAGATTCCAGCAAAATCATGGTTTTAAGTATGGTTTTCTGGAGACCTTGCACTCGTCACTGTGTATAGCTGGCTGATAGCAAATAAGGAGCAATTGCAGTAACCCCAGAACCTACCTTTGCCCAGCCTCCAGGGCTCCTGGGCAGCGGCTGCGCCCACTGTGGGGAAAAAGAAGCTCTGGGGATTGCCTCCCTCCCAGAAAATGAGCAGAGCCTCTCCAGAGACGGGGAGACTGAAACGCTGCCTGGGACCTTTCTCTCACTCGGGATGACAGGGATGGGAGTGGAACTAACACCTCCACCAGCAAGAACACCGAATCGACTTTGAACTCTTTCTATGCTAGAAACTGGGGTTATAGAAACAGGATTCTTCCATGGCTTACAACTGAGTGACACCATTCAAATTTATGGACCCTAGGGAATTTGAGCAAACTTGGAGCTGGCATTCCCTGCTGTTTTGTCTTTCAGAGTTAATCAAAATTTTTTCTACAATCTGTGCCTCCACTTCAGTAAAGGATAAAAGTTTAGAGATTTCCTCCAAGCACAAAATAGAGAATTTAAAATTCTTGTCTTTTTATAGCCCTAAGCTAATACTTAACGAAATAGATTTTTATTGTCTTATTCTAATTTGACCTAATCCCAAAGAAACCACCATATTATGACAACCACCACAAAACCCAAGAAAGACCATGCAGCCCAAGATGGGGTAAGTCAACTGGGGAAGATGCCAATAGAGTTGAATCAGGCCAGAGACAAGTGGTTGAAAGTAGGAGTTCTGCCAGGATAAAATAGTCCCCTGTGGATGTGGGTATTGCCACAGAGCTAAATCTGGCAGGCGTGGGGCAGTGCAGTGCTCCACTGTGGGAGGAATTGGATACTGCATTTGTAGCCTAAATGTATCGTCGAGAAAGAGGAACTGGGGGAAATTTCTGGCTCTGCTTTCTTGCGTTTCATAGGATAGGCACTGGCTCCTGTGGAGCCCACACCTGTCAGCTTGTAGATGCCTAGTGGACTCTATCTCCAGCTTAAGTGTTGCTGGCATGTATCAGAGATATCATTTGCAAGTGGAGGAAGGCCAGGCGGTGGGGGAGTGGGGGTGGGAAAGCTAGGTATCTGTGTTCCAGAAGGTAATTTGGGACCTTTTTCAGCTTTAGTGGACCCAGGGAAGAGAGTGACTTTCCCACTCTGCTCTTTAAAGGAAGAAGTGGGCACGAGGTGTTGGGGGACACACACAGAGGTTAACTGAGGCAATCAGATGCTCTTCTCCATTTAGATAAGCAAAAGTGTGTATGTGTTCACATACACACACACACACACACACACACACACACACACACGCCTTAACCCTGCTTTGTGAATTGCACACATTTCTAAGGTTTGTATTCGTCCAAGGCTTGCACCTTTGCATGGCCTGAGTGCGATGGGTCCCGGGGAGGGCCTATGGGGTACATAAGCAAGGGCATTAGGATGTCAATGCTGAACAGACGAAAGCCAAAAATGGTGTTGGCGCATGTCTGAAACATTTTCAGTCACAATAGCTGAGGCAGAAATTTCCATTAACTGGAACTCTCAGGGGTCATGTGGTTGGAAACTGCAAATATTCTGGTTAACCCAGGGTTTCTGGAGTAGGAGTGTGTGCAGCCCTTACATATTCCATATGGATTCTTCTAAGCATCAGCGAGCTCTTCTGCACTGTGTTGTCCTCTTAAAATTAACTCTGAGCACATAAGTATGTGCAGAGGAAAAACAAGCATCTTGGCACTGCTACGTTAGTATTTTCAAACACAAATAAGATAAAGTCAACCTGTTAAATGTGAGTTAAGAATGTTCTTAAGAGGTAGGTAAGTAGAACTTTATTGCAAAGTCCATTGCAAAAGAAAGTGGCCAGGGGTACACGGGAAGAAAGCTATATCTTAACGATGTGGCTTGAGAAGCAGATGAGGACCACCTCTTGAAGCCCTCTCACTGCTAAAATGATAGCTTCAGGCATTGTTACCACCAGACTGGCCCCCAACCTCACTCCAGTCTTCTAAAGCTGATTACTGTAATGGGTGTTGTCCCTTTGGGAACATATGCCTTGTGCCCTACTGAGCTGGACTGCAACTCCTGTGGCCTGCACTATAAGCCCCTGTGCCTGGAACCCAGCTGACATCACGGCCCATGCACCCTGTGCACCACTTGATGCTAGGTCTCCGAATAATAAGTCCTACCCTGCTGACTGCCTGATGCCAGCCCTCTGATTCCATTCCTGGCTATGCATAGGCTCTTACCTCCACCTCCACGTGAATATCATTACCCAAACATTCTTTCATTTTTCTCATTTGGTGAATTGAAGGGTTCCTATAAGGAGCAGTTTCCTGAGGTCTTTGCTTGCACACCAGCTGCTTGCTATCCTGAGGGCTGCCATATGTCCTACCATATGGTTTTAGGGAGCTATATCGGCACATCCTTGGAAGCTAATTAAGAGGAAAGTAGTTTACCTTGAATCCTAGGAATCTGATTTGCAAAGCTTTCCAGACTGCCCAGTTATCTAAAGGAAGCAGTTTTGCTCCAAGATTCACATCCTTTTTGCTTCCCCTGTAGGGACACACTTGTGAATGTTGTTAAGTACACCCCCTGCTCCCTGCTCCCAGCACCACCAGTGGCTGTAAGATTGGCTCTGGGCCTGTGCAGTCCCCTGGGCCTAGCACCCCTTCTCTCCTGCTGATCTGTGACCACACGTCAGAGAGAACTGGTCGAAATATGACAAGGACCTGTCCATAGTTCAGCTTACTTCTTTACCTTGCTCTGATTACACTTTGGGAGCAGGAGCAGAGGGGGATGTTATAGGTAGAGAAATGTATCTATGTGGAGCAAGAGTCAAATCAGTCCTAAAACCAAAGACGAGGCTGTCTTGGAAACAAGTTAATATTAATTCATTTTTCCAGTACAGCTTAGACTGCTGATTCCTTTTATTGACAAGGAGCATAGATGTGTGTTGGTGGGCTGAGCACCTTATGCCATTTGCCAGCTTCTCAGTCCTACCTCTGCCCCTGCACTGATGCCCGGCTGGAGCCAGGGCTCTGGGCTCAAGGCTTAGCATCTGCCCTCTGAGCCATGCCCATCTCTGGGAAGTCTAGGTCCTTTCTGAGCTGTCTTGGATTTCTCTGAGGGTCCAGGCTAGACAGGTTCCCACACCCATGCCATCTCTGAAAGTTGTCTGAGGACTGCGTTGATGCTTGGGTTTTGGACCTGTCCTCCAACCCCAGCACTGCCACTGGCCTGCATCGTACGCTGGAGGAGGAAGGCCTGACCAACCTCCCAGACTTAGACCTTTATCCTCAGGGACGAGGATTCTCAGCCTGGCTTCTAGGTGAAGCCCAATTAATTAAATGCATCTTAGCTTTTTTAAATGCCCAGTACCACTTTTAGAAGTGAGGCAATCCATCAGAGTCAGAAGGTGTCAAGAGTCCAGAAGGACTTCCTCTCTGCCCCAGCCACTTAACATGGGGCATGACTAAATGCCAACATTACCCTTGGTCGTGATGCCAGCCACAAGATATTTAGCTCAAGGAGTCACTTTCTACAGTAAGAATGGGGCTGGGATCTTGTGGGAAAGTTTCTGAACGATGAGGGAAGGAAGGAGAGCACTGAGAAAGGTGAAGCTGATTTGGGGAAATTTTTCTAGTTAGGGTAAGAATCAGACTTTCAGAGTCGACAGAAACTTGGAAACCTTTAATTAGTCCCATCCCCTTTATGTGTGTTTTTTTTATTGTGGTAAAATGTGTGTGTGTGTGTGTGTGTGTATGTATGTGTGTGTGTATGAATTTGCCATCTTAACCATTTTTAAGTGGAATTAGATACCTTCACAAACTGTGCAATCATCACCACTATTCATTTCCAGACTTTTGTCATCATCCCGATCTGAAACTACCCCCTAAACAACTCCCCATTCCCCTCCTCCCTCCAGCCCCTTTGGAAGACTTTTAGAAGAGGAAACCGAGGTGGAGTAAGTTGTCATTCTCTGTTTGAAAACGAGAAGGTGCCCTGAAGTCAGTGTCTGGTTGTCCCTGGTAGTTGTTCCCCCACCTACACCATCCTGCTCCCCTCTTGGAGCACCTCTCTCCGGGCTGGGGTTAATCTAAAACACAGATCCTGACAGAAGAGAAGACCTTCCTTCTAGTGCCATTTTTCTGTGTAGATTTGTCATTCAATGTCCAGCTCAGCAAAGAGGAATATCATTTCCGCCCATCACAGCTTTCCAAGGCCGAAGTATGATATAAAAAAAATCACACAAAGGTAGTATCACATGGAAAGAACACTGGAATGAGAGTCAGAAAACCTGGACTCCAGTCCAGCTACTGCCAGCCGTGAGGCCTCAGGCCAACTAGCCTTTCAGAGCCCCAGGTTTCTCTGGGAGGATGCACAGCTCCAAGGGTACAGGTTTTTCTCTAAGTGATGCGGACGCTTTGAGCACTGTGCAGGTTTAAGGTGTGTTATCAGAGGACTTTGAGACGTTTTGCTCTCCTGAACTTGGCTCTGAAAACAATGAAGAGGAAGAGAAGATTCTGTGCCTTGCCCCTGAAACTTGTTTTGCAGGGGGTGTGGCAGGAATAGACTCCTAAGACCTGACTAGAGTATCTACTCCTTGCTCGGGAAAGAGTTGGAGGCCGGAGCTGACCCTTCTTGCCCTCCCCAATCCCACATTCCTCAGCTCCAACTTCCACGTCTTTAAAGAGCTAGCCTGCTGTTCCTACCTCAGCTGTTTGGGCTCCTTGTCCCAGATTCAGAGCTTCAAAATAACCTGGCCAGACAGATGGAAGGAAATTTTTACACCCCTGGTCAGGTGACTGATCTCCTGGCATCACCAGTGTGTTTCCACCAATGCCTGTTTCTGTGTTTTATAATAAGAATTTTTTATGAAAAAATTCTTGGGAGAAAAAGCTAAGCATCACATTCCTTTTGCTTTTTTTTACAAAATATTTTCTTTGTAATGTATCTGATGAGTTTGGCCTAGAGACTCACTTTCCTTGCCTAGCTTTGTTCTGACTCTACATGCAGATTGATTTATATTCTGCCACTAAAGAGAAAGGCATTTAGTTTGCTGGAGATGGCATTTCTCCTGGAGCTTTTCCACTGCGTATTCACATCTATTATGCTTTCTCTTCCTTGTGACCACTCGGTGGAGATGGGGTTTTCTTACCCTCCTAGAGGAAACAGGTTTAGAGAAGTCATAGTCATTTGATCAATAAATAGAGCAGGTCCCAAATGTGGTGCTTCGAGAGGCTAAACTTGGTGTGTGAGGTAGAGGAAGTCTCTCATGGGCTCAGATACCTTCCTAAGAAGGGTCAGGTTCGCCCCCCCCCCGCCCCCCAATTCCACATCTACTTGTTGAAGGAGAATTTCTTCTTCAACAACTTTTTAAATCCCTTGACAGTTGGGGTAATTACTTGGCCTCACCCACACCCTTTCCCAGTGACTCAGGAGTCCAACCATAGAAGCCAAGAAAGGAAGTCCAACTGCATGAGCTGGAAACGTCTGAATTGGTTTCTCAGGCCAACACAGTCAGTACGCCCTCGGTCATGCACGTCCTGTGGCACCCTCACCCTAGCCTGGAGGCCTAGCCCATTTCACTTGTTACACACTAATGAGATTACGAAGTGCCATTGACAGAGGAGAAGCTGCTCCAAGAGCCAGCTGTTGGAGGAATAAGAGCCGCCACCTCCCAAACCCCTCCTACCCCCCTGTGCTGTCAGAGTTCACCTACAGGCTCACTCGACGTGATGTCCTTCAATTTATCAAAATTTAATAACACAAACATTACAGTATTGAAGCGAGTACTATGCAGAATCAGGGAAAGGATGTCAGGCTGGGCATTCCTATTTGGGGACTCCAAAGGAGCCCCAAGTCAACCTTATACATTCTCATATCTTTAGAGCAAATTTTAACCTGTTAAGGGTCCTTAGACCTGAGAATAGAGATTATATATATATATTATGGGGGTAGAGATTATCGGGGTGAAATCATTAAGTGATGATATCTCAAAACATTCATGCATAAAGACTGTATCCACGGTCAAGCTTTTGGCTTCCAGGTTGGCAATGGGATTTATAGAAAGGAGATTATAACACACCACCACTGACCATCTCATCCCCCACCCCAGTCCCTTCCTAACCGACATCTACGATACTAAGAATAGTGAGAGCAATGTGCACAGCAATAAACCACCTTCCTTCCCCTTCAACTGTTTTTGGGAAAGGTGATAGATTTTTTTTCATTATTCTATTAAAAGTCATATTTTCATCCTCTTATTTTTGAGGACACACTACATGTTCACTAACCAAAATACCAAGGACGGGTAAGAGAGAAATTTGGACTAGGAAGTCCCATAAAACAATATGATTCACACATGGCCATTCCTAGAGACCTGCACCCAACAATTAGTGCTTGTACATTCTTCTCAAGAACACATGAAACTTTTTACAGAAATTGACTCATAAAGCAAGTCTCATCAAAAGTTGAGGACTCAATATCATATAGATCAAGTACTCTAACCACAAGGCAATTAAGTTAGAAATCAGTAACAAAAAAAATATATTTTTTTAAATCTCTTACATTTAGAAATTTTAAAACACTTCTATTAACACTTAGGTCAAAGAAAAACCATAGTTAAAGAAAAAATACTCAGAACTAAATGAAGTAGGAAACTAAAGTATGGGACTAGTTCAGAGACAGTGCTATGACTGGGATTGAGCTGTAGTACAATAAAAGATGCATTTTTTGTGGCTTGCTTTGTTAAATGAGCAGAGATAGGAAGATTTTCTAAAATGTTAGAAAGCTATTTTCTAAACATTCAGAAAAATAGTTTCTAAAAATTCAGAAAATATGTCTGCTGGTTTGGCCAGATTGAAAATATGAAGGGTTAAAACTCCAAACCAGAAATCGTACCTAAATTTTTAGAAGTTGTTTTTAAAAAAAAAAAAAGAAAAAGAAAAAAGAAAGAAATGTTAGTTTATTCAAAGTAGCTCTGAGCTGAACCTTGGTTTGCGTTTCTTTTGACCATTTTTATTCCTTCAGCTTTCTCGATAATGTAGTTTTGAACTGTGTTCTATGACTGGTGATAAGGGAATTAGAAAAAAGAAGATAGTGGAATTTTTCTTCTGGAGTCAGTTGTCACCTGGTTTTCTGGACAGATGGGAGAATTGTGCCATTACTCTTAGGGTACAGAGTCAGAGTCTTGGACATTGGCCGACAAGAAAAATAGTCTCAAGGTTTCTTCAAAGCTCAGCTTGTTATTCGACACTTGATTTTACCTGTGATTCTTTCCTGTAACCTCACTACGCCTCCCATTTTGAAGAAAAAGGTCAAGAACATAATTGGAATTTTCCCCAATGGGAAGAAACAAGTTGTAGACGGACCACATTGTGGTGGGTTTTTTCTCCATCTGGGAGACAGCCCTACCTCCTGCTGCCCTCTGCTGTTCAAATAAAACCAGATTTCTAAGCAGCTCTTTATGACTCTGTACAAGCCTCGTCCTCTTGGATGTGGGTCTCCCAGAGAGAGAACGTGGCATTTTATATGCGTGTCGTCTTTCCTCTACTACCACTTTCACTTGGGATTCCAGTTCTCTCCTCCTTCCCATCTACCATTCTCCATGGACTCCCACACTGTTCCTCAGGAAGGAAAACATTAGGTTTCAAGAACTACGTGCAGTTTATGGTTAACCTCAAGTCCCAGCCTGATCCCTCAGGTCCCCGCACACATCAACGATGACCATTAGACAAGGTGGGCAAGAGACCTAAATGCTAGTCTACTGACTGAGTGACCTCAACAGATTTAACAAATACTTGATCTTCCGCTATGTGTAAGATGCTATGCAAAGTAGCGTGACAGATGGTACACAAAACATATAAAAGAATTGTTATCTGTAAAGGGTTCACAAGTCTAATTGAGCAATAACACACAGGGAAGATGTTATTGTAGATGGGCACATGATCAGAGCCATAGTTGCCAGCCGCTGGAAGAGCAGGGGGCAGTAGACGATCACTCACTACTGACTAAATCTCAGGCATGGACTGACCAATGAAGTTCCAGAGCAAGTCTCATTCCTGATTAATGGAAACAGGAAAACACTCCAAGCTCATGGCAAGATGTTTTCTCAACTCTCCACCTCCAAATTAGGATCCCATTACTTTAAATTTTCCTTGATTTGATTACTATAAAAGGAGTGCTTCTGTGCCAGGTATTGTGCAAGGCTCTGAGGCAATATCGGTCAACAAAACGCAGCCCTTGCAGTCATGGACCCAATAGGTTTTGGGAGCTGTATACAAATAATAAGGTAGTACACTACTATATAAGAAGGCCATCATGATCCTCCTGCAGTCCACATTCCTGCTTGCTTCCAAGGAGAAAGAGGAAAAATGAGGAAGGAATCTTCTATGGGCATAATCCAGAGTCAAGGTTAGAAAAAGCATTGGTGTGGTGGCTCTTTCCCAGACTCTTGGTCCTTGCTAGAGGAGTTTGAAAAGGAGGATTAAATAGAGAGAGAAGGTGGAGAGCAAGGTTGGAAAGCAGAGGTAAGCGGATAGGCCTTGACATTGATGACAAAGTCTCACAATGCTTTTCCCAAGACCTTGCTTCTGCACTGAATGCTTGGCAGAAAGAGCACTCAGAGCCAGTCCTGTATCACTGTCTCTCTGCTCTTGCGCGTACTTCCCTATCTCGTCTGGAAATGGAAGTAAATTACACTTGCTCTGCACTTCCTCCCGGGTTTCAAAGGAGCAAAGGAAGGAATTTGTAAATAGTTTCTGCCAACTACATAATGCTACACAAGTCGGCAATGTTATTACCATTATCAGCAACACCTGGGCCGGCCCGGAGGCAGAGAAATGAAAACCGATGCTTCTCACAAGCCCTTCCAGAGAACCTGCAGTGAAGCCTTAAGGCAACCTTTCTCTCCAACCTTTCCTGCTAAAATCTCCATCTACACCCAAACTAGGAAGATTTGTTTTCTAAACAGTGAGTGTATTTAATAATATACTTAAAGCAGATGAGACTGTGAAGAAAACGAGGAGTAAGGCAAGAAATCTTCTAAGCAGCAGTTTGGGGTATTGCTTTATTAAAGTACCAACCCAGTGCAGGTTTGTGAAACCCCACCTAACCTGCCACTTGTCTCTTCCATTTGTCCTTTATCTCCTCTCTGAGATGCCTGGTGTAGACTCTGTCTTGCTCCCGTGTGGAATCCCATCAGGACGGGAAGTACAGGCCACTAAACAAAGCTGGCAGCATTTCCAAATTGTTTTTACCCTAGATGCCTTCTGATTGAGTGGAGGTGGGGCAAGGGGTAGGGCAGTGCTTCGTGTCTGTTGAAGGCTGGTCATTAACATCAACCAGGAACCATTCTGGACTTTGTCCAGATGTCATTTAATTCCATCTTCCCCACCAGACTATTGGCCCAAGGAGAGCGATGAGAAAATGTGTCTGCCTTGCTCTCTGCCAGCCACCCCACCTAACCAAGGGTCAGCTCAATAAATCATCATCACATCAAACAACCTCCCAGGTGGGCATTATTATCCTTAATTTAGAGATAAAACTGAGGCCCAAATTGCTTAAGACTGTTGTCTGGCTTAGGGTCTGGACACTATGTGCTCTGCTGTCAAAGTTTACATTCCCTCCTGCACAGCATGCCACTAAGAACCTCCTTTCTCAGAGGCAATGGATTTTATTGTTTTTAAGCATTTTCTAAAAAGTTTGCATTCTGTCTATGTTTGAAAACAGGCTCTAGGCAAATATTATTAGTAATACACCCAGAAGTAATTATTTTAGAGATATTTTGGGCCTGTTTCCAGATTTTATTTATGAACAAGTCCTCAATTCTTGGAGAAGTGAAAATGAGAACAAAGGTCAAATATTCATTCAACTAACGTGTTAAATGCCCATTGTGTGGCAGACCCCACGCTCAGGGCCTGAGGGTCAAAGATCAATAACAGGTGGTTCCTGTTCTTGAAGAACCTATAGTTTAATAGCTCCAAATGTGCTTTTTTTTCCTTTAAAGAAAAGTTATTGCACAAGTGAAGCATTCTGACAGCAGAATATTTGAAAAGCCTAGGAAAGAAGAGAAGAGAAAAAGTGATCCAAAATTCAGATAATGTTTTATAAATCTTGAGGTCAGAACCTATGTCTTAACATCTCTGTATCCATGAAAACTTACAGTGGCCTGGAGGACAAGACAATATTTTTTGAATGGGAGGAAAAGCTGCTCTTCACCCCACCACGCTGAGATACCCACTGTTAACTTTAGACCATATAGTCTATGAATATTGGACTGTGAAATGACTGGTTCAGATGCCATTCTCACTGCCTCACCGAAGCCACAGGGGTAAACTTACGGCCTCCTTTGCACCTTCTACAAGTGACATGGTACTGCCCACAATGTTTAGTGGTAGCTCCCTGCCATGGCCCAGTGTCTCCTCACAGAGGGATGGGAAAGGCAGAAGAGTTTACCACACATTGCCCACACATTGCCCACCCACCCCAGAGAAGCCTCAGGGGCAGGAAGTTTGTTTATCTGAAATCAGCTCCCTTGGATAGAGGGGAATGATGAGTGTCTTTCCTCCAACCAAGCTGCATTTGATTCATCTGACACAGCTTTCAAAGCTCCTGATATCTGGACCTCCTTCACACTAATCAAAACAGAATCTCTAAGTATGAGGCCCACATTTGTCTCCATGTTTTTAAAGCTGCCCAGGTCAAAGATTGAGAACCAGCAATTTAAAAGAAGGCCAGAGAGTAGTGTGAGTGGCCCTCTGAGACTAGCAGAGGGCACTGTAGTGGTCAGTCTTGAGACACTCAGCCCCAGGACTTGGCATCACAGGAGTGTTCTTTGTGAAAAACCTGTGTGGTATACATGGGTTGGTCTGCAAAGGGGAACCTGAAGGAGGAAATGGCATCTTTGTTACGAAGGGCTCTTATGAATGCCCATATAAGGAAGAACACCCAGAAACCATGTTCACATAGGACATAAATATAGGGAGATAAGTGTGAATGCCTTAATGGACTATTTGTAAAGCACATGAGCTCTCTGGCTTCCTTATGAAGGAAAGAAGAATTGTGCAAAATAAATTGTTAGAGATAAGCCACTGTACAATAGGCTGCTTAGCAGAAGGGAGATGATTAGAATTAGATAATCTTTATTTAAATAGTCGTTGAATACTTACTCATTACTTGTCAAGCACATTACTCATTACTTGCACTAAGCACTTGACATACTTTAATTTAATCTTCATGATAACACTTTGCACTAGGTATTATTTATCTCCATTTTATAATGATGGAAATTGATGCTAACAAACTTTCATAATTAACGTAAAATCACATTAAGTAAAAGAGGTAAGCCCCAGCCTCTCTGACTCCAAAGCCCATGTTCTGTTCACCCTGTCAGGCTTTATGACCTGGACTTGCATGATTAGAGGTAATACAAAGATGGGAGAAAAACCAAGGAGACCATCCTCTTAAGAAGGAGTAACTTTTCAGCACAGCTAGTCAGCCATAAGGTTGTCCCTTCTGTGAAGATGCATGGGATCACGAGGCAGTCAACGTGGTATGTGCAAAAAGCTCCAGCAGTTACCTCCGCCAACCAGCCATGTGACCACACAAGTCACTTAGTCCTAAGTCTCTGTTTTCTCACTTAAGCAGCAAAAAGAGTTAGAACCATTAGGTCAGTGGTTTTCAAGCTGCCAGATGGAGGCCTGGGCAACAGGAGGCTGTGCTAGGGACCAGATGGACGGGCACAGCCTCTCTATTTCCCATTCAATCAGACAAGCTCTGTATTTTAGCTGCTTGAAGAGCAATTTCCTTGCTGGGTGGAAGGAAACCGCCAGGTTGGTGGGTAGTGGTTAATGTCAATGACCTTTCCAAATGGATAGATGTCAGGCCCTCTGTTTTTGAATTCTCATGATGCTGGGATGAATCAGTGTCATCACGTTGCTTGGGTGGATGTTGAACCGGGTGGGCAGGAGAACGGAGTGGACTTTTATGCATGTGGCCAGGAGGAAGAGCAACTGAGGTGGTAGAGGACAGAAAGGCCAGCTGCAGCCAGCAGAGCTTGCAGCCTCAATAAACCTGCCTGGGCCCTGGATGACCCAGAGTGATGGGACCAGTGAGAGTAGACAGGAAAGTAAGCCGGGTGCCCTTTGTCGTTACTTTGATGGTAACATGGTCACAAACAACAGAGGCTGGACTCTGGGATTCAGCCCCCTAATTTATACTTCTTTTTACTCAATAGGATAAAAGTCTCCTGTTCTCTTTTAGTAGTTTAAAATGTAAGCAATTTTCTGTTTCTTTGTGTTTTTCAGATCTTAAATCCAAATTTCATCCAAGAAGGTGAGTTAAAAAGTAGTGGAATTGAGGACATGGGAATTGGCTAAATAACTGAATGGCAAACTGAGATAGAGCCTTTAAACAATAATGAAGTAGTTCTGTACTTATGGACAAGGAAAGGTGTTTATGATGAATTGTCAGGATGAAAAGACCACAATTTGCAATATATCATGAGATCCAATTTTTGTATGAAAAAGTATATTGAAAGGATACATACCAGACTGTTCACAGTTACCTCTGTATCATGATATCATGGAGAGATTTCTTCTTTGTTTATTATTTCCTAATTTTTCTATCATAAACATGTATTACTTTAAAATACTTTTCATGGGACATAGATGACTCAATAGTGTTATGTCAAAGGTTATTCGAATCATTACAAAACATGGATGAGAAGTAAGAGTACCGCGCTGTAAAATGGCTGTTTTGTTCTAACTTTATTCTGAATGTTGTAAATTTATGTCAATTTGACCATAGTGGCCCCAGAATTCCTTGTGCCCTTGGTGGATGTGACTTGCTTGCTTGGGACACAGTGACACTGCAGTGCAAAGTCTGTGGGCGGCCGAAGCCCACCATCACCTGGAAGGGTCCAGACCAGAACATCCTTGACACTGACACACCTCAGCCCACAAATACAACCGCCCTCCCTCCCTGGTAAGCTGACCACCCCACCTCAACACCCCCCGCCCCCAGCCCCTGAGTGCAGCACCAGAGGCTGTCGGGATGCAGCTGCTATTCCAGTTACTTAGTCTCTCCAAGGGAAGAGCTGCCCTGGAGCCTGTGGTAGTGCAAACACTTGGCCTCGTTTAGGAGAAAGAGTGAGTCCAAACCTAGGAGTGGCTCACAGTAGTGTACTCATGCAGCAGTGTGCTCAGGGCTGTGAGCTGTAGGCACAGCCTCGCCTCTCACTGCGACCTGCCACTCAGCCTGATGAACACCTGGGTCACGACCACACATATTCACATGTTGATCAGCATCACACAGACACACCTGAGACCAAAAAGGACAGGAAGACTGCATTCTGGACCCACCTCAAACAAATAAAGGAAAATACCACCTTTATGTTTTAACATAAGCCTGAACCACACTTTTGATGAGCTTTGACAGTCACTGATTTATAATATTCACCCTAGTTAATGATCTTTCCCTAGGATCCCCAAGGAAATACCTAGGTCAGGAGAAGCAGGGAAGGCTCCAAACCTGTGGTAGGAATGTGGTCCTCACATCTAGATATCCCAGTGTTCTCTGTGCCCCATCAGGACCCTGTGAAACAGTGTTATATTTAATTCATCCATTAACCTAAGCACAATTTTCTTAGAAGAAAATAAAATGACTTACTTCAAAATGTGCAATAGAAAACAGACAATCCGGCCACAGCATGCTTCTATGCAAAAAGGGTATTTCACAAAACTTGGTTTGCTGCCTCCCAATCATCCCGTTAATATTTCTTGCTATGAATTATGGACTATTTGGTATACTACTGCTCCCAGGGGACGAGCAGTAACAAGCCCCAAATGCTTAAGAAATGTGTATGGAAGAAATACCGAGGATCAAGACACTTTCCTCCATTAACTTAATATCTGTGCGTGTGGAATGGTGCTGCCAGCGGAGCCTCCCTGCTCAGGTCCTGTCTGTGACCCAAGGAGGTTAGTGTAAGAGTCCGTGGTTGGTGAGGATGGTGAAGATACCATGTTATGTCACAATCAGTAGGGAAAAAGTGGGGCTGACTGTTACTTCCTTATTTAACCCTTTCAGAGCAGTTTTTCCCTTGTGATATCCTGAACCCAGATTGGGAATGCTGGGAAAATTATTTAGTGGAGGAATTTCTGCTTATTTAATTCACTTAATTAGTTTGGAGTTCCACATGTAGAATTTGAAATACTTGAATGTTTTCATTCTTTTTAGTCTTCTTGGTTTTTTTGTACCATACGTTATTGACCCATGAGACTGAAAATATTTTAGGACAAAGTAAATGGGTAGATATGGACTGATACTTGTACAGGACTTTCTATATTTGAAAACTTGTTCTGATTTTTATCTCATTTATACTTTTTCTCTGTTCTTCATATACAACAAACTTGGGAGATGGGCATGGCATGGATTTTTTCCCTCATAAGGAGATAGGAATATAGAGGCAAGGTAACCACTCGAGGTGTGTAACAGAGCTGGGACTAGACCTCGGACCTGAGGATTCAGCTTAGCACAGGATGTGCCAACCCTTTCCCAGTCAATTGTCTCATTCCTGGAGTCTGAAGGGCAGCCTTTCTGTGTCTCTAGTGATTCTGGAGAAATCACCCTGAAGATCTGCAATCTGATGCCCCAAGACAGCGGGATTTATACCTGCATCGCAACAAATGACCATGGGACCACATCAACGTCTGCTACGGTGAAAGTGCAAGGTGCGGTCTCTTTTCGTTAAGCAATTTTTATACCTTTTTCAATATTTATTTTGCAATGTGTTAAGATACACGTAGCATAAAATTTACCATCTCAAACAATTTTAAGTGTGCATTTGGTAGTGTCAAGTATGTTCACACTGCTGTGCAGCCAGTCTCCAGGACTCTTCATCTTGCAAAGCTGAAACTTGGTACCCCCTGAACAACTCCCCATTCCTCCTGACCCCGCCCCCAGCCCCTGCCAACCACCATCCTACTTTCTATCTCTATGATTTTGTGTTACTCAAACATTTTAAGTAGATATTACAAAGGCTTCCTGAGATCTGGGGAAGAAATGTTCTATTGTGAAAATTCCAAAGGAAAGTTCTATCACATGGGAAGAGAGAGAATTTTGGCCACGAGCTGTCTGTGGCCGTATACCTCCTGCGCAGTTCCCTGACCAAGCTGTGTCTCCCGTGTGCAGTATTCAGCCCAAGAAAGAACTTCCAACAGCAAGGTGTATTTTCCAGGTCTCCCTCCATCCTGGAGAAAGGTAATGCACTTGGTAGAGAAGGTCATAGGAAAAATTTGAGACTCAGGTTAGGTAACATTTTCTAGGTGACATGGTGTTAAATGCCAAGTTCTGCAGAGGTAGCACTTGACCCTAATTTCTGTCCTCGAAGGCGTTCCAGCAGCCCCTAACCGCCCCATTGCACAGGAGAGAAGCTGCACCTCCGTGATTCTCCGCTGGCTGCCTCCATCCAGCACAGGAAACTGCACCATTTCTGGTTACACCGTGGAGTACAGAGAGGAAGGTACGCCATCTGTTTCTGTCTTCTCTTCCTCATAAGGAGGACCGGCAGAGTCATAAAGCTATTAGCCCTGTGCCTTTCATCAGCTGTTCCTTCTGGTGTCTTCCAACTCAGGCCTCAGCGCCAGACTGCAGCACCGTCTGATCTCAAACATATAGCAGTAGACTTTACCAAAACGATAAAGACTTGTGGCAGATTTCATAGGCACTTCGCTACTTAAGGGGCCCTGTCAGCCAGACGGGGACAATCTACAGATGAGGGGGCTAAGGCCTAAAGAAAGTTAAGGTACACAAAACTAGAGTTAGTAAGGGGCAGAGATGGCACTAGAAACCAGGTCTCTAATCTACTAATTTGAGGTCTTTCTCCCAGAATAATACTAAGGGAGCAGGAGCAGAGCTTTAGCCCCACCCCCCAGATAAAATTGAGAGATCACTCTATATATAAACTTTTAAAAATTGTTCAGTTTTTAAATTTTTTACCATTTATATGCTATGTGTACATGAGAGTACATCTATTTCTTCAGTGGTTGGAAACAACTGAGACCAGCATCTATGTATCAAGAAGAATTAGCTAAAATATGAAGCTGCCAGGTAGCTCTAACTTGTTAAAAAAAAAAAAAAAAAGATCTCTGAACCATATGATAAATTTCAACAGAATTGAAAGTGACTGCTTGCACCCAGAACCAAAATCATTTGTTTTACTCTACTTTCCATTATTCTTATTACTTTAACTCATCTTTCTCCTATTCAACAGGCCCTCTGTAATTATAAAGCTGTTTATTTCTGTGTCTTTCTTAGGCTGTTGTGTCTCCCAGCTCAGCACAAAGATATTAATACTGAGCTGACAGACACATTTCACAAAATCCTTATTCACCTCAACACGACTCAGCTCGTAGTTCATCTTAATCAACTAAGTTCTCATGGAGAAATTGTTTAATCTTTCCGAGTCTCAGTTTCTTCACTGTAACGTGAGATTAATGCTCCTGACATACTGCAGTTTCTGCGGACTTAAGTGAGAAAGTTAAAGGAGACAATTATATGAAGATGCCTCCCACAGTATTGTCTATGCATGAGGTGCTCAATACATGTTCATTTCTATTTATTTCAATTTCCAAATGCATATTTTCTCATTTTGTTATGAATTCACATTTTTTTTTCTGGCCTTATTAAAAATTTGCCTCGTGTTCTTCCATAAAATCTATATGACGATATCTTTCCACCTTCACATGTGCACATTTGAAATGAACAGAATCAATAAGCCAACTGCTTCCACACCCCTCATGATATACTCAGTCATATAGGAAATTGAAGCCAAACCTGCCACGGTTGGCCTACAGTCTTTCAGAGTCCAACAACACAGTGACCACAACTGTCCCTTGAATAGAACGCGTCAATTTTCCTTTTTTTTTTTGTTTGCCGAAGGTCTTTGGAACAATGTCCCTCTGGCTTTCTCTCCTTTCCTCTCCTCCGAATAACTAGGTTCCCAGACCTGGCAGCAGTCAGTAGCTTCGACCTTGGACACTTACCTCGTCATCGAAGACCTCAGTCCTGGGAGTCCTTATCAGTTCAGAGTCAGTGCCAGTAACCCCTGGGGAATCAGTCTTCCCAGCGAGCCATCGGAGTTTGTGCGACTTCCAGAATACGGTGAGTCCCAGCCATGCCCAGGACCCTAGAGGGTGAAGAAAAGGCACCTGGCCAAATGTCACACACTCACTGGTACTGTCTGTTCATTGGTATGTCGGGCCACCATGCAGGGGATGACCTGGATTTGCTTGTTAGCTTCAGTCAACTAACATTTCACAGGCCCGGTAAAGAGTGTTTCCTTGAAGTGTGATTTCAAGTGTCTTGGAACAAAAGTTATATTTGTCTACCCTGGGCCTGTACCAGGCACCCGTGAGTTTCTCCAGGAACAGAGAGGGGCAGGCAGATGTTATAAGTCACATGGATGCTATCTGCCCCTCTTCTGAGACAGAAATGCCAGACTCCCTCTCCCCTGGGAACCCATGCCAGGCATAAGTGCACCTCACAGCATTAGGGACAGCCCCACTCACCAATTTAACATGGAAAGAGGAAAGCAACCTGGTTGAAGGATTTGGCTCCAAATGAATATTTGATGATTTCCCCCTCCCCAGCCCTCCCAGGATATCTTTTCTCAATGTGGATATATTTTAATGTAAATATGTTGAGTAATTAACTACAATATACATATAACTAACTACACATGAGTATTTTAGAAACGTGGCTCTTATATTGCCCACTCATTCACTCTCTCACCAAGCCACCCTGAAAATGTCTCAGGGACATTTTCAAAGAGGAGACTTGTTAGCCTAAAGAAATGTCCCAGTAGTGAGGTTTGGGGCAGTGTGGGGAGTAAACCATGTGTGTGGTGGGGTACTCAGAGGAGGTGACTACTTAAAAGACAGTGAGACTCTGTCTCTTTGGGTTAAGGGAGCCCAGAAGTCTTCAGAGGGGCTCCAGAAACACTCTACAGCCTGAGGCTACAGCCCCACCCCTAGCTGAAGCCTGAAATGCTCCCAGCTTTGTCCCACCAGCTCAGTGCCTCCCAATGGCTTTGCTCCCCTGGGCCTGTGACTCACAGGAAACCTTGGCCCTGAATCTGTTTCCTCAGATTTCAGTGTTGGATAATGCACCTTCAGCCTCAGCTGAGCTGTGCCTGGGCAGCCTGAGGAGCTGTGCTGCAGACTTGGTCCCCTCCTCCCAAGCCACTGACTTAAGTCCTTCTTAGGGACTGACTGGGGACTGACTGCTGCTCATGTTTTGCTTCTTGTGAGCATTGGTCCCCAGAGGCAACACAAATAGATATTAATGTGTGTGTGTGTGTGTGTGTGTGTGTGTGTGTGTGTGTGTGTATCATTGCCATGGAATTAACACACCGTACAAGGTAATGCTGCAAAGATTCTACTCAGGCATGTGTTTTGGGTTAAGCTAAATCATTCAATAAACGGAATACACTCATCAGTGCCTGAGAACAGCGGGGCGAGAAAGAGCAGTTTTTAGAATATTTGAGTGCATTGCTTTCCTTTCCTCCTTTCTTGGCCTTATAACTGTTCCCCTAACCTCTCTGCAGCATCCTCCCAACAGTCCTGATTCTCGCTGCCTTATCTGGGCCTTCAATGTGGTTTTCTCTCTCTCCCTTTTTATTTTTTTCTACCAAATATTTTTTAAAATATCCAGAAGTCACATTCCTGATTGTTCGGAGTTTTCCTTTGTTGATGTAGGTGGTGCAGGGAGGGACTCTGTCATGTCAGTTTCCTCTTGGATGATATTTTTAAAAAGAACATTTCAGAGAATCATGGCATTTTCCCACTGAGTTAGACTCCATATTTAGTCATGAGATTTGCTTCGGGGTGATGCTGCAGTCTTTCTGTTAACCTTTTTGTTTTTCTTATATGACTTCCTCGATATTATGAATGGATTCTCTGTCTTCCAAAGATGCTGCTGCAGATGGTGCCACCATTTCTTGGAAGGAAAATTTTGATTCGGCTTATACTGAGCTTAATGAAATTGGAAGGTAATGACCCAGTCAGTACTCTAATCCTTCGTTCATGAACACTTAACAACAGCACATCAGAAAAAGGGCTCACTTTGTTGTCATTTGTTTATTTTACTGAGTGCAATCTCTCTGTAGCAAGAAAAAATTAGAATACTTATATATGTTTCCTATGATATTTTTCTAACTTCTTAAAGCCTTCACTCATCAACTCTCAGCCTTTTTTCTTTTTTAATATAAGAATTTAAGACTGATCTATGGCCATGCCACCCTGAATGTGCCCGATCTCGTCTGATCTCGGAAGCTAAGCAGGGCCAGTCCTGGTTAGTACTTGGATAGGGGACCACCTAGGAAGACCAGGTGCTGTAGGCATAAAAAATGAAATAAATAAAATAAAATCTAGGAAAAAAAAGAATTTAAGGCTCAACCTTTTCTTCAAAGTACAAGTTTTTTCTACATCTCTCCTGTTTTGATATGTGGCATTTTCATTATCATTCAGTTCTAAGTATTTTTCCTTCGACTATGATATTTTTCTTTGATCAGATTGTAATAGAAATGTTTTAAAATTTGCATATTTATAAGACTGACAAATTATCTTGTTAATGATTTCTAACTTAATTGCATTATGATTGAAGAACTTGGTCTGTATGATAGTGATTTTTGATTTTTGTTGAGACTTGCTTTATGTGTAGCATGTGGTCAATTTTTGTTAAAAGTTCCACATGTTCCCTAGAAGAATGTATAATCACTAACTGTTTGGTACAGGTCTCTATATATGTTCATTTGTCAAGCACATTTCTAATCCAATCGCCCCTATACACACATACACACAAACACTTCTCTCTCTCTCTCTCTTTTCTCTCTCTCTCTCTCTTTTCTCTCTCTCTCTCAGTTAGAAAAGTGTGTCCTCAAAAATAAAAAGGATAAAAGTATGACTTTTAACAGAATAATGAAAAAATGTATTGTTTGTCCCACAAAATAGTTGATGGAAAGGAACAAAAAGGGGGGTCCATCCTTGTGCATGCATTGGTCTCCAGGTGGTCTAGGTGAGAAAATGTGGGTAGTAGATCTTACAAGTCACCTACCCACCCTGGATTTAAAAGCAACCACTAACAATGGGCCATTAGCATCTTCTCCATCTCTGATTAATGCCTCTCAATGAAGCATAAAATTTCCTAAGTGGAGTGGTTGTGACAGAGTTGTGGAAAGAGCCAAAATGTTTGTTATTCCCATTTTTTTAGGCAGGAGTCACAATGTCAATCGATGCCTTTCATCACAGCACCTACCAAAAACTGACTTTAGTTCTACTTTCCTCTCTTTTTGGTGTAGCCAAAAGGCTAGTGGAAATTTATGTGCTGTTGATGATGATGTTTATTGAAGAACTATAGTGTTTCAGATACTGTGAGGTATTATACAGAAGTTACTTAATCTAATCATTACATTCTACAATGTAATTCTGCATTGAGTAGATTTCCAGTGAAAGAAACTCAGGCTCAAGGGGGTTAAGTACTTTTTCAAGGTCCCACCGCTAGTAGTGTAGAGCCAGGATTCAAATCCTGGACTACCTAACTCTGAGCCTGTGCTTGTTTACTAACATATGTTGTTTTGCATCATAGCAATTTTTTGTCAAAAATATGCTATAGTAATTGAAATCTAGTTTGCTCCATCATATTGAAGTTTGCGAAGCTAGTTTGTGACCCTAATCATGAGCAAGTGAAACTGGTTGCATCACCTGAATGCCCCAGTGTATTTTTCCTCAAGACATTAATTTGTTGCTGATAGCCACTGGCAAAGGCATGTTTTACCCAGAAGAGATGGATGTTTTAATATTTCTCTGAGGGGAGATCAATTTTCTGATCTGCTCAAAGCAATCAATGGTTTTTTTTAAATCTCATCTCCGACAGCCTGAAACTTTTCCTCTCTCCCTAATATAGTCCTCATGTTTTTAGAAGATCCTTTAAAAATGCTATATGTTAACAGAATGGAAATAAAACATTTAGACACTTACATGAGACTCATGAAAGATATCTGTGCCAGGACCATAAAAGTGAGCCAACTTTCTCCATCACACTCCCTCCTGAGATATCACTAACTCTAAAAGTAAAGGAAAGTTTTTAAGCAGGGCAAAGCAGTTCGTTCCCTTTGAGCTTAAGAGAGCAGGGAAATTATTTTTCACCTGCACCCTCTTTCTCTCACTACTTTACCCCAAGAGCATTCACGTGGAACTGCCTAATGCTGCAGGAGGCTGAAACTCTGAGGGAACCCCATCTTTCTGGCCAGAGGAACCACCAAAAGGGGCCCATGGGAGCCAAGGGATGTGGGGGAAATCTCAGTGATGAGAAAGCTAAATATTTTTATAAGGGTTATGTACAAAGGGTTGGGAATTATAATGCTTTGAACGTTGACAGTTAATGTCATCATTCACACTAGAGGTTAGAAAGCAATAGAGTAATTCTTTCAAAATCGTGAATGAAATTTTTTCCCATCTAGAATTATGCCCAGACAAACTAACAATCAGGTACGCAGGTGGAATAAGCACATTTCAGGTATGCAGGTCTCAAACAACTTACTTCTTGTGAGCTCTTTGTCAGAAATGATTGAAGGATGTACTCTATGACAAAAAGTAAAAATATTCATAGTTTACTAGAGGTTCAGCTGTGAATAGCACTGACAGTTGCAATAACGTAAACACTGAATACTGATTACAGTATAATTCTGTGGAGAGGACGGGAATGGGAAAAGTGGCTCTATAATAGAGACAGAGGGAAGAAAGAGACTAAAATCTCATCTTTCATAGTGGGTCGTCAACAGATAACTAAAACTGAAAAATTAAGAAGTAGCTACACAAAACATACTATATTTAGAGTCATCAAAGTAAATACCAAAATCGTCAGCTAAAATATATTAAACTAGTATATTAAACTGCCCCGGTGGAGGAAAAATGGGTGAGATGATGGGATACTATTATTTTTAATAAGAAATCTTGTATAGCTAAATGACTTTTTAAACCATGGGGATGCATGACTTGGATAAACACAAATTAAAAAAAATAAGATAACAGTATCTTGACATGGCCACTAAGTTCAGGAGTTTCATCCTCAGCATTCAGTCCTCTGGAAGGAGTGATTATAATAATCACACTCACAAGAGAGTGCTTTTAAAAGCCAAAGTAGCAATTTATTAATTTATGATGTAAATTAGAACTGTCAGTTTGACCAAATACTTGTTGACTATGCCAAAAATGATATCTGGTATATAATAGGCATTCAATTAATATTTGTCTAATATTTGTTTTATTAATTAGCATATTCTCTTCTTTTGGGAAAAGCTATAGCAGAAAAAAATTATTATTATTGGAAAGTTGGTTGGTGGCAAACAGCCAGGTCAAGGAGTCATTTGGAAAACCTTAGTCATGGCCCTGGTGTCTGATATATACATTTCTGCTAGAGAAATAAACTGCTCTTCAGACAATTTACTTCTCTGTTCATGGGTTAAGGCACCCCCTGGACAGGCCTTCATGGCACTGGCTTGTCACCTCCTTGACCCTGCCTTTCTCTGCCTCCACTGCTGATCAGTTTCCTCCTCCTATTTCACTCCTTACTACCTTCCACAGGGCTATGGTTGAGTCTGGAAACCATTTTATCTATTTTAGGTGTGGTTAATTTTGTTAGATATAAAAATAGAATAGTGGTTATGTATTTATTAAATGTCCTTGTCAATTAGAGATGCAAACTGAAATATTTATAAATGAAATAACATGATATATGGATTTTGCACTCCAAAAAAAAAAAAATCACAGGGCAGGAAAGGAATAGATGAAATAAGGTTGGAAAAATGTTGATGATTATTGAAGCTTGCTGCACAGAACATTTATTGTACTAGTCTCTCTATTTTTGTGTATATTAGAAATTTTCCATAATAAAAGATAATATATAAAATAAAATGAAAAATTGCCTCTTTAAAACCGTTATTGAAATTATCATAAAGTAGAATTCCTCCTTCTTTAATGTTGTTATTGCTTTTATTATTGTTGTATTTTATAGAAATTCACTCTGTTTAGAAAATAAAAATGAACCTGTGGTTGATGTTCAAAATGACAGAGAAATATATCACCTAAAAAATGCTATTAGTTTTTTGCACCTCAAAGAACCCTAAAATGCAAAGGAAGTAAAACTGGTTTTCTGAAGGGTAACATAATTAAAAATACAATAGTCCCTCCTTATCTGTGGTTTTGTTTTCCACACTTTCAATTACCCATGGTCAACCACGGTCCAAAAATATGTAATGGAAAATCCAGAAATAACATTTCATACATTTTAAATTGCATGCTATTCTGACTAGCATGATAAAAATCTCACACTATCCTGCTCTGTCCCACCCAGGACATGAAGCATCCCTTTGTCCAGCATATCCACACTATATACACTACTTGCCCATTAGTCACTCGGTTATCAGATCAACTGTCATGGTATCACAGTGCTTGTGTTCAAGTAACCCTTATTTCACTTAATAATGGCCCCAAAGCTCGAGAATAGTGATGTTGGCAATTTAAATATGCCAAAGAACAGCCATAAAGTGCTTCTTTCAAGTGGAAAGGTGTGTATGTATAGGGAAAAACATGTAGTATATATAGAGTTCAATACTATCTGTGGTTCGGCATCCACTGGGGGTCTTAGGACATATTCCCCATGGATAAGGGGCACTACTGTACAGGAAAATAGGATTCCTGATAAAATGTTACCATCTGACTACTTAAGATAAAATGTCACACATTCTTGAGTTAAAATAATATCTGGTTGATTAGTGAATCTTGACAAAATCCTTTCTCCCTTTTGTTTTCCAGAGGCCGTTTCTCCATAGTAAAGAAGTGCATTCACAAAGCTACACGCAAAGATGTTGCTGTGAAATTTGTTAGCAAAAAAATGAAGAAAAAAGAGCAGGCTGCCCATGAGGCTGCCCTTCTTCAGCACCTGCAGCACCCACAGTACATCACTCTCCATGACACCTATGAGTCTCCCACATCCTATATCCTGATTTTAGAACTGTAAGTACAGGTGTCATCTCTCTAAGGTGGTCCCCAGCCAGCCCTTTCGGTTATTTGTTGGCAGTTACATTTAATACAGTGTCTTATGGTTTACAAAGTGCTATACGTAACATGCACTCTCTTGTCCACTTTATTAAAATGTTATTTCCATTTTATAGTTTCGAAAATTAAGGATAAGGAAGATCCTTAAAACTAACTCCTTAAAACTAGGAAATGGAAAAGCTGAGACTTGAACCCACAATTCTCTCACTCCAATTTTCATTTTCTTTCAATTTCAGACTTTGGGGCTAGGTAGGAGTTTAGGAAAAGCTTATTGACAATAGGCCTGGGGTAGAGTTAAAATGAGAGAGAAGTTTGTGCATCGACCCACAGCCATAGCATCCCCAGTCTACCACCCAAGAAATTTCTTTTAGGGTGAAACTTCATCTTCAAAATATTCTATTCATTCCAGATTTTCTAGAGACTCGAGAAACCATATACTTGGCCCCAGAATAGTTCAAATAAAGCAGTAAGGTCACATTCTCTTCACTACCATCCCAAGCTAAGAATAGAGAACATGCTCTGTGATTCAGAGATATTTTACAGAGACTAAAGAAGTCTTTTCAGAAGTATTGAGCCCTCTGTTAGTATTTGTAATTCTTTTGTGATACTTAACTTTATATAGCTGTGTAGTGGCTGGTAGATTGTCACTTTGGACTTAACAAATACACTTACAAACAGCCTTTCAAAGCCTAACTGGGAGCTTCCTAACTCAAAAGGCATATTCTGTTGACAATGAATGATCTTCATTTACCAGTAGCAATATGTTATACTTGAGTTCTGATAAAATGTATGGTCACTTGGGTTCCAAGGTAGTACTTCAAAAACAGAACCTTTGCCCTTCAGGTTTGCCAATCACCATTCCAAGGGAAGTCATTGAGTACCAGGCTGTCACAGTGCACTGGAAAGTAGCTATTCCTGGAATGAAGAACTTGGGTTCTAATCCCAGCTCTGTGATTTGAGACCATGTGCTTAGCTTTCTAGGCTTCAGGGCCCTCATCTGTGAAGTCCGAAGAATTATTCCCACTTCTCAGAGATTTAATTAGGTGAATATTGGATTTAACTGGTTTCTCAAACATTTATTGAGCACTCAAATGGGTACCCACAACTATGCAGTCCTGGGCCTGAGTGGGAGGAGCAAAGATAAAAAATATAGTTCTTGCTCCTGCGGAGTTATAACTCAAATAAGGAAGACCAATAGCTAAATGAATGATTTCAATGCAGCATGGTAAATGCTAAAAAAAGAAATGCATATTTTGGAGAGGGTTGCTGTGAGAACACTGAAAAGTGCTTGGTTGGACTTGAGGTTCGGGGAAGATTTGTGGAGAGGTAGTGCCTGAGCTAAACTCTGTATTGAATCTTGGTTATGCTATGACTGTGGGCCCCCGCTTTGGTGGCTAACCAAACTGCTGGTAGAGCTTTTCTCTACCAGGCAACTGAGGTTCTGACCCCCTAGTCTCTGGTGCGGCTGGAGCATCTGCATTATCCAAGAGCTCTAAGGGTGAACTTGGTGGCCGAGACTTTGGTGTCTCAGAACACTGCTACTGTTCATTTCTCCCTTAAGTGCTCCAAGAAGTCCAGGGAAATGCATCTACAAAGCCCAAATCCTCCTCCCACTTCATCCCCGGCAGTGTCAGAAGAAGGCAAAGGAGGCCCTCATTGTTCCTAGCCTTTGCTCCTGTCTCTTGGACAGAAGAAACCAGGAGACCAATGGGAAGGAACAACTAGAGAGGGAAACTTTGTGGGGGGTTTCAGCTGTGCTTGAAAGTAGTTTCTGACTCTTGCTCAAGCTGCTCTTCCTGGGCATTTCCTGGGGATGTGCCTTTAACAGCCAATACACATTAGGGAATAACTGCCTGAAGTCTGGTCATCTTGCTAAAGAGGACACAGAGTACCTGAAAGTAGTTACCGTTTATTGAGGCTTACTATTGCTACCAATTATGCTTCATTGTCTCACTTGATCCTTACACAATGCTCATAAGAAGTATATATTGTTGCTGTCATTATTATTATTCCCACTTTAAAGATGAAGAAACCAAAGCACAGAGAATTTAGATGACTTACTCCAAGCCCCCAACCTGTAAATGGGAGAACTAGGATTCAAGTCCAGGTCTGACTGGCTCCTCATACTCTGTCACAGTTTTTAAGGTTAGAAAGTTGCTAAAAAGGCAAAGAATTCAGAAAGGGGTCAAGAATGCCAAGGACAAACTTTGCCTACTTTCTGTTTTTCCCCACTAAAACTTGACAAATAAAGGTAATTTTCAACATACATGTAGGGTTGCTTGGAGCCACCAGGTTCTAGTTAATCAGAATATTGTTGAAATAACACTCTCTCTGCCTCCCACTGCCCCCTCCCCATTTGACCATCTCTCTCTCCAGACTTTCTCTATGTCGCAACCAAACCTCTTAAAGGAGTGTCAGAACTGTTTTCTTGTGAGCAATTTTAAAAGTTAACAAACAGAATATATCTTAAACAAAGTTATGCAGATTTATTCCCTGAAGCACATTTGTATGTATGTATGTATGTATGTATGTATGTATGTATGTATGTATGTATGTATGTTCTGAACATTTTACTAACTTCGGACTCTCTAAAATATGTATGTGTTGCAACATTGATCTTATAATAAGTAGTAGGAGAGATCTTACAGATGTATGTGTGTTATTTTTCTGTTTCTTTACAAACCTTTTTCCTTCCTACTTGCAGGATGGATGATGGACGGCTCTTAGACTACCTTATGAACCACGATGAGCTGATGGAAGAAAAAGTAGCTTTCTATATTCGAGACATCATGGAAGCTCTGCAGTACCTTCACAATTGCAGGGTTGCACATTTGGACATAAAGGTAATAAGAAATAGCAACCCTAGTCAGGAAGTAGTGAACTCCAACCTGTTAGTCATTATTCTCAAGGGATGTAAATTCTAATTCATTTTATTTACTTAGATTAGAATCCTTATGAATATTAAACAGAGATGAGGTTACACGATTTAATTGTGTTATTCACAAATTGATGAGAGCACACTAGAATCACAGTGACATCTGGGGTGAGAGAAAGTAGGCAAGCTTTAACTACTTTCACTAACTTTATCGAAGGAAGCCAATAAATGTCATTTTTTTTCAAGGTGCTCAGAAACAAGTTCCTGTTCTCAAAATGAATAATTTATTATTTTTATTGATTCATTGTAAAAGGAATAGTTAAGAAGACATGATTTTCAATGTCAAACAACTTGTCTGAAGTACCACTCAACCTCAGAGTCTAGCTTAGTTTGAAGCCTACTGTGCTGATGCGCTTTACATCAGGAGTGTCCTGTGCACTGTAGGCTTTATCAAAGAACAGCAGGCTTGTGTAATAACTAATGGAGTCCTACTGGTAGTCAAAACAGAAAGCTGAATTTGCCTTCTCTTCTCCCTGCCTCCTTGGATCTCCTTAGCCTGAAAACCTGCTCATTGACCTGCGGATTCCAGTGCCTCGAGTGAAGCTCATTGACTTGGAGGATGCTGTCCAGATCTCAGGTCACTTCCACATCCACCACTTGCTGGGGAACCCTGAGTTTGCTGCCCCAGAAGTGATCCAAGGCATTCCTGTGTCCTTGGGCACAGACATCTGGAGCATTGGGGTTCTGACATACGTCATGCTGAGTGGGGTCTCCCCGTTCTTGGATGAGAGCAAAGAGGAGACATGTATCAATGTATGCCGGGTGGACTTCAGCTTCCCCCATGAATACTTCTGTGGCGTGAGCAATGCCGCCAGAGATTTCATCAATGTGATCTTACAGGAAGACTTTCGGAGGCGGCCCACAGCAGCCACCTGCCTACAGCATCCATGGCTGCAGCCCCACAATGGTAGCTACTCCAAGATCCCCCTGGATACCTCCCGCCTGGCATGCTTCATAGAACGTCGCAAGCATCAGAATGATGTGCGGCCTATTCCCAACGTCAAGAGCTACATCATCAACCGGGTTAACCAAGGGACATAGCCACAGCTCAGCCCTTGAGGTTTCACATGAAAGTGCAGTGTGAACCAAAGCAAGACTGAATGTGTCTGTACATAATTTTGTTCATTATTTCACTCCATGCAGTTCTCTGGGTCAAGAGATGTACTTCTTAAACCTCGACAGTGGTTATTCAGGGTCTGAACAGCAGTAAAACCACCCCAAGTCCAGGGGCTTTCCAGAGGGTCATTCAGAAGAGATAAAGAAGCAGTCATAGAAAGCATTAAAAAGAGGGGCAAGGATAACAAGAATATTAGCTGTTATAAAATCGTAATTGTGCATCCCAAAATGAATGGATAAATAGGCAAAACTCAAGCTCATTGTAGTGAGGGTAAAAGGTTTCTGCCTTTGCTGAAATTTTAAGCAAAATGTTCTACTTAACAGAGATGTCATGTATGCCAACTATTCTGGTTTAGATTCCTGAGATAAATCTTAGTAGGATATGTATACACATATAGTAAAATATATCCCATTCAGGTTCCAGAGTTTTATAATATAGAGATATATATTAAAGCAATCATAAGCAACTTTGAGTGCTCCAGTTAAGACAGTGACTTATTTACTGAAGCATTACATTGTTTTGACTAAGCACAATTAGCTGACACATTTTTTAGAGCATTTTATAAATCTTGTATAGAAATCTTTTACCAGAACCTGTGCATTAAAAGAAAGTGACGTTACCCTTTTGCAGTTTGTGAATGAGAAGATTCTTCTCTCAGTCACAGGTATTTGACATAGGTTCTGTATATGAAATGCTACCCCCAAATTCACTGGCAGCTCAGAGTTAATCTGGCAGGAAAGCCTACCAGGAAATAAGTCCAAATACAGTAAGAGTTGTGGGCTATTTTTTGTCTGCACTTGGTTTGAAATAGATAACGAATATAATAGGTTCATTAAAAAGGGCAAATAAAAACCTTTCCTACAGTTCTTATGAACACCGTGACACTTTCTGCTGTCTTCTACAGCTGCCAAATGCAGTCCTCAGAAAGTTGGCCTACTTTATTTCTAAACCCTTATGGAAGCTAAGGGGTGCTCACCAAAAGGAAGCAGCCATACAGGCCTTTTAAAGGTCTGGCCCCAAGTCCTTTTTGAAGCCATGGAATAAAATCTGATACATCATCCTAATAGAGCATTGAGTTTTAACTGTGATTGCAATACCTACCACCACTCAGCCGCATATATTTCCCTGGACTAAAAGGACCCATTGCACTTTGAGGCCAATGCTGCTTTCTGGTGTATATTCTCTATACAAGATAATTATGAACTGCCCTTTATTCTGCTAGTGGAAAAAAAAAAAACCTGGGCATTTCATGGTTTATTTTTTGTGTGTTTAGAAAGAGTTTTTGTTTTTGTGTTTGTACATGATTCACACTTTGTTTTCTAGAATATGTTTTGAAATTTGTAGTTATTCAAATAATATTTTAAAAATATAACTCAAGTGTTTGTCCAATTAAGGTTTAATGACATTGCTTCTCTCCTATAATAGGATTGAGAAAATTAAAATTATGCAGCACAGAAGTGTAAGCAGAGATTTGTGAAGGATAAATAGAACTACAAACCTGTCAAAAAGAAAAACAATGGTAGAAACTAAGCCTGAACTTTAATATATAAAAACACTTCTTCCCACAGTAGAAATGTAGAATTAAAAGTACTCATCATTCTTTACCACTGGTTTCAAAGTCAACTTTCTCATCTACCCTTCACTTCATCCCATTCAAGCTTATAAATTAATAAATTATTAGAAAGAACAAGCAATAAGACTAAATAGCACTTCGTATTTTCAGGATTAACCAAATATGTGGAAACTGACTTGGACTGTATGTGTTTCCTAGTTTCCATATGGCCCTGCGTCATCAAGGATCCCTTCCTCAGAGCTTGCGCTTGACTAACCCTCCATGTCTTCATTTAAAAACAAATGTATATAAAAATGCTTTATGATATATTTTAAATTTTAAAACATATTTACTAAAAATTCTTTTAGCAAACATGTCTTTGTTATGAGACATAGCATAAAAGGAGAAATTCTCGTCCCTAGGATTTGTCTTGAGATAGATTGTAGGCACCGAGGATTCCAGATATCCATATAGTGTGACTTGAAAAGTTCTTTTCTGTCCGTGATGGATGACAACTAAAGAGCTCCCTACTGAGTCGTTTTGAGTGTTTCTGACCATAAGGAGACAAGCTGAGTTTCTGCGTGGGAAGAATAGGGCCTAGGGCAATGGTACACCGATTGCACAGGAGAGCGTTAATGAAATCATGTTGTGGGGAGGACAACTGACAGAATGTTAGAGCCAAAGCTTCTGTATCAGCTTTTACAGCAGAGTGGGATGGTCCAGATGTGAGGTTGTATGGAACTCCCTCGCCATCCCGTGCCCCAAAACAAGGACACTTACTGGGGAAGTGAGGAGACAGGAGAGGAAGGACATAGAAATGAAAAGTAGTATGATTTTGTTAACTGGAGCCAAAGTACAATCATTAGAGTAGAATGAATTTAATAGAGGCCCCAAGGGAAATGGGGTATATTTTCTATAGTCTGATAACTGAAGGAAAACAACGGGAAGGTTCCCTGTCTACGAAGTTCTGATCCCTCCCAACAGGGATAATGTAGCAGTCCTGGTTCAAGAATTCTCCACACTAAGTTAGAAATAACATGGAATCCCAGGAGAAGGGGCTGAGAAATGTATTTAGAATGCTCTGGGGCAACTGTGGTGAGTGATGAAGGAACAGGGATCACCTTCTTATACTTGCTTTGGAAGATATTTATTCCTTTGTGGTAGAGAATAGGAGAGAAAAGAGAAAATAGTCCACTTCTATAATTATGGTGGTCTTTGAAATGAAAACTTAACTAGGAATTAGTGAGTGTGAACTTCTAGTTGAAATGGGAAAAATAAATGTCGGTTAAAGTCACAAGTTTCTTGTTTGGCTTATAGTCCTTGCATAAGGCTTGCGAGTTTTTCGTTGTTGTTTTGTTTTGTAAAGGTGGGATGGAGAGAGAAGGAATAGATCAGGGACAGCTCATAATAATTTTTGAAGGGTATGATGATTCACTGCATCTTTTACACTCGTTTCAAATTAAATAGATTTATATCCACTTATGCTGAATGTGGGAACATTTTTAAGAAAAAAATTGTAATGTTGAGGGTGTCCTTCAGGTCTCTCACAGGCATAAACACTCTTGGGGAAGTAGAAGAAGCAGAGGAAAAGCTGGCTTCACTGCTTTGTGGTTCACAAAGCCTTTATAATAGTAGTGCCTTTCAGAGGGGAAGATGGGAGATAAAGAAGTTCATTGTATTTAGACTGATATTGCAGAATATTTTCTTTGTTTTAGAATATCTTTTAAATAAAAACATCTGAATATAGAGTAAGCCTAGGAATTCTTGAGTTTCAACCTCAGCTATTCCTGATTTGTCCTTTCTTACAGAAAGTCTTTGTTTTTTTTCTGCCCCAAATGTCCCCATTGTTAAAATGGGAGTTGGGGGGAAGGAGAGAGGACATTAACTTCATAAGAATGTTGGAAGAATACCTTAGTTCAGATGTCTAGAAAATACTTTGATTTTTTTTTAAAGTGCTAACACACTGCCAGTGCTAAGAGTTTTAGTGATAGTAACTTTGAACATTCCAGGTTTTCAATATTCATATCTTTAGAAACCATTTCCAAACTCACAAAAATAAATTCTGTAAATTGATTTTAATTGGAAGTACTAGGTGCTCTTCGTCTAAATGTTATTTGTTCTTAGCCTGTAATTTTGATCATTTAAAAGCTTGTCTACAGAAAAAGGTTAGGAGCTGATTGAAGTCATATGTCAATAAACTGTTTTCTCCAGTATTTCTTGTGGCAGACACAAAGAGTAAGATGCCTTTCCTAGGCAACCACTACTCTCTCTTCTCAAGCCTTCTGCTCTGGAAAAATTGATAGAGGAGAACCCAAATAGTCACTTTCCTTGTTGGGAGGGCAGAAATGAGAATAAAATATTTTCTGATACCACAACTCATTTGTTCAGTCTCACAGGCGTCTATGATAAGAGGCAAATTAAAGGCACAGGTGTAGAAATTAGTAGAACTGTTGGTTTTTGGAAGGGAAACCTTGGATTTTTTTTTAGATTATTAGGTGTTACAGGAATAGTTATTTACTTTCCCATAGTCCATATAATTTAGTGCTTATGAGTTAGTCATTACTTTTTTCTTGTCTGTGTGAATGTTTAGATTTGTGAGAGTATGAGGGAGAAAATATGCTATAAAAATAAATGGTGGTTATTTCTGTGTATTAACTAAAACTTTGTCCTATGAATTTGATAAAGTAGGGAATATTTCACAGATAAGGGGTCTCTGTAGTAGGGCAAAAGTGCAAACACTACTTCCTTGCTCAGTTTTAAGAAATGTTGACCTATTCCCTTCTCTCCTATGTAACATCTCTTTGGAGTCTGGGGTAGGCAAACACAGTATGTCAGCTTTCGGTGGATTTATTTGTATTATGTTTTTTCTTAATTATTTAAAATCTAGGGATCATTTGGGAATGAATGATTAAACCCAAGGCAAAGTTAGAAAAGATAAGGTTATACATACTTCACTAAGGAAAGGGAGGCTCCTATGTTAATATTCATTTTCTGGAAAACTATAAGGCTCTTGTTATTTCATTAATTCTAGAGGGTTAAAAAGGGCTGAAATTTGTCCATGGCACTAGACTTTGAGAAATTATTATTCATGTGAGAAATCTATACAGAGATAGTAGAACACAGAAATATCATAGACCATATTTTCTAGGAAAAGCATTTCTTCCTTATTTTTAATAGATGTAGAAGTTAGAAGAGAAGAAACAACAAATACTCTAAGGCAAATGTTCATCTTTAAGGGGCATTTATAGAAAACCTGAAATTAATCCTCATAGGCTATTTTGTTTTCCTGTCAGCCTGTTCATTGAGAGCTTCTAAACTGTGGTCAGATTCAGTTTTTATTCAAATGATCAAGGTTAACTGTTTATTGATATTGTTGTTTTGAATAGTGAGGATAGCTCAGAGAAGGGAGGGTGGTAGAAAAATGTGCAAATAAAATTCTTGAAGTCCCACTTAAATTAAGCAAGTTAATTAGCAAGCCCATGAATACTTAGCATAAGAGTTCCATCAATGCCTGACTTCTATCAAGAATTGAATCCACATCCTGGAGCACATAATCTCAAAGACTGACATTATGAATTTGAAGTTAACAAACATATCATCACCTCTTACTAACTTAAGCCATATCTGTCATCTCTGTGTTTGATTTTTTTTTTTTGACCCTGGTGCTTTTACTTCTGTTTCTGCCAAACTTTGGCCTACTCTATGGGGAAGGTGAGTAAAACTAACAGTTAGGACAAATGTGAAGACTGTGAAAAAATTAAATATACTCTTCAGAATGAGATCCTAGTCAGAGAATAGTAGTGATCAAAGTGCAAACTGTTGGAAAATATGGATATATGTACATCTGTACATGTATATAGTGTATAATATGTATGTATATGTTATTGCTCATATGCAGAAATCTATCCATTTGAAGACAGCCCAGGTGGGTCAATTTTTCTATTGAAAAACCATTCAGGGCCATTCAAAACCATTAGGGCTGATGGGTAGAGTTAGATTCTACTCATTTAGGAATTATTTGCTGTCTTTTGAAGTCCACAAAACCAAATGAACAAAGCCGGAAACATAATGAGGCTGAAATATCATTTAGATTATTATTCTGTTTATCTGGAGTCAGAGCATCTTTATATTTGAATTATTAAAAGTTGGTTTGCAAACTCCATTGGCACCTTTTGGATTTGAGTGACCTCTCCCCACCAAGTCTTTTGAGAATTTGGGGTGGGCTTCTCTTGCCATTCAGATAAAGGGCCTTATCCATACGTGGACAGGTTTCCCCATAGGGACCATTACACATATACATATAAGTGCATATTTCCATCAGGCTTATAACAATTGATTTAAAATCACTCCACAGTATTGATAAATAGCTCTATATTTTCAAGGTGCAGAAGAATTCCACAGCCTTAATTATTTCAGTGTCTTGCTGGTCTGCCTTAAGTGTATCTTCTGGATTTTGGTTGTCTTATTACTTTAAAATTTTTCTGCAGTTGTTCATTTTGTATGCATACAATGTCGTTTTATAAAGGTAGGTTGTAAATATTTCATTTGTAAGTCAAATTCACTCACGTGTAATGTAAAGTGATGACCTGCTGTCTTGTTATTACTACAGTAAATGTTATGTTATGGATGAAACTTCAAAATGTACATCTCACAAGTTATGCATTCCTATAAATATAATATACTAAAGATATTATTTCTGGTGGTCTTTTGTTTTCATTCTAATTCAAAACTTTATTAAAAAATTTTTTTCTCTTTCCCTAAACATATAAAAGCCTTGACAAGGTAAAAATGTCACATTATTATTACAACACTTTTTATCCAGCATTTTGGAAAGAAAGCAACAGTTTTGTAGCCTGGTGAAGTATTCTAAGGCATTTCTCCATCCAAAAACATCAAGTAAGCCTCAGATGTGCATTAACTTCATTCTGGTGTTTCAAGTGGTAACTTTTTTTTTTGGCAAATTGGCAGGCCTTTGGGGCTGGATCTTACCAGTTTATGTATGATAATGCCAACTCAAGGAATCTGGATTAACCTTTGCAGACCTGATCTGGCTTTAAGAGTCTGCATGTGCCATCCGAATGCAAAAAAAAGACTGATTCATAGTACACTGTCAGTTAGCTAGAGTGTTAGAGATGGAAGGTTTTTTTTTTTTTAGCTCATTTTGCAAATAACAATGTTTTAACATTTGACCTCTATTTCATAAAGATTTGCATTTATTTGAAATGAGAAACAACTGTCAAGGCACGGGCTCTTCACACTGGCTGGTCAGCACAACCTCTTCAGAGAAAATACATAGATAAAAAATATTAAAGGGAAATTAGAATCAGTTTGATGAGTAACAACCATTAGCCTTATGGTTTTAAGGGTTATTTTCCTTAAAGTATTGCCTTCTACACAGAAAATTTTCCCCCACTTCAAGGGATTTATTTGTAAAGAACAAATACACTTGCATTTTCAGATTGGATGGTAAGGTTGCCCTTCTGGATAACCCTGATACGGATCAATTGATTCTCTACTCTCTTCCTCACCTGCTGTTCATTTACTGTGTGCCAAACGCTTGAGCTACTCTAAGGAGACTAAACATATGTCCAGGCTACACAGAACCGACAGAAGAGGTAATGAACATGCTAAGCGCTTTATAGTCCCATGTACAAATTATGACATTGTCATGTGACAGATGCCATGAATAAAAGAATTGAGAAAAGGTCCCTGTCTTCGAGAACTTACACTCTATTTTTAAAGGGGGGGCGGGGCTTATAACAGGAAATAACGACATGCTTGGCCAAAGAGTATAGATAATTAAGAGGACACGGAGCTATAAAAAATGAGCAGAATTTATACGATCTCCCTTGAAAGGCCTGACTTCATGATTTTGGAGTCGATGTAACTATTCGGGGATTTAAACTCCAGCGATTCCCATCCAGAGGCGGCCAGGTGACGTACAAACCTCGCCGCATTATTCGTCACAGACACCACAACCCCACTGCCCAGGCCTCAGAGCCGCGCGGAGCGACCCCGCCCGGCCCCCGGAAATAGGGGCGGAAGAGGCGGGGCTTCTGGGTTGACGTCATCAAGGCGCCAAAGGCTCGGCGCGCCGCGGCGTTTGGTGCTAACGCGGATTGTTTGGCCATGGCAGTCGCCGATGAGGTTCTGGGGTCGTTGGTAAAGCGTCTGTATGACGTGCAGGCTTTCAAATTTGGTAACTTCGTGCTGAAGAACGGTCTCTCTTCCCCAGTCTACATCGATCTGCGGGGCATCGTGTCTCGACCACGTCTTCTGAGTCAGGTGTCAGCCCGGGAAAAGGGAGAACTGGGCGGGTGGCGGAAATGGGGACCAGGATGTTGGGGACGGGGAGTGACGAGTTGGCCTGTGGGTGATCCTAGCAGGAGGGTGGGCCTGGGGAGTCGGTTCGAGAAGCCCAGAGGCCAGGAACTGTTAATTTCTTAAAGCCCCAGAAAGCAGCCTGCTCACTGACCCACGGGCTTTGACCCGTGCTTTGCAAGAGTCAGGAACATCAATTTGGGGCCCTGTCTCATAGAAGTAGTTGAACGAGTTCTGTGTATTTAACTTCGAGAAAATGTGATTTGTGGAAGAAAGGAAAAGATGGAAGGGGAGAATTTAGTAGCTGCTCCAACACTTGGAAAGGCTGTTACATAGAAGGGGGAATTCGGTTTTGCACTGTGTTACCTGGAGCAAAGACCTGAGGGTGGACATTTCGTGAAGGCAGTTTTCTTGGTCAATATGAGGAAGCACTCTGCAGATTAGAGATTTCTAGCACAGTGTTTCTCAAATTTTGACTATATTTGAATCACCTGGGAATTTTGTTAAAAGTCATGATATGGTTGAGTAGATTCAGGCTCATACTGGCAAATGACCAGTCTCCTAAAAATAAAACTCTTTTTAAAATAATTTAGTTTTCAAGTACAGTTCACATACATTATACTAGTTTCAGGTATTCAACATCGTGATTAGACATTTATATAACTTTACAAAGTGATTACGCCATGAGTCTAGTACCCTTCTGGCGCCATACATAGTTATTGGAATATTACTATGTTCCCTATGCTGTACTTTTTCATCCTTTTCATAACTCACAGTTTGTACTTATTAATTCCTTTTACCTTTTCTGCCCATCTCCCTGTCCCCTCCCATCTGACAACCATCAATTTGTTGTCTGTATACAAGGTTTTTCTGTTTCGTTCATTTATTTTGTTTTTTAGTGAGGCTCTTATGCTAGACAAGGCTGCATACACATCTGTGTGTTTGTGAAGCTTCTTGGGTGGGGCTCTGGTGTGGTCTGGAGCCTCTGAGGAGGGGCTCTGGTGTGGTTATAGTTCAGCAGCAGCTTGTGCTGGGCTTTGAGGCACTTGAGAGAGGCAAAGGTGGGAGTCAAGGCTGACCGCCACTTGTACCAGGCTTGAGACCATTTGGTGGCAGTTACAATGCAAGCTCAGGCTGGCTGCCACACATGTGGGGTTTGTGGACCTTTGGGAGAGTCTGTAGCATGAGCTGAGGCCAGCCACAGCTTGTGTGGGGTTTGTGGACCTTTGGGAGAGTCTGTAGCATGAGCTGAGGCCAGCCACAGCTTGTGTGGGGTTTGTGGACCTTTGGGAGAGTCTGTAGCATGAACTGAGGCCAGCCACAGCTTGTATGAGGGTTGTGGACCTTTGGAAGAGTCTACAACATAAGCCTAGTCAGGCTGCTCTGAAAGAGGCTTCAACTGGTTGAGCAGGTTGAGTGAGGTGGGGTCTCAGGAAGAGGCCAGGGCAAGAGGATCAGTGTTGACCAAGTTAATGGAGAGCAAATTTTGCACCTGCCCATGCCAGGTTGGCTGGGTGGGAGGAGAGCTTAACAAAGAAACAATGGTGTCCACCAGTATTTCCATCTCCTAAGAGTGTTCTCCTGATCCCTGCTCCTCCAGCACTTGCCCTAAAGTTGGTCAGTGTAATTCATCTTCCATATGACTCAGGCCCTTCTCAGGCTGCTACCTCTGTACTGGGGCTTGGAACAAGTTTGCTTGTACTTGAGCCCTTTATGAGCAGTGTCTCAGTCGCCTGTAGCCCTTTATATCTTTGGGATGTTGTCCCTGCTGGTTTTCAAAGCCAGGAATTATGGAGACTCTTCCTCCCAGAACAGGGAGCCAGGTGGGGGGCTCTGACCCCTCATTCCTCACAGGGAACCTCCAGAGCCTAGCTATCCCTCCTGTGTATTAATTGCCATACCATACATGTGGCACTGGCCAGATCTGCATCTCTGTCTCTCCTACCTGTCTCAGTGTGGCTTCTTTATATCTTTAGCTTTAGGAATTATATTCAGCTAGTCTGCAGGTTCTCAGTGAGGGTTGTTCTATAATTCTGTTGTAATTTTGATGTGTTCATGGGAAGGAGGTGAGTTCAGGGTTTACATACTTCTCCACCCTCGCCATTGGAATTTCGATAGGAATAGCATTGACTCTGTGGATTGCTTTGGTAGTATGGACATTTTAACAGTATTAATTCTTCCAAATCATTAGTACGGTACATCTTTACATTTCTTTATGTCTTCAGTTCCTGTCTTCGTCTTCTGTAGTTTTCAGTGTGCAGGTCTTTGACCTCCTTGGTTAAATTTGTTCTCTAGGTATTTTATTCTTTCAATGCAATTGGAAATGGGATTGTTTTCTTAATTTCTCTTGTGAAACTTCTTAACTGAAGACTTCTTTCAGGCAGGAAGTATAACTAAGTGACAGGCTTATATACTGAAAACATAATGGATGAACTGAGGAAAACTGGGATGCCTCAGGGCCATCTATAACCCTTGGGATCAACATCATAGCAGACCCTGAGTCTAGACATATAGGTTCTTTGTTGTGTTTCTATATTTGTAAATTGGAATTTATGCAGAGGGTAATTTAACAAAGGAATTTGTTATTTTTCTGATCAGGTTTGAGACTACTTCCTACTGGGTTATAGTACTGTCTTTAATGTTATATTACACTGTTATACACTATTTATAATAGTTTGTGTGTTCTTTTTTTTTTTTTTTACAGGTTGCAGAAATTTTATTCCAAACTGCCCAAAATGCAGGGATCAATTTTGACACTGTGTGTGGAGTACCTTATACAGCTTTACCATTGGCTACAGTTATCTGTTCAACCAACCAAATCCCAATGCTTATTAGAAGAAAAGAAGCAAAGGATTATGGTAAAAATAAAAGTAGTATAAGGATTAAATTGATATGTAATTTGATACTGCTAAAATTTTTTTCCTAGGCACTGATGTTTTACCAGAGTCACCTTGAATATTCCTCATAGGTCTTTTAAGTTGTTATGGCTTATAGAATTTGTTAACTGTTGCTGTAAATCACCTTCCATTCCTTTAGTGTCTGGGGTGAAATGCTGTGTTTTTATTAGGCAGTGAAACAAAGAGCTTTTTTTGCACCATATCTATGAGACCCAACATTTTTACCAGCCCTTCCTGCATCAGCAGAATATTCTAAGAACACATAACTTTCCCAATATATTTATATTTAAGTCACATGAAGAGAAATGCATGAATAAAATTACTCTTATAAAACAATATAAATGCCATATGAAATTTTTTTTGGTAGCATAAAAGAACTTTTTTTTCATTATAGTGACATTGGTTAACGAAATCCAGTAAGTTTCAGGTGTACAATTCAACAGTAAGGCATTTATATATTGCATTGTGTGTTCACTGCCCATAGTTTGAAATTCTTAATGAATATATTTTTTTCATGGGTTCATGGCAATAGGTTATCAGATGGGTGTTTTAAACCAAATCAACCTAAAAATATTGGAACTGACTTCATATTTGATATTAAGGAGGTGATGGGGTTTTTTGTTTGTTTTATGTTGAAGTTTTAGTATTTCTGGTATAGTTTTTTTTAACAAGTCTTTTTATAGGTGCATTCTTCACGATGAAATATGATTTCTGGGCTTTGCTTCTAAAAATTATAAGGAGAGTAAGAGAGTGGGGATGTAGCTGAAACAAGGGTTATTGACCATGAGTTATTCAGTGGTGAGGTGCTGTGTTTGTTTTTTATATGTTTGAAATTGTCCATTATAAAAAATAGTAAAAATATTTTTGCTGTTTGAAGGCAGCGTTTAACTATGTGAATTTTTGCCCCTAAGGAAACTATTGTTTCTATTTCCTTGTTCTACATCTTCAAAAATATCTTAGAATATCATTATTTTTTAAATATACCTGTAAATACTCACAGTCTTGTATTCTTGTTTACGCTAATTCAGTTAAATTTGCCAATTCTTCAAAGGGTGGAAAGGAGTTAAGAGAAAAGAAACAGGAAAAGGCAAAGGCAGTACCTGTGATAAAGCTCAAAAAGTGGGCAAAATGCCCACCAATTTTATTTCTCGTTCAAAATAAGACAAATTTGGTAGTGGAAAATATAAAAATGAGTCTCTAATAAAAAAAATCTATGAAGTCTACTGCCTGAATTATTTATATTCTACAGATTATCTGAAAAATAGTCTATAGTGGGGGTGCATTGCATTATGTAGTTCATAAAGTTGTAGTGATTGGTCTGAATGGTTGCTGAGTATTTTCTCTCCTGAATTTATATCTGCAAAGGCCAATTTTTTTGGCCAATCTTGAATATGAACTGGTTTATTAATAGCAAAAGGAACATTCATTAGGATATTGGGTATTCTGTGTTTTGTCACTTTCCTTGATCTAGATGATCTTGCTTTAAGAAACCTCATATTTGAAATTTTGGTCATAAACATTTAAAATGGTGTTTATTTATACAGCAAAATAATTTGCTAGTTTTACTATAAATATTCTGTATATATAACTTTGACAATTTTGAGATACAGAGACATTGAACAAACCAGTAATCATGGCACGTTGAAGATTCATCAGAAATAAAGTAGTTCCAAAGGAGATTATCAGAAAATAAGATTTAGATCATCCATCTCTTCATAAATACATGCCAAATTTATATTGCAAGATAAATCTTGAGTTGACTGAAATATATAATTTCAAATCTGAATCAATATCATTTTTTCTTTTCCAGGTACTAAGCGTCTTGTAGAAGGGGCTGTTAATCCAGGAGAAACCTGTTTGATCATTGAAGATGTCGTTACTAGTGGATCTAGTGTTTTGGAAACTGTTGAGGTTCTTCAGAAGGAGGGCTTAAAGGTCACTGATGCCATAGTGGTGCTAGACAGAGAGCAAGGAGGCAAGGACAGGTTGCAGGCACATGGGATTCGTCTCCACTCAGTGTGTACATTGTCTAAAATCCTGGAGATTCTTGAGCAACAGAAAAAAATTGATGACGAGATGGTCAAGAGTGTGAAGAGATTTATTCAGGAGAACGTTTTTGTAGCTGCTGATCATAATAGTTCTCTCCCTTCTGTAAAGAAAGCACCCAAAGAACTCAGCTTTGATGCTCGTGCAGAGCTGCCCAGGATTCACCCAGTTGCAGTGAAGCTTCTCAGGCTTATGCAAAAGAAGGAGACCAATCTGTGTCTGTCTGCTGATATTTCAGAGTCTAGAGAGTTGTTGCAGCTAGCAAATGCTTTAGGACCCAGCATCTGCATGCTCAAGACTCATGTAGATATTTTGAATGATTTTACTCTGGATGTGATAAAGGAATTAACAACTCTGGCAAAACGCCATGAGTTCTTAATATTTGAAGACCGGAAATTTGCAGATATAGGAAACACAGTAAAAAAGCAGTATGAAGGTAAGTATCATTCAGGAATCTGCAAGAATCAGAAATCCAGTTTAAACTGGCTGAAGGAAAAAAAGGAAATGTATTGGCTCACATCTCTGAAAATCCAGCCGTAGAACAGGCTGTCAAGCATGGTTGGAGTGATGTCTTTTGGACTTGCTTTCTCTTCATCTATCATCTCTGCTTTCTTCTTTCTTGACTTCTTACTCAGGTAGGCACACTCTTCATTCCTACTCCAAACCAGTCACTGGGATATAGAATACCTTTATTTAGGTATAGAATAACTAAAACCTTTATTAGCGCCCCCGGGTAATATGCCCCGCACCTGGCAATGTGGGGTTGTTAACGCTGTATAAACTTCTTGAACCAAGATCTGGTCACGGGTAGTTCCCTTTAAAGAAACCAAGTGTGCTCATGCCAGAGAAGGGGACATAGGTTCTAGGCAGGCAAAAATGACAGATGTTGGCAACACACAGTTCTGATATTTGAATAAAAATTGCATATATGGGAAATAATGAAAAAGTATAAACTAAGATTTATTTTTAGTGAAAAAGAATTTGTTAATATACAACTTAATTTTTTTTTTAATAGGAACTCAAAGTAGAGCATATGTTGAAAAAATTGGTTAATGCTCTACTCATTTTTCTAAGTAAATTTCGTACATATTTAATGTGTTTTTTCACTTAATCTTATATTTTATCATATTATTAAGACTTATAGACATCTTTTGAGATATCTTAATTTTTTAAGTAATGCATGCATATTCTTAAGCTAGTTCTTTAGGATAGATTGTCTGTGACTTTTCATGTGCTTAAGGTGTTCTACTCTCATCACATTGCTTAGTTTAATTTGTTAGCTAAAAGGTAAACTCTACAGATTTGCATGTAGGTTTTTTAAAAATCAGGGTTATTGCTGTCATCTTTTAAAATAAGTACAATTGCCTATTTAAATTTGAAGAGCTAAAGAGACCTAAAGAGTAAGTAGAAGATCTGAGAGATGATAACGTTGCTGAGAGATCCCTACAGAATGAAAATTGGTCATCTTCAGAGGAATGTTGGAACGTTGATACCTTTGACCTCTATAAACACCCATCTTCAGTGGAGTCCATTTCTAATGGCATATGTTTTATTAGTGGTCACATGCTTCAGCCTGCAAGGAAAAAGTCTTAGTGTTACTGGTAAACTAAGCACAGAACCTGCAAGTTTTTTTATTTGTTTGCTTGCTTTAATTGTGATCTCTAAACTAGCTATAAGGTGGACAAAAAATTTTCACAGTTGGAACCATAGGTCCACTGATAATCACTAAAATTCTTGAAGTGTTCACTATTTTATTAACATGTTACTAGATTATTTCATATTGTAGTTTGTTGGTTAGGCAAAAAGTTAAAGGTTTTTGTTTGAAGTTTGACAAGTATCTTTTATCCCCCTTCTTCTTAGGTGGCATCTTTAAAATAGCTTCCTGGGCAGATCTAGTAAATGCTCATGTAGTGCCGGGCTCAGGAGTTGTGAAAGGCCTGCAAGAAGTAGGCCTGCCTTTGCAGCGAGGATGCCTGCTCGTTGCAGAAATGAGTTCCGCTGGCTCCTTGGCCACTGGGGACTATACTAAAGCAGCGGTAAGTGACAGAGGGACAGGGTGAGGGAAGGCCAGGCTGTTACAGGGGAAGAAAATATCTTAATTTGGGGTCTTGAAACCTGCTAAAAGAAAAAATCAGCTGTTGTCAGTGTGACAATATATTAAAACTAGTTGGCTAGTGTTCTCTGATATCTTTCAGTGAACACTTAAGAGATTTGAATTGTACTCCCAAGAAAGAAACACTGAAACCCAGACTCTTGGTTAAATAAACTTCTGCCTATATGCTTACCTGATCTTTAAGAGAGTTTTTTTTTTTTTTTTTCATCTCACCACGAGTGAAATTGAAGAGATTCTACCCAGACATGCAGTTTCTCAGACTCTCCCAAGTCCCATAGGGATGCATTCTCATGACAGTGGCCCACATGAAATGGCTTTACCTTTTTAAATCTTTGATATTGATTGATATTGTTTGGGAAAGCTCTTAGAGTCCAGACTCATGATTTCTACCAATAACTCCCCCCATTATTAAAAACTTATTATACCACACACTTTAATACCCAGTTCCTACCCATATATATCAGAATAAAATGAGCAGTGGATGATTATCTAGTTAAAAAGTTCCTTTTCACATTTTCCTCTGGTTAAGTTTCCTAGGGATAGTCACCTAGAGATAGATCACCTTTACAGGTATTGTAAAGGCTATTACTTTTTAGAAGTAATAGGAATTTTTATTTTAATATTTTAATTCTTACATGGGAATTTATTTTTTTCATGTGATTTCAAAGACTGTCTATGGAACTGTGAAGAACTCACATGGCCCTAGGGCCAGGCTTTAACCCACCCCTGAACTGTCCGTAAATGTTTGTTATTACCCAGCTCTCATAGCAGGGGGTCTATGAGTCAGTGCTAATATTTGGCATTCAGGAAGTCTGGGTCTGGCTCAAGGTCAAGACATCTCTGGTAGATAATTGTCCTGGTGCCAAGAATAGAACAGTATGAGCCTCAGGGAAGAGCCAGATTAGAAAGTCAGACCTTTTAGAGAAACGTCTATGAATGTGAGGTAATGGTATAGAAACTGTGGAGACCAGTTGTTAGCAAATGTCAGAGAAGAGGGAAAACAGTAGAAATGAGATTTCTTCAGCTCTTGACATCTGGTTTTGGATATGGAGTACCCTGTGTAGGTAGGCAGTAAGTCTTTAATGTGGTTTCATACCAAGAAATGTATTCTAGAGTACTCCCCTATTTCTTTTTGGAAGTAGTTAGGTCCCCAAGCATTATTACAAAAAAATATGCAGCAATTTTTAGAAACACATAGATTTTTAATTTTTAGGGTATAGTTAATTGGAGAAGATGAGAATGGAGGTGGTAGATCCATATCTAAGATTATCTGTTTTACATATGAGTTTAATATGAAATGAAAAAGACATCTATAAAATAGCAAAGTTTATTACTAGTTAATAGAGCCAATTTTTTATTTGTAGAACTATTATTGTGTGTGATTAACCGCTTTCTTCTGGTCTGTCCTGTTGCATCCTATTTAGGTTAGAATGGCAGAGGAGCATTCTGAATTTGTGATTGGTTTTATTTCTGGCTCCCGAGTAAGCATGAAACCAGAATTTCTTCACTTGACTCCAGGCGTTCAATTGGAAGCAGGAGGTAAATCTATTCGTTGGTCTTCCAAACTGCTTCTTTACCAAAGTCAGCAGAGGCAAAATGACGTTTTTCTGTGTTATTATAAAGTTGCTAAAGAGAAAGCTTTTTTTGTCCAGAACAGTAATGAATGAGCCCTTTGGCCTGGTGATAGATATACAAAATAGCTTGCAGTCTAATTTTAGGATGAAAATTTAGAAAGTACTTTTCATTGAAATGTGCCAATATCTTAGTTGTTTCCCAACTGGAATATACTGCCAAAAAAAGATGTTCTATGCTCAAGGAAGAATGTGCTAGGCTAGACAAATCGAACATTTGTTTCTTTGTTAGAGAACTTTGCAGAGCCTTTGATGTGCTATCTATTGTGTCTCTCCTAAGCTTATTTGAACATGTAACTCAGCAGTCTGAGAAGTAGAGGTGTAGTGGCTAAAACACTGCAGATTTCCTCATTCCTCTCTAATCAGTGAATAATATAAAAATAGATTTATTTAAATGTCTTGTGGGACTCAGTAAGCTGCTTTTGAATGGGGAAGAAATGATGACCTGGATTTTCCTGAATTGGCTGTTGTGCAAGAAAGGTTGCTCATCACAGGTATGGGAATTGATTCTATCCCACTTCTCATTTCTTTCCTTCTTTATGTAGTAGGCTTAAGAAGTTGGAGATTAAAACTATGAACAGTAGGGTTCTCAGCAAAACTATCTAAAATGAAAACAACTGTGCTTATCACCCTTCAGAGGAATCTGTCAGGTTGACATTCTGATCTTTTTACATTGAAAAGTTCAAAAGTTACCTTTAAAAATATTAAAAGTAGATTTTATACTAGTCATCCTTGTGTGAGTTCCATCTACCTCTTGAGCTGTAAACATTTTGAGTCAGATTTGGATTTCTGACCCTTCTGTTTAGTAACCATGTGTCTTTGAATAGATATCACTTCTTTCCGTCTCATTTTCTTGGTAAAATGATCATAATAGTGTTGACCTCCTAGGGTTATTGAAAAGCTTAAATGAGATAATGTACTTAAAGCAAATCCTTGCCGCAGAGGATTGTGCATTGTAAGCCCCCACAATTATTTGATAGTACAATTAGGATCTAGGCTTTTGGGGATATTTAAAGCATCTTGGATTTGAAAAATAGCCATTTAACAGAAGGCTTCTGGAACAATAAAATTTAAAAAAAAAAAGCAAGGTTTTGGTTCAAGGTGGCAGTGTAGGAAGTCCTGAACTTAACTCCTCCATTGACACACCAAATGTACAACTACATATGGAACAGTTTCCTCTGGGGGAAAAAATTAAGCTGGCTAAGCGAGGACTACATATCAGGTAAATAAGAAAACCGCACCAAAGTGGGTAGGAGAGGCTGGAGTACAGTCTTACTGCAAACCCCACCCTTGGCGTGGTAACCCACAGTTAGGAGGGAATGCAAAACCTAGAGCTTCTCCCTGAGGAGTGAAGGATTTAAACTGCACATCAGGCACTCCAGGTTTTAAGACTTACACCTGAGAGATGAGCCCCCAAAACATCCAGCTATGAACACTAATGGAGCTTGTGTCCACAAGACTGTATGTATGTAGTGAGCTGAAAATGGCCCTTGAAGAGCTGGTGCACTCAGACCCAACCGCTGGTACCCACATAAAGTAGAAAGCTCATTTGCTAGTATTACAGTGTTGGCCTGATGGGAAGGCATCTAACTTAACACATGTCCAGGAGTTTGCCATGATGCTCTCCAGGGACAGAGGCTAGTGAGCACTGTCTTTGTGCTCTTCCTCGCCTTGCTTTAGCTGGGAGACCCATCTCTTTTGCTTTTTTTTTTTTCCACTGGGCGCTGCTGCACTCTAGAGCATTAGTATCTCCTGGGAGTTTTTACACGCATCTGGTGCCCTGATTTTTGCAGCCGTTGCCCAGGGGACACCCCTTGATCACTTGCCTCTAGAGGCTAAGGGAACTTGTGTTTCTGGAATCCCAATGGGACTGGAACAATTGCAGAGGCAGTTCTTAGTAGGCGACCACCCCCAGGGCACTGCACAGACAGCATACTGAAACAGCCTTCAGTCTTTCTGTGAAAGAGGCCTGTTTGCTTGTCGAGGAGCTTTGGCCTGAAGAGCAGGTTTCTAATTTGACACACATCTAGTAGCCTACAAAAGTACTCTCAGGGAATAATGGCTAGTGGACACAATCTTTGCATTCTGCCTCACTCCAGATCACCTGTATCTCTCAGCAAGGAGCTTATACCTTTCATGCCTTGATTTTTGTAGCTGCTGCTGCGGAACACCTCTACATGGCTTGTTCTAGCAGCCTGCAGAGCTTACAGGTCCCACTGGACTAACCAACAGACAAAAAGTTCTTAAACAGGGTAACAGTTATTACCCTAGGAGATAGCAAAAAGCAACAGATCTAGGAGCTCAGTCTTCCTGTGAAAAACAGGTGTATTAGTTAACCATCATATAGCTGCAGACTGCGGGGCAGTCTAATTAAACATACATCTAAGGGCTGACTTTAATCCTTTCCAGAGACTGGTCAGAGGACAGGTGCTATCTTCCTGCTCTCCCTCTACTGTGTTCCAGAGCTCTAGTATCTCCCAGAGGGGAGCTCTTACATTTGTCTGGTGCTCTAGTTTTTGTAGCTACTTCCCAGGGAACACTCTTTCATCCCCTGACTGTAATGGCCAGGGGTAGGGGAGTGGGTAGGAGTGGGGGTCTTGTGTTCCTGGGTCCCGCAGGACTGTAACAATTGGAGAGACAATTCTTAGCAGGCTACTTTCCCAGGACACTGTGCAAACAGCATACTGAAACATTCCCCCAGTCTTTTTGTAAGAGGCCTATTTACTTGTCCTAGAGTTTCAGCCTGAAGGGCAGGCTTTAGGTGTGGCACACACATGGGAGCATAAGCTGGTGGACACCATCTTTGTGCTCTCCCTCTGCCACGCTACAGCTTGCCGGTATTTTTGAGCCCAGATTTTTGTGACTGCTACTCAGGCGATACCTTCAGATATACTGGCTCTAGTGGCCATCAGGGTTTACGCATGTGGTCCGATAGGATTGTATATATTTGCATTTTTTAAAAGCTGCTGCCTGAGGGTCTGGCTTCCAATTATTCTGAATCTAGGTGCTGACTAGATCTTTTTGGATCACTGACAGGTGTTAGCACACCCTCAACTAATGGGAGCTATTAAAACTGTAATAGACTGCTTGGACAGTCAAAGGTTTGAGAGACAAGAGCTAGGGCAGATTTGAACACAGGTTCATCTGCTATACAAGGCCACTCCTTCAATACTGGGAGAGGTGGTTGTTTTATTTAATGCATTAAAACCAACATAGTCAACCAAAATGAAAACACAGGGGACTATATTCTAAGTGAAAGAACAAGATAAACTTGGAAAAAAACCTTTAATGAAATGGAGATAAGTAATTTACCTGGTAGTGTTCAAAGTAATGGTTATAAAGATGTTCACCAAACTCAGAAGAAGAATGGATGATAACTGTTTGAACTTCAAGGTAGAAAACATAAGAAAGTATAAAATAGACGTCACAGAGCAGAGGACTACAGTACTGAACTGAGAAATCCATAAGTGGGGTTCGACAGCAGACTAGATGAAAAAAGATCCAGAGGAAAACAGAACAAGGTATCAGTGAACTCAAAGACAAGGCAGTGGAACTCACCTAATCAGAGCAGCAAAAAGGAAAAGAATGAAAAAAAGTGAAGATAGCTTAAAGGACTTACAGGGACACCAAGCACATTGACATTCACATTGTAGGTGTACCAAAAGAAGAAGGGAACAAGAAAGGGACAGAAAGATTACTTGAACAAATAATGCTGGAAAGTGTGCCTGACCTGGGAAAGGAAATGGACACGCAGACCCAGAAAGTGCAGAGAGGCCACACCAAGGCACACTGTAATTAGAGTGTCAACGGTTAAAGACAGAATCTTAAAAGCAAGAGAAAAACAACTTGTTATATACGAGGGAATTCCAATAAGACTGATCACATTTTTAAGCAGAAACTTTTCAGGCCAGAAGATAGCAGCATGACGCATTCAAAGTGCTGAAAGAAAAAAAAAACTTCCAACAAAAAACTTTACCCATCAAAGTCATTCAGAATTTAAGGAGAGAGAGTTTTCCAGATCAGCAAAAACTAGAGTTCATTATCACTGAAGTGGCCTTACAGGAAGTGTTAAAGGGATTTCTTTAAGCTGAGGAGAAAGGGCACTGGAAAGGTAAATATATAGTAAAAGTAGTGGATTAATCACTTATAAAGCTAGTTTGAAAGCTAAAAGACAAAAGTAGTAAAAATGATTTACAGTAAGCTAAGGGATGTAGAAAAGTTGTAAAATGTGACCAAAAAAACCCCGGGTGGCGGGGGGGGGGGAGGGAATAAGAATGTAGAGCTTTAGAATACAAACTTAAGTTGTTATCAACTCAAAATAGACTGTCACAGATACAAATTATTATATGTAAGTCTTATGGTAACCACAAATCAAAATCCTATAAATCCTATAGTGGGTACACTAAGGATAAAAAGAATCTAAGCATACAACTAAAGATCATCAAACCACAAAGAAGAAAGAACAGAGAGGAACCACAGAACAGCCAGAAATCAATTAACAAAACAGCCAGAACAGCCAGAAATCAATTAACAAAATAGCAGTAAATACATCACTAACAATAATTAATTAAATGTAAATGGAGTACATCTTCCAGTCAAAAGACATAAAGTGGCTGAATGGATTTTTTTTTAAAAAAAAAAGACCCTTACAAGAAACTCATTTCAAATGTAAAGACACACACTTACCGAGGTGAAGGGATGAAAAAAGATATATGCAAAGGAAACCAAAAGAAACCTAGGGTATCTATACTTATTTCAGACAAAGTCTTTAAAACAAAGACTCTAATAAGAAACAGAGAAGAGCATTACATAATGATAAAGGTATCAGTCCAAGAAGAGGCTATCACATTGGTAAATATGCATCCAACATAGGACCTACATATATAAAGCAAATATTAACAGACCTAAAGGGAGAAGTAGACAAATATAATAATAGAAGATCTTAATACTTCACTTAACAATAGATCATCTAGACAGAAAATCAATAAGGAAACATTGGCTTTGCTTAACCGACATGTTAGAACAGATGGATTTAATAGATATCTGTAGAACATTTCATCCAAAAGCAGTAGTATACACATTCTTAAATGCACAAGAAACAGTCTCCAGAACAGATCATATGTTAGGCCACAAAACAAGTCTTAATATATATGAGGACTGAGATTATATCAGGAATCTTCTCTGACTGCAATGGTATGAAACTAGAAATCATAAGAAAAAACTGGAAAATTCACACATATGTGGAGATTGAACAACCTCTGGGTCAGAGAAGAAATCAAAAGAGGAAAATCTTGAGGAAAAAAATAGAAATACAACATACTAAATTTATAGGATGCAACAAAAACAAATCTAAGAGGAAAGCGCAGAGTGATAAAGTTCTGCCTCAAGGAACTAGAAAAAGAAAAAAGTCCAATAATAATGGAAGGAAATAAAGATCAGAGCAGAAATAAATGAGACAAAAAGATCAATGAAACTAAGACCTGGATTTTGAAAAGATAAACAAAAGTTGATAAACCTTTAGCTAGACTCACCAGTAAAAAAAAGACTCAAAAATCAGAAATGAAAGGGATGTTCCAACTGATACCACAGAAATAGGATCATAAGAAACTACTATCAGTTACATGTCAACAAATTTGACAACGTAGAAGAAGTGGATAAATTCCTAGAAACGACAAGCAACCAAGATCAAATCATGAAGCAATTGCAGTTGTGAACACATATTACTTACTAGTAAGGAGATTGAATCAGTAATCAAAATCCTCCCAACAAAAATCCAGGACCTGACAGCTTCAGTGGTGAATTTTTACAAACATTCAGAGAAAGATTAATACCAGTCCTTCTCAAACTCTTCCAAAAAAATAGAACAGGGAATACTTACAACTCATTTTACAAGGCCAGCGTTACCGATACCATCACCAGACAAAGATGTCACAAGGAAGGAAAATTACAGTTCAATATCCTGATGGACATTAAGGCAAAAATCCTCAACAAAGTATTAGCAAACTGAATTCAAAAATACATTAAAAGGCTCATACACTATGATTGAATGAGATTTATTCTAGGGGTGGAAGGATGGAAGAACAGCCACAAATCAAACACATTCACACCACATTAACAAAATGAAGGATAAAAATCATATCATCTATCAATAGATGCAGAAAAAAACATTGGACAAAATTCATATCCATTCATGATGAAGACTCAACAAAGTGGGTAGAGGGAACATACCTCAACATAATAAAGGCTATAAATGACTGGTCCACAGCTAACATTATACTTAGTGGTGAAAAGCTGAAAACTTTTTCACTAAGATCAGAAACAAGGCAAAGATGTCCCCTCACCACTTTTATTCAGCGTAGTATTGAAAGTCCTAGGCAGAGCAATTAGTCAAGAACTAAAAGGCTTCCAAATTGTAAATGAAGAAATAAAATTGTCACTGTTTGCAGATGACATGACATACAAGAAATCTTAAAGACCACCAAAAAAACTGTTGAAGTTAATAAACTAATTCAGTAAAATTGTAGTTTATAAAAATCTGTTGCATTTCTATACACTAATAAACTATCCAAAAGGGAAATTAAGAAAAACAGTCTCATTTACAGTTGCATCAAAAATGAAAACTCTAGGAATAAATTTAATCAAGGAAGTAAAAGACCTGTCCACCGAAAACTACAAGACACTGATGAAAGAAATTGAGGAAGACACAAACATATAGGAAGGTGTTCTGTGCTCATGGATTTGAAGACTATTATTAAAATGTCCGTACTGCCCAAAGCAATCTACAGAATCAGTACCGTCCCTATCAAAATTCCAATGACATTTTTCCTAGAAATAGAAGTTTTAAAATTTGTATAAAACCACAAAAGGCCCTGAATAGCCAGACTAATCTTGAGAAAGAAAAACACAGCTGGAGGCATCACACTTCCTGATTTCAAACTGTATTGCAAAGCTGTAGTAATCAAAACAGTATGGTATTGGCATATAAAAACAGACATATAGATGAATGGAATAGAGTAGACCTCAGAAGTAAACCCACACATACATGGTCAATTAATTTACAGCAAAGGAGCCTAGAAGATACAATGGGGAACAGACAGTTTCTTCAATAAAGTGATGTTGGGAAAACAGTATATCGTATATCCACATGCAAAAGAAGGAAACTGGATCACTGTCTTATATCATACACAAAAATTAACTCAAAATGGAATAAAGAGTTAAATGTAAGACCTGAAACCATAAAACTCCTAGAAGAAAACATAGGTTACAAAATAGTGTGTCACAGTGATTCTGAATTGTGTACTAAAATTGTCTTTAATTGTAAGGCCAATTTTTATTCTTATCTCTTTGGTATTGAACCTTTCTTGGCAATACAGGAAAATTACTTCTTTGATTTCTGATACTGTTAAACTATAAATGCTCTATATTAGACATTGAAAAGGAGTTGGTTAGCTTGTCTTCATTGTGGAGGTCTCTGGCCTACCCAGGGGGTGTCTTCACCTGCTTTAACTCACTTAATGTGAAGAAGGGGCATGGAAAGCGAGAGCATATTTTTATGTAAAGCTGGTTAGATACTTTTTCAGGAAAGTCATGTGACAGGTTTTCTCATATTTTATATTATGTTGATCGGTAACTTTTCTGTTTTTGCAGGGGATAATCTTGGTCAACAGTACAATAGCCCGCAAGAAGTTATTGGCAAACGAGGTTCTGATATCATCATTGTAGGTCGGGGCATAATAACATCTGCTAATCGTCTGGAAGCAGCTGAGATGTACAGAAAAGCTGCCTGGGAAGCTTATTTGAGTAGACTTGGCGTTTGAGTGTCTGGAATACCTTTTGTGAAGGCCATGAAGATCCATTGTCTCCTGAGATGCACTGGCTGGAAATAACATGCAGCCCTTAATAGTGCTTGAATTCTTCCATGGGTCCTGTGTTGGAATGACTTCTAGAGTTATCATAGTGTTTAGGAAATATGGAATGGCTTGTAATCACTGCATTATTGCTATAATAAATTCATTTTCAAAATTTTTTTAGTGAGACTGGTGTTGGTTAGGCAGTCACAGCCCTGTCTGCGTTAAGGTCTTCCACACTTGCGGGTCCCCCTGTGCCAATCTATAAATCAGACTGATTCTTTTACTTACCATGGCAAAACTTTTAGGACATCAAGAGGCTAAAAACAGTACATTTCTTGTGTCCTTTATTCTGTGCCTAATGTGATGCCCAAAGAATATTAAAATGTTAGCTCTTCTCCTCTTAAAAGTGATAGTCCAGGTATCCAAATGGTGCTGGTTCCAAGAACTGCCATTACTCACCCACCAAAGAGTCCAAGGTGGGGAAGGGGGAAGATGACAGCCCCTGAAGATAATATCTGGCTTTCACTTAAAAATCGGAGAGAGCTTCTGACTCATTTCTTTCCTTGTGCGGCAGCTGTGCACCTGTGCTGAAATCCAGTCACAGCTTCTTGGTGCCTTATTTGGATTCCAAATGGACAAGCTCCTCCATTTACTTAAAAAGACATCAGCATCAGGAAGTCTAAGGTTTCAATTGAAGGTTTACTAGAGAATCTTACATAATGTCCCAACTGTCATTGACAGGGAAGTCAGCCTTCACCAGAAATAAAGAGGAAGGCCCAGCACCAGAGCTGATGCTGTTAACTACATCTCTGGGTTTCACATTTCTGTGGTGGGGCCAAGGACATCCACCTATCCTCACAGGCCCCACCTTCACACGTGCGATATAACCACTGAGGCAGCCCTCTCCTCTGGCTTGTTCCAAATGCACTATTTCTCCCAGAAATTCCTCCAGATTTCTGGAGGACCCCTGTTCTCCAACACTGATATAAATTTTCCCCATTTCTATATTTCTTTGGTCTATTCAGAAGGATCTTGGAGGGAATGGGGGAAATGGTGTAGGTTCAGATGACCATTTTGAAATGATCCCACTGCACATTCAAGGCCCTTTTTGAGCAGGGCCAGGTGGCAGTTGCATCTGAATGCTCAATTCTGATTCCACCAGCACAGTCATGATCTGCCTTATCATCTGGGTCATTCCTACAGCTAGTGGGAGGTATTAGAGGTCACTGGGCATTTCCTCATGGTGACAGCTGTCCCCATCCCTGACTGACCCACTCTTGTAAAAATTCAGATGGAAGCCTGGGATTTCAGCTCAGGTTTTCACTGCATTTCCTGGTGTCTGCAACTTAAGAGCTGCTCTAATATCCCAATGATGTATCTCCAGAGAAATTCCCCATGGAAAAAGCAAACTACCAAGGAATAACACCGGAAGGAAAAGGGTGTGACCCTTGGGACTACTCTGAAGAGCTGCATGTTAGGAAGAGGAAGAATAGTAAAACTTACAGGAATCTCTTGGATGTCTTCAGTCTTGGTGATCTTGAGGCTGAGAGACCTTTGGAGTGATGTACTGGTGTCTCCCGTAGCCACTTAAATGGGCTTACTAGGTCAATGGTTTTCACATTTCAGCATGCATCAGAAACACCTGGAGTCTTAAATCAGATCCTGACCCCAGGCCCCTGACTCTGGATGGGGCGTGAAAATTTGCATCCCAAATAATCCGCAGGCAGCACTAATGTTGCAGGGATCACCCTTTGAGAACCATTGCACTGGTTAGTCACATTTTTCTTCTGCAATGAGGTGGTCTGGGGTCTGCCTCCCTTTCCTGCTGAGTCACCTACTCCTTCAGAAGTGTAAACTTCCACACCAGGATGCTGGTGCTACCTCTTCTGCTATGGAAGTTCACTCAGGGCCCCTTCTAGGTAACTTGAAGGGAGATCAGAAGAGCGTCAAAGAATCACCTGGCCCCTGTCATGTATTTAATACAGATCCCTGGGCCCCACCATCAGAGATGCTTTAGCATATTTGGTGTGTGGCCTGGAAATTGTATTTCTTACAGGTGCCTCCAGTAGTTTTGATGTTTGAGAATAAACCCAATGCTGTAGACTCATCTAAGCAAAAGCCTAGGCAGTCTGGAGCCATAAAACTTAGGAGCACAAATGGATTCAGAACTTGGGCTCTCTCTGGGCCTATGAGAGTGCTAGAAGTATTTTGGAAGCATTGGATAGTTTAGCCCAGGGTCTCCAACCTCTGGGCCATAGACTGGTACCAGCCCGTGGCCTGTTAGAAACCGGGCCGCACAGCAGTAGGTGAGCAGCAGGCGAGCGAGCAAAGCTTCATCTGTATTTGCAGCCCCTCCTCAGTGCTAGCATCACCACCTCAGCTCCACCTCAGATCAGGCAGTAGATTCTTATAGGATCACCAGTCCCTGGTGCCAAAAAGGTTGGGGACCACTGGTTTGGCCCTTTCTTAATCAAGGAATATCTACAGAGCATGAGCTCTGAGCATGATAACACCTGGTTCTAGTGAGGAACATGGGATTGGTTCCCATGGTGCCCAGAACATCTATAAGACTAATGAAATGGAGAACTGTATCCCCTGGCCTCTTCTAGTACTCTAGGCATGTAGTAGGACATAAACCATTGACCTGTAGTGCCAAGGGAACCTAAGAAACCTGATCCAGTTCCCCTTTAGAGCTACAAAAGTGTAGACCCAGAATGGCCAAAGAGATCTCTCACAGGCAGCCTGTGGCTGACACAGGCCTGGAGTCTCTCAGTCTCAACTCTCAACCTCACTCCTGTTGATGTGAGTCATCTCTGGAAAAGCTCCCTGAAGTAGCCTCTGGGGACTGTCTGGAAAAAGGCACTGGAGGGCAAAGATGGCAGCCTGAGGACACCTCTTTCCTCAACTCCCATTTGCCCACCTCTTCTGAAGAAAATCGCTGGTCCCACTCAGTCGGGGCCTGGAAGCATGCCACACACCTGCCAGGATCTGCAAAGAGGACAGGTGCAGGGTATTATTTCCTTAACGTAGGTGGGAGCCAGGAAAAACCGTGGGAGGCTCAGAGCTTCAGGAGGAGTGGTGCGTGTTTACACACTTCGGAGGATCGATTATATCCTCCTAGCTCAGGAGGAACTAAGGTTCTGAGAGAACCTATCCTAGTTAGTGCAATACTGGCCCACAGGCATAATTTGTTGGCTCCCTACCAACCACGGGTTTGCTGCTCCAGGAGGGTACCCCCTACTTCTCAAGGGGCACAGAGCCACAGGTAGGCAACAGATAGCACCTGAGGAAATTCAACGACCAGGGGAGGAGGGCAAAACCACTTGTAACAGGTAGAAGCTTCCAAAAGTGCAGGGATTTCACTTTTGTATTCTTGTGGCAGTGTTCCCTGCATCTGGCACAGGGCCCGGCAAATGCTTCTGAATGAATGCCAGCTGGTCTGTCACCTGTGAGCGTGACAACTGCTTATTGTATGCCATGGAATTCTGGGGTGGGTTGTTAAGTAGCAGTAGCGAACTAATACCTTTAACAACGTGCTGCAGCTCTCTCCGATCCAGCTCGACAAAATCTATTCCACCGAGACCAGCCTTCCTTCCCGCAGCCTTCTTACTCTTCACCTCTGGCTGCTTTTAGTGAGCTCTCTAAAAGAAACAGCTGCTTGGCTCTTGTGTGGATACTGCGTTTCCACACAGTGAGCCCAATATCAATCATTGAACTGAACATCTTAATTTGAAGGTAGGATATTAAAGTGGGAAAACTCTGGCAGGGAAGGCAGGAGATGCTAACTGCAGTGCTGTCTTGTGTCAGTGGCTCACTGTGACTTCATCCTCCTTTTCTAATTTGAGGATAAATTGCATTAAAATTCACAAAAGCACTTCCAAAATTCTCAGGTATCCCTTTTTCCCATGGCCAAAAGTAATGATAATAGTTGTTAAAGCCTTTATCATGATCCAAACACTGTACTAAATACTTTATGTGAATTATAGGAGTTAATTCTAGAAACATTATGAAGAAAGGTAGTTATCCATTTTTTGGTCAGCACATTAAGGTGAGGAGGTGGGGTTAAAAAGACTACGGGTAACCCCTTGGACTCTGCAATCGGCTTCCTCTGCCTCTTAATAGGATATGCTCTCATGTCATGGGCACTAAGCACGGGCTGAGAGGGTCAGTGAGGCGGCGATACCAAACACGTTTTTTGAAACAATTTGATACATTTTTTTTAAGAGCATGGGAAAAAGAAATTGGGACTCATTGGGGTTCTTTACATTTTTAGTTAAGGCTCTTTTATTAAATGGTAGTTTTATTTTGGATTACAGGATGTGGCATGTCATGCCCTTTTTAGATTCTCAGGCCTTTAAAGTTTGGAATCTGACCTTGTATGAATTATCAAGTTATTATATTTTTGCCCTTCGTTTTCTCTATATCCCAAGTCCATACGTGGCCTTTGTGCCTTGGAAAAGAGGGCCACAATGGAAACACAAAGAGAACAAAACAATTAGAATTTTTTTAACTTTTAAAGTTCAAGGTTTTGGCATAAGTACTGGTTTGGAAGAACATTTGCCTTTCTCCTTCCCACTAAGGGGGTGAGGGAGGAGTCTTCCTCTGGTCTGGAGAGACGAACAGGAGGAAGAGTGATGGTCACAGTCAGGTGCCGGGGTGGGCTGTGAGGCCGGCTCCCAAAGCCAGGCCAAACCCCAGGGAGGGAGGAAAATAGATGCCCGGACAGCAGAGGAGCTCTGGGTCTCGCTTTTCTAGGAGGGGCCCAAGATAGCGATGACCATCCAGCGACCCCACCCCACCACAGAGCATGGCAGTGAACTTGGAGTCTGTCTGTGTCTTGGAATATATTCCTCTTATTTTTGTTGCTTTCTTCCTTCTCTTAAAACTCTAGGTCCATCCAACAGGGGGTGTCTCCTAACTCATATCAAGTCTACAGTCTCCTGGTTCAAGCTTGGAAGAGCCGCTCAGAGGTAGTGCTGGGTAGGCAGGAAGGCCAAGCAGCCCCCGCCTCCTCCACCTCCCCTGGGACCTTTGCCTGGCTCTTCCACCCATGTGGAGACGCTTGCATAGGGTGCAACCCAGACAACTCTCAGTTAATTGTGTTTTGTTCAGTGCTGGTTTTCTAAAATTTGTTCTATGGTCACAAGCCAGGACATGAATGTCAACTAACACACACATCAGCTCATACAAATATCCCATTGCCACAAAGCTAGCTAAGTCAGCAGGGGAACAAGCCGTGGACCACTGCCTAGGGCAACCCCTGTGTCACCTCCATAGAAAGGAGTCCTTAAAGCATTGAGTTTTTGTGCCAGGAATCATGAAATTTGTCAGTTGTCATTGTCCCTCATTTAAAAAAGTAGTTCCCTACACTGTACCTGGGTTTTTGGTTAACTTGAATGCGTCAGGGATTGCTCATACGATGGGGAAGAGAGAAAAAGATACAAGGAAGAGGAAGGGGGAGAGAGCTTTTATAATTTCTTAGTTTTCACAGAGGTGCTTCATTTTACTTCAGTAGAGATGTGTGCCCTCAAGGCAGAAACTCAGATGACTCCCTAGTTATGCCGTAGAGTTCTGAGATAAGTGAAAACAGTCATACTCTTCCCAGGAGAAGAGGAAAGAGTATCAAACCAGAGACAAGTTCCTGACCTGGAATCTCCTTTGTAAATGAAGGCAATCCCTTCCTTGAAAAAATCACGTGGGCCTACTGTGCAGATCACCTGAGGAGAGTCTGCTTTCAGTCTCAGGGGTTTGATATTCAGTTCAGGTGGCACCAGTGAAGCTTTAATGGCTGACCCTTCCAGGGTGTTTGACACTGGTGGGAGGTTACATTTCGTCACGTTCGTTTCCCAGCTTCCTGACAACTAAGACACCCCAACAGGCCAGATGACACAGATCCCACTGTGGGACAAAAGGAAGCATCAGAACCTCCCAGCACTGAACTCCAAGAGAAAGAAATTGGATACGAAGACCGTCTCACTGTGACGCATCACCCAACCCATCTTGGAGGCAGCTCTATCAAGTTGGACTAGCTGGGCAGTGACAGTCTGAGAGTCCCTTCCGAAGCCACAAGCTCAGCAGGAGGAGCCTTGGGGGCTGAGAAGGACAATTCTTTCAGTGCAGTTCTCTCTTCCTAGCACCACGGTGGGCTCAACTTTCCCTCCTTCTCCTCCCTTCACTTTACGATCTCCCCGTGAGGGTCTGAAGGTCTGACGGGAGCCATGTCCTTAGAAGTCTGCAGCCCCTGAGCTGGAGGGGAAGAAGGGTACAGAAGCAAGGCTGGGGGACCTAACTAAGCCTCCTCAACCCATTGACCTTAAAGAGGGAGACTGGAACGCCTCATTCACAGACATGCTAAAAGCCACACTGAAGCCAGGCTCCCCTGTGGGCAGAGAAACGGCTTGGTGCACACGCCCTGTCTGCATGTCCAGTGCTGGCCCAGCATCCACATAGGGTTCCTCAGGTGCCTCAGACACACAGCCCAACACTTATTGCCTCTGAAGTTTCATCCAAGCCACTCTCATCTTTCTCCTCTTCTCTTACTACCCCACCTCAGCCAGTCACAAAGCCCCGCTGGTGCTGAGTGTACCAGGTTGCCCTTCTTAGAAGCAAGCAGGACACCTGCAGCAAGTAGCCCTTCAGGGAGAGGGAGGAGCTATGCAGTTAAAAGGTGCCATTGGAGCAGAGAATAAGACCCCTCCTCCCCTTTGATCTCCTCATCTGTTTGCTGTTACTTAGAATTTATCCCAAGTTTCATGATAGTCAACCTCAAGCTTTGATCCTAATTAAACAAATTAAAAAAAAATGTCTTCCCAGAAGAAGTGGCTGTTACTTTAGTTTGACTAAGTACTAGTCAACCAAGCTGAATGAGAACCTTCAGTCCTCATGAAAAGGCTGTCACAGAGACATAAAGTACAGCATGAGGAATACAGTCAATAGCATTGTAATAACTACGTATGGTGTCAGACGGGTACTAGATTTATCGGGGTGATCACTCCATAAGTTATATGAATGTCTAATCACTGTGTTGTACACCTGAAACTAATATATGTATGTAAACTGTAATTAAACAAATAAAAATTTTAAAAAAACAGTGACATCATAATCCGAATTTGGTTCAAATTACACAAATGTGCATAGGAAAGAAGACTGAGAAATCATACACAAAAAGGTCAAGAGTAGTTGCCTCTGCATGGTATGATTATAAAAGATTTTTACTTTCTTAATAATCTGTTTATTTAACATTTTTCCATGTATTTCGCAATTTAAAAAAGTAAGTTGTTAAAGATCGGTTAAGTACCATTTGGAAATCTGTATTATAGCAACATAGATTGATTACAAAGGTAAATAGCGCCTCCCTCTCCTTTTCAGAAAAAGTGCAGCACTAATCATCTTTACAAACAGATGCCAGAAAAGAATTTTCCAGAGACTGCCAGGTGCCCCCTGCAGACGGCAGCCACACAATGGCAATTCCAGTGCTTTGGAAGGCTCATTCCCACCTGTACTTCCACAGCCCAGGAAGGACAGAAAGGGCGGGTCAACCCTTGGTTTGAGACAGCTTGCCAGCCCACCTTTAGCTCCTGCTTCATTATTTATGCTAATTGGAGGGCAGGAGGAATGGGGAGCACCACCCATTTGCCAAAGGAAAGAAATAAGGAAATTGCCTACAGTATTGGGTCAGAATTTCAGAAGTCAGGTCTCCAAACAGCTTGTCCAAAAGCTTCCAGCAGGGGGCAGCAGGGCACTGTGAGTGGCTTGTTCCATCACAGCCGTCGCTGTCACAGATGAAATACACCTAACTTCCACATCAGGTGGAAGCCAAGAGTAAATCATCCTTTGCTGTCTGTGGCCAAAAATGACGCACCCTTAAAGAGCTGCCCAACAGAAAATTAGTCTTTGAACAAGTTAATAATTTGTCTCCAGGAGATCCACAATTAAGCAGAAGAAGCACCCAAATTTTCTTCCAAAATCCTACTTTTCTCAATTTAGAAAACCTCAAAGCCAGCATTTACCTACTTTATATATTTATTTACATTTATTTACTTTTTTATTCCAAAAAGGATTTAAGGCAGCTTTGCCAAGTCACAGGCCTTTGTTTCATCCTAATTACACAGGCCAAAGAAAGATCAGAACCTGTTCACATTTGCCCCAGGAAACAGGCCCAGTTTACTGACAGGCGTATTTGTCTTAGTGTTTGCCAAAATGAAGTTCGGGGAATTTGGTCCCAGGCTGACAACAGATGAATTTGGAATAAAATCCCAATCGCCTTAAAGGGATGCCAATAGCAAATGATGATGGGTGAAAGAGATTTTACAAAAAAAGAGCGGGTGGCAGGAAGCTGGCACTCTGGCTAAAGACCTGGGTCTCAGTACCAGATTGTCATGAGTTACAGCCTCTGACACCTGGGCAAGCCACTTTCCCTCTCTAGTAGGCTCCTCTCCTGTAAATAGGGGAGAGGACACGACTTGTGGGGTTCATTCCACCTCAGATATGGGAACCTAAGGGAACTTTAGGGCCCTATGGAGAAAAAAAAAAAAAGTCAAAATGGGTTTTGTATTCTGGGCCTGTTTGGGATAGGAGCTTGGCTGGGGAAGGCATTGGAAGGGAACTGTTCTTGATAATAATGTATAAAAAGTGATTTTGTGTGGAAATGCATCTTGACCCTTCTTCATCTGCACGATCCATTTCCAGCCTCAGCACCTAGGAAAAAGGGGAGGAGTCCCAAGGTGTGCCTTTCAGTTTCCAGCCCAAATTCTTTAAGCGATAGCGAGAGGGTCCAAAGGCACCTGCTCATCCCTCCCTGGAGCGGCCCTCGCTGCCCCTGAGCAACCTGTGGAGCCTGTTTGAAGGGCCTGGTCTGGAACATTAGACTGGCTTGCTAGGCCCCCTGAGGAAGTGCACAGCCATTTCAGTGCCCACTGGGGCACCGTTTAAGACCACTTCAGAAAGGAACACACATGTTGTAGAGAGCATCAGGCAAAGATAAAATATTTTGGTTTTAACCTTTACTTTCAATCCCCAAAAACCTCTTTCCTTTTCATTACAAAAGTACTATAAACAAACAGGGACAGGAGAGGAAAACTGACATTTGGAAACCCTGTACCTTCAACAGGTATCTCAGCAATCCATCACCAACACCCATGTGCAAGGTATAGACATCAGGCAGACAATTATCAGGAATCAGAACTATATCATAAATGCGAGACCTTTTTACTTCGTATAAAATGATCGACACCAAAAAGCCAGACCGTGTATTCATTGTACATACTCTGACACTCCCAAGAGCCTCTCCTCTGGCCAGACTGGAGGCCCAGCCCTTCTGGAAGGGAGAGGCAGCCCAGCGTCTCAGCAGTTCACTGACAGGACAAGCTGGATGTGGTGGGGAAGGCTGAGAATGCCAAGGTCCGCTGGCCTCTCCCAGGCTGGAGGCCTGGCCTGCCTGGATGGCTCTGGCGCAGCAGCCAGGTGGCAGAGCTGGGTGCCCTCCTATGCAGGCGATGGGCTCCTCACCCAGGCTCACCAGAACTTCTCCGTGCCTGTCTACCTAGGGAGCCACGATGGAGCTGAGCGGCTGTCCAAAGTGTGTCAGTCTCTGACTTTGCCATTCGTCCCCTCCCGTCCTCTGAGGAGAAGGCGCCATCAGTCGACTGAGCCGTTGTAGGATTTGTTGAACTTGTTGAAGGTGAAATCCACAGTGTGTGTGGAGATGGGCTTTCTGTACAGAGGGTTTGAAGCCTATAAAACATGGAAGGCAGGAGGACCTGTGTTAGTTCTTTCATTCCAACACACACTCAGTGTTAGAAGCCTTTCCTTGTCAGTCACCTAGGAAGGCAGCAGGCGGAGCACACAGGTACATGGGACGGCCTTGTACTCTGGAACTGGCTGCCTCTAACTCACCATGCCCTGGGAAAGTCCCTTCCCTTCCCTGAGCTTTCACTCTCCGTCTCTGAAATGAGGACTGGGAGATGGTCTCGGAAGTTCCTTCCGACTTTAACGGTAACTGGCTAGGAACTCTGGGGGCCCTTACCCTGCGTCCTTTAGGAGCACGCCGTTTGCTTGGGCAGACAACACTGACACATGTGGATACTGTAACAGGCTATAAGGACATAAGGTTTTCTCTGGGGTCTGCTGTCTCTCTGCGCTTGTCCAGACTCTTCCCTCTGAGGCTGTGCTAAGTGCCTCTGCCTCATGAGCCTCCCGCCGGGGTCTGGTGAGGGGTTCTGTGCAGGGCCCTCTGTGCTCCTGGGCCATACATGTCACACCACCCAGAACTGGGTGCTCAATCCTTTCAAGTTTTGTTTCTTTGTTTTGAATGCCAAAGATGTTAGTCGGCCTTTCTCAGTTGCCTGAACTCAACCAGATCTCTAAACTTGACATTTTCTTCTACTTCCAACTTCCCACTGACTCACCATTTCGTAGCGGGCCCTGGATCGCTCACTCTGGAACTTTGCAAACTCTCTCCGGTCGTGGATGGTGACCAGAAGCTTCCAGATGGCCAGGAGTGCAATCCCAATCAGGAGGATACTGCCTACCACGGCCAGGAGGATGGTCATGGCATTGGGGGCTGTTCCACACTCTGGAGGGACCAGGAGGCACAGTGAGCAAAGCCATCATCAGTGTACCCCTCCCGCCCTGACCTCAAGCATATCTGAAATGAAAGCTATGCCTCTCTTTTTAAGGTCTTCCCTCTCTCCTCTCTTAGATCCTCACACTGCTCCGGGGACACAAGTGGGCAGGCAGGTTTCTTCAAATGTATGTGAAGTGAAAGATTCAAAGAATGATGAAACTGTCCCAAGGCCACACACGAGTCTATGGCAAAGTCTAGATGAAAACCTTGGCGGCCCCCTACTTCCTCCCACACCCCATGTGCACGGCTGCCTCTCCCTAGCTCAAGCCCCAGTGCCGGATGCTGGACCGTGCCTCAGCTTCCATGTAAATGGTTTCCGGATCAGACTGGGCAGGCAGGAGGTTTCATGAAGCCGCTTCCACAGGGCTGGGCTGGGGGCCAGCCAACATTTGTAAGCCCTTAGTGTGGAGCCCTTTGGAGCAAATGTGCTTATTTTCAAAGAACCGCAAAGACAGCATTTGGAAACAAAGCTTCATTCTTATAGGCATGCATCCTGGGCTGGCACCACACTTCCCTTGCTTCTGCCCAAGGAAGGCACGTTATGCGGTTTGGCCCAATTTGGAAAAACAGTTTGCAATGCTATGAATTAAAGAGAGCACATCTTTTTCTGCTTCCTCTGCGCCCCTCTAGAAAAGAATAAAAGGGGTCACACTGGAACTTCTAATTCTACAAGGCAAAAGGCCATTGGTTCCTGGGCACAACGCACAAGGCAGAATTATCTGTGTTTAGATTAAAGCTGAACCTCCTCGGTGGCCCAGCGAGCCCAGCACAGCAGCCTGCAGGGGTGTTTAACCAGAAGCTCCATCTGCCCTTCACGGACTCCACACTGGGAAGTACAGCAGCCTGGCCAGGGCTGTGTGTGTTCCCAGATGCTCCATAGAGCAAGCGCCGGCCCGCCCAGCCCTGATGGTCCAGACCTGCCCTGCGTGCTCCTTGCAGAGCCCAGCGGCTCCCTACAATTAGGCTTTAGCTCTGCAAGTTAAGTGTGTCCTGTGCTTCCTTTCACCACTGTGCTTTCTCTCTCCAAAATGAGGCATCCCCCACCCCAGGGCAGGGCCTTATCCTCTGCTAACACCCATGCCCCCCACAGCTATTTCCTAGCAATGGGCTCTTTCTTCAAAGCTGTAGGAGTCAGGTTGGGGCAGCCTTAGAGTCTAATCTTCATCAGGAATTGAAACCATCTCTCTGGAGTTTGGAAAGGGTGGTGAGGAGAGGGCAAGGCGACATGCCTAGAGCAGGAAATGGTGTCGGGAACCGAGCCCCCCAGGACAGCACACGAGCCAGCCCTCACCCACCTGGCTCCCTGAGGACCGTCAGGTTGGACTTCCCACTGGGCAGCTCTGCATAGGTGAACAGCATGACACAGTCCTTGGCAGTTTTGTAGAAACAAAGCACTGCCTCCTGGTCATCTTTCACTGGAAGAAAACCAAGAAGAAATGTCTTGAGTTTGTCTCTGGGGAACCAAGAGCTGCTGACCAATGGGGCAAGGAGCCGAACACCTTACAGAAGAAAGTGGATGAAGAGAGGTTTAAGGGGGGGGGGGCGCTGGGTCTTTAAAATGAGTTCAGGTATCTTATATCGAGAACACAGGCCCAGGTGCTGAGTGTAGTTTGCTTTGGGGACTTGAGCTCCCTTAGATGGATGGATCCCTATGGAAAGTAAGAGAGGATCTTCAAACCTCTGAAGTGTTTGCTAGGGGCGATGTGAAATTAAAGAAGGCATTGATGCTTGGGGGTGGGATTAGCAAATGGAACTGGCCCTCGGAATTAAAGGGGTAAAGAAAAGAAGGAGCCATCCCGATGTCCTTTGAGGCCTGAGTGAGAGTTAACACTTGGTCCACTTGGTTGCGAGCTGGCTGCAGAGGCCAAGCATCAGGCAGCTCTTTCCTGGGATGTAAAACCAAAAAGACGCACTCGGTGATGAGGACATTTAGATGAGGGTGGCAGCCATAGCGGTGCCTGCACCCCAGGACAAAGTGAGCCAGCGTTGGAAGCAGGGCCCCTCGCTCCTCTGTATTAGAAGCCCCCTTCCTCAAGCTCCCTCGACTCCTCCCTGTCCCCCAGAGATTACCCCGATGCAAGGCCCAAGCATTCTCCGCATTCCAGGGCTTCCTTGGGGAAGTGTTAGATTGGTTTCTAGGGGAAGAAGGAAGTAAGAAGAGTGTGAAGTAAGAGGGAGCTGAGTGGCCAGTGGATCACGAATGACGACTCAGGCGGATGTTATGCCTGGAAATGCTTTTCGGCTCTCACTTGTGTAACCCGGTTGCACAAACGAGTTTAAACCTGGAACCAGATAAATTTCTGTGGTTTTCAAACACGAATACCTGGACTTTTTTTTCTCAGTTCCCAATCTTAGGCCTAATCTGGGTGAGTGTGAGTGTGAGTGTGTGTATATGGGGAAAAAATCCAGGAAGAAGGAAGGAATGGGGTAAATAGTGAATTAAACAGAAATTGTCTCTCTGAAGCAACTGATCCACCTCTCAGGAACCGAGGCAGCAGCTACACGATTGGCTGCAGTTGCTCTGAGTGAATCAGTCAGTGGGCCGTGGGAGGGCACAGTCTTGTTTTGTCTGACTGTGTGTGCCCACTTAGGCAGTGGCCCCTGGTCCGCAAGCAGAACTTGCTGTTCAACCTTAAATAGCAAGAAGTAGGGCTAGACAACGGGTGTGAGAGATGGAGCTCAGTAAGCCTGTCCCCAGGTCTGGCACAAGCCCAGGGGCACAGCGGGTGCTCAATGCGTGTGTTAGCGGCACACGTGACTCAACAAACTCAGGAGCCATGATTTAGCCAGAGCCGTCAGTCAGCACCGGAGGGGCAGGAGCAAGGAAGTCTATAAAGAAGGCAAGTCAGGGCCAAGACGGACAGGCAGCTGGGTTAGGAGTCTGCAGCAGCTGAGGTCAAGGTAGAGGCGCAAAGCTGCCAGCAAGGACGTCTCAGATGCAGAATCCCTTTCAAGATACATAGTCCCCCCCCACACACACACACACTACCACGTCATCATTTTATAGCATATCATCCAGTAGTTTTAGTGTATTCACAATGCATAACCATTCCCACTATCCAGTCCCAGCACATTTCTATCACTCCAAGAAGAAACCCATACATAGTAGCAGCCGGTCGCAATTCCCTTTTCCCCCAGCCCCTGGCAACCACTAACTTACTGTCTCTAAACTTGTCTATTTTGGACGTTTCCTATAAATGGAATCATATAACATGTGTCCTTTGCTGCCTGGCTTCTTTCACTGAGGATAATATTTTCAAAGTTCATGCGTGTTATGCCTGTATAAATACTTCAATCCTTTTTATGGCTGAATAATATTCCACTGTATGGTTATACCGTAGTTTTTCATTCATCAATTCATGTACATTTGGGTTGTTCCCTTTTAGACTATTATGATCACTGCTGCTATGAACACTCATGTACATATTTTGCATTAACCCATGTTTTCAATTCCCTCGTGTAGACACCTGGAGGTGGAATTGCTGAATTGTATGGTGACTCTATGCGTAACACGGGGGGAACCGCCAAACTGTTTCCCACAGTGGCTGTACCATTTTCCACTCCAAACCGCAGTGTATGAGGATTCCTGCACAGGGCCACTTTGACTTGATGTAAACAGAGTGTTCCAGAACAGTTCCAAACCCAGTTACGTGCTTAGAGGGCTAAGATATGTGATTCGCCTCTCTTACCCTTAGAAACTCCTCAGCCTGGACAGCAGTGGCTGTACAGGAAAGATACGGATGCAGCCCAGAGATGGCGAAAAGCAACCATCTTTGTGCCTTTGTCTGAGCTCCCCCTGTGGGCTTCAGAAATGGACTTGTAGCCATTTGTCCAGAAGTAAAAGCAGAGGGATTGAGAGATGATGTCAAACTGGAGTGTTTAGAGTAAGAAGGGCTCTAAAATATAAGCCACTGGGCAGGATCTGCAGAAACCAACTGGTGCCCTGCTGCTGGAGGAAGAGCCTGGACTGAATCTCAAGTTCAGCCCGGACTGAATGAGAACTCTGCCCCCTCTGATGGCTGTAGTGTCGTGAGAGCTGGGCTGGGCTGGGGCCAAGTAGCGCAGAGACTGGCTAGTTGTTCACCAGACACGGACCCCCTGCTTCTTGGGCACACAGCTTGACTATGTTTCCCAGCCAGCCTTGTAATAATGCGGCCAGATGACCGAGTCCTGGCCAGTGTAATGTGAATGGAAGTTATGTGTACCACTTCCAGGCCCGGCTCATATAAACCTCCCACGGGACGCTTCACTCTGCCTTTCCCCATCTGCTGACTAAATGGAGAGGATTCTGGGGACCTTGGAGAGGGAGGCCTTGACATAGAGGGTGCCTGAATGCCTGAGTGATCACATGGAAGGATTTGTCAACCAGAGTATCTTCCTTGGACTTTCGGTGAGTGATAAACTGATTTATATTTTGTTAAGTCACTGATGTTTGGCATTTGTTTGTGATGGCAGCTAACATTACTTATTCTAATATACTGGTTCTCAGAGGGCCTGGGAGAAGACTGGGTTCCCGTGATGGGACAGAAACTTATGAACAGGGTCTTACACCTTGTTGAGTCTGGAACCTGTGCCCTAGCACTGGTCCCCCAAGTCCTCTTGGGGAGCCAGCAGTCGTGCCAAGGACACTGAGACTATGCTTCCTAATTCAAGGCTAAACCTACCTTCCTTCCGGCCAAGATCATCCCATCGGGGATAAAGGCCTATAAGTGTCTGCTAAGATCCAAAGGGGACAGCTGCCCAGGGCTGCTCTGCGCACTCACCGATGCTGTCCGCCCACGTGATCACCTCATCCTTGCACAGGTTTTGGCAGGTCTGGTTGTCAGCTGGGCTCCCTGAGTGAAGCAGCAAGCACTCGACACAATCTCTTTAAAAAAGAGGCAATAAATGGTGGTGTTAGATGCTGTGTCGTAGCCCCACACACGTCATGAGTGGGCCCCCAACGAGGCAGACCCCAGCCTTCCTGCAGGCTCTGAAGACTGACTTCTGCCTGTCTCCAGGTGTCTGGCTTCAGGGGATGTTTCCGCCCCACCTGTCTTGTGGCTGTTCTGTGGGGAAGCCCCAGGGTTCTTGGAGGAACACATGTGAGTTTAGAGGCATGTCTGCTCTACACGTCAAGTTGCAGGTTGGAGGCCTTTCAAATTCTGATACCAGGAGCCAAATCCATCCTCACTCGGGTGCATCAAAGGCCTGACTGAAGAGTCTGGCCAAGCCAGAAGTTTCTGAGTGATAAGAAACTGTGATCCCAGCCTCACAGAGGGGTCCTTGCTCCCCATGGCCAGTGCTTGCCCCAGTTCCCAGGAACCCCTCCAGCCATCACCAGGGCAGGGCTCTCAACCAGCCTGCACATTAGACTCTGGAGTCACATCTCTTGGGTGGAGCTGGGCTCCTGGGATTCTGATTAACAGTGAGGGCTGAAAAACACTGTCCCGGGGGCTCTGAGGCCCTGCCCCTTCTCCCTCCCTGATGGCGCCCACCTGGCAGGCTCTCCAAGGGCCCTGCTGTCCACTCACCCATTGGCCAGCCTGCACTAGACTCTGGTAGAGGCCACAGGGTTGCAGCCCCTCCCAGGGAACTCACATTTCAACAGGGGCCTTCTGGAGAAAATGGGTTACAGCCACAAAGAGACACTTTGAGTCCTCTCCCCCCAACCTCGGGCTTACAGTTTAAATCAGATATGATGTAAAATGCTTAATTAAAGTGCTCTATTAGTGATTATTATTTATTCTTTTCAGAGTCGAAATCCAGTTCCCGCAATTCTCCACCCACCTCCACATCAGGGAGAATAAACGAGACTCCTGGGACATGGGGCCAGAGAAGCTGAGCTCTAAGGGTCTGTGAAGCTTGCTGTGGAGGGAAACAGAGCCCTGACCCCTCTGGGGGCTGTGGGATAGGGCAGCATACATGGGATGGCAGCGACTCAGCCCCAGGGACGAGTGGGGTGGGGCAAAAGAGCCAGCTGACGGGGAACCTCTAGGAACTTTGTGAGGCGAGGATGGTGAAACCCCCAAAACAGAGGCTTTCTCAGGGGCTTCCTCAGGCGCTGAGTGTGCTGAAGGGACACCGCCTCCCTGCAGCAGCAAGTGGCACCAGAGAGCAGAGGATGACCTTGGAGCCTCGGCCACATGGGGGACAGCTGTCCTGATTTCCCACCCTGTGGGGACCCAAGGGGACCCAAGTATCTGGAAGGCACTCCAGCAAAATAGGGAGGGATGTGCAACCCAATGCATCGCTTTTATTATCATCATCCTTTAAGTCTTTGAGTTTAAGAGGCCAGTTACTATATTTTAGTGCAGAAACTGGACTAGAATGTCAGAACTGGGCGGGAGCTCAGAGAGCATTTCATCAAGTCCTCTTATTTTACAGAGGAGGGAAATGAGGACAGAGAAGAAGTCAAAGGCAGCTGGATCCGGCGCCCAGATGCCCCGTCTCTCAGACAACCCCCTCCCCAGATCCTTACTTCGCTTTCTGAACATAAAGGAGGAATGGGCAAGTGAGTAGATCATGAAGAGAAAGTGAATAAGGTGTTCTTATGAGGGTGCTAATATGCTCATGAATTCAGCTATCTCAGAAGTGGCCACAAAAATCCCACTCTCTTGGGAATGACTTTATGGAAACATTCTGGAGTTACAAACAAGTGGGCGAGGTAGGCATTGCTCCACAGGCCAGAGCTCCAACGGGCAGGCAAGGGAGACTTGGCTGCGGCCAAGGAAGGGGTGGCTGCAGCTCTGGTCACTCACGTTGACCCAGCAGCCCCCCCTTCCAGCCTCCTGGATTAACAGGCTGCCAAGAAGGGCGGCTGCTTCCGGTCCCAGCCAGGATCCACTGTGCCCTCCACCTGCATTCCCTGTTGTCATTGGAACCACGAAGCCACAGAGCCACTTTCAGGAAACATTTCCTAATTATCCACGTAGACATAGCAGTGTGATTCATGTACTGTGTTGAAACGTGTGATATTGTAGTCATGTATTAAAATATCTGGTCTTTTAAACAAACAAGTTGCTGAGAGAGACGTTGCACAGAGCCTGTTAATTGAAATCAGCTGAGGCTGAGTGCGAACTCACCCAAGGTGAAGGGGGTGTGTGGTTAATTCTGGAAAGTAGAGATTAGCTGCTCTGAAACCCCAGGGGGAAGAAAAAGGACATAAGTTATTAAAAACCTGGTGTCTCTCAGCAAAGCAGCAAGCAGAAAAACAGCCTGACACAAGTCACCATGAAAGGGACACTGTTTTTTTTTTTTTTTAAAGTTGCAACTAGGCTGTGAAAGAGAGAGAGTGAGCGTGGCCCAGAGGAGGGCCCAGAAGGAATAGTGAGGTTCCCTTACGGCATCTTTGCTCCTTGGGTATTGCTTAATGGATAATAAATGATCAAGTCTGTGTCTTCTAGGAAACGAATGCTTTGAACATTTAAAGCGAGGGTTGTTTTCCCATGGGACCTTTCAACCTACCTAAGCCAATCACACATTGCCTTGCTGCTCTGGAGGAAGAAGAGAAACAGACTGTCTACTTTTATTGGCTGCACATGTGTTGTTCTAGCTTGGCTCCCACCCCTATCGGCTTCGCGTGTCTCAGGCACTGGGAACGTACACTCAGAGGGGTTCTGCTGGTGGGAGTTGTGGGGGGGCACCTCCCTCCAGCACGAAATGTGGGCGATGGCTGCGATCCCGTGCTCCGATGGCCACAGCTACTTGGGCTCCAGATCCAGGATCCTAACCTCCTCCCTGGGATGTTTCTTCCAATGTCTGCTGTTTCTCCATCGTAGCGGGTCTAAAGTGGATCTGTTTGTTTGCTCCCTTCTCCCTGGCTCCCTTCCAATTACACAAAATAAAACCTGGCCCTGTCGATCTTGTCTCTCGGTCTGCGGCCAACTTTCAATTACCCACGCCTGAATTATTTGTGGCAAATGTCCAGCCGGGGGCCCTGCCACCCAGAACGTTTCTGAGCACGGACTGACCCGCAGCCAGGGCAGGCTCGGGGAGCACGAACTCATTTCATTGTCAGCCCGAGCCAGATGTTTGGAGGGGAATTCTGCCAAAAGAAAACTGTGCCGTTGCGCTCCCTAACCAGAGAGAAGTGCCGTCTGTGTTTCTGTGTGTGTCTGTGTGTCTGCGCCCCCGCTCCCGCCCCGCTGGCCCCTTAGCACGACGGTGACGACGCAGCCACTTCTCTAGCAAAGCCAAGAGAAACTGTCACTCTTGCTTTTCTGACGGCATGACTCCTTGCTTTCTTTAATTCCCTCTCACTGGCACTCTGGCAGAGCATGAAGGGCAGAGCCGTGGGAGGTCATCCCGGGGAACGTGACCCTGTGGCTGAGTCATCGGAGGCCCGGTGCCCGGGTCTAGACAATCTGTGCATTCAGCGGCCGCGCAGAGCCGGCGTTCCATTATCTGTAGAAATGGAGCAGAAAATTCAACAGCCACGGCAGTTTGTTTCTGGCATGCCTCATCTAGGTCAGGTGCCCTCCTATCCAATTTCCCTTCTGATGATGTTTTCTGTAAAGCAGCATTTCCCACATGGCTGTCCTGTGAAACACTGTTTGGGAGGTGTCAATGTGTGTGTGTGTGGGTGGGTGGGGGGGATCAAATACATTTGAAAGAGAGATGCACACCGAATCCCCCTTTCGAATACTCAATGGCACACTAAAAGCTCTGAGAAAAGGCTATTTTGTTACCAAAACCAGTGTAATGTCATTTAACTCAGTAATCTGGTAATTTCTAAACTTGTCTAGCAATAGACTAGCAGTCCTGGTTTTTTTCCTGTTTTGTTTTTATTTCCTTACTAAATCCCCATGGAACCAGAGTCTCGAAGATGCTATTTTAGTTGATGTTAGTAAGAGTTTCGCTCCCCAGCAAGGCCGAGAGGGCAGAGACGGGGAGAGGCTGGCCGGCCCTGAGAGCTGACTGGCCGGAAGACAGGCCTGTGCCGAGGTGAGGGGCTGGCGAGAGGAGGCTGTGGGTGCGCGCCCTTACCTCTTGGTGCTGCAAGCATCTGGGCAGGTTGGGCACTTCTCACACGTCTCCCCAAAGGCTCCTGGCTCTGTGCACTGGCACTGCCCACAGACACAGTGCCCCCGGCTGCTGCAGATCTGGCCGTCCTTGCCCTGGCACGTGCTGATGTCTGTTGAGCAGTTACAGTTGTCCCCAATGTAACCTGCATGGCACTTGCATTCTCCACAATGACACTCGCCGTGGCCTACAAAGACACACATTGAGCACATCAGTGCCCGCCTGCACGAGCATATAGCCAGCGCTCAGCACCTGCCATGCGCCAGGCACTGGGGAGCTAATAGAATGAGACACCATGTCCTCAGGGTTCATTTGGGCAGACAGAGAGGGCCTACTGCTGACAGGGAGAGATAGCATGGGACTCCGGCAGCTTGTGTGGCCTGGCTGGGGGTCGGAGGCAGTGCTCCAAGTTGGTCCAGAACTTGATCAACTCACGCCACAGACACAGGAACCCAGAGAGTTCTTCCTGCCTCAGTTGTGTGACTAATGGCCCCAAAATACACCCAGGCCTTAATCCCCAGAACACATGAACGTAACTTCAAATGGCAAAGGAGACTTTGCAGAAGTGATGAAGGGAAGGATTTGGAGATAGGGAGTGTCTCTTGGATTATTCAGTGGGTCCCGAATGCCATCCCAAGGGCCCATACATAGGGAGGGCAAAGGGAGACGGGACAACAGAAGCAAGATGCTAAGCTGCTGCCCTTGACGTCGGAGGCCACCAGGCCAAGGAGTGCGAGGCGTGCAGCCCTAGGAGACGGAAAGGGCAAGGGCACAGACCCTCCCCTGGCACCTCCGGAGGGGTGCCGACACCTTGACAGTGACAATGATTCCAGACTCTGGGCTCCAGAACTGTAAGAACCGAGCTGTGTTGTTTTAAGTCACTAAATTTGTGGGGATTTGTTACAGTCACGATAGGAAACTAACACAGTCGTTTCTGCTTGGTCTTAGTGAGATTCTTGCTCTGGCCTTAGACCCCCAGCCCAGAGTACGGTGACTGGGGCGGACGCCGAGCGCAGCCATGGAGGCTAACAACGTGAGCACTGTGTAGTGTCAGGCTTCACAGTACAAACTTGATTAATTCCTACAGCCATCCATGTGGTAGGGATGATCGTCATCTTCATTTCACGAGTGACGAAACTGAGACATAGCAAGATGGAGCAGCTTGTGAAGGTCATCCAGGCAGTGGCCATAGAGCCGGAATGCAAACCAGAGAGGCTGGCTCCAGAGTCTGCGGTCCGAACTCCAGGATCCACTGCCTCTCAGGAGAAGAGAGGACAGAGCAGGCCCAAACCAAGATGAAGAGCAGCTGAGGTTTGCCCTGCACCCCCTTGAGGAGGGACCCTCCCACTGGCTGGGCAACCCCTCAAGGTTCTGCAGGTGTCAAGGGCAGGGAAGTGCTCAGCTCAGAGGACAGAGTTTGTGTGTGTGAGAGTGAGCATGTGCAGCAGGCACATGTGTGTACAAGTGGGTGGATGTGTGCACACGTGACGAACAGTGAAAAGCATGGAGAGTGCCATCTTCCAAGTGGTCATGAGCCTGACAGTGAATTCTAGATTCTCTCCACTAATAGAGGCAGAAAGCAGTACTATAAATAGCGCTCAATTTAAAAAAATCTTCCTAACACTATTATTGCAGCCTATTTTCTTCCAGATGCCATTTTGCTAAGGCTGATATTAATAGGACCAAGAATTTATATTCACTGAGCGCCCACGTACACACTAGCAGGAGATGGGGGAGGCAGGAATAAGCATCAGACAGGTGGGGGCCTTGTATTTTACTCCTGCACCTGAGTCAGTTATCCTGGTAGCTGGATCCCAGCACCGTCTGTGAGACCACCAATGTGTGTGACCCACATTTCGGGTCAGGTCCTAACCTCAGAGAGCCTCTTTGTCTGCCACTCACTTCCTGGCTCCTCCCTGCTCTGTCAGCTCTATAGTGACTAGAATTTTCAGGCAACAGCGGGGCCATCTGGAATAGGCAAGCCTGCCACCTCTCCGCTCACAGCGGAAACTGCGCTGGGTGAGAGTGCCCTCCCATCTCACAGGCAGTGCCAGGCATATGGCAGTCCTCTGGGAGAGGCGAGAAAAGCCAGGCAGGGCCAGGAGGAGGCTCTGGAGTGCAGCCGAACTGCCTAGAAGCTGGCGTGAGATGTGAGAGCCACAGGAGAGAGCAGCACCCCTGCTCAAGGGGCGTGTTGGGGGAATGGCAGCAGAGCACAGCTCAGCCCGAGGAGGGAGGACCGCACGCCCCTCCCCTCCACCGGTCTATGAACAGCACCAATTTCAAGCCACAGCAGGCAGGAAACCACCCCCCACAGGAAGTCTTCCCAAATGAAATGGCTCCAATCACACAATTCCGTCACTCTCTGGCCTCAGACACCACATCGGTCAAGAGCCTGTTTTAAATTAACATGGTTCACTGTCAGGGGTAATTCCACCACCACCCCTCCACCGCCAACATTTATTATGAACATTTCCAAACTAGCGGCCAAGTTGGAAGAATTGTACGGTGAACATCCATACACTCATCACCCACATTCCACCATCGGCATGTTACCTATTGCTTTATTACATACCTACCCATCAATCTATATTTTTTAACATGCATTTCAAAGTGAGTTGCAGATATCAGTGCACTTCAGAGTAGGTTTTTAATATAGCTCTGGCTCTCTCCAATGGCTTGTACATCACAATGTCCCAAAGAGCAAAAATGCACAAAAAAGGCATGCTCAGTGTTGCACTTACAAGCAGCACAGATAGTACTCAGGCCAGAGAACTGCTTTGCTTGAGATGGCGTTGTTTTTCTTCATACTCTCATTATTTTTGGCAGTGAGGTAAAATTATCCAAATAATTCTTGGTGCCTTTGGCATCAAGAGGTGCCAAATGTAACCTGATACAATATTCCAAAGTCTCAAAGGTTTGGAGAGGAGGCGGTATATTATTTTGTTGAAGAGTTGGGTTTTGAGTGAACTGTATGTGTGGTAAGGGAGAACTTGCTCCCTATAGTGACTGGGCATCTAAGTGAAAATGATGGCGAGTTAGGCAGAGGTGCCTGCTGCTTTAGACTTTCCAGCAGGATCAGCAAGTAAACCTAGCTGTTTCGGGTACATCTGACACCATACAAGCCTGAGAGCTCCAAAACCCAGCCTAAGGCCTGCAAGTGAGATAGCCCGGATCTAGGGTTCAAGTAGACAGGAGTAATGGGTGGGACAGAGCGGGAGCTGATGATTCACCGAAGTTCACCACGGTTTCTGGAAGAGAGACAGAACTCATGGCTGGAGACATAAGCCATTCCCGAAGGTCTCCCACAACACCTGAGCACAGCAAAGCCATGACATAAAAGAACGATGCAAAAGAACATGGAAAGTGAACAGAGCACGTGAGCCCACTTCAGTGGGGTGGGGTGGGCAAGCAAGTGGAAGCTGCTGAGGGGCTGTGGAGCATTACTCTTGTGGCTTCTGACTTCAAATATTCTTACTTATGTGGCTTTTGACTTCAAATATCTGGTAACTCCAAAACAAAGTCCCAGTAAGCCAAACTAGGAAGGAGACCCTGGGTTCCATGCTTGGAGAAATGGCTGAAGCCACCTGCATGTTTGCCCTCAGTGATTCCCTCGGGCTCCACAGTTTAGTTTGTCAGGTAGTTTATCACCTTTCAAAGGCAGCCTAAAACAGCTACAGTAAAGATGTGGCACATGCCACCACGTCCTCATTCACAGCAGTGGCAGACGGTACTGTCTAATCACAGAATTCTCTTCCAGAGAGCCTGGGCTGGGCCTCAGAATCCTTCTCCACACTGTGCCTAGTGGGAGTAGCACACAAAATGCAGCTACTTGCCATCTCAGGTTAAAGCCTCCAAGCCTCCTTTAGAAGCATAACCCATACAGAGTGTCACAAACTAGGTAGACTGGGCCATACTTTAGCCTCATCCAAATGTCTCAGATCCTGTACTTGGGCCTCACCCTGCCTTTTCCCCCGCCTACATGTACAGAGATTCCCCACATCTTCTGGTCAGCCTGTGGCCTCTCCTAACACCTTACCAGGAATCCGTGTTATTAAAATGACGAGGGTCATTGGGCCCTGTCTCAAGGATCAATAACCTGTCAATCACCAGCAGAACTGAATGGGGGACCGGGAACACGATCCTAGCTAACGACTCTGAGGGCCCACGTAAGAACTCCTCATCGAATCAAAGTTCATTAAGAATGCTACCCTCCAACACCTTGCCAAAGCGAGCTGAGTTTAATGATTGCTGTTTGATTGCACAGACATGAAAATATTTTCATTACACATAGATAGGGATATTGAAGGGTGTGTGAAAGCACTTTGTAAGCTGTGGATGGCTACATGTGCAAGTTATTATTAGTGCTGCCTTTGTTAGAATGATTGATAGCTAAATGGACGGGAAGTTGTAAATGTGTCTAACTTATAAAGAATTTTGGCTCTACAGAATTCAACAGCTTTCCTTCAACACAACAGTGCTTGTGTGGGCTGGGGCCAAGACACGGCCCCTCGCCTCCTTTGATAAAATAGAATGCTGGCTATTTAGAGGAGGGTACCCTTGAAGCAGGCTGGGAAGGAGCTGCCGGAAAGCAGGAAGAGAAACCAGTGGCTTGGAAGCCAAAAGGGGTGTGAAAGGAAGACCAGCACCAGTGCTCTACAGAGGTCGAGAGGGGCAATTCCTACAGTGGCTACTGGGTTTTGCCACAGTTGGTATAGACGTGAGGGCAGAGTCCAGCTGGTAGAGAGGCAAGGAAGTGGTGACAGCCAGCACAGGCAACTCCACAAGCGGTCGGGTTGTACAGGGAAAGGAAGCGATGAGGAGGCAGGAGAATAGGGGATTTTGAAGGTGGAGTATATTTGAGCATTCTTCTGACTAAAGAGAAAGAGTCAAAAGAGAGAAAGTTTAGGGGGACATGGAGGGGCTGAGGTAAACTCTACATAGATCACGGCAGAAAGAGATGTCGTAAGAGACAGGGAGGACAGTCTGAGCGCCAGAGGGGGCGCTACAGTCTTCAGTTCCAGGGGTGATGTTCAAGGTCATGGCAGATGAGCTGTGTGAAGGGCTAAGGGGATGCGCTGAAACCAAGTTAAGTCTGTCCCCCACCATTCACTGTGTCACCTTGGGCGAGTCCCAAAACATGTGTGATGATCCGTGGCCTCACTTGTCAACGAGGACCATGCCTTCGTCGGGAATGTTGTTAGAAACATGGGGACTATTGCTTAGATAAAGCCCCTCACATGGTGTCTGTCACATGGGGGTGCTCAGGAAATGGGAGCTGGAATTGCTGGCATTGCCACTGGAACTGAGCAGTCAAGGAATTAGAGCAATGCATTGGGTGGCTCAGCACAGGGAGATGCTGGTGCCGGGAAGGTAGGACTCAGGGGAGACGGGGCAAGTGTGAGGTGCAGTATAAGGGGAGACCAGGAGGTCAGTGACAGGGATGAGGACCATGCAGTGAGATGCCACATCCTCAGAGGAGGGGCGTGAGTTCCAGGGGTAGAAAGCAAAGGTCTGAAAGAAGCACTGAGGATGGAGGAGACTGCTGCCTGGCCCCCGACTTCCCCCCAACCAAGCTCTCAGGGACCACCAGTTACAGGAAAAGGAGGAAGTGGGATTCCTGTATAAGGCTGAGGATGAGAAGGAGCCTGTTTACTTATGGAACGTGGTGAGTGGTGAAGAACAGACCTGGGCTACAAAAATACATTTGTAAAACGGGGCAGTAGAGTACGGTGGTTAACACAAGGCTTCTGGAATCAGTGCCTGGGTTGGCCTCGTGAATTTGCTGTTTACCAGAGGGAATGGATGTATAATCCTTCTGTATCTTGGTCTCTTCATTTTTAAAATGGAGCTCATAAAAATGCCAATTGTAGGGTTGTTGTGAGTTAAAGCACCTAACCTGTATAAGGTATCTAGTGTCTGCATGTAGTAAGTGTTCAGGAAATGGTAGCTATCTTCAACATCATCTTTGCAGTTATAATGGGAAGGAGAAGGGGAAGCTTGGAGTCATAGACCATGGAGAATGGGAAGGGGAGTGCTTTCTGGGAGCTAAACTCAAAGGCATAAGGGGCCCATAAGTTTACCTAACCCAAGTCCAGACCGAAGTAAGAACACCTGGTGGACCCCAGCGCCTTGGTGGGGAGGCTGACACCCAAAGGTGCCAGAGGCCCTGCTTGGGGAGCTCCCGAGGTGTGCCAGAGGACAGCAGGGACGCAGTGTATGGTCAGTGAGGGAGGGAAGAAAGTCTGGCCCTCAGGAGGGGGACAGCTACATGTCCGGGGCAGGGCTCTGTGACTCTCGGGGTACACATGGTCTCTCCACAGCGGGTCCGGAAATAGTTCCTATCCTGCTCGGGAATGCACTGTGGCTTCCCTCAGCAACAGCTTCCGTCCCCTGTGACAGCTTCCGTTCCCTCTGACAGCTTCTGTCCCCTCCAGGAGTCCCTCTGGCTGGCAGAAGGCTGTCGCGGGGAGGATTAAGCTCTGTTCCTAAGACTGGAAGGACACTGTCCTTCCGCTGTTCTCACAGTCCCATCTCCCTCTTCCATAGTCAGCGGCTCTCTTACGCAAATATACATGATCACTACCTCTCTCTTTCATTGCTCCCTCTCACAGTCTCCCCCTTTCCTCCAGCCCCAAGCTCCCTCTTTCTCCCACAGCCTCAGGACCCCCTCTGCTCACAGCTGTGTCTGCCCCACGGTCTCCCCTCCTCTCTCTCTCTTCCCCTCAGAACCAGAGCCAGCAGCATACACAGGAAGTGGTCAAGAGAGAAAGAAAAAGGGGTGTATGCTGGAAAGCCTTTGCTTATTTGGGATATTTCCCTGTCACGAGAAGTCAGGACTTCTTGTCTGTGTTCTGGACACCTCTGGGTGAGACCCTGGGCCCAGCTCCAGGAACTCTCCAACAACCATGACAAAAAGAGCAGAAAACCAACTCAGAGCTTCATGCGTGTCTGGTCACAGGGGGCTGTTGTGACTCAAGGTCCCAGAGAATCTGCTGAGCCAGGGCAACTGGGATTAGATCCCACAGCCCTGCCCTCTTCAGCACTGAGCGGATGTTTGCAGCTGCCTCTCTGAGTCTGTGGACACACAGCAGAGGAGAGTAGCCTCATTGTCACAGATATCCTGGCACTCACACAAATCTCCATGGAGAACCGAAGCCAGACACGGGCTGACCTCTCTGCAGCCAAACGCACACACGAGCTTGCAAAGGGTATGGCCTCTCTGTCTGGGGCTTCTGGAAAGGAAGGGGAACTCCCGCCTCGTAAGTGCTCTTCCTGGTTCTTTGTTGACAAGCAGGTTAGTGTTACATAACTGGCCCTACCGTGTCCTCGAGTGTCCCTACTCCGCCTGTGCTGTGCCCATGCTCTCAGGGTGTCTCTGAGTCCGGTCCCTGCAGGAATGTGCCCCTCCCACCACTCTATCTTTCCCTTCCATATATGGACTGGCTTTGGTTCCAAAAAGTAAAGAATGGAGCTTTTTTGAAATGCACAAGGTACGTCCCCAGTTCCTTCATAAGGAATCTTAGCCTGGCTCCAGGCACCTCAGCAGAAACTAAACCTCCAGGGGCAAAAGAGAAGTCTCTCTTGACAAGTGGCGTCCTCACCAGAGGCTTCCGAAGCCTGTAAACACAGCATTGTCTTGCCAAGGGTGAGTTACTGACCGCAGAACCTGCCAACTGAGGGAGGCTCCACCCACAGAGAAAGCACAGCACCTCTCAGCTAAACACCAGCCCTGAACTCAGCTCACACACAGTCTCCTCTGACCAACTCAGCCCGATCTTTGTCATTCCACTTGGAACTCCTTGGAAATAAATGCCCGGCTGGAGACATCCTTTCTGAATGGATGCTTCTGTGCAATCTCAGCTACCTTCTTGCTGGCTCTGGGCAGTGGTCCAGTTTCCTCATTGATAAAAGAGAGATAGTGCCTTGTCTCTCTTACTGTATTGGGAAGAAACTTTGTAAATGTGCAACAGAGAATTGTATGCTTTAAGCACTTAATGTGGATTACCTCATTAGTCCCCCCAGTAACCCTATGCAGTGGTACAATTATTATTCTAATTTTTCCCACCTATGGAAAATGAGGCATGGAGAAGCCAAGTAATTCATCTGAAGTCACACCGCAGGTAGGTGTCAGGGCTGAGATTTGAACTACATCTGTTTGGCCCTGGAGCCCATATTCCCAACCACGACGTGTACTGCCTCTGCAGTATCGCCCGGTCATGATTAGGTGATAAAAATGGAAACAACACATAGGATGAATAGTCAAGGTGACCCAGGTTGGCATATAGCTAAACATGTGCAACAGACCCATCCACGAATCTGGCTCTTTTAAATCACGGATCATCGAATCACTCATGGCCTCCATTTTTTTATTGGTAAAGTCAGGGTGGTGGACTCGGCGAGCCCTAAGGTTCCTCCTCCACTGACATTGCTGTCCGAAGCCAGAGCAGGGAGAAACCTGAAGGGCCTGAGACAGGCTTCAGGTTAAGCTATAGGTTTTGGAAGAGTGAAGGAGGGAAGGAAAGGAGGGGAGGGAGAGAAGCAGGGAGGGTTGACTGTGGAACAAGGGGGCTGAGAGCTTCACTGAGGAGTTTGAGTTTATCCTCTAGGCCCCCGATGGCCTGACAATAAACACCTTCACTGTGGTGAGACGAGAGCCTCACCTGGACACTATGGCGTTCTCCTGGTTGATTTTTCATTCTATGGTCTGTCCCCTCGCCCAAGTCATTTCCTATGTGGCCTTCTCAATCATTTTTCTAAAATGTAAATTATGTGACAACACTCTTGCTTAAAACCCTTCAATGGCTCCTCAACACTTACAGTATGCCTTACATATTTATACTTTGTGCACAACGGAAGGACTTTCATTGTCTAACATCCCAGCCTGCCTCACGAGTCTCTTCACCTGCTCCTGCTTCCCCAGGCAACCCAGGTTCTGGCCATTCCAAACCACTCACAACCCCTAAAAGGTGTTGAACATTAGCATATTTTTGTTTTGAAAACAATCACTTTGATTGCATGTAAAGATCAGATGGACTGGAATGAGGGTAGCAGATGGAGAAAAGACAAATCTCAAAGAAATATATGAGAGGTCAGTGGATAAGACTTTGTGGCAGATAGGATGTAGGAGTTGAGAAGGTAGGAAGCAAGATGATTCCTGGGTTTTTGTCTTGTATGACTGGATGAAAGGCGAAGACAGGAAAAATCAGAAGAGACCCATGGCTTGCAGGGAGATCATGAGACCAGTCTGAGACATCCCAAGACTGAGGTGCATTTAAGACATCCAAGTAGAGTTGTCAAAAAAGCCAGCGGCTAACGGGAGCCTCGAAGCAAGTCTGAGCAACACGGGGGTAACGGAAGGTGTGGGCTTGATGAGGTTTCCCAGAGAGAATATGAGGAGAGAACGACTGGGCCATGTGGAGGGAAATCCCAGCACCTAACTGGTTGCTAGAGGAGAAGGATCCAGTAAAGGAATCTAAACTCAGGGCCAACTTCTGCTCTGTCCTTGCTTTGTGTCAATGAACCAGCCTTAACAAAGTCAACTGATGGTGCTTCCTGAGAGGCAAGTCCCTGAGAATCCCGTTGCCCTTTGCCTTCATCCGTTGGACCACGTGTTGCATCCTGTATCTGAGCAGCAAAATACAACCACTACTAAACAAATAAGGGGGTGTGGTCTAAGCGAATCTTCTCCAAACTTCAACATTACTTTCTGACCGAGTAGAAAGCTAACTCTCCTGCTGAAGACAAAGGAGTCCTCTCAAAGGATAGCTTTGCCTTTCTGACCTTACACCTGATTTCTCCATGCTGCTGCCCAGCTGCCAAGCCCTCTAATTACCACTGCATTTCACATGAGAGGTGAGGAAAGGACTTGGTCTCTGGTCCAACTCTATCAATCACAGGGAGATCAAGGCAACAAAGGGAAGATGGGAAAAATCCCATGTTCTTTAATGAATTCACCTCTCCAGCTTCAAAGAAGTCTGTAAACAGCTAAGAATGCTGACTCAGAAAGAAAAAAACAGAAGGCCTGTGGCCAAAAATATAGAGGTACTTTAGATCAACATCTTGAGTCTGGCTAAACCTGTCTGATCTGCCTGGCAGGCACTTCTGGCGAAATGTCAACCACATCTGGAGAGACACGAGTTCACTACCTTCTTGATCACTGCAACAGGATGACAGGGTTACTATTTTCAACCTAGAAAACTGTCATGTTGTGGTTGGTTAGCACTTGCCATATTCCTCCCTCCGTTGGCCACTGTTCAGAGCCTGGTGCAGCACGTTCAATGGACAGGGCTGGTTTGGAATGTCACATGAGTGGGCCATGGTGAAGCTTGGCTGCCAGGAGCCCAGCTAAGCCATGAGATGGCAGGAAGCAGCCGTCCAGAGAGGAGCACCTGCCCAAGGGTCAGGGAGGTGGGCTTTTTGTGGGTCAGGGCTTTGAGCCAACATCGGTGTGGAGCGTGGCCAACACACCAACCTTCTCAGCCACAGACTCCCCTAAATGGTGGGTGGGTCAGTATAATGCCACATCAATCTCCCAGTAAATATACACAACTAATGAGATCATCATGTTCAAGAGTGTTTTATAAGTTAAAATAGACTAATAAAACTTCGTTTAAGAAAAAGGACATTCAGCATAATCAATGACAATAGGCCAAGACACTCACTGAATACTAAGGAGAAACCCTCTGTTGCCTTTCATCAAATAATAATCACACGACAGGGACCTCAGCCGGCCCCTTGGTCCACGTGTTATCCTTCAGCCTGGTCTGTTGTTCTAGTATATCCCTATGTAACCCAGAGACACTCACTTAGGAAAACGGAGACTAAATGTTTCCTAAAATTTTGACTGAAATAAAGATCACTTACTTATTAGGTAAGACTTTTTTAGAATGCAGGCTAAATGCTTGGGTGGTGGCAGGGAGGGCTGAACTGGCAATTCAGATATTTGGGAATGGTCTCGAGCTAATCAAAATAAGTAAAATTAGGTGAACACCAGGTCACTATTTGCAAGTTTCTCCTGGTATAAATATATAATTAAAAATAGCAAGAAGCTTTAGTCTAGGTTCCGGGCCTCTGTTTTTCCAAATGTAAACAGTCAAAGCAGTAATACACAGTTGATCTACTGTCAGTGATTGGCGGTATTACATGAGATGTATTATTAACGCTTGTTCACGATGAGTGCAAAATACTAATAAATTAGCCTCAGTTTGTTTTCAAGGAAACTGTACCAATATAGTAGAAAGGGAATTAAAATATTCACCTTGCATTACTGCATTTGCCTATTGCTAAAGTCTAATGTTGTAATGTCGAATAACATACCAACCTGGAAAAAACATTTCTTTAGTTTGAGGATGGTGGGGTCACCTGATCAAACTTTGGGATGAGGGTGAGTGTTGGCTGGGGTGATAGCAGCCCCCCTCCAGGTCGGAGGGCAACAGGCCATCTCAAGAAGGCACCCTGGAGAGAAAAATCAAAACTTCCAGCAGGTCAGACTAGCTCAGAGCAACTTCCAGACACTAGGGAGTGGTTGTATCTGGGTGGAGATTCTTAGGTCATGTTCTGGGAGTCACAGACACTCACTCCAAATGAAATCAGGGCTCCATCCAATCCTGCCCCACCCTGACAAAGGCCCTGAGCAGCAGAGGGCTGTAATCGATTATGTCAGTTTCTTAAAAATCAAGACAAAACTCAACGTGACAGCTCGACACCCAAGAAATGGAACCAAAGGGGCTTTAGGAACAACCTTTCAGTCACTGGAGGTCTCCCAGAGTTTTCAGTTTAACTAAGAATGAAAAAATTTTTAACGTTATTCAATATATCAAAAAGCTAATACCACCAAAAGCTATACATGATTAATATCTTATTTTCACATTCACATGGTCTTCCTAGCACTTTCCTTTGCTTTTTAAATTTCATTATTTCCTTTACAAGCCAAACTTCATAACCTTAAGGACCAGGCCTGAAGTTTAAAGGCATGTGCAGAGCCGTCATCACAGGGGCTCCTGTTTGCACGCTTTCCTGTCCAATTAGAGAGAGAAGGGCAGTGAGGTCCAAAGCTTAGATTACTCTGTTTTTCACAATCACTGGTGAATCGTTGCTTAAGATGTTCCTAAAAGCAGGATCTGAGCAGTGAGCGAAGTCAGTAAGAAACTTTACCCCAGAGCTAAGCTCAGAGAATGGAACAGGCAGGCTCTCAAAATGCCTTTCCAGTGCTCTCTTTCTTGTCTTTAAAGATCTCATGTAAACTGGAGGGCAAAGGTAGTCGCTCAAATGAGTCATATCCTCACTCTTCAATCCCAGGAAGTTTCTGAGAAGTGGAAAATTCCATGGGGCCACAGAAATTTAGAAATTAATTCAAGACTGCAAGACACTCTAACTCTGTATGGCACCGAGTACAATACTTGGCATCATGAGGAGGAATGCTCAGTGAGCTCTAGCTGAAGAGAAGAATGCAGCCACCTACCTGAAACAAGATAACCCTCAGCAGCAATCACTGTTTCCATATCTGTAGCTGCGCTAAGATCAGATACTTACTACGCTCTCGCTTTTCCAAAGAGCTTTCTGCAACCACAAGCTACAAGAAGCTGGCTGACACCAGAGCTGAGCAGCTCACCTCACCTGGTTCACATAGCTGGTCTGAAAGATGTATTGTTTCCTCACATGACTAAGCCCCTACATTTTGGCTTCGTTTTGCCTTTCAAGTGGACTTGAGCAATGTCTGGATACAGATGGAATTCTTAGAGCATCCCTGACCACAGGATGCCCATTGAGAACTTCTGAAACCAACCTGTTTGATGTCATGAATGTCTCTGATGCTCATCTCTGTGTAAGAAAGAGTCCTCCAGGGAGGGGGTGGGCAGGTAATGACATTCATTCAATACTCCTGATGGAGAGGCAGCGTGCAAGGAGCTTTAGAGTATTACCCTATTTGATGTTCACAACAACCCTCTAGGATATTAGACACATAAGAAAATCTGTCAGAGAAGGTACCTGAAGCGGCCAAGGTCAAAGAAGTAGAAAAGGGCAGAGACAAGTTTAGAATCCAGATGTGAATATGCGCTGGTTCTCAACATTCCATTAAATGGTCTTCAATGGAAGTATATTCACAAATTATAATTATATCATTACTTATAATTAGAATTATTGAAGAATCCTATAGCACAGCAGTCCCCAACCTTTTTGGTACCAGGGACCTGTGCTTCTATAAGAACCTAATGCCTGATCTGAGGTAGTGCCGAGGCAGTGATGCTAGCGCTGGGGAGCAGCTGCAAAGACAGATGAAGCTTTGCTTGCTCCCCTGCCACTCACCTCCTGCTATGTGGCCTGGTTCCTAATAGGCCACAGACCAGTACCGGTTAGTGGCTCAGGGATTGGGGACCACTGCTAAATTCTGTTCTCAGAGCCACCATATTCTGTATACTCCAAGATGGAATGTGACTCTCATGGCCTTTGCTGTCATGTGCATAATTAGGATTTATATAATATCAGGTAAGGGAAGCTGCTATGTAGGATATGCCTTTGAGAGGGGGAGAGGGGCCCTTTACATAGAAGATTATACACACACACACACACACACACACACACACACACACACACTTTCTCTCTCTCTCTCTCTCTCTCTCTCTCTCTCTCTCTCTCTCTCTCTCTCTCTCATATTTACAAATAGTATCTGGGTAACCATGAACAAACTGAGCAGAGATTAATAATACATGAGAAACCTAAAGAATTTTCTAGGCTCTCTCACCCGAGGCACACAGTGGTAGCCATCCCACCTAGAGGCCCCTTTCTTGAGAAATTAAATATGTCAGATCTTAATTTATTCAAAAAATACATTTGAGCCCTCTGTCATAGAGCCACATCCAATATGGTCTTGTAACAAATCATTTATGAAATATGCACATTGCAGTGGAGCGACAGAAGGTACAGCTGTGACCAAAGCCCCAGGAATAGCCACCAGGATGCTGATTCTGAGTGTAAAAATGAATTTGTGAAGAAAACGGTATAAATATGGTGAGAAGTACTTTCATAAACATATCTGATTAACTGTTGCCACAGGAGGTATTTCATTTGGTAAGAATCAAGAAGTCCACACAAGGCCATAATGTCAGAGACACTTTTAACTGGAGAAGTTTAACAGAACCCTGTGAAGCCTTCTGAAAGCCATTAGCCCAGACCCAAAGCTTGTGCTCAGATGCTGGCTTGGGCCATCAGGAATCGTTTCACTGGCGTCACTCCCCATTTTTTTATGTTTGGGAGAGAACTGCCAGATACCCCTTGACCTCTAATTGCCAGCCACATGTTAAAGGCTATATAGACACACATATACACACATGTGCACATGCATATATTCCCTCCTTGGCAACATACATACGACATACATAAATACATACAATATACATACATAACTGGCCAAATAGCCTGTTAGATGAAGTAAAATATATCAGAATTTATTTAGATGTACTTTTGGGCTCTCACAGTCATGAGACCAAATAGGTTCTGTTCAAAATTCTATATCCTATTTGATTTAAATTGCCCCAGTATATGAAACCCAATATAGTAGGCTGACTACTAGCAAATTATTCAACGTACCCCAATGCAGGCACTTTAAGTACAGAGGCTGTTGAAAGCATCAGGGTTGCAACCGGTTTCCACAGTTTATCATGATGGACTAACTCAAATCCCAGGAAATGCACTTTTTGGGTACAAAGAACAACAAAATCTGAGCAATATATAATCTTTGTTACATTAAAAACAACAAAACAGACCACATCCTATTTCTTATATTCTATTTGTAGTGAGATTCGGAGGGCCAGGCTTGATGAGGCTAAAAAGAACAGAAACCTCACGATGGCCCCATAAAGCTTCCTTTGCACCCGTAGGAATAGCTTGTGTACAGAACCATTCTCAAAGTTATGTGGCCTCTAGAAACCAGAGGGAGATGTAATAGTCCTGACCATACATACATTTCCATGACAGTGTGTCACAAAAGTAATAACAAAATTGTTCAGTTGCTTCCAGATCTTACTCTGATCTGCTTCACTACTAACTTTTATGATGTGTAACACATTACAAACCTGTAACTCCCTCTTGGTCCTATCTCTTGGTGGGGGAGGTGAGGCGAGGACTATAAGCCTCTTACAGACAGAAAGACCAGAGAGAAGTGGAAGGAGCTTCTAGAGCAGGGATCCCCAACCCCCGGGCCACTGACCAATACCAGTCGGTGGCCTGTTAGGAACCGGGCCACGCAGCACGAGGTGAGCAGTGGGTGAGCCAGCTTCACCTGTATTTGCAGCCACTCCCCAGCACTAGCATCACCTCCTTGGCTCCATTTCAGATCATCAGGCATTAGAGTCTCATAGAAGCACCAGTTCCTGGTGCCAAAAAGTTGAGGACTGCTGTTCTAGAGGACGTTCCCACCAATTCTGGCCCTTGTTCTGCTTCTGCCTCTGTCTGAAGACGGACCACAGCCGCACAGTTCCCTACAGGACAGGCTGGGGCAAAGAGGTGAGAAAGACTGTGAAAGAATGCTGAAGTCAGCTGCTTGTGAGTCTCTGAGTCAGCATCTTCAAGACCAGAGTGGTTATTGGGAAACAGACTTCTCTCCCACAAAACCCCCAAATGCAACAGCAGCCCAAGAGCTCATAGCCAACACACATAATTTCAGAGTGGGAGCCCCACATCAAACACGGGTGCCACGGAACAGGGGGCTGGAACCCCTCACCGCCCACTCTCAGCTGCCTCCTGAACAAGCCTCAGTGTTTGCGAGACAACCAAGGAAGAGCTGAGCGATACATCAGTGTGGAAGGAGCTGCTGCCTGGACGTGTTATCAAGTCCTGCCCGGAGCTGGGCTGGGTTTTAAGTCCTCCCTCAATGATCAAAACAACAGTGACCTCATTCCAGCAACTGCTTTCTCCAGGGAGGCTTGGATAGCTTTACATCTCAACGTGGTGTTGTTTTTAAAGTGAAAGGACTGAACAGGCGGCTTGGGGATGCGATGCAAAGTCAAAATGTCCCAATTAATGATGGAGTAAAGTGATTCAACTTCGAGTGCTTCTTAGGATATCATATTATGTGAAAAAGCAAGATACAGAATTGTATACAGCCACAAACACACACACTAACTTAGAAGGGAAAGTTTAGAAGAAAAAAATACTAATTTGTTAAAAGTATGAGTGATGGCATTATGAACAATTTATTTTGTTTCTTTCTACCCTTCAGAACATTCTTGACCTCAGAAGATACTCCAGCTACCTGGAGTCATCTTCTTGACTAAGCACACAGTTTCGGAAGGAATATTTGTGAACCAGTGAGGAGGAAGGAGTTCCTTGCCTGGTCACCAAGGAGACAAATGGCACAAAATGACCACACATCCATTGACTTCCCTGTATTTTTCAACTTTCCTTTAAAAATGTGTATGGCTTTTCCAATGGTGGGGAAAAGACACCCCATCTCAGAAATCTGGGGAGTTAGTGACTTGAAGAAAACATGCCTGTGGATGCAGCAAGGGCTTTTTGAACCTCCCGTTTCTCCACCCAGGGACATGTGAGTCTCCCAGTGCCGCAGGACTGGATGGAGTGAAGGGAGGGGAGAAGGAGCGCTGGGGTGTGGCAGAGCCCAGAAAGGCAACATTCACGCAGAAGAACTGTGGGTTCTGGTGGTCGAACAAAAAACGCTGCACATGCACTCAGCTACAAAATATTCCGATTTCCAAAACGACACGTTTTCCCTACGGAGGCCACTCGCACCTCATCTCTCACCCGTCCCCGACTCCATCCACCGCCTTATCCCTCCCCCACTCCCCGACACTGCACCTCTAGTCTCTCTGCTGTGTTCACAGAACCATCAACATCTGAGAGAGGGAGAGGAGGCATCTACCTTGCTCTGGGCTGTTTCTGGCCAAGTACCACACCAGCTTCTGTATCTACATCTTCTTCAATTCTCAAAATAATGCAGAAATGAGGGGTGTTAGGCCATTCTTAAAGACAGAAGGACTATAAGTCCAGGATAGCCCAAGCAGTGGGCTGATAAATCGCAGGGACGGAACTTGCATGTGGCGTCTGACTTGGAAGTCCTTGCTGCCAGGAAAGATGGACACAAGCAGCCTTCCGAATGAAGACTCATCAGAGGATTATTTCCGACTCTTGAGGGCAAAAGGAAACATTTGCTAATATGTTTAAAAACAAAACACTGCTGAAAGCCCATTACAGACACTGACAGGCTTCTTGGAGCTTTTATGTTGGCTGCTAAAGGGAACGGAAACTCCATCGCACCATGCTAGGACTTCTTAGGCAAAGCCCAGAGATTTACAGGGAGAAGGTCGGCCCCTCCCACACACGGGGCAGCATCTGTGGTTTGCAGAGGTGTGTGGCATTCCAGAGGTGTGACTCATAAAGGATATGGTGGTCAGCGAGTCCTCCTTTTGTGCCAGGCAATGTGCTAGATGATTTATACACATCCTCTTATTGCTCACAACAGCTCTATGGCCAAACTGACACAAGTAGCATTTGGTGTTATTGGATTTAGAGCCACGTCTGCCTGATCCTAAGCGCTTTTTCCGCTAACCCAGAGGGAACCATCCCGCTAATCCCAATCCATCACCACTTTGACAGAGAAAGAGTGGATCCCTGTCACATGTTCAGCACATCAAATTCTACCTCTTCCACCTACTTTACTCTTCGGTGACATTCGTATGTCCTGCACTTTCTGGAGCAATTCCAGTTTTGAACGTGTTGGTCACACCGCACCCAAGGGTGTACTCATACTTGTCCCACAGTGCGGTCAGCCCCAGGAGGCCTCCCTTGCTAACCCACGTCTGCGCAAACCTCAGCACTTGTTTCTTCCATGGAGGGACGGTTACTCTTCCAACAATGACAGATCATTTGTATGTTCTGATTTGCTGCACATGTGTGTGCTTTACCTTTCCTGCTGTACTCTAAATTCCTTTCAAATCAACACTTCTCATTCTCAAGGAAGGGATGCTGGAAACAACAGAATACACACATAATGTGCCACAGTATGCAGAGCAGAGGAAACTACAATCTTGCCTAAAGTTGTTCTGCTTACTCCGTTTGCAGGTGGCATGGCGTTAAGTGGAATGACCCTTTGGAGACACGATTTTACAATTTCTCATCAGAAGGCAACTTCCAGAGTTGCCAAATTGTAATTTAATTGGAATCCATGCACAGTCTTGTGCTTAGATTCAAAAACTTAAATGCTCAAACATAACACAAGAAAAACTTGGCTTGGCTACAGTTCGCTCAAAAAATTAAGAATTTTCAGATTTTAGTAGTAAAGTTAAAAACAAGCTCAATAGTATAATGTGATTTGTTTAACAGAAAAGAAAAGTGGACACATGTGTTAATGAAAGTGGAATGTGCAGATCACAGGAAGCAAATGTTCAGCTGAGCTCTGGGCTGAGCCCTTGTCATCCAGGAGGACGAACAACGTGCTCGATTCCGAGAAGCACACTGAACAAAATGTCAGAGCCCTCAGAGAAGGAAGGAACTTGGTGTCCAGCCTGGACAAGAAAAGAGAACAGAGTACCTTAAAGTTGTCAGATGTTTGACAGGTTGACATGTGGAAGAGGGAGTCTAGAATACGAACCCCATTGGATGGAAGTTACTGAGAAACAATATTCTGTAATACAAAAAGAGACTTTCAAACCATAGCTGCGGGAGGCAGAATATGCACCCTCCCAAAATGTCCACAGCCTAATTCCCAGAGCCTGCGTCTGTGTTACTGTACACGGTAAAGGGACTCTGCAGATGTGATTAAGTCAAGGATCTTGAGATGGCGAGCCTTTCCTGGATGATTCTTGTTGAGTCCAACATAATTGTAAGGCTCCTGACAATAGAAAGGCAGGAATGTCAGAGAAAGAGATGTGACAGAGGTCTGACTCAGAGAAAGATCTGAGGATGCTATGCTGCTGGCTTTGAAAATGCAGGAAGGAGCTCCAAGCCAAGGCATGCAGATGGCTTCTAGAACCGGAAAAGGCCAGGGAACCAATTCCCTCCAGAATGGAATGCAGCCTTGGCTGACACGTGGACTTTAGGCAAATAGCATCCATTTCAGACTTTGACTTCCAGAATTGTAATAGAATAAGTTGTGTTGTTTTAAAACACTAAGTTGGCCATAATTTGTTAGAGTTAGAGAGGCAATAAGAGAGGAATGTGACGTCTAACAAGGGAACAAGCACCACTAGCCCCAGTGAGCTCCCTGTCCCGGAGGCAATCAAGAAGAGGCAGAACATCTGCCTGTCGCGAATGCTGTGCAGGCAAGTCCTGGGTGACTCACAACAGACTCTCCAATTCTGATAGTCCACAGTCATGTGGCCGCGCCTACCCCTGCTTCTGCATTCAACACGCTGGTCCCCACCCCCAGGCCTGGTGGGCAAGACCCGCCCACCCAGGAGGAGGGTGGTAGGAAGTGAAAGGCATGCTTTGGGGGGTGTCCTCACGGAAGCTGGGCCTGTGCTTGGCTCAGAGGAGAAGTGCTTGCCCGGCGCGCCTACCTGAGCAGAGGACGCCTTTGTTCCTGGCGCAGGAGAAGTTGTCGCACTCACAGAAGGGCCCGTAGATCTTCCCAAACTCGCTCTCGAAGCAGGAGCACTGGTTGCAGCTGCACTCCCCGCGCCCGCTGCACAGGGGCTTTCCTTCTGCTTCCCGGCACAGGTTCTGGTACCCACTCTGGTTCTCCCCTTCCTGGCACTCACACCTGGTGCCCAGGTGGCTAGGGTTGCACTCGCACAGGCCGCAGACATAAGTCCCGTTCCCGCTGCATCTGGGGCTGTCCAGCTCCAGCCCCGTGCTGCAGCCACACTGGCAGTTGTAGGTGACCCCCACCTCCAGGCTGTCCCGGAACCCCACGGGCCGCAGGGTGAACACGTGCTCCATGTGTTTGCCTGGGCAGCTCCGGGCCTCCACCAACACCTCGAAGGACACCTGGGCACAGAGAAGAGAGGGGACAATGTGGCCACTGCCAGTCAGGGCCTCCGAGTATCCGCACTGGCCTCCCAATCACCCAGGGGCCCAGACCAAGACCAGGTCCTCCGGGGTCCTTGATGGAGAGCTGCAGCTAGATCCATTCCTGTCCACACCCACAGGGAGAACCCCCGCCATGGCCCAGGGAGGCAGCTGCCCCATTTTACTGAAGAAGAGAATATCCAGGCAAGCCAACATTTGGCATTTGGCAGCACTGTGTGGTTCTTTCCTGCGTTGCCCTCCGCCAATGTTAAATATCTCTTTGAATCCTCACCATCCTGAGGAAATGGGCTTTCACAGAAAGGTAGAAAGGCTCAAGGTTACAGGGGTCTTTTTCTTCCCTTTCTTTTTACTTCTATCCTATGCCTTCCATTTTGAAAGTCATTCGTTCAGCAAATACTTACTGGGCACTTCCTCTGTGCCAGGCATTGCACTAGACGTGCTTCCTGAACTCATGGGGGGCTGGGGTCCAGGAAGCCCTCTGTAGAAAGGTCTCCTTCCTGCTGGAGAAGGGATAAGAGGACACCAGTCCCTCCCAGAGTATCTACCTCCTCACAGGGGCTTGCCCTCCTGATTTTTAAAAAGTCATCAGTCACCTAAAAGGGTTTGAGTGGTCCTCACAGCTGCATCTTTCATAATCAGCCCACGGCCCTGGGGTCATCAAGAAGAGTCATCACTCATAAAACACTCCACACACGTGGACAGACCTTTTCTTTTTAAACAAAGCATGTAAAGAAAGCTTACTAACTCCTTCTCATGGGCTGCCTTGGAAACAGGCAGCGCGATGGACCAAGCTGGCGGAGGGCCATGCAGGAAAGATGCCTGTTAACTGCCCATTCGGCTGGAATGAGAGGAAAGCAAGGACTGCCCGGTGTGATTCTCTCAGGAAGTAGAGCAGGAGCATCCACCTTTCCCCCCCACGGAGAAAGGAGCCACGGGCGGCTAGAATCACCCAGCAGGACACTGTGGAATTTCACAGACGGGGAGCAGCCACGCCCTGACCAAACGCCACCCTGAACTGCTTCTCCCCTGAACCGTGGTGCTCCCCAAAAAGATGGAGGCTTGGGCCCACTCCAGAAACTGACTCACGGTGTCTGGCCCAGATGTCTTTATTTTCCAAAAGTCTCCTCAGGTTACTCTGAAGCTCAAAATGGGATAGAAACCACTTTTAGCTAGTGTATTCTTAATTCTATTATTTGGGCTAGAATAAAGCTGATTTTAAAAAAGTCATCAATAACTTGCTTTACTGTGTACTCTTTAAGTAATAACGTATCCTTCTGGGAAACATGGAAAATATTTTTTCTAAATTTCTACAGAGCCCTCTCTCAGTTTGGGATCTTTACTATAAATTCTAAAAGGTTTCTCCTAAGATTCTGTGATATTTAAGACAACCCCAGAATGGGGGCATGTGAGACTGAGCAGAGGACAGTCCCGGCTCTCTAGGTCGAGACCGTCTTGCTCGGCAGGAAGCCAGGGTTCCAGGGGAATTGACAACAGATACCCAAGAGTCAGCGTTAGCCACAGGGCGCCACGGGCAGGTGAGCTGAGGTCGATGACCAGGAGCCAAGGTCAGAGGACACTAGGAGAACCAAGCCAGCTGCAGACGGTTGGGCTAGCCTGCCCCCATCCTCCACATCTGCGTGGAGGGCGGTTGGAAGCAAAGGGAGAGACCGACCGAAGCAAGTTCAAGACTGAATTCCAAAGCCCTGAGGTACAGGTGGGCTCCTGAAGTAAGGAAACAAGATGAGAAGCCACCCAGGATCTGCCCTTTGTAAACATACACTAATAGTTACCAGGTGCTGAGCACCTACGTGCACTAGGCCCTGTGTAGGCACTTCCCTGAGCATCTCCTTTACAGCTGGGAGGGCAGGGCTGGGCCTGTGCTCTCCTTGGCATGGCACCTCTCAGAAGAAGGGAAAGAGGCAGATGCCCAGCGTCCAGATCTGGGTACAGAGGGAGAGGTGGCCCGGCTCACCGTGGGAACTAGATGGTACCCCCAAGGTGGTAGCCAGAGAGGCTCTTCCAAATCTTCCTGCTCTGGCTGGGGATGACCTGAGCCTGCAGCTGCAGGTGGGGGCGAGGGGCTGAGCCTGATAGAAACCACCAGGGGGTCATCGATAATGCAGAGGTGACCATCCCTCCCTTCTGAGGCTCAGAGAGAAGCCATGACCTGCTCTGCAGCCTACTTCCCAGGGCTACCTCTTTACCGCACTTAATTAAATGAAATGCCCTTGCCCCCAAATGTACCTGTGAGTCAGAAGTGTAATAAACTACAAAGGAAGAAGCTGGAACAAGAGCCAGAGGCATTTAATTATTGATAGGCTGTGGGGCGGGTCCACCTGTGAGCATAACTTTTCCCCCAGGGAAACCTGCCTGTGTCAAGGGACAAAGTAAAAGGGAGAATGAAATCTCCCCAGTCCTGCCCATGTTTCTGTGCTGGGAGTAGGGGAGGTATTAGGGGAGCCCCTGAATCAGTGCTGGCAGCTGATCTCCCAGGATTTAGAAAGGCTCAGGCCCTGTCCTTCTGGTAGGGGGAGCAAGGAAGACCTGGCTTTTAAGCAGATTTCAGTGGTCTTCTTTGGTCCTCGCTGTCTGGCCCTGTGCAGCCTGGCACACAGCCAGCCACCTTGATGACCAGATTTCAGCCACTGGGTCTCAGGTCCCGCCAGGCACAGGAATGCCATAAAAAGCACTTTGGGAACAGCAAGTAAATCTGTTCTGCTGCCTCTCCTTTCAGAGTCCCTTTCCCTGAGGGATCAGGAAAGAATCTGGAGAGCCTGGCAGGGGGCTGAAATGAGGCATCTCTCCCCTGATGACTGTGGCCTCCAACTGATACTGAAGGCTCCTCAGTTCCTGGATAGTTTCCATCTCCCACTCTGAGATTCCAGAGGAAGGTCACAGACGGAGCAGCCCTCCCTCTTACCCAGTCCTGTTATTTAAACCTCATTGGGATGCTCCACGCTCCCCAGCAGGGCTGCAGTCCTGATCCACCCTTTCAAAAGGGCTGCCCAGCACCACCCCGCAAACCCACCCGACCCAGAGCTGTGCGGATGCCAAGTCCACTAGGAGCGCAGCGAGACAAAATGCTGAGCATGGCACGGGCTACAAAGCCCCAAAGGCGGAGACAGGAACGGGGATGCCGTGAGAAGCCCACACGGGCTCACGGGGTCCTTTGTACTGTGTGTGAGTGCATGCCATACAGCTGGCCCCTCGCATACTGATTTGTCGAAGCCAGTTCAAGAGAAAACTGACTCCCAGGGCCGGGCCACTCAGTCGAACTGGTTAGTGTTGGGACCAGGGGAGGAAAACCAGGGAAAAATCTGAAATCACTGGAGAAGAGAACCTTGCTGGACTTGGGGTTTTATTTATGTAATATTTCTCTTTGAGAACATCCTTTCACCTCTTCTGCTTCTCGCCTAGACAAGACCTCTTAATCCAGAGAACACAGGAGAGTCATAGGACCAAATGCTCTGGTCGGAAGTGACTTTAGACCTTTGCCTGCCCACTCCCACCCCTGTAGGAAGCTTTAGTTATGAGCAGGTGGGACCCACCTGGCTGCCACTTTAACCTAGCTGTCCCAAGGCTGCCCTACACATGTCCTCATCCATAGGCCAGATCCTGAGACGCCTGACGAGTTTTATCCTGTCTGCTTTCCCTAATCCCTCTTCTTCAGGCCAGTCCCAAGGCCCTTCCGCTGTTGACTCTACTCCTGCCTAGCCCCTCGCTATTCCCTGACTTGTCCGTAACCCTCGCGATTTGTGGCACTAAAGAATGGAACCTCCTTGCCAAACAGGAGCCAGACACCTTAGGTCTGTGCACATGTCCTACTGGGATGGCCCGAGCCTGCCTCTGCAGCCCCACTCCAGCCACCCACCCCTCAGGTCCCCGGCCCACTCCCCTCAGCTGCTTCACACCTAGCAAAGGGCACTGTTCTTTCCCAGGCTCCCAGACTCGCCTGCCGCTCTGCACATGCGATGCCCTCTAACGGGACCTGCCCACCCTCCCTTTCTGTGTCTGAAAAACTCCTACTCATGGGCCAAGCCTCAGCTCAAATAGCTCCCCTCTGCAATGGGGGGCCCCTCTTCCTTGGGGCTCCTGTAGCACCATGCCCAGTTTTTATCACCACGCCTGTCCATCACCCTCATGTCATGAACTTGTCTGCATGTTTATCTCCTCTACCAGATTTGTCCTTGGGACAAATATCAAGAGGGAAATACCCACATACTCAGAAACAAGCCTGCTTGCCAAAGCCCAACTAAACTCTAGAGAAAGTTCAGCCCGAAAAGAGGAACAGAAAGTTTGCCTTCCTGCCCCGGAGTTAAGACAGCAGACTGGTCCCAGATGGACATGTACATTTCCTTCAGCATAAAGAGGGTTGAGGGAAAGCCCCCCAATTTCCCCACCAGGGCCAGCTCTGTGGGCATACGCTTATGTGGACGCACAGAGCCCCACCCTCAGGAGGGCCCTATGCTTAGTTTAATGCTCTGCTGTTATCGTCTTGAAGTTCTTATTTTTTTTGAATAAAGACTGCACATTTTCACTGGGTCGTGCAAATTATGTCGCAGGTTCTTCTTTCCACCGCTTCTGGGGCCCTTAAAGCAACGGTCTCCAACCTTCTTGGCACCAGGGACCGGTGCTCCTGTGAGAATCTGATGCCTGATGATCTGAGGTGGACTGAGGCGGCGATGCTAGTGCTGGGGAGCGGCTGCAAATACAGAGGAAGCTTTGCTCCACTTGCCCCCCACTCACCTCCTGCTGTGTCGCCTGTTCCTAGGGACTGGTATCAGTCCACGGCCCCCAGGGCTGGGGACCTCTGCCTCAAAGAGCTCACCTCTTGTGGCCTGGCTTGGCCCTATGAGCAGCATCGTGTCTGACTATGACAGGTGAGAGGCCGCTGCTCTGTGCCAGCCTGTCTTCCTTCACAGAAAATAAAAGCCCCACAGCTCAGGGCCATGTGACTAAGACCCTTGGACAGCAAGACAACCCTAGTATGTTGAGAGGAGACAAGGAGCCAGCATGGACGCTTGTTTTAGGGTCCGCCACTGTCTCCACAGGCCATGGCCCCTCGGTTCCCGGTGTGGGGTGGGGTCCCTGCTCACTGTGTGGAAGAGACATCGAGGGCATGTGGGAAACGTGACATTCTTCTTTCTTTACTGTTTGACATGCCCTACAAATCATCCCAATACATCGAGATTTTTCATTTTTGCAGAAAAATGCCACATAAAATTGTTTTCTGTCTTCTGGACAAAGTCTTTATATCCTAAGGTATCCCAGCAAAAAATAAAACCTGTACACAAGTGAGTCTACCTGCACCTAAGTGGCAGCAATATCACCTCGGGCTTCTCTGAAGCTTCACTTCCGAAGTGCATGAGGTATGAGGGAAGAAGCCCAGACCTTGGCACCAGAAGTTTCAGCTTCGACCCCTGGTGCTTGGGCCTCACCAGCAGTGGGACTGCCGACGAGCCTCCCAGGCCCCTCTCGGAGCCTCAGTCTTTCTCACATGGAAATGGGGAAGTAATGTCTATCTTACACGCAGCTGCAGAAAGTAGAGGAGGTAGCAGTGAAGCCCCCTACTGATGTACTGGGTGCATTATGAACCCCAGTCGATGGAAACTCATGTTATTCCCTCCATGATGGGGAGGCGGTAACTAGTGAGATGATGCAGTTCGGAGTACAAAAGATCTTGGTGAGTTTCAAGTCTGCCACTCGTGAGTGGGGTGATCTTGGGTAGGTCATCACCTCCCCAAATCTCAGCTTAGACATAAATGAGCGCGGTGCTGTGTTCCCCACCTGAGCCACAAGTGTGCAAACTGGATACGGAAGGTGCATGAAGACACTCAACGGACTTCATCCCTTGCATGGCGGCCCCTGTTTTTTATTACCCTTTGCTCTGAGACGAGCCCTTGGAAATAGCTGTGATCGAGCAGAATCACGGGCACCAAGAAGCCGGGTGAAGGTGATACAAGGTGCTGGCGTAAGAGTCAGAAAGGCCTGACTTTGAACGTTTGCTTTGCTACTCATTGGCTGTGGAGCCTGGGACGATTAATGAAATTCTTTATGCCTCCGTTTTTCTCATCTGTCAACATGAGTAACAGTATCTCCATCAGAGGGAACTAGGTGGGGAACAGAGGGCTAACTCACTGTCTAGCGAGTTTGGGGCTTCCCAAAACTAACTGTAATTTTCCTCTTTGGGTTTCCATTAGGGATCCTGATATTCTTAAAACGGTTTTACCTTTTTTTGCGTAAGGTGGCATAAACTGGCTTCAGTTTCTTGTGTTCAAAAAGAATCCTAGCTTTAAGTTGTTATTATCAACAGATGCCAGTTCCTTTGACCTTTCCGGTTTCTAGATAAATCACGATACTTTGCTCGTCGCTTGTCCTTTTAAAAAAAGAACTGAACATAAAACTCCGGATGCAGTCTGACCCACACAGAGAAGAATGTAACCATTATCTCTGGGATGTCAAATCACTTCTGTTAATGCAGCTTCGATTGGCGGAATTTTTTTTTTTAAGTAACACTGTTTATTCACAGTGTTGCTGCCAGATCATTTCCTTAAAAACTGCTATTAAACCAAGTTCTCTCTACCTTATTAATATTCTGAGTGAAATGCAAGGAATTGATTCTGATGATTCCAACCCAACTCATTTTGAATAATATTTTAAATCTTGGTTTTCCTATTTTATGAAGTAATCTGTTTTCTCGAGTTTTGTGATCGTCCCATATTTGATAAGCATGTCTTCATGAGTTCAACTCAATCCAGTAGTAAACAGAAACAGAAAAGAAACAGTTGAAACCTCAGTCAAGTCTTCCATGCTCACAGAAAGTATGTTTACTGAACTACAGATATGCCTGTGCTGCCATCGACCCACATTATTTATCTTATTTGTAAGGATAACATTAGAAATTGTCAAGCGCCTTCCTGAACCCCGGCATCCTGTGTACGTTCTGAACATCCTCTTTCTTCTTCTGTTCTATTGTATCTACTTCTCCAAGTAAAGGGTCCCTTGTCTGGATGTTTTTCACACAGCATCCTTTAGTTTTCCTGACACACTGCACCAAACATTCCATCTACAGATCTGCAGAATTCACTTACATGTTGTTTTTCCTAGTTATTTCTGCCTCTTTCCATTTTTCATAACTATCTCTTCAAACCCTGTGACTATGAGGCTCTGTGTTTTTTTAAAAACAACAGGATTAATCATTATAATTAATAAAAACAACATAAATGTCTTACAAAATGTGACGAGTATTAAAAATAAACTTCATTGGAAGTGCCTTTAATGAGATGAGGCTTTCCCCATCCATATAGTCCGTGTATATGTACAATAACACCACTTATCACTAAATAAGACAAGGATCAGCCTCAATTCTACTCCTACTTTTTATTTGTATAGATTAAAGCCCTCTCTCCAAAAAAACTTATTCACATAAATGGGAAGATGAGAATAGAAGGAGTTTTGTTACAGAAACATCATCTTATTCCATGAATGCTTTCTGAGTTAAATGTCATTATCATTTTTCATGCTGTATCTGACAACTTGATTAGGCCTTCTTTCATTTTTTTTTTTTTTTTTTTTTTTTAAGCAAAGAACTTTGAGGGAAAACTGTCTTAGAAAAAGACCCTAGGCATTAGGGTCCTTCACTATCTCACTATCTCAAAGACCCTAGGCATTAGGGTCCTTCACTATAGCAAAACTGTCTCAGAGAAAGACCCTAGGCATTAGGGTCCTTCACTATCTCAACATCAATACCATATTTTGAATTGTCCTTTGTGGGCCAAAGCACCACAGTAATATTTAAAAAGAGTAAGATGTAGTATGCCTGTGTGTTGGAAAGTGGGCAAAGGCCAGTTATAAAAGGGAAGGAAGAAGAGGCTCGATTATGGAATATAGAAAACCCCAGAAGACTGAGGTGTAATCAGTTGTGCAGCTATACCTACATCTTTCTGCGCTGTCTCCCTCCAGTCCAGGTTGAGTCTGCTCATGTCCACCTTGGCCATCATTAGTGCTTTCAGAAGATATAGTCAGTTATTTTTAAAGTCCCCATAATTTTTCTGGTTCCAACCAGATTCTCTTAGTGGAGGAGAACTTTCCCTCACTGCCTTTCTATTTCCTGAGGAATAAAACTGTTGACAAAGCAAGGAATAGATCTCATGATCTGCTTCTGGAGCAGAAACCTCCAAAAGATGTGTGGCTAGCCCTCCATCACCCCTCTGCCTGCCTGGGTGCCATGGCTCTCATTACTCACATATCCTCTTCTATCAAGCCATCTGTTTGGCACACAGGTACACACCCTTACATGCGAAATTGCTTCCCCATCATTTAAATATACCCACTTAGTCCACACAAGGCATCTATGCCCTCCATCGCTGTAGTTATCCATTCCATCTCATCAAATAGAAGTAGTTGAATGCCTTCATTTTTTACGGAAGGGAAAAGTAGGGCAGATTATGCAAGTCACAGGGCAAGCTGTAGAACACTATGGATGAAGGTCAGGTCACGCAGATTCCTGACCCTACTCTTCCACCTGATTTCCTCCCTGTCAAGCGAAGATAACAGTGGTTTAAAACACCAAGGGCACAATGTCAACCTGAGGAAGTCTTAGGGGGCAGTGCACCGAGGGCTGTCTATTGACTGGGGCTTTTTTAACAAGTGCATCGGGCATTGTGAAGATACAACACAGAGCAGGCTTAGGAAAGTCCCCCAGGCTGCTGAGTTGGAAGACAGAATACAAATTACTAGTAAGTCACAAAAATTATGAGAAGCCAAAGAATGATGACAAATGCTAGCACGAGTGTCATATAAAGTATTGGTGGCGGGGGGGGGCGCGGTGAACTTACCGTATCACCAATCTTCAGGCCCTCACACTTCCTCTGGCCAGGGTAGGATACACCGTCCTGGCAGGTGGCAGTGAAGAAGAGGTTAAGATCCTCAGGCTGATCCCAGACCGACAGCTCTACCTTAGACCGGATGCTCTAAACAGAGAGAGAGAAGATGAAGCTTAGTAAAGGCTGCTGCCAAGATGCTCTCCATTCTGGTTCTCTGACACCCACATGGATTTATCTCACTCAGGAGCTCAAGCCAAGACCAGAGCCACTTCCCTCATTCATTTCCCTCCCTCCACAGCCATGCACCCATCTTACCAAACCTGGCCTGAGGTCTCCCTCTAGGGTCCTGGAGATGGTGATAATAGTTCACCTGCCATGTGATATTACTATCTGCTTCAAGGGGTGATGCTCTGTCCCATTTGCCTCCAGTCACCTCTCCTCCCACCCTCAGCTTCAGACGTGCAGCTCCTCAAATTTTGCCATGTGCTCCAGACTCTGGGCCTTTCCACATGCTAAAATAACATTCCTTAGCTTAACAGCTCTTCTCTCTTCTCTTCCCGAATCCACCCTATCGTTCTTCAGACCCATACTCATCCCCCATCAGTTGAGGTTTACCTGAATGAGGATAAACTACACCATGAGAGAATAACATCTTTTGTGCGGATTGTGTTCTCAAGACAGTGGAGTGAAATGAAAATCAAGCTAAAATTTCCTATCAGAATAGAAAAAAATGAAAGACTGAAAACATGAGATGTTAAAAATGATATGGAGCAATGGGATGCTCATACTCTGCTGCTGGAATTGTAAATTGGTACAACCCTTGAGAAAACCATTAGGCAGCATCTACCAAAGCTTAGGCCAACCTTAGACCTACCAATTCCCAAAGATTATATGTAAAAGACATGTGTACTGGCCAGAAGACAAGTACAGAGATGTTTAAAGCAACAGTCTCTGTAACAGCTACCCAAACGCCTATCAAAAGTAAAATAGGCTTCATTTTAAAATTGTCGTATGTTCACATAATACCTACGGTAATGAAAAAGATTGAAATATGACTACATGCCATGACATAGATGAATCTCATAAATATAAAATTGCCCCCAAAAAGCCAGACACAAAAGGCATAGATACTGTATGATTCTATTTATGTGAACTTCAAAAGCAGGCAAAACTATTGGCTACCCCTGAGAGAGTATTAGAAGAGGACATGACAGGGCTTCTGGGTGGCTAGTAATGTCTGTTGTTTTACCTGGGCGCTAGATACTCAGGTGTATTCAGTTTGTGAAAAGATTATGTAATTTTCTGTATGTCTATTTTAAAATTGCCATTGAAAATCTCTAAGGAGGATGTACTCTGGAGACTAAGGGCAAATAAAGTAATTGGCTTGTATTTTGAGGCATATCTTATAAAAAAAAATAATAAACACCATTTTTGTACACTATACAGAATAGCAGGACATACACACTCTGGGAGACACATGGACACATGGAACCCAAGATCAACTGCTGGCCTGTCTGACTCCCCATTCCTCTCAAGTGCCTTCCAGGGAACATGGCAGGGAACGGAATGGCAGGCAGAATTGCCTTGTACTCTCATGGGGCTGGTTTTCTTCCTTTCTCTTTCTTTGCTGAGCATGTAGTATTAAACTTGAGCAAGTTAAATATGCACTTTCCCCAACAAATTAACAGCTGGTTAAAAATGTTCTCTGTAAAAAAAAGTAGTCTCTCCCTTTGCAACAAATTGTGTAAGTGCTTCTACAACTCTAAAAATACTCCTTCTCTTAAATCCGCTTCCTCTTGTAAGTGCCAGCCAGCCTCAACTGGCAAAGGGCTGCGAGAGCACCAGTCCACACACAGGGCACCCCTGCTGGAGGTGGCTACTTGTTTATAAATCTCTTTTCCCCACTGAATTGTGAATGCCAAGGGCCACATTATATTTCTCTCTAGGACCGAGCAAAAACGTTTGTTGAATGGACAAATGGAAGGAAGAATGGGTGATTTAGGAGTAGCAATGCCAAAGGACTCAGGCCTAGTGGAAGAAACTTGAATGAAGTTATTTTTGAAAGATAATTTTTCAAAATTTGCAATTGGGAATAAGTATGAGGATGAGGCAAAACAGTATGCATAAAAGGGCTAGGAACTATGTAAAAAGTTACTTGGGAACAGTCATGTGAAATACGGCCCTGTGGTTCACGAACAGGGTGCTGTGAGGAAACCTCAGCCCTCCCCATGAAGCCGCTGCAGCTGCCACCGGAAGTGTTACTGGAGAATTAACAGTGGTTAATTCCCTGGCAGAGGGAGAAAGAGCACTGGGGACCGGGGCTCCCACTCTCTGAGTGACCACAATGGGTGGAAATTGAATCCTATGTTCTACTCTGGTCATAAAACCCCAAAGCCCTGTGTTCTGATCTAAAGTTGTATTATTCTGCTCACTACACAGTTTGCCAAATCAGAAACTCTTAAGATGATAGAGGGGTAGGAATCATGGAGATTTTATGGAAGCAGGAACTGAGGCCAAAGAAAAGGCCTCAGCCAGGGTCATCCAACTGCCAGCCGCAGACAGGACCAGAACCAGGCCTTCTGATCTCCACACAGTGCTCTCTGTAAGCACCACACCCAATTCTCACTTCTTTCTATGAAGTGTGTGAACAGTGCAGTCTTATTCTGCTTATAAGGGTCAGTCTCCACTAAAAGACTACGAGCTCCCAGAGGGCAGGACTGTGTTCTGTTCACTGTGTTATTCCCAAGGTCTAGCACAATGCCTGCCACATGTGAGGCCATTAGTACATAGTTGTTACATGAATGAATGGAAAACGAGATATAACAGAGAATTAAAGCCACAGGCAATGCAGTTCTTTTACATGAAGACTTACGAGTGACTCCCGAAATTCAATTAACTCCTACCAGACTTGCCCCTGAAGGTGATTCCTTGCTCCTCATCCTTGGACAAGGAGACAACGTCAGGAACGCCAGAGGTTTAAAGGCTATTAACTACTCAGTCAGGCTAGGTCACGTCTGCAAGCGCTCTAAGCCAGACCAGCTGTGGCGTGGGTGGGAGCAGACTTTATGGCAACAGCAAAAAGAGAAACATGTGCTCAGCGACGAGAAACATACACCAAGGCCTCTGATGTCACCCTCCACATGCAACTCCCATGGTTTCCAGCGCGTTCTCTTCTTCCCCGCTCTGAAAGGAGGCCCCGTGACTTCTGAGTCCCACCTCCCTTTTCTCAATGCGACACGATGCCAGTGTTCTCTGTGCTGCTGGAACTCTCTCTGAGTGCTGCACGACACCCTCTCCCCTGCGCTAACTGTACAGCAAAGCTCCTCATCGCCAAAGGCCCTTGGGAGGACTTGGTGATCTCTCGCAATGAAAAATTTGGCACAGCAAGAACAAATTTGTCAATCAAAGCCCAGAGCTGAAGAGTTCTCACTGTGAAAGTTACATATGACAGGCTCTATTCTACAAGATGTTAAATTAAACACACCCTTTCCATTTTGCTCCCTCCTTATCCTAGCTAAATACCACAGCCACTGCATCTGTTACATAAGTTCCAACCAAAAATCTTTTCCGAATGTCCCCACAGATGGCTCGCCAGCACTCCAGGGGGAGGTAAAAGTCGACACCCACACTTAGTCATGTGCTGCATGACTCATTTAAAATCCACCACAAACTGCCGAGATGGTAAGGTGACACAGAGAAATGCAAACAGTCTATCCAGTTATACAGCTGTGCACGGACCCTGAACAGGGAGAGAAACAGGTAAAGGGATAAGCAGAGCTAACTGGAGCCTCTACTGCGGGACATAGCTCGCTCTCACAAACACACACACACGCCCATGCACCCCATACCACGCACACATCACACACCCACACCTTACCTCACCCTACCACCCCCCAACATGTACCACACCAGAGGCTCAAATCCAGAAACAGTGCTGGGGGCTGAAGTCCAGCTCTGGTCTTCCACTCCCCAGAAATGCCATCAGCCAATGAAACAGGTACTAACCAATGTCGAGCACAAACGTATCCCCAACACAACTTCCACCGACTAGGCTTTGCTCTGAACACCTTGCCATTCCACATTTCTATATTTAATATACTCCTTTAAAATCCCACTGCTAAGAGGAGCAAAAGTAGGCAATTACCAAGGACCCCCCTTTCAGAGTGATGAGTACGTTCAATATCTTGATAGCAGTGATGGTTTCACAGGTGTATGTGTGTCGAAACTTATCAAACTGCACAATTTAAATTCTTTATCTCTCGAGAAAGCTATTTTAAAATTTTTCACTGAATTTGAATAGTCATTGTTGGTAGTATTCCAGATCGCTTTTTTTTTTTTTCCTGCTTTCAGGTTTCTTTTGAAGAATCACCCATCTTTTGAAAATTGAGCTTCAAATATTTATTGATAAGTCATATATCTCCTTTCCTAACACATTCTCTTAGAGGAACCAGTTTAACTCAGAGTTCACATTATAGTGCCAGGTTCCCACATTCTTTGGGGGATTCATCCCGGGCTCCAAACGTAGCCTCCACCTGGAAAAGGACTGTTTTCCTACTCACTGGGCCCAACTCAGTAGCAGGAAGGCTCTCCACTCTTCTCCCAACCTCCACTTACCAACACAGAGCCTGCTCCCCAGGTCCCTAGATTTCCATTAAGAAAATGAATTTATATATCCGGAATCCTGCTCAGGGACAATGCAACGTATCTCAGAGAAGAAACACCACTAAGCGCTTATGGATTCCCACCCAGGGAGCCAGCAACAATGCCTCGTGGTCCCTGGTTTTGAGCCGTTCCACACGCAAGCGTGGGCATGCAGAACTGCTAGCCACACAATGCTGACTGAGCAGAGTGTTTTATTTTCTTTTCTGGCAAACACAATCCAGCTGGTTCTGTGGAAATGAGCATCATTATGCTCTCCTTTATTAAAGCCGCAAGGAGCAGAGAGCCTGCGCTTTTACCAAGAAATGTTCTTGGGAGAGCCCCCATAAGTCTGTCAGCTAGCCACAGGGGCCTGGACTCGGAGCTGACTGACGATGGAACTCCTGGGAGGTGGCTCTTCCCCAGAAACCCAGGAGAACAAACATCCTTGCCCCACCCCAGAGACTGAGATATAGTTGCTCTTTAGCCATTTCCCCCTCAAAGGTCCTGGGTCAGCAGGAGGTAAGCTGAGGCTGCCTCACCAATGAGAGGGTCCCCGCAGCCCCACTCCTGACCCAGACCTCAGTGCCACCAGAGGGACACGGAGAGCTGCACAGGCCATGGGTTCCGGCTCTCACTTTGACGTCTCTAGTTCAGTGTCCAGAGCTGGGCCAGGAGGTTCACGGCGTGGCGCTCAGAAAGAGGACAAGGCCCAAGCCCCCTCCCTGCACACACGCTCCCTGCTCAAACGCTCTCTCAGCGTACTATTTTCCACTCACTGTAGAAAGCTGACAACCACAAAGATCAAGTTAACCTGGAAACCCCATCTTACTGGGCTCTGAGCTCTGGGTCCAAGCTGGATCTAATGAAGATTTCGAGGTCAGAAATCAGAAAAGAGAATATTAGTACGTGGGGAGCGGAGAGGAGAAGGAAACCCTTCTCTCAACAGGGTGTCCAGGAGTGAGGAGGAATCAGAATTTGTGAAGAAGGGGGCCCTGAACTGTAACAGAAAGTGGATGCGGGGGGCAGGGAGGAAGGGAAGGAAAGCTAGCCACAAATCCTCACTGCCCCAGCTCACACCAAAGCTCCAGGAGAAGGGAGGCTGGTCATACTCCCAAGCTCTAGGACTCCCTCAGTGGTGAGGGCATTACTTATGGCTCCTGCTAGCTGAGCAGTACTTTGTCACTCATAAAAGGGCTCCATCACTAGGTTGACAAAGTCAACACTGGAAAAGGCAGAGTTCCAAATCAGTCATGGTTGGGAAAGTAAGATGGCTTTTCTCACATACATGTGATGCGTAGTAGTTAATTGGGTTCCCAGGTTAGCCCACAAAAATCTCTTTACATGAGTTTAGGACTAATAGTCCTACTTAAACTATACTTACTCTATGTATAACTTTAACGGGCATATGCTCTCTGAAACTTTCCCAAGGGGCTCACATACAGCCAGACTGGGAATTACTTGGCCCCCTGAGGGGCTGGGTGGGTACTAGAAGCTACAATCATCCTGGGCTTAGCAGAAAGGCAATAGCTGAGGGTACACACTTCCCAGCACAAGAAACTATGATTACTATTTTAACACACTGAACTGTCAAGTCAATTTAATTATGTAAAATTAAAGTTTCATCCAGAAAAAGAGAGAGAGAGAGAGAGAGAGAGAGAGAGAGAAAGAAAGAAAGAAGAAAGAAAGAAAGAAAAGAAAGAAAAGAAAAAAGAGAAGGAAAGAAGAAAGAAGGAAGGAAAGAAAGAAAGAAACTATACTTGTATTTTCCTGAAGAAGAAAAAAAAAAAGCAGGTCTGAGTCAAGTACTTCTTGGGTATTAGGAATTGAGGGAAAGGAACATAGGAAGGAGAGAGGTTTGGGAATCACAGACAATGGGCTTGGGATGTGGAAGTGACTCCCAAAAAATGTCTGCAAATGCTACGCTTACTATGTAGGAGAGTCAAGGTAAAACGATGAGTTACATACGATAGCACAGAATTTAATGGGCCCACTCAGGCTCCCTCTGTAAGGACCTGATTACAATCAAATCCTAAATGTGTAGGCAAAAGACCTATTGTTGATTCTTCTCTGATTCTTCTATCCCATTTTATCTGCAACTCTATGAGCCTAGGGAATTTCAACTGTCTTGCTCACTCTGAGACAGTATCAGTATGTGCGCTTCTCACATTCACCAGAGGGAGCACTGTGGCAGGATCACCTAGGCAACTGGATGAAGAGCACCTGGACCCACCCAAGCGAGATGCTCCAGCAGGGCCTGGGTTATCATGTAGTCAGAACTCAAGCATGGCTGGGGCTGCCGGCCTGAGTCTGACCAAGCCTTTCCCTGTTCATGCGGATCAGCTTATGATGAGTCAGGATGGCAGAGGGGAGGGGAGAGGGATGCATCAAGCAGGAGGGTTTCTCCACCACAAATCTAAGCGAAAAAGAAGGTGCCAAACTCAAGTGGCAGGAGACAGAGAGTAAAGCCAAACACACCAGCCTGGTGCACTGCCCACCGGAGTCCACGTCAGCTCCCGAAGCCTCAGTGGGCAAGAATGAGGGATGAAGGGGTAGTGGGGGAAGAAACCGATGACTTACACTGTACGCATTGATAATCAGTTGAATAACATTGTTGGAGTCTCCATGTAAAATCTCCACTGTTGTTCCAGGTATCAGGGCTGTAAAATTCTGGGAAAAGAAAAGACAAGAAATTAGCCCATTTGCCCTCGCTATACCGTCAAAGAGTGAACACTGCTGAGCTAGAACTGTAAGGGGCCCCCAGCACTAGATTCTGCCTTTCTCTCCTTTCTCCAGGAGTTGGAGAGGATGCAAAAGGAAAGGCGAGAGAATCTGGCACAGGGAAGAGTTGCTGAAGGAGACTGTGGAATATCCATTCTCAGAGGTCTAGATCTGTTCTTAAAGTCATGTTCCTTCTCGGAGACCCTGTCTGGCATGTAATGGACAACTCTCTGACAGTCCATTGTCCAAGGTCAATGTATTATTCTACCATATGTCTTGCCATCTCTCCCCTAGTCCACATAGGTATTCCCAAGCTCGCTTCAAGTGAGCCCTCAATCTATTCAGCAGGAATGGAAGGGGAAATTTTCCCAAGGGGCTCACATACAGCCTCTTTTCCTAACAAGGAACGGAGATGTGAATGGTGCTCTCCCAGGGACCTCTGGGTATCTTTGGGTAAAGTCTTGAGACAAAGCAGGCAGCCCTGAAGTTGTTGCCTTTCCTCTTTAATTTGTACTAACACCTTGGTATGTCACTTATTAAAGTGACAGAAACATCGGGAAACACCCATTGTCCTTAGGCCACCTTGGACCCTTTCCTCTCTGAGCAAGGTTATGAGAAAGGATGGCTTAAGCTGAGGTGGACCTCTTCTCTCCTGAAGCATCTGGAAACACACTCAGAACAGTCTGTGGGACTGATCCTCTGAAAATGTTATCTGTACATGGATAACTTTTGTTTTATCTTCCACTAAACAAAAAAGAAAAACAATCCTCTTCCTTTCTTTTCATCTTCTAAAATTGATTCAGACTAACAAAAGATAAAGAGCTCAAGGAGATATAAGTGGCATTTTATCAGTGATAATCTCAGGCAGGAGCAATAGAAAAATGTAATTAGTCGAAGGTTCTTTGTGAGCATTTAAGAGAGGAAAGGAGAGGGGGCCAGAGATGGCTGTTGTGGAGGTGGGGATGAAGTTCCCATAACCTCTCAATTCCAAGGACATCAGAGATGAGCTGGGGTTCACCCTGAGCTTACATGTACACTCCTTGAGCAACGTGTAGGAGAGCCCTAGTTCAAAATGTGACTTGCCTGTGATTGTGGGAAAGACTATGTTCACGAGGAGAGTTTATAATGATGGTCCACAAGATGACCCAGAAATAGGCTTTTAGACAGAATGGATTCATACACAGACTGCTCTGTTCACTCAAGACATTCGTTTGTATCTTTGGGAATTTCTGTCAGAGGCTAACCCACCGTTCTCCCATACTCCAAGAGTACGGCATAAAAGCTCTGGAATACTGGAATTAGTGACACAGCCTATCTTGATGCCTTAGTTTTCTTTCCGTACATTTTCATTTTATATTATCCTTCCCTATTAGAGTGTGCCCCTGTGCGTTTCCATCTCCTCATCTGAACAGTGGAAGGAATTCGCATTATTCGATTCAAAGTTTTCTCAGGACAAAATTAAATACTATATGTTAAAGTCCTGGTAAAGGTAAGCACTGTGAGGTGAACGCTTAAGAGCTTTTTTAATGCTAGTATTTTCCACTAGATCAAGACAGGGCAATATTCCACCCTTCCTTCATGTCCCTCCCCACATTCGAATCTCCCATGCACCTCAAGGTCAGCATGAGCCCCCAAATCAGGCCGCTAGCCTCCCCGCTCCCTCCCTCCCTCCAGGCATACCTTGTAGAGTGTATAATGGTTTTTCGTCACTGCAAAGATGAGGTTGATATTGTTCTCTGCCAACTTCTCTCCAAGCAAGGCAAGGGATGGGTAGTCCTAAGGCCAAGGCAAAAGTCAGGTTGTGACATTGCTAATAGACTGAGATACTACCCACCAGGCTCCAATATATATTCAGTAACTCATCACTCACCAGGAAAAAAACATCTTCCCCTGCAGCCCCTTAAAGCCCCTTAATAACCAAAGCACCCCCACCCCCGCCAGCAGCTCCTAACTGAGGAAATGTGTAGAGAAGATGCCAGAAAAAAACCCTCTGGCACCTACCAAACTAGATGCACTCCTTCGACCCCTCCCAACCCAGAACGGAGACGTGATGAATGCTGGTTTTCCGTACTGGACTGTGTCTCCATCCTTTCAGGAAAGATAGGGCAAAGCAGAGAGGCCCCAAAACAACAGCCACTGCATCCTGCTATCTACCATCAGTACCTGTTTCCTTTCCTCTCTTCCCCAAGACCTGTCCTCCTTGCCCTATTTTCCTTTTGCTGTGCTTAACAGTTGGGCCTGCCAATGTCCCCCACAGATGCTGCTCAGCTCTGCTCAGGGCTCAGGATGGCCGAAGAGGCTGCTGGCCTCTGGACTGAAAGTTGGACCATGGAGGGAAAGAGCCACAAGCAGGAAGGGAAGAAGGAGGCGAGAAGCAGTTAACATGTCCAGAAGGATTTTAAGGGCTAATGACGGGTACAAGTGTTCATATCAGTTCTATAGTTCTCAGGTTCTATAGCTATGATTGCTTTTTCCAGACCCCATTATTATTAGATAATATAGAAGGCTTTGGACACTGGCTCAATTCTTAAAACTGGAGAAAATGAGCTCGTCTAGCAAAGAAAATTAGTAAGACTTCCTCTATAGACAGGCACCAGAATGGATTTGGGAAGAAAGAGGCACAATTTTTTTTTTAATTGCATAATAAGTGTAATAATATCTTGGTAATTATTGGGTCTGGGTAATAGGAATGTAGGAGTTCATTTCACTGGTCTATTTACTATTACATATGTTTGAATTCTTGCATAAATTCCTTTAACTTACATGACCACGGTCACAGACTCTTGGGAGTGGAAGGTCCTTGGGGCTTCCTACTCACGCAGGATACCGTCTGCCTTGCTGAACTCAGAGCCCAGAGAACCCTTTTCCAGAAGCTGGGAATTTTTGTCTCCACTTGTCTTGTCCTATAACTCCCATTCCAGTTTTGATCTCTGCAGGAGCACTGTCCTCACCCTCCTGTAAGATCATCGCTCCCCTTTGAGATTTATCCTTTCCCTCAGTGAAACACTCCCATTCAGGTGTACAATGGCAGAAAGGTGAACCAGCTACAGAAATCCCTGACAAGCATTTTTAAGTTAATGAAGATTTCTGGAAGCCCAGCTGGAGAAGATGGAATAATGAAACCCAACTCGAGAATGAAACGGAAAGTTAGTGAGTAGAAAGCCAGAGAAGGGTGAGCCCTCGGACAACGGCAGAGTCACAGGGTGGCACTGGGACCCCCAGCCCTCACCATTTGATTGGAAGCAGTGTACTCGTTGGCCTCATTCAGGTGACACTGGCCGTCGTGTGGCTGCACCAGGCCCCCCAGTTTTCCATCTAGTGCGATGTGGGGCACGTCGTCTGTTGTGAAGACCAGCAAGTGCAGTGCATCCTTTCGCCAGCCGATCTTCTCCTGAGGGATGGAAGTTTGATGGGTGCAAAGCCTTTCTGGACACTGCCCAAGCCAACCCCAGAGCATCAGACAAGGCACTGGCTGACCTCCAGAGATCATGGTCTGAATCAGAGGTGCGTACCAGGACCTCATAAAAACACTGGAAAGGGATCCCACAGAGCTAGGAAGAGATGCAGCCTGAACTGGGGAACCCTACATGCCCAGAGACAAATTTCCCAGGCATGGTTCACATAGGCCCAGGCACCTGGGACTCACCCTCCAGCCCATCACACTCCTCCCTTCCTCTTTCAGTTACACCTGAGGGCTGCTTCCCCTTCTAGCCTCACCTGTAATTTCTTCCCTAGAACAGCTTTTATCCCACTCTCGCCTCTCACGACACACTCAAGCGGGCGCTGGTTTGTCTAAGATGATGGGTAAGTGAACATTCTAGTCCCGCAATTAGACTGAACTGTTCAGAACGTTGTGCTCAAATGACCCATAGACAGATCTGTCTTTCGAGGATTTGGTAAAATCTGCCAACCATGCTGGTAGGTATAAACTACTCCAGTCACTAATTGAGCCACTTTGGTGTTTAAGGTCAATCAGATTGTCTCTTTTCTATCTTCAACGCTTCACTAAGTGTAATGTATCCACTCTTTAGTTTGAGACACAGCTATATAGTCTGTACTGGAAGAGAAGGACTCTATTTTTCACACTTAGCCACTGTGGTCTCAACACTACTCAAAAACACTCAGTCGTTAAGAACAGTTAGACCCCCTGAGGGTCGAGTTGCCATCTTACTAATAGCGAAAGGGCATCCCCAAACACGCTGGAAGCAAGGTGAATGTATGTGGGGTTCATATACTGCTGAGAAGTTATCGAACTACAACATTTGATGCTGAAATAGGAGACTGGATTCAGGGACTTGACACATTAAAAGCTATCACTGTTACAGCAGATGAGAGGTTGAGGGTATCATCCTTTTTTTCTTAGCACCATAATGACGGATAAAACAGCCTTCCAGAGCTATAATGTTTTTTCTTACTTGCCCCCAACGCAGCATAGAAATAAAAAATAATAATAAATGACAGAAAGTCAAAGTGAAAAAGGTATGACAAGAAGTCAGCAAGGACTGAAAGCCAGGAGGCCTACTGTGAGCAAAGGACTTATCCTTTGGGAACAGTTGCCTTGACTCTCGAAATTCATTCAACATACAACTACTGAGCTCCTTATGTGTGCCAGACCTCATTAAAGGCACTAGGTCTACAAAAAACAGCTTGCTTCAGACCTCTAAGAGCTTAGAGTCAAATGGAAACACAACTTCAACCATCATGATTAGCTAATGAAGGTAAAGACAATGCCATGGGAAACCGGGAGAGAAGGAGGTAGGAAAGCCTTCCTCGGCGAGATGAAACTTAAATGGAGCTAGAAGGATAAGGAGGACTCTTCAAGGAAGATAGAAGAAGAAATGAGGGAGAAAGCAAGGGGGTGGGAAGTGGGGTGTTCTAGGCACTAATGATGGCATAATGAGGAGGTCAGGGACATTTTCGGGACCTGAGTGAAAAACTTAGACATTCCCTTACAGAGATAAAATTCTAAGCATGACGTAATTTATGGTGTTAGACATCAAGACAGTGGTTCCCACGAGTGGCAGGATTGGGGTGGGGTGGGAATAATAACTGGAAGGGTCACAAAGAAGCTTTTGAGTTGCTGGTAATGTTTTGTTTCTTACCTTGTACCTACCTTGTGAAAATTTACAGAGATGCATTCTTATGTATAAATGTATGTATGTTATACTTTGATAAAGAGTTTAAAACCCTTAAATTACTAACAAGCAGTAATTTTAAGCCATGGAATGTAGAAGGAGGGGGATGAGATTCTTGGAAGATAGAGCACAATCAAGAGAGTGTAAATCGGCAAGGTTTTTTGCAGGAAAAATGTGGCTTTCTCATTCAGAAGGGCACAACAATGTGCTAAACATCCTAACAAAAAAGTAGAAGACCAACCTTTAATTCGAAAAGGTGTATTAAGAATCCTTAAAGAAAATCAAGAGACCTAAATAAATGGACAGAGAGATCGTTTTCATGGATAGGAAGAGTCAATGCTGTTGAGATGTCATTTCTGTTCAGAGTGATATAAAGGTTTGACACAATCCCAATCAAAAGCCCAGAAGATCTTTTCAAGAAAGTAGCAAGCTGATTCCAAAATTTATATGGAAAGACAAACAATGGAGACTCGCCAAACAATTTTGAAAAAGAACAACAAGTCTCATTGGTTGAGGTTTATTATAAAGCTACAGTGATCGAGACAGTGCGGTACTGACAAAAAGACAGACACATAGACCAGTGGAACAGGACAGAGGGACGAGAAAGAGATATGGTCAATTCAACAGAAGGTACTGGATCAACAGACATCCATAAGCAAAAAAAACTGTTTAACCCATACATCTCACTAAAAGTAAAAACTAACGCAAGTAGATCACAAACCTAAAACTAAAAATCTTCTGATGAAAACTTTGTGATGTTGGTATAGGCAAAAATTTCTTAGAGAAGACAATTCATAGGATATAAAAATTGATGAACTGGACTTCATCAAAATTAGAAATGTCTGCTCTTTGAAAGATACCATTAAGAAAATGAGGCACAGATTAGGGGAAAATATTTGCAAAAATAAAATCTGATAAAAGACTTATATTCAAAATATATCAAAGAACTCTCATGAGTCAATAATAAACAAACAACTGAATTTGATAGAGATTCGGAAAGACATTTCACCAAAGAGAGATATGGATGGAAATCAGTACATAAAACTAGTCATCTAGGAAACACGCATTACATCTACAATGAGATAGATAGCCCTTAGACAGCTACTCCAATGGCAAGCAAACCAACCTTGATAATACAAGTGCTGGTAAGGATGTGGAATAATTGGAACTCTCATAATTACCGTGAGAATATAAAATGTTTCGGCAAGTTTGGAAAACATTTTGGCAGATTCTTATAAAGTCAAATATATACTTACTATCAACTAACAATTCTGCTTTTTGGTATTTACCAAAGAGAAATGAAAACTTATGCTCAAATAAAAATCTCTGTGCAAATATTTACAGCAGCTATTCATAGTCACCAAAAACTAGAAATGACCCAAATGTCTGTCAAGTGGTGGATAGACAGACACATTGTGGTACATCTATACAACAGGATAATATTCAGCAATAAAAGAACTACGATACACATATTGGATGAATATCAAAAGCATTGTTAAGTGAAAAATGCCTGACTCAAAAGGCATTTAATTTACAAACTCCATTCATATGATATTTAGGAAAGACAAAAATATAGAGACAGAAAGCAGATGGGTGGTTGCCAAAATCTGAGGATAAAGGGAGGGAATAAACAACAAGGGGACACTAGGACACTCTGGTGATGAAGATAATCTATATTTTAATCGTGGGGTTGGCTATAAGTCTCTATACCTAAAAACAGTGAATTTTACTCTATGTAAATTATCCCTCCGTAAACTTGACTTTAAAAAAAGACACTCTTACAGAATTATATATCTTTGACTCAGTGATTCAGAGAAAGACATAAATATCCTACTCAGCAGGAACAGTTAATTAAGTCAGTGGACTATCTCTTCTACAGCCATTAGAAATTATGTTCATATGAGTATGAAATTATGTGTAAATATGGATAATATCAAGTAAAAAAAAAACAAAGCATACAACGCAGTAATTGCAAACTATGTAAGAAACAAGCATCATTTTCTATTAAAAACACAAAAAGAGAGATTGAAAACAAATACACCATAATGGGGTTGGGGTTGAAATTATGGGCAATCTTTGTACTTCTCCATTTTTTTCCAAACGGTCTTTCATAAGCAAGTACTACTTTTACAAAATCGGGCTCTGAATGTTGGCTCTGCCATTTGTTTTGGTCTCCTCTTCTTCCATGCCAGCTTCTCAGGGGACTTGCAGGGACCTAAAGGAGAGTGGCAGCAAAGAGAAACGACGGAGAACCGGAGTGTTTGAAGATGAGCATTTGAATTGTGTTGCTACCCCTAATGACCCATACAGTTTCGGCCAATTACGTAACGTTTGAAAGCTTTCGGTTTGCGGCAAGACAGGAATACCAATGCTTAACATCTATGGATCACCTGCACGATTCCATTTAATCTTCACTGCAACCCTTGGGAAGTAGGTAATACATATGTGCCACCATCCTGTAGATGAGGAGATTGCCCTTCCGAGACATTAAGTAACTAGCCCAAGGTCACCAAACTAGTAAGGACCCAAGATGCCAGATTCAGATTACTTGTCTCTCATTCAAAAAGCTAAACTACCCAATCATATAGGGGAGAGGAAGGCGTGTGTGTGTGTGTGTGTGTTATAAATGTGATAATTCATGAAAGTGTACATGGTAAGCTCTCAACTAATGACAGCCGGAGCCAAAATAAATGTTTGTTGAATGAAAAGGTTGCTTCTGAAATGGAAGCAGCTCCACAAATGGAGAGCGGCACAGCATAACAGTAATAAATTCTGTTTTCTCTGAAGTGGACCCTTGTTATGTAAGTGATGTTAACAAACTTGGCCCAGGGGTTTGGCCCAGAGGTTGGGCTGCAGCGCATGAGTCAGGGCAGGCTTATTTCTTCCCCCAAGCTTTGGGGCTTGAAAGTTTTACAAGATTTTACTCCACAGATAATTTACATTTGAAATAACTTTGCTACTGTTTGCCTGGTCAGCAGAGCTATCTATTTTTAAGCCTTAAGTTCTGTGTTCCATGTTTGGAGCAGAAAGCAATAGTGAAAAAATGGCTGTTTGGGGGTTTTTGTTGTGTTGTTGTTTGTTTTAAAGAAAGAAAACAGTTAACTGCCAAACAGAGTAAGGCTGGAGTATGTGAGCTTTGGAGCAGATGAGGCTGAGTTCAAATCTTTGCTTTGCTCTGTGAGACCCTGAATCAGTAACTTAACCTCACTCTGCCTCAGTTTCTTCATCTATAAAATGATGACCCTTCTTTCCAGGATTGATGCTAGGTTTAGACATAATGTATTAAAAAGTAGCTAGCATACAAAAGGAACTAAAAATAGGTCTAATTATTACTCTAGGACTAGTAATAACTTTTACATTTCTTCTCTCCTTTGCTACTTGATACGTGAGGCTCCACAACTATTCAGGGACTATGAAGTATGGCATCCTGAAGAGTTTGAAAGCCTGCGTTTAATTAAAACCGCAGTGAGATTCTACCACTTAATCTTCACGCCTCATAGAATAGCCAAAATTAAAATTAAAAATGGAAAATGGGTGAAGGGGGTCAAGAGGTACAAACTTCCAGTTATAAAATAAATCAGTCATGGATATGTAATCTACAACACAGTGACAGTGTTAATAATACTGTACCACATATTTAAAAGTAGCTGGTGGATCTTAAAAGTGCTAATAACCCTTTTGTCCCAGCTACTCCAGCAGTTCCTCATGACTTGTCTCTTCCTCTCTTTTTCTCTCAAGACTCATTGCCTCTATTTCCTCTCCTCAATTCCTTAAAATCTCAGTTCTCCACATGACCTTTCCTCTCCGCCCCCTCTTTCGGACAGTGGTTCTCAGTTCCCTGTCTATCTTCCTCACACACAGTGGCTTCCTGTCCTAGCAGCGCCTGAGGGTCCTCTAGGGACCTTAACAATACTGATGCCCAGAGGTGCTGTAACTGGGCTGACCTGTAGCCCTGTCACTGGGTTTTCAAAGCTCCCCGCGTGAGTCTAACATCTAATGTGTAGCCAAGGTTGAAAACCTCACACTGAGGTTCTGTCACCAGTCCCACAGTCATCCTCAGGCCCCACCCTTGTGGCCTCTCTGTTGCTGACCAGGGTCTCCTTTCAAGCCCTCCTGCCCTTGGCTATCAGGAAGCAGCACCAACCAAATCCCCCGCCCCACCCTGGCAGCTCTGGCTGCTTGCTGACTCCACTCTCCTTTGTAGAGATTTATCCAAGTTCGTGCATCTGCTTGGAAAACTCACGATCGCATCCCAGCCCACTTGATCTCTCTCCTGAGCTTTACTCCCAGATCTATGCCAAAACCCAAATGTGTCCACTGTCATCCGGAACTCAACTTCCTCCTGAATCAGCTGCCCCTCTAGGCTTCCTCATTCCCGACAGTAGGACTGTAAAATGCTTTGTCTAGAAGACTTGAATTCATTTTTTTTCATCTTGCTTCCCTGGTCCCAGCAGCGCCACCCAGTGCTGAACTGCCAATTCTCTTATAGTCCATTCCCATGACCTGTGTTGAGCCGAAGCCTCCGAGCCATGCTGCTGGTTTCCCTGCCTTTCCTCAACACTCTGTGTGAACAGGCAAAGCCTGAGGCTCACCTCCCTGCTGGCCACCAGCCTGCATTCTGCCAGCCAAGGGTGATATGCTCTGTGACTCACATTTATTCCAGGTGAGCCACGTACGTGGCTGGATGGCCATGTTATGTAAAAATCAGCCATCCATGGACTCTGGACACATGTGTCAGAAGTAATGTGTGGCTGCTGGAGCCATTGCCAAGCTCAAAATCTCTGATTCCATCCAGGTCATAGGAAGCAAATCCTCTCGTTTTGTGGGGAACCAACCAGTCCAAACAAGGCTGGAGCCAGAGAGGACTTTCTCAGAGTAGAAACTTAGCAAAGAACTCACCCAGACTCTGCTCTGTCTTCGGAAAGCAGCAGAGAGATCTGGAGCTGGGGGAAGAGAGGAAGCTCAGTCCCACAGGGGCCCAGTCCCAGAAAAAAAGAGCACCGCCCTGGCACATACTCAGCTCTCAGGGACAAACGAGTGAATGAAGACAAACAAAATCAGGGTTGGCTACGCAAAACCTCTCTCACAATGTCTACAAGTCTTCAATCACATCACTCACAATTCCAACAGCTATTTAATATGCTTTGGAATCTGTCAAATTTCTTCTTTTAAACATATTAATGTGAGAAGCATTAAGGGACTGTCTTAAATCACCTGCCACGTGCTGAGATTTGAGAAACCTAAAGGGAATTGCAGAAAGGGTGGTAATAGGGAGACAGGAGTGTCTAATACAAGCTCAGGAGGGTAGATGAAGGGAGAGGGGCCAGGGCAGCCAGTGAGATGAAGGACCTGGGCAGCTGGGCCTAGCAGTCAGTCTGGAGCATGGGGGCACTGTAAAATGGTGAAGAGGATATAGCGGTCCATGAAAAAAGGAAGCAGAATGGAGATGGGAGACTGGGCATTTCAGCCTTTGAGAAGATAATAAACATTGGCTCCTCCCAAGAGTGAGGGCAGACTTGCTGGCTTGTTTGCCTCCAATATCTGGCCCCAGAGAACGTCGGGCTGGGGAGAGAAAGGAACGAGGACAGGGCGTAAGGATGTGGTTTCTTTGTTTGAGGATATGTGCTTCCGGCCTATGGGGAAATTTGGTTTCTAGGGTTGGAAGGAGTTACACTCAGGAACTACAAGGCCTGACAAAGGAGGAAGCTCATTCAAGGCACCAAGAATAGGTTTCCACACTCCCCACCCACTTCCAGTCTGTTCCAGGGTCCCCTTGAACAGCCTGCCCCACGCCACCTGGACTTTTCCCACAGGGTAAGGTGGCTCCATGGAGAAGCCACTAGGAGCCAGGGAAAGCTTTCTAGGCACCAGCCGAAAAGCAAGCTGCGCTTGGCACACAAATGAGTATGCACGGAGAGTTCGTGGTCATGGTGTCCAAGTACGAACGTGAGGATCACAGAAGACAGGCTAGAGGGGAACAGTACGAGTGGTTACCGGGCAGAAAATAGCAGCACCTGAAGTTTGGAAGGAACCCCAGATGTTGGCTCATTCAAGCGCCATCAATGCAGAGATCTGTCACCTGGAAACCGCCCTCACCAAGGGCAGGGAGCCCCACATACACTCACTGTCACCTCTGGCAGCTTGTTCTATTACTGATCTTTGTTAGAAAATTCTTATGTGGAATTCAAACGTGCCCCCTGTGGCTACCCTCGTACATGCCCTGGTACGGCCAGAAGTCTGTCTCTCTATTCTCTATAACATGTCTGAGTCAGCTCACGTGTTGCTTCCTGTGGTGTTTCTCCTCCTGGTCAACCTTTATCCATTCCCTGAGGATGCGGCTTCCAGGCCTGGCACCATCCACTTAGTGCCCTCCACTCTCTCACTCTCAGCATCTGTCTTAAGCACGGCCCCTGGAGGCAGTCACAGTCGCCTCGGTATGGTCTGACTAAAGAGGAAAGTGGAGCTGGGACTTTGACCAGCAGGCCGTGGAGTGCATGTCCTATATTTGGCAGCTGAATCTTCTGATGGGCTCACGTGAAGCCTGTGGGTGCCCAGTGCATTTCAAAGTGACTCACTTACACAGGGACCACAGCAGAGCACAAGTGAGAGAGGCAGGGAGAGTGCAGGAAAGGGCCTCGAATGCTGACTCCCAGGAATCTAAGAAAAGCTGATGCCCCACTCAGCTCTTAGAAAACATAGGTGGACACTGCCTGAATGTGGGCTGACAACGCTCACAATAGTCTCTCTGGTAAACAGTGTTCAGAACACAGGGGAGGCCTGCAATCAAGAAGCCATGCAGGGAAAGTCTCAGTGAGGACAGAAACACTAGCTTTAAATGACTAGGTTTTCTGATCTCAAGGTCAATCTGTCTGATTAAAATTAATGGTCACCCAAATAAACAGATCCTTCAGCCAAAGGTTGATATGGCCCATGAGCCCAGTTGTCACTCGAAAGGGCAGTCACATGTTTCCTCACTGCTGGATAGGATCCACCATCTGAAAAAGTATCTCCACAGCACTATCTGAGTGAGACCAAAAGCAGAACCCATGGTTCTGAGATGCTCTCTGAACTGTGAATGAGAAGGCAGACATCAGAGTTCCCGTTGCACAGACCGGGAAGCCAAGGTCAAAGGTAAGCATGCTCAAAGGGCTGGATTCCATCAGCACACTGGCCTGGGACGGGACCAGTGGTCTCCCTGGAGAATCTCAAGGGTTGGCAGAGCCGAGTTATAACTGTTTCTGATAAACAGGATACTCTTAGCTCCAGAGATCAAGAGCATGTGCAACCGTCTTCCCCTGGGACCAATTCAGTCCTATGCCATGTTAGCAAACTGGGTCATGTGGGAAACTGGAATGTTTCCTTAGATGAGGACTTGGCTCTCTGTGGAAGCACACTCAACCCACTTCTCCCTGCCTGTGGCAGGCACTCTAATATCAAATACCCTGCCTTGGTGGGTATAGTTCCATCTCTGGCCCTGTCATTTCTAGCTATAAGATCTTCACGCTTTACTCAAACCTTCTTGGCTTGTTTCCTCACCAAAAGGAGACAGTAAAACCACCTTCAAGGATTTACTAAAATAACTCCTGTGAAGCCTGGCAGGGAGCCTGCTTTCTCTCAAAGCATCAGGCAATGGTAATCAATAATGTCATCAGCATCAGAGCCTCAGGGCAAACACAGGGAGGCAGAGAACAAGGTGGCCCTCGGAAGGACAAGAATGCTGTGATTCAACTACTACATCATAAGGGGCCAGACCTTCCACAGTCAGTGCACTCCGCTGGCACCTGAGGTTGTCACACAGGCATCTGTCTTCCAACTGGAGTGATGCTCACGGGACAGGAGCTGAGGCTCCTTCACCTATGCATCCCTCACAGAACCTAACAGGCGTCTTGCATATAGCAAGTAGTCAACAAATTTTCAAAAGTCATAATGAAACACTGCACATTAACCTTTCAGGCAAGCACTGAGAGAGAAAACAAGTTTGGGGAGGAGATGAGAAGAGAAAGAGGACCAATCTGACCAGCCGGTGGGCAGTCCCCACACCAGATCTGAGCTTGGAGACGGAGGAGTCTGAATTCCAACACAGCACATAATGAAAAACAAGGTTAGATTCCTCTGTGATTGGCTCCCCCAATCATGCTGACATTCAAGTCTATTTTTATAGCTTTATAACAATAAACATGTTCTCATTAGCAGTTTGTTTTTCATGCTTCCATCTATACTTTGCAATGAAAAATCTTTTCAAAAAATATTTTCTGTGGTTAAACTTCAGGAGGGCAAAAGTGTAGTATTTCTTCCCTTGGGGGAAAAGAATCCCAGCCTGTGACTCAGGATTTAGACCTTCATCTCAAACCCAAGCCTCAGCCTCATGCAGTAGGACTGCTTCTATGGAGAGTCCAATCTGCACTTCATCTTAGCGAAAAGGCCGAGAAGCAATGGAGAATCCAATCTGAATTGAAGGGAAACATTTGTAACATATAGCACTGAACCATAGGCGTTTTCTATTTTTGCAGGAGAAACTAGCAAATATATCACTGATGGCCAAATGTCAGTGATTTCATATAGATCCATCTGATGTTTACAAACAGGTTGTTTACTTTGCTTTCTGATGGATCTGCAAGCTCAAACCAAATCCCTGAGGAAAGGGACTTTTTCTCCTCTTTCTTTAATTTTCTCCACCATACCTGCCACTGAGCCTCAGGTACTTGATAAATACTGGGTTGGAAAGTATCGCCAAGTAACAGTACTTGTGGTTCTGCTTTAACGGACGTGTGTGAAGCACCGTGACACGGAGGCAGCCTGGTGTGAAGGGAGGATGAATGCGCCTGGAGCCAGGTGGACCTGGGGGTTCCCGAACTTCAGAACGATAACAAAAATCTATGCGAACAACCATGTGTTTGCCAAATGTTTAAGGAGAACCTATTATGTGCCAGGCAGTGAGCTCGGTGCTAGGGATATACAGCGAGAAGAGACGGGGTCCCTACCTTCAGGGAGCTCACTGTCATTACTCAAGGAGTGGCTCAAACAGAAATAAAGTGGTAACTGGAGTAGATGTGACCAAGGGCCTGGTGCTTAGGGACTCTGACGTAGTCAGGAAAATCACTCAAGGAACTCTCCCCTGACACATGGGCAAGTAAGAGGAGGTCTGAACCATAAGTAGTCATAGATCAGACATTAAAAGAAAAGAAAGTTCAGGGAAAAAGAAGGGAGGGAGGGACGCAAAGACAAAACACAGAGGATTTTCAGAGCAGTGAAACTACTCTGTGCGATACTGTAACAGTATGTCTTTGTATATTTGTCCAAACGCATAGGATGCACACCAGCAAGAGTGAACCCCCATGTAAACTATAGATTTTGGGTGATAATGTCACATGTCGTTGTAGGTTCATCATGTGTCAATGATTGTCAGCGCAGGTTCACCAGTTGTATCAATGTACCACCTGGTGAGGAAAATTGATAATGGGGGAGGTTACACGTGGAGGGGGTGGAGGGGGCAACAGAGGGTCTGTGGCAACTCTGAGTACTCTCTGCTCATTTTGTTTTAAACCTAAAACTGCTCTTACAAAATAAAGCCTATTAATTAAAAAAAAAAAAAAAAGCTGAATGCAGGGGAGGAATATTCCAAGCAGAGGAAAGAGTACGTGCAAAGAGCCTCACAGGGGTCAGAGTAACTGACTCAAGGTCATGGTGGCTGGAATGCAAAGGCCAGGGATGGAGGCCCGAGAGAGTAGTGCCAGAGGGCTCGAGAAGAGCTCCTCATCTCTTTTCCTCTTTGGCCAAGTGGACACTTAAACAAAAAGGAGGCCATCACTTTAAATGAAAAACTGACATTCTTGCCAGGTACAGAGATATAGCCTTAGTCATCACAGGGGACTCCTAGCTTTCCCCAGGATGATTCTTCCCTACCATCATCAGCCAAAGGAGCCAAGAGGAGCAGACGCCCTCCAGGCAGGCAATAGATGTTTATACTGGAAGATAAAGAGAGATAAGCTCTTGCTTGTGGCCTGTTGACAACTGTGAGTTCTAACTCAGTCAATTCTTGCCCATCTTGTCAGAACACACACCCGTGACAGGGCAGTGAAGCTCTCAGCACAGCTCAAGGGCAGGAGGTAAATAAGGAAACATCATCTCAGAGACAAAAACAGTCTAGGGATTCAAAAGTGTACATTAAACCATGAGCATTTGCCAAATACAAAGTCAAGGTGAACAGGTTCAATAATAGGTTTCTAGATAAAGATAAGAAATTAGGGGCGGTGACATTCCCTCATTCCAACCCAGCTGGGTATGATACACGGGGAAAAAATGCCTGCGTTGGTGACAGAGGCATTCTTTAGCTGTGGAAGCTGGTAGATGGCCTCCCACAGCAACGTGACCTGCTGGGGGAAGAGAGCGACTCAAAGCTTCCACTTGCAGAAGCAAGGTCCTTATCCTAAATAGAATCCTATGTAGGAACAGACAGTTTCCTTCTGTTTGCAAAGAACAACTTTCCAAGAAATACTGAGCAGGCCTTACGGGTGGGATTTAAGGTCATTCGTGTGAACATTCTCCTAAATCTCACAAATTGATAACCAACAGTCTATCCCAGGGAAATCATGGTAAAAAAGAAACCAGAACAAAGAGCCTCTGTGGACTGAGACAGGCCTGTTATCGGCTGCATCTCCCAGGGCTGAGAGGAGGCTGCTCGTGCTGCTGCAGAGGGACGGCCCAGCCCACCCCAGCCTGCAGGAGGCTCATCTCCTGCTGCAGAGTCCCAGGCCTGCTGGTGCTGTCACATGTGGTTTGCAGGATTAAGTGGAAGGGCCTATAATCTGGGAAAATCAGGCAGAGGCAGAAAACTCAGTAAACAAAGTAAGGGATGCTTAGGACATTTAAAAAAAAAAAACCCTTAAAAAAATCTACCATTGAAATTAACATCTAATTATCATTAAAATTAAAACTCTCATTATCATTGAAACAAAAATCAAATTATCATGGAAACTTTAGAAATCTAATTATCATTGAAACAGATATCTGGGATTGCCTTCAAATAACGGGATAAAGGAGTTGGAAAGACAAATGAAACACGGTGGGCCATGAGGTGGGAATTACTGGAGATGGACAATAGGTACATGGAGTTTAATTTCACTGTTCCATTATATTTGAAATGTTCCATAATAAAAAATCATGACATATTCAAAGTGGAAATTTAGGTAAATAAAAAAATTTAAAAACCACCCCCCAAAATTAAAAACACACATAATCCTATCATTGGAGACAACTATTGTTATCACTTTGGTCTACTTATTTTCAATATTTTTCTTTTTTGTTTGCAAAATAGAATCATACTGTTCTTGCTGCTTTATCACTTGCTTTCCACTCCCCTCTTAATTTGTCTTAAGAATTATTCAAGCCCTTAAATATTCTTTAAAGGTATCATTGCCACATAGTCATTCACCAAAAAGTAGGCCATAATCTATATTTGGTTACTATAAGATGATGGTGAACCAGGAAGGATGATGTTTGTTATAAGTAGGTGATTTCAAGTGAGAAAGAAATTGCTCGCTATGCACCTGAACATAAACTGACAGCACAAAAGAAAAAAAAAGGTGAAGAGAGAATCTGGTGGCTCACAGACTATAAAGTCCAATTGCTAACTTTCCAGGTATTCCCTATTGCAAAGGCCATGGTGGAGAATTAGGGAAATGTCAACAGAGTGCCTGTCAGCCAACAATAATTCACAATGAGGGTCAGGCAATGAATTGAAGACACCTGAGAATACTGAGTTTTCAAAGGAAAAAACATTTTCCTGGGTCTGGGATGGCCCAGGAAGGTTCTGTAGGCACAAGAGTAAATCTAATAGCTTCTCAAAGACCACTGTGCTTCAAGCATTCGATCATGCTGTTCTGATTAACCTAATTAAACAGAATTAGTGTAACTGGACAGTGCTTAGGCCTGTCACTGAGTTCTTTCTCCTAAGACTTAAAGGCGATTTTCTCCCCTGCAAAAAAGAAAATCCACAAAATTCTCAAGATGCGGAGAAGAGAGGGATACTATTTTCCCTGCACCATTTGTCCCTACCAAAAAGTGAAACTTGGCAGAATGTCTGTGAAGACAATGCCTCACACAATCGGTGTCTGAATGCCAGTCAAAATACCATCTTTCTTTCTGGAGCAAATCTATAAACTGTCTATTTTCTGACGCATTTGAAAGTTTAAGAGCCTAACATATTCTAACTGTGTTCCATCTGGCTTTCCTGGACTGGTCCAAAGCATCAAGGACCTCTGAACCAAACTGTCTGGTCTGGCCAACAGCTGGGAAGGGTGCAGCCGTCCTGGACAGGGGGCCACTGTGAGACCTCCCTCTCCAGGGTGTCCCCAATGACTAATGGAACCACAATGGGGCAGAGAAGAGACTGTGCTGCTTTCTTCACGTTTTTCCTTCCCCTTATCCCTCTCTAACACTTTGGTTTTTTATTTCAGAAAGGACAACTGTGGCTCTCTCATCACCTGTCAAGGATTGCGTGGAAGAAAGTGAGTGTGACACACTGAACACAGGATATCTAGGGTCAGAAACATGCAAGTGGAAATTATGTGCTTATCACCTTGTAAGTGAGCAGTAGCTGCTGATATGCAGTTTTCTAAACTGAGTCCTTCCCCAGCCCCCCACTGAATGTGAGTCCCAACCACCGCCCTACTGCAGAGCCCGCCTAACGTTTCAAGAAAGCATTGCCGATTATACACGCTCTATGACAGCCACTACAGAAAAATTTCCAAAGTATGTGTTGAGATAGAGAATTCAAGAGTGATTTTTATGTTTTGTTGTCATTGAGTTGTTTTGACAGTAGAAAAATACTTTCAGAAAAGTTATTACCAACATTCCAACTATATATTTTACTGAGATTGGAACATCTCAAAGCATGAATTCATTTCTGACCTAAGTCTATGCCTTCCCTCTGGATTCATATATCACAGAGAAGCAGGAGGAAAACAAATAGCAATGCAACCAAAGACGACATGCACTTCTCCCTTTCAGCCAGATTCCCCAATAGAGCAACCTTTAAGGTTTACCCAATGTGGGCCAGAAAGCTCTACAAGCTTCTATGCATTTGGCGTGACCTTTACTTTTTTCCCTTGAAAAGCCAAATGCATAAACACAGAACAGCTGTCTCTTGGCAAAGACAGCATTCACTGCACATGGCCACACCCTGACACAGAGACGCCAACCCCAATCTGTCCCTGAGCTCCAGCTGATTCAGTTACTGTAGATTTCCCCAAAGGTTCACTGAGCTCACCCTCTGATGTAAGAGTGAACAGGAAACCACATGCTGGGGTGGCTCAAAATCTGCCATCTCCTACAGGTAGTGCCACCACCCCCACTGATGCTCTCTTCCCCGACTTCTCACGCAGAGACGGGACCAAAAAGGAAAGTTACCTTGCAGACAGCTGCCTGGAGTATTGCATCAAAGCCCCCCTCGGGAGCATCACGGTTCCGGGACACCCTCTGTTTCCGAACTTCCTCATTGAAGCTGTCAACTCTGTCTGTGAGAGGCAGCAAATGGCGGAACCCAAAGGAAGGGACGCAGTTTGGGAATAACTTGTAACTAGAGAGAAAGAAGAGAAGAGTCATTTTTCCATCAGTGTCTCTAAATTGTAAATAACCAAGTATGACGTGCACCAATGAATATTTACCCAGCACCGGCTGTGTGCCCCTGGGATGGGCGGAGTGGGGAGAACAAAGAGAAATAACTGTCTCAATTCTCTGAACATCAAGCCCTAAACTACGTGCAAGATTGTATGTACCAGGTTGTAAATGAATGGGACGGACAAATGATTCAGAAAAACGTAGAGATAGTGGGCTCCTGTGCTCAGGGGAAACATCATGGAGAAGCCTAGGCAGCACAGAAGGGAAGGCTTTTTGGGCCGAGGAAGGTAGGCAATGTGAAGGAAGGGTGGAGTTCTTATTGAAGCGAGCTTTCAACTCTGTTGCTGCTACAGGACATAGGATCACAACCCCTTCATTTCAACCGACTCAGAGCCCACCAGGATGTGCTGGCGCAAAAAACCAATGCGAAGTGGAACAGGAATGAAACGTTCTGTTTCTTCATTCATTTATAACTATCACAATGCTAAACTATCAGCCCTTGTAGCTATAACAGAAATCATTTGGACACCAACCATCTTTAAATGGAAAATTATATCTGGAACTTTGGAAAGAGGGAAATATTGCACCTCAGTAGTAGGTTGATGCCATGTCTTTTTACCGAAATATTGGGCAATCTCATCTTTAACCTGCAGTTGAGATCCCAAGTGACCCCTGGAGGAAGTTAGATCCTAATTATAGTTCTAGGATTTTCTGCTTGATATATCGCCAATTAAATAGGAAGAGAGGCCTTACACTGTTTCATAAATGGGTTCACTAGGTAAAAGGGGTGAAGGAAGAGTGTCCTGGCCAGAGAGAAGATCACATGCAATAGCCCTGTGGCAGGAGGAAGCAAAGACAGAGGAAGACCAGAGTAACTGCAGTGCAGAGAGCAAGGGCAAGAATGGGCTAAGAGGAAGGTGGGAAGTCAGGCCGGACGAGACTGCACAGGTCTGTGGACATGTGAAGGAAGCCTCTCTTTCAGAACAAAAGATGAGAAACAAACACTGACAGAGAGGCCTTGGCTGCAGGCTTTAAAATCCAATGCAAGCCATATGCATGGGAAGGAAAACAGGATTAGCAACTGCGAGGAGACCCTGCCTGACTGCTGCCAGGACACGGGCGGGTCCAGACAGGCTCCCCTCCTCCTCACACGTGGCAATCTTTGGCTTTCTAGGAGGCCACTCCATTCTCTTTTGGGACCTACAGTGCCTTCTCCATCCACCACAGTCACTCACAACAAGCTGGTTCCGGATCGAGTCATCCTCCCTGCCACAATGACCATGGTTCTCTCCAGACAGGGGCAGCAGCTAGAAGCTTTCCCTGTTTGCCTTTCCTTTGTTTCACTCCCTCCTCCCACCCCAAATCTTTACTTGCACCCTGTGCTTGGACAGGTCAGATTCCTATAACCCGTGCCGTGGGCCACCCAAACTGTCATCCATATCTCATTTCCTCATAAAGAGAAGAGTCATGAAAACTGCATTCCCAGCTGGAAAAAGGAACTGAGCTGACGTCCCATCTGCGGTTATGTGACCGCAGGCCCAGGAGGAAGTAAACACATGCAAACCCTCACTTCCCTCTTTTTCCCTGAGGAGCTACACCCTTCTGTGTTGTGCTGGGCCTTGATTTAGGACTTCAGGTGTGTGTTGATGGTCATGGTTGATCAGGTTGACAAGGGAAGGGAGGAGAGGAACAGAATAATTGTCATTCAATGGAAAAACCATGAAAGCTGTGAAAAGCTCAGCTAAATTAGCTAAATTAACTCTTACCTCGAGTTTCTGAAAATAGCAATAAGTACAGTTGACCCTTGAATAATGCAGGGGTTAGGGGGCTGTATATAACTTTTGACTCCCCAAAAACTACTGCCTAGATAGATAGATAGATAGATAGATATAGATATATAAGCAAATGATTTTTGACAAGGAAAGCAAATAAATACAATGGAGAAAAGAAAGCCTCTTCAATAAACAGTGCTCAGAAAATTGAAAGCCACATGCTAAAGAATGAAACTAGACTACTATTTGTCAACATGCACAAAAGTGAACTCAAAATGGATTAAAGACCTGAATATAAGACCTAAAACAGTAAGATGTGTAGAAGAAAACGTAGATACTAAACTTATGGGCTTTGGTCTTAGAGACGATTTTATGAATTTGGCCTTGAAGACAAGGGAAGTAAAAGAAAAAAAATGGAATTATATCAAACTAAAAAGCATCTGCACAGCAAAAACAAAAACAAAACAAAAACAAAAAACAAAAAACACCATCATCAAAACGAAAAGGTGACCAACTGAATGGGAGAAGATATTTACCAACAACACCTCCAATAAGGGGATAAGATCCAAAATATATAAAGAACTCATACTACTCAACAATGAAAAAACAAACAATCCAATTAAAAATGGGCAGAGGACTTGAACAGGCACTTCTCCCATGAAGACTTACCAATGGCCAATAGATATATGAAAAAAAAAATGCTTAACTTTACTAGCTATTAGGGAAATGTAAATCAAAATCACAGTGAGATACCACTTCACGACTGTTGGAATGACTACTATCAACAAGGCAGGTAATAACCAGTGTTGGAGAGGTTGTGGGGAAAAAGAAAGCTTCATACACTGCTGGTGGGAATGTACACTGGTAAATCCACTATGGAAAACAGTATGGAGGTTCCTCAAAATATTAAGAATAGAATTACCATATGACCCAGCAATCCTTCTTCTGGGTAGCTACTCAAAAAACTTGAAAACATTTATCTATAAAGATATATGCACCCCAATGTTCATTTCAGCACTATTCGGGGTGGCCAAGACATGGAAACGACCATGCTGTTCTTCAAAGGATGATTGGATAAAGAAGCTGTGGCACATATATACAATGGAATATTACTCAGGCGTAGGAAAAGATGAAATACTGTCATTTGCGACAACATTTATGGATATTGAGAATATCAAGCTAAGTGAAATAAGCCAGACAGAAAAAGTTGAACCATGACTTCACTCATATGTGGGATATAAATTGAAAGCAACAGACAAGACAAACAAAAACTCAGAGACACAGGCAACAGCATGGTGGTTACCAGAGGGATGGGAGGAGGGGGGAAGTAGAAATGAGTAAGTGGGTAAATACGTGGTGATGGAAGGAATCTGACTTCGGGTGATGAACATAAAATGCAATATACAGATGATGTATAATAGGATTGTACACTTGAAACCTATATAATGTTATTAAACAATGTCACCCCAATAAATTTAATTAAAAAATGAAAAAAATTAACTACTAATAGTCTACTTTTGAACGGAAGCCTTACTGATAATATAAACAGCCGATTAATACATATTTTGTATGTTATATGTATTACATATGGTATTTTTAAAATAAAGTAAGCTAGAGAAAAGAAAATGTTATTAAGAAAACTCCAAGGAAGGGAAAATACATTTACAGCATGGTACATATTTGTTTAAAGATCCGTGTATGAGCGGACTTGCACAGTTCAAACCTGTGTTGTTCAAGGGTCAACTGTAGACAAATTTTGACTGTGCAGCAGCGCTACTAAGTAATTAGGAACTAGAAAATGTGTTTTCCAGAGAGAAGCCTTCGCTGCAGAGAATTTACTATAACCAAATTAGAGTCACCTCTTAATTAGAAGAAAACAACTTCATCACACAGCCACTGCATATAATGTCACCTGTGACTAGTTATTTAATTTAACCCGTGGAAGAGCTGAGTAGCCTAAAGTTCAGGGTGTTTGGGGTCTCATGCAGGAAACCCTCCCACCTGACCCTGCATCTGTGCTGCAGGGCCCAGTTTAGAGCCATGTATAGGGAGTTACTAAAATTAAGGACTATGAACCATAAGATAATTAAAATATATATGCGTAAAGAGCCTAGGGGAGCATGTGTGTATAAAAAGTAAATTTGATTTGAAGACACTAGATCTAGGCAAATCCAGAAAATAATAATGCTTCAAGAGAATATTATAGATCGAGCTGATACAGAAAGAGGTAGAGAACTCCCAGGTGCCAGAAATGAAGAGGAAAACATCCATCAAATGGATGGATTTAGGAGACTAGGTGAGAAGTGAACAGGAGCTCACGGCAGAGCGCTCTCCATGTGTCAGGACCTCCCAGAGGTCCTAAGGGCTGGGGCAGGGTTCTAACAGGGTCGATGCGCCTCAGGCCCTTGCGAGGCCAACCCCTGGACTGCGGCTCTCTGCATGTAGCAGGCACTGTGAAGAGCTGCCCTGGTTGCCAAAACCAAAAACAGAAAAATTCCAGCCGCTGGCCTGGGAAAAGGAAGCAAGATCCACTCTGGGCCAAGAGCAAGAAAAATCACCCATAAAAATTGCAACTCCGGGCAAGTTAGAATTCACTACTTTTATGGTGAAGGAACCTCCAGATGAGAAAAAACAGGAAAACTAGTTCCAGTGACACCTGGAGGATACCTGGCTACAGTGAACGGGAAACCACATGCAGGAGGCCAGCATACCAGGGGCCTGTGGGCCTCTGATGAAGAGATGCTAATGAGAAAGTTATGGAGCCCACGAAAAGCAAACCACCACGAAGGAATGTCAGCAAGTTCAACACAGAAGAGCTGCAGTTCAAGAAGCAGAGATAACGAAATGACTTGAGGTACTTTTAGAACATTCAAGGAGAGAAAGGAATAAATACCAAGACCAGAACAGGATATTATCGGGTGGGGGGGTCAGAAGGCTGTGAAAAAAAAAAAATAGTATGAAAAACAGAAGTCTGTAAAAGAATCAAATAAAAATAAAAATATAGTCACTGAAATTCAAAAGTGAAACTTTAGTGCAGAATTAAACAACAGAAGAACAAAATGGGAAATTGGAAGAAGTTTCTTAATATGCAGCTTAGGGAAAGAAAGTGGTAGAAATTGGGGGAGAAAAATTAAGATGTTTAGAATGAAAATCTCTAACACACATCTAGTAGCATTAGAAAATGGAGAGAATAGGAGAGAGGAATCAAAAAACAATTTTTTTTCTGAGAATTATCAAGATAAGGATGTATTCTTTGATTAAACAAAAGCAAACCAAGTACTTCCATTTTCCTGCATGTGCTGAGACATTTAAGATCTGCTCTCTTAACAACTATACAAGTATATCTCAAGTATAGTGTCATTAACTATTGTCACCATACTGTACATTAGATCCCCAGAACATATTCACCATATAACTGAAGGCTGGTGCCCTTTGACCAACATCTCCCCATTCTCCACCCTCTACCTTCTACCCGCTGGCCATCACCATTCTACTTTCTGTTTCTGTAAGTTCAGTTTTCTCAGATTCCGTGAATAGATGAGATATGACATGGATTTCGACAAGAGCCCAATACTGCTAAAAAAAGAAAGTGTTTAGAACCAGAAATAACATACCAGAATAACCTTCAGATCCTGTATCAGTGACTATCATGTGACACTTCCCGGTGACACTATTCCTATTACTCAGAATAACAATGAAATAGTCCTTTAATCTCATAATTAAATTCCTCTATGTCGTTCTTCTATGGTAGCCCCAGTACCTCTTATTTCAGGTCTGGCATTTCTGCTGCATTCTAAGATGGGAAGGGATGAGTCTAGGATCTTGATCCTTTGGCAGAAATATGTGGAGCAGGAGGAGGAGGGACAAACCTCAGGAAAGACTCAGGAAAAACTGGCCTCTCTTTTCTCTGAGATGTCCTGCACAGGTGGTTAAGTCACTTTTCCTGACTCCCCTATCCCCTCCGAAACTCCCTGGGGGCTGCTTCTGCTGCTCCCACCATCACAGGAAAGAGAAACCTACCTGGAAGTGCCCCTGCAGCTTGAAAAGAACCCTGTGATTTTCCTCTTCACATGAGCTAAGGAAAGGAATAGACCAGCATCACAGACAACCAGCCGGGCATGGAACACAAACAGTGAGGCAGGCCAGCTGCGAGACAAGAGGAGGTGGGAGAATTGCGGCAGCCAAACATGTGGAATGAGCCAGCTTTACCAACCTCCGGGTTTTTCCCCCAAGAAAACCTAGGAATCCTGGTTACTCTTAATTAAAGCTTCTATTTTTTAAATCTGGGTAACTAATTCACAGTGGCATTTAAACTCAGAAAGGCAGACAAAGCCCATGTGCAGGCTGGAGCGGCACGGGAACAGCCAGATTGCATTCCCCGGCTTGCTCTGTTCTGCCCCGAATTAGTGGGGCACTTCCGAGGACACCCGAGACTCCACACATATCTCACTGCCTAGGTGTGAGGAGATAACTGAGCCAAAGAGGGACTCCCCGATGTATTTCCCAGCTTGAAGAAGAGAGATTTGCATAACTTAGACATGATGTTTCCTTCAAAACTTCCATTCTTCACTGGATTTCCTGTCTTACAAACAGCTTTTCAGTGTGCCTTTCGCTCACTGTCAAGACTTTTACTGTCTACAATCGGTTCTGCCTTCTAGTGCTTAGAGAAGGAGTTCTGAATAAGTAGTAAATAATAACCTGATTTCGAATGCCGAGTGCCCTGAGCCAGGCCATCGTTTGCCAGCTTCCAATCTAGCATCTCAGTTAGTGGGTTGTCCACACAAGAATGAAAGTGGAGACACACCCTGTCTGTGTGGAGTCAGGGTCCAATCAGAGGGCAGAGGTGAAAAGGAGCAGATAAAATCCCTACTCTGGATGAATGAAAAAAGTTTTTGTTAAGGTGCTGGAGCCTCTGGTAAGTACCAGAATTCCAGTATGACCTCAGGCACTGGGACTCAGCTGAAAAGGGCCTTGGAGACAGGTCCAAGGTAATAATGCCAGCAGCCACCTGTGGCTAGGAGGAAGCTAAACGCAGCAAATGATGCCAGCTAGTCCTTCTTCATGGATAAGGAACCTGGAATCTCATTTGTATTTATATTTTTTTCTTATCTTATTGTTTTTCCACCATCGTGTCTAAGTTAGCTTCTAGGAGAGTGTACAGAAGGGTCAGGAGGGATTCAGAAGAGCATAGACCATGGCATAAATAGTGCCTCACCCGACCATCCAGCCGGATTTAGAGTGGGAGTGGCTGAGGCTGTGGAAGGTAAGTTGAAGGGCTAGACAGACTTAAAGGCTTAAGAACAGCTCTCTTCCCTTAGGAGCAGCCAAGGAGACCAAGAATTGAAAGCAACCTCGCAAGGTGGAAAGAGCCTGGATCCCTGAGTCACCACTTGAAGGGGAGCTGCCATGGAAAAGAAAGCAGCTCAACCCTTATCAGATCTTGTAAAAAAAATAAATTTTCATGGTGTTGAGCCACTGAGATCTGGGGATTGTTTGTTACTGCAGCATAGCCTAAAAGGACCCTTAGACAAACACCTAGAGGGTCAGGGTCATTTTGAAATGAGTATTATTATTGTGTTAATGGAAATATTAATGGAAATGCAGATTCTGGAAGTAGTTCATCTTGATTCATATCCCAAGTTACCGCTTACTATCTGTGTAATTTGGGGTAAGGTATTTATTCTAAACTTCAGTTTCCTCACCTTTAAAATATGGCTAACATTTATCTTAGAGACCTCAAAAGATTATTATGAGATATAAAAGAGATAATCCCTGCAAAGTATTCAGTGTGGTGTCTGACGCTTGTTAAGAACTTAAGTCTTACCTATTCCTTATCTAATAACTATTTTGGGGCCTTGCATCTCAAAAGCCTAACTAAAGTTGAATGTGCAGATGAGGCCAGAAAAAGTTGGAAGTTACCATTCACTGTAACCACACTGCATAATCTTGACATTTAAAAGACTTGATATTTGAAAGACTAGAAAAGAAACAAACCAAGCTCATAAAGTTGTGTTAGGGAAATTGAAGGACGTGGCCCTTTCTCCCCACACACAAACACACCATGGCAGAGACCTATCCACCACTCCCAGTTCCTCTTCTTCAGGGGCACTTCAGTTCTTTAGACTAGTACATAGAAGCAGAAGAGGCAAAGGGCACTCAGTCCTGGTCCATAAGATCCTTCTATGAGCAGTCCTCCAGGCATGATGACCTTAGAAGCCACATGTGAAAGGTGGTGGAGCAGAGGATAAGTGGAGTCCAGGTCCCTGAGTCTCTGCTTGGAGGAGAGGTGTCCACTGATCAGGAGAGCCATCCACACTTAGGTAAGCAGGAACGACACTTCCATCAAGTTTGAGCCATTACATACAGTGGGATTTGTTTGTGGCAGCAGTTAAAATTCTGATTCCATAACAATGTGTCAAATATTTTCTAATTCAAGCATTTGACTTATGTTGGGGGAAAAAGCATGCTTGCACATTCATTTTGTTTTGTCAGTGAAGTTGTATAAACAACAGGGGCAGACTTTGAATTCACTTATCCCAAATACCTCAGTCACTCCAAACAAGGGGAAAGTTTAAGTTGTTTTGCCTGCTCCCTAGCTAATCACCTGGGTTCATCACTTCCTGAGAACATTCTCTAGATCATTATGTCTTTATGCAATCTTGTGACAGTTCCTTTCTTCACGCACAGAGGGAGGACAGAACTGAGTCATTGTTAACCAAATTAAATACCTAAGCCTGGTTCCCACCTGCTGAATATGCCCCCCTCCTTTATTTGGGCTAAGTTCTCCCACTACTCCATTCTCCCACCCTCAAACACCCAACAAAAGGACAGCTGGTTACTTACCCAATGCATGGATTGGTCTGGTACCTCGGCGCTGTATAGGAGAAAGGAGAGATGCTCTTGTCTACGAAAGACCCGAACCCCAATCGGAAGTTGCTAGTGAGCTTCCTCATCTCCTCGGCGAGCTTAGTGCCCAGGTTCCGGATGTTGTCCAAGTCATCCTTCATGGACAGGGAGAGGTCCATCAGGTAGTACAAGTCCACGGGATAATCCTCCACCTGTCGAACCTGCAGCTGGAAGGCAGTCTTGTCACCTGTGCCAACAGAGAGGCTCTGTACGTTAGAGGTCATCCAACTTGCCGGGAGCCAGAGGGATGGAGTTTGCTTTCAAAGCTGGCCCACATCTTCCTTTTCCTTAGTAACTAGGTGCCTCTCAGAAGAAACACTTTTCTTGGAAGTAGAGTGACAGAAGGGAATATGGGGGCTAAGGATGAAGCTCGAGGTTCTCCTTCCAAATACCTGGCTCTGCATTTTTAAGGACACTCTTTAACGACCAGTCTCCTTAGTGGTGTTCTGTTTTCTAAATAGAAAGGCCACTTGGGTAATTGGTGGAAGGTGAGCCCAACAATTCCAAGAACATAATTTGGGTGAGTAGCCCCCAAAGACACACCAACTTCAGAAAAAAAGACCAGCTAAGGTGGGAATGTGGCCAAGAGACTTTAAAGGTGTGTGTGAAACAGAAAGCGAGGATGAAATTAACCAAAGAAGGATACAGACGTGAGTGAGTAAGAACTGAGGTGAGAGAGATTACAAAGCAATGGGGGGTGGGGACATACAGATGGTTACTTAGGATACCCCCAAAGGACAAACATGTTTATGCTTATGCCATGTCCCCTACTTCTATTTCCCTAGCTATGTACCAAACAATGGTACATAGTTTGGGGACATACTTGATGTTTTGGAACATCATGGACACAATTTGTTATCATCAGAAATTATATATAAGAAGACAGATTCCAAATTTTAGCCCTATCAAAGGAGTGGGGGGGGGGCAGGGGGAGGGCGGAGGTGGAGAGAAAGCAAGAAAAAACACTACTAAATTTTTCCACCAGCTACAAGAAAGAGAAAATAATTTTTGGTTCTATGATAGGATAGTCAACAGACAGAAGAAAGAGGAATTAATTCAGAAAAACAGAAAAAAGCCAGTGTCTGGAAGGCGTGTCCTCTGCAATCTCACCCCCTAGGTGTATAGAAAGATCCAAGTCAATGCAATACTTGAGGGATTTACACCAGAATAATGATTTTAAATCAGTTCATAATCTCTAAGAATGGGTTGGTTAGAACCAACATCAAGAAGCAAAGCGTACCAGATAATTCTATCTGCCCTTGGGCTGATTAGCCTTTTAGAGGCACCAAGAGATGTTCTTGAACAATTTGGGCAGAAGAATTGTCCACACACATTTGAAATCTGGATGTACTTGGTGTGTTTGGAGGTGCAATAGTGAAAGTGGCCTCACTTCTGTCCAAGGGGTCAACACCTGACCTGCCAGCATTGGGTCTCTGGGAAACCAATCTTTTACCTCTAGTTGAAAACCAGCAAGCTGAAGCCTTCTTGAATTTACAGGATGGGGAGCCCAATCCTCTATGCCCTCTCCTCTACCCACTGCAGGCCAGATATATTTCATTAATCAGACCATGAAGAATCAAATGACCAAAAGATGTTAGTCCAAGTTCCAGGCTGTTTCTCAATTAGGGGTACAACCTGAGCCTCAATTTCCTTAAACATAAAATAAAAAGAATAACAACAAAGCACTGATTAAGGCTATGAAGGACTCATGAGGGAGAAAAGTGTTTTGTAAGCAGTCGAGCCTGCATAAATGAAGTATGATTATTATAATTATTATTTGTAGTCCAAGTGACAGTGCCGGACCTGCTTCCCCTGACTTGTCGTGGCGTGTACTGTTCTAGCTGCCTCAAGATTGATGTAGTTTGGGTTGCCTGTTGGTATGAGCCTATTTTTAAAAACCATCAGAGTCTGACTCAAATGGAGGAATGTTCAAGATTTCTTCCAGAATGAATTCCGGACTGCTGCAATGTCTGTCTCTGGTTCCCATCAGACGGAACAAGAACAAGTCCCTGCATGGGGCCCCTCCCAGCCCTAGATGTCACGTCACAGGGGTGAGGGGAAGAGGAGGAGGGAGAACTTGGAGGGAACGGAGACCCCCCCTGGCCTTTGCATGGGCAGGACTCAGAATCCAAATGGCCAGGGCCTGCAATCATGCACCCTCTGTCCCATCCCACGAACTTTTTGTAGGGTCTCCTGCATTTTCTGTCACTTGTGCCCTTTCCCCCACCCCCAAAGTTACAGTTGCACCCTCTTTTATCCAGAATCCACTTCCACCTTTTTGTGGATTATGAATAATTAACAGATGAGCACTTCAGGACCAAGAGACAGAAAGCTGGCCTGGCTTCAGAGAGCCGCCCGCGGGACGGAAGAGGAGAGGGGGGAGCCGGGTTGGGATCCAGAGCTTGTCACCAAAGACTCAGAGACCTCAGGCTCCTTTCAACTTGCTGCTCAGTTTCTGGATCAGTAAATTAGAGAGGATGTTAATTATTGCAGAGATTGAAGGAGACAATATATATAAACACCATACAAATGCTTCCACACAAGGAAACTTCAGCCTCAATTCCCCCCGAGCGTCGACTATTAAAGCAATTTCCTGTGGGGATAAGAAGAGAGAGAGAAAATCCTGCCAGAAACTTGAGTGAGAAAGGCTATGCCCTTAGGAATTAAATTTAACTCAAAACTTTCCAGACATAGAGGCAAAGAGGGATATAAGATGTGATCCATAGGTCTCTTTGTACACTAAGAGGGTGTCTATCCTGAAGTGAGAATCTTTTGGCATTACATTCTAAGAGAAATCGATCACTAAGAAGACGTGTGCATGCACGCGATGGGAAGCTGTAAACGTTAAAAAGAAAGATTTCTCCAGTTTTCCAGAAAGGGAGGGGTATGAGGAAAAGCATTAATGTTTAGAATAAGGATTTGTTGCTACTACCTCAACTATGCCTGATTTTAAAGGCTACAAGCTGCTCGGTGAGCCTTGGCAATAATGGAATGTTCTGTCAGCAGATTTTGGAGGGACCGACGTTCCCGGACCCGTGCTCAGTGTGGGAGTTGGGCTCCAGAGCACCAACTCCTCCACAAGGGTGGCCTCCCAGGTTAGTGGACGGAAGGTGAAGCCGTTGCTGCGTGTGAGGTGCACTCTGTTTGGAGAGGGTCTGGGGCACGTTTTCCATCTTTGGGGACACCTTTGGGACGACGCACACTTAGTCACACTCCAACAAAACATCCAGCTCCCCAGCCCTGCATCACCTGAGACTTTAAAACAGTCGCCACCTCCCCTGTGTCCAACAGGGTGCAAAGACCTTCTCACCTTCACTGTGGGAGCCTGGTCTGCGCCTGTCTACAGTGACACCACCCTGGCCCAGATGACTCCCTTCTTCCTCTCCATGGTGGACCCCTACGAGTTCGTCTGCCCCTGCAGCTACAGCCCTTCTCTCTGCGGCCGCTCCATGTAAACAGGACCAGCAGCAGGCTCAGGTAAATAGGACAAAGCAAACTCGAAAACAAAAGCTGATCGCCTCACACCTGTGAGGATGAAGCTACTCCTGCAAGCAGCCTCCTCTCATGTCCTCTGGCTCTTCCTATTTCCGAAGCACCCAGCTCCAACTGTGTTTTGCACAGACTCCCTGCCACTGCTCAGTTCATAGTGGAGTTTCTCCCACCGTAATCAAGTATCAGCTAGCATTCCACCTGAAATGGATTCTTTAAAAGCTTTCTTCTCTCTGTCCTCCCTTCAATAAAAAGTAAAAAAAAAAAAATTAGCTTTTCCTTAGGGAAATATATGAGGTGACAAATATTACAAGAGAGTAAAAGTAGAGAATTCCAGCAAGAGCTTCCAGTTTTTTTAAGATTAATTTTTGTTCAAATGTTAAGACACAACAGTCCTTCAACACATAAAAACTGTTGCCATCCCTCAAAGTGAGCAGCTTTTGATTCCCCAGCATCATCCACCTGGGCTAGAAATTGAAAGAAAGAAGGGAAACATGAAAATTAGCTATTTTACAACAGGACTGCAGCTGAACAGGGAATTAGGGCCTTAGTGCATACCTCAGAAAACTATCATCTAGTTCTTCTGTTCCTTGCAGCAGAAGGTTATAGAATCCCAGAATTAAATCCAGACCTAAAACCAAAGAATCGCCTCACTGGTCTAGAATCCTTACTCTTGACTAAGGGAACCATGGTCGGCCCTCCACAGTGTCTGAGCCCAGCATTAGGGCTCAACAGTCCTAGTTTCCTTGAAAATAACCCTGTCTTAAACAGTCGGGGCTGCTGTAATAAGTACCGTAAATCAGGTGGCTTATAAACAATAGAAATTACATCTCATTGTTGTGAAGGCTTAAGTCCAAGATCAGGATGCCAGCATGGTCAGGTTCTGGTGGGCACCATCTTCCAGGTTACAGAATGTCGACTTCTTGCTGGGTCCTCACAAGGCAGAAGGGGCGAGAAAGCCCTCTGAGTTTTTTGTTTTGTTTTGTTTTGTTTTAATTATAGCACTAACCTCATTTATAAGGGCTCTACCCTGCTGATCTAATCACCTCTCAAAGGCTCTATCCCCTAATACCATCACATTGGGGGGTTAGCATTTTAACTTGTGAATGTTAGGGAACACACACATTTAGTCTGCAGCAAATCTCTTATCCACCCATCATCAAGGATATGCATTGTCAGTATGGGTAGCAGAAGCAACACCTCTAACAGGTAACTGGCACCTCCAAGCAGCATAGATAAGGGCTGGCAGGAAACCCACATCAAAAGCCACCTGTATAGTCCAGTTGATGCATGGCAACAGTGTCGACTTCTGGCTTTGATAACATACTCTGGTTATGTAACATGTTATCACTGGGAAAAGCCGAGAAGGGTACATGGGAACTCTATTATTTTTGTAACTTCTTGTGAATCTAAATTATTTCAAAATAAAAAGTTTAAAATTTTTAAAAAGCCCACAATCAGGGGTCATTTTTTGAGAGGCGAAGAGATTGAGGCAAATAATGACTTAAGTAAACATCTCTAATTTTTTACCATTTCAGTAAACTTTATTTGAAAGTTTATGTTCTTTCTTAAGGATTTTATGTCCTTTGTTAAGGCTTCTTTTTTTTTTTTTTTTTTTTTTTTTAAGATTGTTATCCTGACATTTTCAAGATTGGAAACAAAATGGAAAACATGATCTTGTGTTTATATAAAATCCTGCTTAAAGTCTGGCAGTTCCTCATAAAGTTAAACACAGAATTACCACATGACCCAGCAATACCACTCCTAGATATATACTCAAGATTATTGAAAACACATGTCCACACAAAAACTTGTACATGAATGCTCAGAGCAGCATTAGCCATAATTGCCCCAAAGTGGAGAATGACCCAGTCATCAATTAAAATGTGGTATATCTATATATACGCAATGGAATATTATCTGGCCATAAAAAGGAATGAAGTCCTGATACGTGCTATGACATGGATGAATCTTTAAAACATTTTGCTACGTGAAAGAAGCCAAACATAAAAGACCACATATTACATAACTGAAATGAAATGTCCAGAATAAGCAAAACTATAGGGATAGAAAAGAAATTAGTGGCTGTCCAAGACTGACTGTGGTGGGGAGGGAGAGGATAAGGAGTGACAGCTAAATGGGACAGTGTTTCCTTTTGATGTGATGACAACGTGCTGGAATTAGACAGTGCCGATGGTTGCACAGCTTAGCAAATATTCTACAAACCACTGAACTGCACACATTAAAATGATCAATTTTATGGTATGTAAACTATATCTCAATTTTAAAAAGAAAATAAAAACCAAAAAAATCCTGCTTAAAGTACAGGGAGATGTTTCTTTTTCTTTTTTTTCCAGGCTTATCCTGGAACAATAACTTTGCCTTGGTGAAGTCTCTCTCATGCTGAGGCTTGTCTTTGGCTAGTCTGGTATGAGGCTGGTAAAGTGTTACATTTCATTCAGCAAATATCTATTATGTAATAGGTAATGGGGAGAAGGACAAAGGAGGAGACATAAAAGCATTTTTAAAAACGCATAATGGAAAAACCGATCACTACATAGCTCCTTCACCAGAGGCAGGGATCATTACTTTGAGGTAAGCAATGCATTTGGTAAACTCAAAATGTTGTCAACTGCAACATAATATTTTCTCCTTCCCCCAAATAAATAAATATCTGGGGTTTGCTTGTACTTCCTTTCAAATGTTAACATTTTCAAAATTTTAAGAGGCATCATTGGTTTCAAGTGCTTCCATATTTGAGAAACATATTCACAAGGTACTAGACTTTGGAAACTCATATTTCCATCAGATCTCCTCTGAGTGTTCCTCTCTATAACTAAAACATCGTCACAGTTTTGGTGTGTCTTCACAGGGCAGCCAGCCTGTCCATCACCCTGACTTCCCAGCAAGGGGCTCTCCATCACTACACCTTCCACAGGACCATAGCTGCACCCTGCACCCTCATTGCAATTTTGTATAAACACAGGATAACATTTCCCATTTCATTTCCAATACCAAAAACTATATCATAATGCTTAGTGGCAGATGTGACTAAACCAAATACGACTAATTTCTTTTTTCTTTAATTGAGCACACACAGAGCTTTATGCATAAATAAGTATTGCGCATAAATTTAATGTCAAGAGAACTTTGCCCAAGGAGCCTGCCTTCATTCAAATTACACCTTTAACTCCTTTTGGAGCACTGCTTTAAAAGCCAATTGATAAGTCAAACAAAACAACAGTTTCTTTGCCTTATAGTCACACCTTAATTCTGATTTTAAAATCTGGAATTAAAATTCTGACATCTCTGGCTTTGAGAGCAATTACAGATGAAAAGTTCCCAAAATATAAAAACCTCCCTCAATGATGACTCTGAAACTGTGAACTGTTTTTGAGGTGTGAATTTTGGTCTTTGTTTTCAAAGATTATTAAGTGAAAACTATACACAATTATAAATACATAAGTACATAAAAATATGAATCATGAATAAAGATGGAGGATCTAGCAAAACTGAAAAATAATATTGTGTTAAAGTGGATGTTTTTTCAATAATTTCCTTTAAGTTACTGTCATCTTTTTATTATGATACAAAGGAAGATACATCATTCATGGTAGGTGATAACCGTTCTTACCCTACACAATGTTCCAATATCCCAAAAGTCTACCACCACTGCTACATCCCCTGTTAGGTCAAAGCCCTTGACCCTGTGCCTGCCTGCAGATAAGGAGACAAGTTATTTTCTCCTAGAGGACATCATCGAATGTCTGCCCACAGAAAGGCTCAGCTGACTCTTTTCCACCTACTCACATGGCTTTGTAAGGGCTCCCTTCCTTCTCTCCCAACAAACAAAAAGGCTAAATGTCACTTACAGTGAGATGATTTATAAAAACAAGCAACTTCGACAAAACCCAGCAGTAATCCTGGGGCCTTCCAACTGTTTGTGTCTCTCTATCCAGCAGGGCCACTTACACCTTTCTTTTGTTTTTTATTTCCAAGATCATTCAATAGACAAAACATTTCTCAAATTTATGATGACTCAGAGCTCTTTCTAACGAAAACAAGAAGTCCTGAGTATTTCCTGCAAACAGCGCCACACTCAATCCATTTCTGAGACGCTGAGAATCCCTGTTCAAATCTAGATCTGGCTGATCCCAGAATCTGCATCTCTGGCTGTTACTCTTTGAAAATAATAACTTTGACTTTTTAAAGTGCATTTATACAAGAAGGTTCATGTAGACCTCTGACCATGGCTGTGAGGAACAAAGGTAATGAAGACCTTGAGATGCAAAGGGTGGGGGTGACCTGCCCAAGGGCTCTGAGTTAGGGAGAGCCAGAGCCAGGACAGCGAACCATATGCATGGTCTTTTTACTGTGCCAAGATGCCCTGAAATCTATATAAACCATCTAGAAAAGGTGATTGCCAATAGTTTCCTAGACAATGGAATAGAAGAAAAGGCTACTAATCAACGGAATTTGAAAAGCTGCCTTCGCTCAAGAATGTGATACTTCCTAGTCTAGTCACATACATATCCATACTTTGGACATCCAAGGATTCTGATATATTAGCTATTTTAGGGTAAGTAAAATATTTAGCACATAGCAAGTGTGCAAAATCTGTTAGTTTCCTTATACAACAGTCAACTCTAGGGCTCACAGGGTCTCCAGGGTCATAAAACAAAATTGCTCTAAAAGTTCGTCCCTTCAAAATGCCACTGCCTCAAACGGAATTTGCTGACAGGATAAAGTACATTTTCTCGGAAGTAGTACTTTCCCCGAGGAACCTGCATTACCTACATCCTCCCATATAAAAAGCAGCAACATTATTCACAGTAGCCAAAAGGCAGAAACAACTCGCGTCCATTGATGGATGAATGGATAAACAAAATGTGGTATGTATATATACAATGGGATCTTATCCAGCCTTAAAAAGAAAATTTTGACATATGCTACAATATGGATGAACCTTGAAGACATTACACTGAGTGAAATAAGCAAGACACAAAAGGACAAACATGTACGAGCCTACTTATCTGAGGTAGCTAGAGCAGTCAAACTCACAGAAGTGGAATGGTGCCCGCCACGGGCTGCGGGGAAGAGGGGATGAGTCACTGTTCAATGAGTATAGACTTTGAGCCTGAGAAGACGCAACAAGTTCTGAAAATGGATTTTGGTGCTGATAGCACAACATTGTGAGTGTATTTAATGCCACTGAACTATAGTTTAAAATGGCTAAAATGGTCAATTTTCTATTACACATATTTTACCATAATTTTAAAAATTGCAAAGATATCCTATCCATCCACAGGGGCCCTGCACTCTGAGCCATGCCTTGCCATCACCCTCCCCGGCTCTTGCCCTCAGCCTGCCCTGGCTCATTTTCCCATTATTAACATGTCCTGCCTTTCTCAAGGGCACTCACCAGGCCGCAGGTCCACAGCGATCTCCTGTGGTGTCATCTGAATGACATCTGAGCCGGCAGAGCCGAGCCCTTGCTGCTGAGAGGCAGGCTCCGCAGGACCTGGGTGCTGCTGGCTGGGCTCTCAAACTCGCCTTCACAGCCGTTTCTGACCAGGTTTGCCCTCAAGTCACACCGGGAGATGACTGACCGCGGGCTGCCGAAGTCCTAGGTGCAGAAACAGAGGAGGAGAGCAGGAGGCAGTCAGGGTATCTCTCCAGAATACCTCAGGTTGTAGAACCATCACCATTTGGTTGATCTTGACCCCGCTATGTTCCAGTTTCATTGTCTGAAAATGGAGAAAATGATAATCCATATCCCAAATGCCTTACCTAGTATGAAGAGGATTGAGGGTGTGGATATGAAAGCATTTGGTAAACTGTAAATGCATAATAAAAATATTTCATTTTATGGTTATTTCAATGGTCAAAATGTTCCCTTAAAAAAAAAAAGTCTACATAGTTAGCAGGAGAAAGTGATTGAAATGGTCAAAAGTTGCATAATTAAAATTTTTTGAAAATACTATATAAGTGGCCAAGTAGTCATCACTCAGGTGATTAACTTTTGAGCTGTTCACTCATCTACTTTGCAGGCACTGGACAATGCAGAACTCTTCTGGAGAACAATGTCACAATGTGCATTTGACCTAGAGGTCTACTCCTAGGAATTTACCCCATAAAATGATCAAAGAAAGGGGAAACACTATAAAAAGATATATACTCTAGCATTATTGAGAATAGCATAATCTTATAAACTTGTATACATAGATCTCTAACCTATAAGAAAAATACAGTATATCACCTCAAAAAATGACATAGTCATTATGAATCATTATGAAGGCTAAGTAGAAATCAAAACATTCATACTAAGAAAAAAATCAGAAAATAGAATTGCATCTGCATTCGGATTCAAAAGAAAAACTTTAAAATGAAGATTTTTGCGGTATTAGGGTAGAGGGACTAACATGATATTTTTTTCTTTTTATCTTTATTGTTGTTTGAACAATAAAGTCACATTGATAAGAAAAATATTTCTTTTCTTAAGTCGAATTGAGAGAACGCTAGGCATCGGGATGACACAGCCTAAGTGGGCCGTTAGCTTTGAAATAATATACTTTGTTTTAAAATATGGTGCCTGTAAATATTGATCATTTCCCAGTAATGGAATTTTTAAATAGCAAACCCAGGATTCTCTCTGAGCACCCGTTTACTGATGGCTGTGAAAACTAAGTCCACCTCCTCTAGCTGGTTGGATGCTTGTGCTGTACTGGATAATCCTCATAAGGGCTGGAGGAGTTAGGACACTGACCTGCCGCTGCCCCTTGCAACAATTTGCCAGGAATCCCCAGATGGGTCAGGTGTCCCTTGACCACTGTATTAGAAGCCAGACTGCTGACAGAGGCACAAACACACAGAGGGACTCGCTCTTCATCATGGTCAAGGATGCCCCAAGACTAGATAATGTCTGTTAGAGTCTTTGCAAGACACAAGACAACAAAATCAAGAAGACTTTGTAGTATTTTTAAATAATTAAAATCAGATGTGTTGTTCCGGGCCTTTGTGATAGTTTGGGGGGGGGGGTGCATGTGTGTGTGTGTTTATGACTGAATTTGTGTGTGTGTGTGTACTGAACCCTTGAAGGTATTGCTTGTTAAAACCTCAGAGACTGCACCATAAATTTAAGTGGCTCCATAGATGCTTGTGAAACAAGGTGAGAAACAAGATTATTCTAGCTTAAAATGACTATCCTTAAAATTATACAAGATTTCAAAGCTAGGGTTTCCAAAACGGGAAGTTTTCCAAGTGGTCAAGTTTGGCTCTGATGAAGCAACTTTAATGAAGAAGTAAAAAAGCACAGGGATAAAGGAAAGCGGAGTAAATGTCCTAAGGACCCTGCAGGTGTCAGTCTGCTGTCCTGAGATGTCTGAAGCAGAGGTCTAATTAGCTGTCTAGAGCTGGAAGGGCTCAGGGCTTTGCCTGCTCAGAGCTTACTTGGCTAGGGAATTTCTGAACTTCTTGCTGACACCCGGGCCTTGCTGACAGCTCGTCCGAATTCTAAGGAGCTGATTATCTTTGACCCAGTTCTGATTGCTGAGGTGTACCTGTCTGGAACAATCCCGTGTGGATGCCTACCACCAGGTTGGCAAGGAAAGCATCTTCAGCCTACCCAGAGTGATGGGATCGCCTGACATCCCTCCCGCTGGTCTGGAGCAGCTTACACTCTGGAATAGACTAGGTCACAGAGCCGATCTGTTTTGTTTTAGGTAGAAGGCAGTTACATGGATCATCCACAGTCTCGGCCATTTGCTTTTGGGTTAGTCCCCGAGCTCATTCCCTATTGCCTGGACCATCCTGGTCATCCTGTTTAAAGGGGGTTTTAAGAGCACTACCAGTCCTTGACAGAGTACATGCACAGGGTCACTTGCTGGTCAAGAAAGATGTACCTCCTGGAGTCATCAGGAGACTTAAAGTCCAGGTCATACTTCCCAGACCTGAAGAACTCAGAGGCAGCCACATTCGTGTCAATTACAACCTTACCTGTGTAGCTGGCTTTCACAACTGCACGCTTTAGAAGCTCTGAGGCTTACTTAATCTCTAGGATGTTAGGAGCAAAGCCCTCTTCATTCCCCTCATTGGTAGCAGCTTTCCCTATTTCTTCTTGATACCATTCTTCCAGCTTGTGCTAAACCTCAGCTCCAACAGACATGGCTTCCCTGAAGTCTGCTGCATCAGCAGGAAGGACCATGAAGTTCTGCATTGTTACCGAGCCGCCAGTGTGAGAACTACCGCAGACCACATTAAAAACTGCAGCTTACAAGATGACTTCAGAAGTGCCAATCAAGTCAGCAGTGTGACCGTTCAGGAAGCCCCCTTCTCAGTGTCTTCAGCTGAGGAACACCCTATTGTGGCATGCACACCAAATTTAGATTTAGTCTCCATGCCATTCATCCCTAGCATCAGTTTGTCAAAATCCTATTTCACAAAGTTGTTTCTTGCTACTTGGCCAGGTGCGATGGTTTTATTGACGTGCTCAACAGCCTTTGAGACATTTTTACCTATATATCAAATCTTGTCATCGTTCCAGAGCTTTAGGGCCTCAAAGAGACTAGTTGAGGCACCTCTGGGCCATGGCAGGTCTAAAGAACCTTTTGAGAGTAGGGCAGCTACCTCAATAATTGGATCCCCACAATATTCTAAGGTCCCCAACATGGAATCTGAAAGTAGCCATGGCTAATTTCTAGCCATAGGTTCTCATTGTCCCCCAAAAGGACAGAGTGCTGCAGACCCCAAAGAGGTGGTAACCTCACAAGCCCAAGAACTAATCCTCTATTCCCTGAGCTCCTTTCTAGGTATTTTAATTAAAAAAAAAAAAAAAAGACATACGCATATCTAAAGAGAAGAAACCAAAACTGACAGAGACCAGGAGCACATACCGTGATGATTATGACCTTCCAGATAAACAAATAATAAAGACAGTGTCTCAATACTTACATTTCCAAGCTCCAAATTCAATGAGTGCAGATGCCCCAAGCTACAACCCCTTGGAGAAAAGGAAGACTTATAATTGAGGGAATCCTCCTGACATGAATGACATCCTGACATCTGATGTGCTAAGGGCCTTCAGATCCCAGACACCTGACGCCCAACCCTCTGCCAGGTATCAGAATATAGCAAGTTCCAAGGGGGAGAGACCTTGGACGTATCATCTGGTGCCAGACTCTCCATTCTGTAGGTGAGGAATCAGAGGCCCAATGCCTGAATTCATGCCTAAGTTCACCTGAGAAATATAAATTCATCTGGCCTCAGCTTCTTGGACCCAAGTTCAGTGTTCCTTGCATCCTCTGCCTCCCATCTCAGCCAAGGCCACTGCTGAATTTCACAGCAGGAAACTAACTCTATGTCCACAGATTCCCTCCCTCTGAATTTAGTACAGTTGACTCTCAAACAACACAGGTTTGAACTGTACAGGTCCACTTGTGCATGGAGTTTTTTTTTTTTCCAATAAATACTATATATTTTTTTCTTCCTTATGATTTTCTTAATAACATTTTCTATTCTCTAGCTTACTTTATTGTAAGAATACAGCATATATTACATATAACATATAAAATATATGTTAACCGACTATGTTATTGCTCAGGCTTCCAGTCAACAGTGGGGTATTAGTAGTGAAGTTTTGGGGGAGTTAAAAGTTATATGCAGAGTTTTGATTGTGCGTGAGATTGGCACCCCTAACCCCGTGCTGATCAAGGATCAACTATATTTCCTTGCTGCCCCAAATGCAGACATCTTCCTGACACCTATCAAACTCGGAGGATCAATGTCCTCTTGATGCATAAAAATGGGTACGGAAGGCGGAGGGAACTTGCATCTCAACATGGAAAAATGAAAACTAGCTTCAGGATGGGCTTCTGATGGGGCACAGCTTGACTGCGTGCTGTGCTCCTGGTGCTCCGCACTGGAAGAGTTTCAGTTCGTGAAGGAAGCATTTGTCCACAGTCTCCAGAAACACAAGTCATCAACCCTCCAAAGGACTCATAAAGGGTAACTGAACTGCAGGCAAGTTACCAAGAGAAGCAACAGAATGAGAACAGGAACTTGGACACATCTTTTATGGCTCTTAGTTACTATGTGGTAATAATATAAAAAAGGGAGGTGTTCCAAATTTAGATCCTTTTAATTTGTTGCGACACTGGCTTTGCACTTTCTCTGTAACCTGCCCCTCTCTACTCCCTCCATTCCTTACTGCTGAGGATATAATGAGGCTGACTGTTTGTTTTAACATTGTAACACCTAATTCCTGCACACTTTGTTCATCAAAATCTCTTTCCCTGCAGGAAAGGCCAGAGCTCAGCTGGCTCTCAGCACAGTAGTCAGGCATCTACCTCCGCCAGTGCATTCAAGTTTGTCTGCCTGTGCCACCCCAGTCATTACATTATCTGTGGACAAGCCTTCCTACTGTTGCTAAAGGCTAAAACTAAAATGATGTGGGTGGTTGTTTTGAGTGAAGGTCAGATTTTTGTTTGTTTGAAACTGCAGATCCCGGGAGAAGAGGAACCCAAGCAGGAAAGGAGGCAGACAGGCCCCATCTCTGGAACGAAAACACAAACTGGTAAACAGGCAGAGATCCTGGCATAGAAGAGGGCACAGGTGGGGAGCTGGCTGCTCTCTGAGGCTGGCCTTTCTCCTGGGATATGGGGAGCGAGGCCCTGTGACCTGCCAAGGCTGCAGCCCTGGCTTGGCAGAGCCCTTGTGAATTTGGGGAGAGGGGAGGAAGGAGAGAAGGTAAGTGATGCAACCCTAAATCTGTGCACCAGCCACACACTACCACGTGTACTTCCTGCCTGGGGACAGAGAGATCCTTCTGTCAGCTTTTAGTTGGCTCACTTACTGCATTGAATAAAAGCATCTACAATAGGCCAAGATTATTCTCCTCATGACCACAAAGAGATGTCCTCTCAGAGAATCTGTATTGTATTGTGAGCTGGATTAAATGCTTTTTTTTTAATTTCTTCCCAGCTCAAAGGAAAATACAGGTAATGTCTCCTCTACTTTCCCTGCCACCACAATTTTCCAGAAGGTCGGTTGGCCCGTCTTGCTTCCCAGCCTCTAATTTATCCCCTTCCTCACGTTCCTGCCTCCAATCCTACTGACCCCTTCATTCCCACTTCTCCACGTCCACCTCCAAGGCAAAGACCCTTTAGCTTAGCCTAGGCTTCCCTAGTCTTCTTCCATGCCTGGCCCTATTTCCACCCATCCAAAATGCCACAGACCTTCCTATTCTCCCTGAGGGATTTTGGCTTCCACAGGACAGCCCTGTCTACCTGGTCCTTCTCCTTTCAGTTTCTCAGCAGCCTGTACTGCCCATAGCCACATGGAGTCAAGGCAATTCACTTTCATACCCTACCGGCTCCCCACTTCCCCCAGCCCTAAGCACAATCTCCTTGCCTGCCATTGCCTCCTCCTGCTCCCCCAGCCCTGCTTTCTGTCCCACAGGGAACAGGGTTCGCTCAGCACTGCCCGCTTCTCCTCAACCACTGTCCTCTTGCAAGACACACTGGCCTCCCTGCCCCAGCACAGGCTGCTGGTCCACAAAACCCACCCCCCTTTCTTCCTGGGCACCCAGCTAGATTACGTCTCTCAGTTCTCATTGCACTTCGGCATAGTGATGTGACTGACTTTTAGACAGGAAAATGTGGGTGGAAATAATATAGGCTGCCCCAAGGCCTTGCCATGAAAGAATCCATACGCATTCTTCCCTGCACATTCCTCTCTACAGCTAGCTGAGTTGTGACACTTACTATCTTAGAGCAGAGGCAAATTTCCACTTTAACAAATGAACAAAACAGACAATGAGCTGCCCGAGTTTGCCGTTTTGTGCTGTGCAGCACATATAGCACCCTACGTGTGTGTCCAAGCTAGCCAGGAAGCAGGGGCCAAGGCTGGTGAGAAAAGCTGAGGATGAGAGTCACAAAGGATGGCTGAGGTGTGCAGTGCAGACAGGTGAGGGCAGGCAGTCCCTTACACATCCTCATCTCAAAGTACGGGAGAGTCTGGCACTCTGGTCTTGAAGCCAGAGGGTGTCTGAAGCCGCCAGGCAAACTACAGTTAGAAAAGAGAGAGAGAGCAAGGTTCATGGGGCCATTCGGCAGAAATGGGTAGAGAAAAGCAGCATGCAGTGTGGGGCGGGACGCAATGAAGTCACTGGCTGACTCAAACTCAATACGTGTGGGAAATAAGTAATGGGAGGACAGACTGATTAGAGGAGGTGGAATTAGGTTACAAAAGGTGCTAATGTAAGGAGTCCCACCTCCAGCTCAAGTGAAATAAGGAAGTTATCGTGGGATCTAGAGCAGGGGAGTCCCAGTGGAATGCGTGCTGGGATTCATCTGTGGAGGTATGCGGTGACGAAGCGCCCACAGAGCAGCATCCACAAAGCTCACTGACTGGTGAGGGACCTGGCCTTCCATGGCTGTCCACTTGGTCTGAACCCTCAAAAGACACACACATTATGCTCTTGGCAGATAATGTCCCAGGATGTGAGGTTAGGAAGGTACTTGGCCACACGTACTCTGTCTTGCTAAGGGGCAGGGGTTGATCAAAGCCATTCTGGAATTCTCCAGACCCAGCTCCCTGAAACACACTCAGAAGTTAACTCAGAGAGATGGGAAGTTGCATGCCAGTGCAGGTATCACAGGAAGTTCTTCAGCCAAGAACGGGGCTCTGTCTAAGCACAGACGGCTAGAGAGGGAACCCGGGTATGGGCTGGGACAATGATATGCTCCTTGAAACACCGTCATTCGTTGTCAATATCAGGACATCAGGCTTGTGGAAGTACTAACACAAGAAAGGAAGAAACCGAAAGTAGATGACCAATCCTGGTATCCAGATCCCTGCTCATCCGCATTTCACTGGGAAATACTCACGATGACAACAGCGGTCTGCTGGACCACTCTCACTCAGCCATTCCGGAGGCGCGTTCATCAGCAGCCCCACCCACGCACCCTCTCACGCACTCATCTCATTTTACACTCAATAACTCTGGAGGGTGGGGATTGTCTTATTCGTTTTACATATTAAGAAACCAAGAGTAAATCATGGCAACATCGGGATTTCAACTTCAGTTTTCTAACTCCATGCCTTTTTAGCAGGCTTCTTTTATCAAATAGGAATTTTCTGCCAGATTCTCGGCTAGATCTAGAGAGCTGAGATGAATAAGACATAGTTTAGGTCCTTGAGGGATGGTGATTTAGTTGGTAACAGGCATGGGGGAAAAATGAACAGAATAAGAGGTTATAATTGCTATTTAAAGCATACAGAGTATGAGGGGACAGGGAAGTGGTCATGGCCTGCATATGCAGACATGCAAGAAAGAGTCATCCAACAAACTCTTTTGATCAATCTTACCAAGCAACTCGTATGTGCCAGGCACCATTCTGAGCGCTGGGGATACAGCAGGGAAGAATACAGATACAACTCCTGCCCTAACATTCTGGTGGAAAGAACTTACATGCTCGCATCAAGTGGATGGACACATGTACAAACGAATGGATAGATGGATGGACAGACAGATGGACAGATGTGTCTAGGGGAAACCATGAAAGTCTTCATAGACTAAATGAGGCTTGAACTGACTGTTGAAAACTGGAAGACAAGGAGTTGCTCAGGAGAAGGAGGGGAATGCCAGGAGGCCACCAGGAGAAGGAGCAGGCAGGGAAAGCCAGGAGGGGCTCATGGGTCGGGGCTCTCTGAGGGTCGTCAGGTCGTCCCTTCCCGCTCAAGTACGGGGGGTCGGCAAGGGACAATGGTGGGGGGCAGGCAAGGGCCGAGGAACTTGGATTTGTCCTGCAGGTCATAGGGAACCAGTGAAAGGTTTTAAAGAACATTCATAATAAAGACACTAATGAAGCACAATCAGTGAAGGGTTTACATACTGGGAAGATTCCTCTCTCAGAGTACTTGTGTCATAGTCTTACTCTAGTAGAAGAAATTCCAGAGTAGTCATATGCAAGAGGCAGTGTAGCCTAGATGAAAGGGCTCAGGCTCAGAAGTCCAAGAAGCCAGGAACATCGTGAAGCCTGGAAACAGTCACTTTATTTCTCTGAGCCTTGACTTTTCATCGAAAACAGGTATATTATCACCCACCTGACAGCTGTTGTGAGGCTGAAGGTACTATGTACAAAATGTGTGACATCTAGAAGGGGTGCCCCATGATCATTTTTAGCCATCGCAGGCTAAAGAACTCCCTAGTCCTCCGAGGCTGGATCACGGCAAAGAAAACCAGCCCTCGGGGGCCATCTCTTGGTCCTCCTGAAGGGCACCACACACGGCTTGCCGAAGCTGAGCCAGTCCAAAATGGCAAGTCTTGGGTTCTTTCAAAAACAACCTTAATGGTGTGCTAGTGCAAGAACAGTTTATGCCCCCATGGTTCTAACAACAGTTTAGAAAATTGACCCAGAAATTTCCTTCAAGACAGGAAGTTTAAAACTTAATCATTCCCAATTAGCCCACAGAGCTTGAAACTTGTATTGGTTTAATGCTAGCAATCTGCCTACCACCACCGCAAACTTACAGTCCTTCCTATAGGTCTTGAAGAAAGGCAGCCCTTGTTTTTAAATAAAATTCTTCCATAAAGGCCAGTTCATGATCTTCATCCTCAAATAAACCACACTAAGATGAGCAGCATCTACCAACAGGCCACCCATCCAGGCATGTTTTGAATTGTTATGCAACAAACTCACTTCACAAGCTCAGGTCTCTCACTAAACAGCAGAAAATTGTACACGAGTCATAAAGGGGTTTCCCCACAAAAGGGAAAGAAGGTCTAGTTTCTCTAAAACAGGATTAAAACTTTCACCACTATCTAGAGACCCAATTTAACTTATCATGTTATAAAAATGTCGCTTTTCTCATCACCCTGGAAAAAAGAGGAAGAGGCAGCTTACAGAATCTGCATACTTTTTCTGTACAGCCAACTTGAGTGCCGAGTTGTAGCCCGCCCCTCACCCCCACAGCATTCCTTCCCTTCTTCCTCCCCTCCCCCACCCACATTACCTCTTTGGAGCACCAGGCACATTTGGGGTGGATTAGCAGACATTCTTCACAGGAGGTGGCACTTCCACTAGTGCATATGTTAAGACCTTCAAAGCAAGATAAAGATGCCCCAATTAGTTCCTGGCCATAAACCTTATTAACGAGGCCTTTGAATCGAGTAGGGGGAGGAATCACTTCCTTTTTTAATAGGGGGTTTCAGTAAGGCTGAAGGGTCCAGGCCTCAGTGCTAATTGCAGGTTAAGGCTCATGGGCCGAAACTAAACACTGATGGTTTTTTACACACCCACTGAGCATGGCACACTTGTGTTAACAACTCCCATTTCTTCTGCTGGACCCATTTGGATTTCCACCCCCTTCCCTAACATAGCAGGCTCTCCCTCACTGAGGCGGAACAAGGCTCCTTTACACTTAGTCCAGCCAGAATGACAAAAAATAAAACAACAACAACACAGAAAAGGCTAGAAAAAAGAATAGATTGGTCTCCTGTAGGCATAAGAAAAGAAAACCCTAAATCAGGTACTATCACACTACATCAGCAATCTACTGAAAGAAGTCAGCACAACCCTTAAAAAAAAGAATGTAACCCAGGAATACAATGCTGGATTAAGACCAAGAAAATCCATTACTTCAAAAATCTACTAGCTGGTCAAATAAGAAAAACCGTGTCATCACCTCTGTAGGTAATGAAAACACATTTGATCAAATTCAAAACCCATCCTTGACTTTAAAAAAATCAGAAACTATGATTAGAAGGAAACTTTTTTATTGTTGTAAAAGTTACTTATCTCAAACTCAGGCCAGTCCCCCCTCCCATTAATCTGGGAGGGGTCTCTTGAGGCAGGCTCTCTACAGTACTGTAGACGTTAACCCCACTGTTCCCTCTCCTCCCCCACCCCACCCCACATTCCCACCTCCTACCCACCTGCACCCTACTCCACTAGCAGCACAGGGGCCCTTGGTGAAACGTATCCCTTTCTTTTCCTTCCTCTCTGAAACATTAGGACAGACTCCTTTTGACTAAGAGCAGAACGTGTTGGTTTTCTCTGAATGAAAATGACTGTTCGGTCCCCCATCACACTAACAAACCCACTGGTCTCTCCCGGTTGTTGCCTAGAGGCACACTGGATGGATGGAATAAGGAAAACAAGGGGCCACCAGTCCTAGGAAGAAGGACTCAGACCTTAAGGGGGGAAACAAAGTCAAAAAGATGAAAAAGGGAGAGTGGAGGAGAAAACATTGGGAGGCGATGGAGCTTGTTCTCTCTTTCCGCTAAGCATCATAACATCTATTGTGAGGCATCTCGAAACTCTAACATTCCTTTAATTGCTAATTTTAATTCCGTGCTTTTCCTTTGTCACTAGCAATAAAAACCCACAGAAACTGGGTGACACAGGAAACTACACTGTTTCACCCCAAGGGACACCCGAGAGATAAGAATGGTAGATGGAATAGAAGGGAAGAGAAACTGGCAGGACCGTAGCTGCTGGGAGAAAGGAAGGGTGGTGGCTTTGAGGATATGAACAAGGCCCCACCAGCTAGAGACCCCCAACCCTACACCCTGGGCTCCTCGTTCCCACCAGCATCACCCCATTGGGATCCCTGCCTCCCACCCACAGAGCTGGGGGACCCAGTGCAGGCATTGCCCAGACACCGTCTCACTGCCCGGCCTGCAGCAGGACTTTCTGGGTACAGTGCTGAACTCAGAACACATTTTTCAGGAGAAACAAGCTGGGACCAACCACTGTGCCTAACTTCATTTGAGCAGGAAGAGCCCATCCCACGGCCAAAAACTGACCAAGAAAGTCTTAGAATCCAGCTCACCCAGAAGTTGAGCCTGCCTGTCTCCTGCTTTGTAGTTACTTTTAAATAGGGACTTAAGCCTTTTAAAAAGAGAATGCATACATAAAAAGAATTTTAAAAAGCCAGTTCCATTATTCTGTCAAATCCACTTACCTGTCAGAAAACGTTATCTAAGGAGGAAAAATCAAATCTGGAATGAACGTGACTTTCTTCCCACTCTCCTCAACCTCCTCAAATACAAACTCAGCCCTTATGGTGTATCATTTGTTTTGATGTATAAAATCAATTCCATAAAAGCATGAAACTACAGAACCTGGGAGCTAAAAATGTTTTAAGATGAGTTAGTCGAGTCGCTTCATTTTATAGAACAAGAGAAAAATGAAAGTAAGTGACTTTAAATGAGGAGCCCAGTCTACAAGAAAGAGATCAGAAGGGGTGCTGGCCAGCAAGTGCCCAAATCAGGTGGTGGTCCCCACACCATCCCAGACTCAGGGTCATCTGACCGACCAGTGAGCTCCAGGGGCCTCTGGAGACCTCCAACAGGCCTTCAGTCAGAAAGGAACTTGAGGTTGGATGTCTCATTTACATTTCTGCTCAAATCCACATAAATTCACAAATACCACTTTCTAATTAGCAGGGCCTCTTCACTGAGCTCTGGAAACTTGGGTGGGGGTCTTGGGCTCAGGGCAATAAGAGCTCTCAGTTCTGTCCCAGATCAAACTGGGCTCTAGTCTTCTGCTTTGCCAACCTAAAAGACCTTGAACATAACACTGAAGAAGCTCAAAGGATGTGGCAGACATCTGGTATAAAAACATACTGAACAACTGTAAAATATTCATCATACTACATTTCTAACTGTTTCTATTTAGTAGTACACATTCATATGCAATAGTAAAGTAGTTTTATCATACTCAAAGTACAATAAACTCTAAAACTAGGTTGCTGCTGGGACAAATTCAAATTCAAGAAAACTGGCACTAAGCATGCCAAGCACTGGAGTAGAGGATGCTAGAGATAGAGATGAATGACCCAGGCCCTCCTCCCTGGGAGGTCACAGGTACTAGATAGCAGATAAGCATGTCATGGACCAGTGGCATTGGCTGTGTGGTGATATGTGTCATAGTGCCAGACTTACTGCCTTTGGCATCTCTCCTCTCTCCACCTATTAATATTTCAGAGAATTTGGATTTGGCTGGATGAGTCACTCGGCACCAAGAGCATTTCGAAAGGAAGGAAACAATGAATAAAAGGCTAAACGGCTAGAGTTCACGAATGTCACGAGTGTTGTGTCTAGGTCATGGAAATAGGCGTTAGCAGTCCAGATGACCCCAATCTTTTCTTAGTTGCTATTTGCATAGTGACTATTCCCAACTCAACTTCGACTTCCTGTAGCCCTTAATGACTCTGAAGCTGGGGGTACACTGCAAACCATAATCTAAAAATATACGCTCCTTCCGAAACTCATTGACTCACTCCTCTTTTCATCAATCATATGCAGGCACCCACCATGTCTAGCCGATCACTCCGTCAAGATGTACGAAATGTTTCTCTCAAACCAACCCTTCCTGCCTTCCCCCTCCAGCCCCACACAGTCCAAGCCAGACCCTCCAAAGATTCCCACAGTAGGGCTCAACTTCCTCCATTCTGCCTCTCCCCACTTCTGTCCACCCCACATGTCCAAGGTCAGACAACACCTACTGAAGGACATATCCAAAAGTTGAAATGTCCTGATCCAAAACATTCAGGGGATAATAACAGAAGTGAGAACTGAGCCAAAACAGCTCTACTGGCAAGGAGAGAGGAGACATTCATTTGGGAGGGTGGGAAAAGCATAATGGGTACAGAGGGTGTACACCCACCCCAGGAAGCACGTGAACGATGAATAAATCATGATATTTGGAACTGTTCATGTCTGTGCCATCACCGTCATGATACGAGTGCCAAGCCAGGCTAGAAAAATACAGTCCTGAATTACATTTTGGTCATTGTTTTTAAGAAAACAGAAAATAAAAGCATTTCATTATTCTTATTTAAAAGTGAAACAAAGGTGGTAAGGTAACTGGAGTGCTTCTTCCCATGAACCACGTTTGCCAGTTGTCACACGATAGGTAAATTATTTCCAGTACAGAATCAGGCAACTAAATAGTCATTGGTCTAAAGCTGTTACCATGAAATGTAAATAGGAAGGATCTCAGTCAGGTCACATCTTAGACTGCTTTTCTGAACACCAGACTTTTGTGGAACACCCAACGTCAGCTTTACAGATACAACTTTATTATTATTATTATTATTATTATTATTATTATTATTATTGTTATTATTATTAGTTTATTGGGGTAATACTGGTTAATACGATTATATAACTTGCAGGTGTACATTATAGTTTGGCATCTGTATATTCTATTGTGTGATTACCACCCCAAATCCAGTTTCCTTCAGCTACCATATATTTGATCCCTTTACCCATTTCAACCTCCCCCTACCCCCTATATTTGATGACTTGTTTTTTAAAACATCAATTTATATAATGGAATAGTAGGCAGCTTTTCAAAAGAATGTGCATGCTCCCTGTATACTGATATGAAGTGCACCCTGATATACTGCTGAGTTAAAAACAAAAGGTAATGTGCAGAACAGTGTCGTTGAGTACTATCGCTTAGAACCACCTTTCAATAAGAATGGGGGGGGTATTTGTGATATATTTATAGAAAAGACTGTGGACACATAAGAAACTTAAGAGGGACAATCTGTGCAGCGATGGGGAGAGGGGGCGGGGGGTCAGGGCGATATCCTGGACTGATGGGCAATAACAGATGGACTTTCTCACGAATGCTTTTTAAAAAGTATATATTACCTATTTAAAAATTAATTTTTTAAAAGACAATTGATTCCTTCTGTGGTCTTCCTCCAAAAACCCATAACTCTGCCCTAATCAAGAGGAAAAACATCAGACAAATCCAAGTAGAGGGACAGTCTACAAAATATCTCCTCAAAACTGTCAAGGTCATCAAAATCAAGGAAAGACTGAGAAAATGTCACAGCCAAGAGGATCCTAAGGATACTCCACAACTCAATGTAATATGGTACCCTGGATAGGATCTTAGAACGGAAAAAAAGACATTAGGTAAAAACTATGGAAATCTGAATAAAATACGGTCTTTAGTAATAATAACATGTCAATGTGGTTCATTAATTGTAACCATACCAATGTAAGATGTTAATAATAGGTAAAACTGGAAGTGGGAATATGCATCTGTACTATCGTCTCAATTTCCCTGTGAATCTAAAACTGTTTACAATTTTTAAAAGTTTGGGTTTTGTTTTTTTTAATGTCATTGAAACCATAAAGGTGAGGTGGAGAAAAATCAACTGAGTACCAACCACTGCGGTTGGTATCAGACATCTAAAGGTAATTAAGACCTGGGCAATTTGCTGTGTAGCAGGTGAGGCAAGCCCCTCCAGCCCCAGTCTAACAGAATGCACTACGAGCCAAGAGAAGGAGAGGCCAGTTCTCCTCCACCTGAAAGGATGCAGAGAAGCCTTCACAGAGGAAGGGACATTTGAGCTGGAATTATGGGATGAGGAGAGGCTACCCTGGGCATAAAAGATTCAAGTACTTGTTCTGTCACTTACTGGCTGCACGACCTTGGGCAACAGTTCAGGGGGTGGACTAAATGGTCTCTCTCATAGATTCTAGCTCAAAAAAATCTCGACACATTCAAGTGGGTTCTCTCTCCCTGAGAATGTTTCTTCAACCTCAAAGCTAGTTGTAGGAGGCAGCGAGGAGGTGAGGATGGGATAAACTGCACGCACACACATACAAACACGTTACCAAGACTAATGTTCATCTAGTCATTCAACGAATGTGATTTCAACACCGTTCTAGGCATAGAGGATACAAAGATGAATAAAACCACCAAATCTCCCTGCCTCGGGGAGTTCAGATCCTGGTTGAGGGAGACACTCATTTGGGGAGAAGGGCAATATACAAAGGAAGTAAGTACATTAGACATGATGAGTGCTAAGGAGAAAAATCGAGGCAGGAAAGGAGATAGGAAAAAGGTAGAGCAGAGGTTGCAGCTTGAGCTGAGAGCGTCCAGGGAAAACTTGGCTGAGTAGGAAAGGACAGAAAAGGCAGAGGAAGCCAGACATGCAGAAGCAAGGAAGAGAGTCCGCCAGGGAGAGGGAAGGGCCCGCAGCAGCATGGGGGACTTGCTAGAAACTGCAAAGGCAATCCAGTTGCTGGGGTGAAGTGTGTGAGGGGAAGTGGTAAGAAAAACAAAGTCAGGGAAATTGGAGGGTAAAGTGAGGGAGAGTTTATGGAGAACCTGCTAGAACACTGTCATGACTTTTAGAAGCAATTGGAGGGTTTTAAGCAGAGTGACATGATCAGACTTGAGCCTTAACCGGATCACTCTGAGTAAGAGCTGAGAATAAGTAAAAGCCTCAGCTCTACAAGAGACAAGCAACTGTCTCTGAAAAACTCGGGTAGGGTTGAGGGAGAAAATCCAGTGAGGGGGCACCCACACTACAGCACCCCTCCAAACACCTGGCACTGTGGATGTGTCAAGGCCTGTCTTGGAGCAAACTTTTCACTGTGTGGCCCAGGAATCAAACTCTGCATTCAACAAAAGAAGCCTCACAAATAAATGGATGCCTATAGTTAGTGTTCCTTTACATTTATAAAGGTCATTAATCTCATTCCAGCTGGAAAGAAAGAAAACAAACCATAGCTGAGACTTCTCAAAGCCCTCAGCCCCTGCCACATGAAAATACCTGTGAAAAGAGACCCTACCCCATTAACCCAGCTGCATACTGCCACATGAAAGTACACTATTATTTAAATACTGTGTAATTGTCTCACATTGCTGATATCATTAAAACTTCTCAGAATATTTCCATGAACCAGCTGAAGAAGAAAAAGTAGTTACCAGGGCAGGCAGGCACAAAGGGCCTTTTGCCAACTACTTAGATATTTTAATTCTCTGTTGCCTCAGTAGCTAAATAAGCATGGAGAACAAGCAGGAGAGGAATACTAATTAGAGTTAATTAGACCCTGCCCTCTTCTGCCTCAATCCCCTTTATAAAAAGCCCCCTAATTCAAGGATGATGGAGCTAAAATGTAAATACCTAGGGTAAACAGCAGCCCACAAACCAAGCCCCAGGTTGCATTTCATTGCCTGCCCTGTCATTTCTAAACCTGTGCCTGGTTACCTGAAAAGAGCTGCAAACCCACAGCCTAAATTCAACAGCCCCATCCATCATAGACCATGGAAAATGTGGTGGGGGTCAGCAGGGAGAGTGCTGGCAAAAGGAGTCCACTATATAGGCTGAAGGGCTCTTAAGATTTAGAGCATTCTAATAAGCAGGGCATCACTAAAAGAACATAAAAAAAAAATACTATGATAGCAAACAGGACTTCAATCCTACAGTGGGATTAATACCATGCTTCCCCCTCCTTAGAGCAAGGGCCTCACCCCAGAGAAACCCTTCCTTGGTCCTGTGGGAAGACCAGTTTCAGGGCCTGTCTAGAGGCTCTTGGCCATGGCATAATGAGATAACCCAGGGACCTGTCACACACTTGTTTGAAATGAGCCCCCTTAAATTAAAAGTCTGCTTCCTGCTGAATTAAGCACAGAAAGTGTGGTGATAGCGACTGACAGACAACTTGGCTAATGGTCTAGGGACACCCAAGCAGGCCTGGCCCTGCAGGTCATTTCTTTCTTTCACTGGGTAGTGAAGGTTTTTCTTTCAAATCATGTTCCTAGTAGCAAGACAGAAAAACTCCAGAGAAAGTACTGCAGGGCTTCAAGGAAAAAAAAAGAAAAGGGCAGGAAAAGAGAAGAAAAACTGTTTCAAACTATGTGTACAGTCGTCTGAGCACCACTGGGAAGAGAATTCACGCAAGATGTGAGTGAGCCCCTTCTAACCTTGAGAAGCAACAGGGCACTCAGAAGAAGGTGACCAAGTCTGAAGACCAGCTTGATGGGCTTGCTGTATCACCATTCTGCTGATGCACAGGGGACTGGCTCTAAGGCAACATCAGAAGAAAAGAGAACCCTGGAGAAGAAGTTGGAAACATTTCACCATGGCTCAAGGATTTTCCCTACCTAAGCTGTGTCATGTAGGACAAAGGGCATTGGACCAAAAAGCCTTGAGGTCTGTGGGCAAGGAGAGTTGAACAAGTCACTTCGCCCTCTTGGGCCCGCTCGCAAAATGGAGATCACTGTGAGGATGTATGTGAACTGTGACAAACAGAAATCACAAGGCAAATGGAAAATGTATTGAAAAAAAATCTTTGCAACTGGAAATATTTGAGTTTTTATTAAAATCACAGAATGTCAAGCTGTAAGAGAACTTAGAGTCATCTCTTTTAGCAGTTCCTAATTTTTGGATTTCACAGAACATTAAGAACAAACAGAAAAGGGGGAAATTTATATCGGATTGTCAAATTTTTTATTTTGTCAAAAATGAAAAACTATCCCCCGCTACCACTTCAAATCATTAAAAGAAAATAAGTGTCCCATGAAAAATAAAGAAGATGACTTCATATTAAAGGAGTGTCCTTGCGAAGGAGGGACTGGTTGCCAAAAATGCACTCCTGTGTGTGAGAGGCTACATTTCCTCTTTGCATTTCCTGGCGGCGACGGGGGGGGGGGGGGGGGGGGGGGCGGGGGGGGTGGGGTTAACAATATCAAGTGACAGGCACTGGTTGCCAGATGGGTGTTTGGAAACCACTGATATATTCCCAGCTCTGTAGTGATTAGTTTCCCACGAAAGAAACTAGCTACAGTATTAAATTCGAATGAAGGCCTGAAGGAGATTTTTTGTTTGTCCAGACCCCTCCTCCGTTCTCAGACTTAAACCTCCACTGCTTTTATGTAAATGAGACACCGTAGGGGAGACAGTCCTGCCCTCCCTCGGCAGTCAGGCACTTAGTTCACAAGAGCAACCCAGTACCTCGGGCTTGAAAGTGAATGGAGCATCCTAACGCACAATTTATTTCCTACGAGAAAAACAAAGTTTGAGTTTCCCTGCTTTGGGGGCGGGGGGCGGGGGGCGGGGGAAGGGGTGGAGGTAGCTCATCTACCTGGCGGCCCCAGCGTCAAATAGAGCATCCTTCCAACAGGGCCTCGGAACTGCCACATCCAGCCCTCTCCCACCTCCGAAAACTTAAAGCAGGTAACAGGGCTTTTCACACAGTCGCCAGCCCACGGCAGTGCCGCGCTAATGCTATCCGCTGCGCGCACACAGACACACACGTCTCCTCTCCTCTGCCCTCTGCTCCAGAATCCTTCAGAGTTAGAGTGCGCCGCGCCGAGCGTTTGCATCGCGGGATAGATCAAGGCAGAAGGGCTCAGATCCGGAAGTCCCAGACGGGACTGCGGTTTGAAACTTGGGTCTTCTTTCGGGTTTGTGGTGACTTGGGGAGGAAGCAGGGGCATTACATCTTTTAGGGACGGCAGTCAGCCTGGGCGCAGTGGAACTCTAGAATTCGCTCCGGGGTCCTGGGCACCAGCAGGTTGCAGGAGTAGCCCTCCGGGGTAGCCGTGGCCCGCCGCTTTGGCTCCAGCAAAGACTCTGGGTCTCGAACCTCCAACTGCCCTTCGCCACGCGGGGACCTCAGCATCACTCGCGCCTACCGCCGGCCGCAAGGGCCGCTTTGTGCCAGGGAGTGCAAAGACCCGGCCCCAACGCAGTGCAAAGACCCGGCCCCAACGCAGGGCCAGCGGCGGCCCTCCCCGCGCACTGGGCGCGGGCGCCTGCGGGCTGGGTCAGGGGACGGGCAAGGCTGTTTACACAGGAAGGGAAGGCTCCTCCTCGGCCCGGAGGGGACCGGCGGCCCACTACAGCCCCGTGGGGCTGCGCAAGGAGTGGCACGCGCAGTTCCAAAGCCCCCACCGGGCCGAACCCCGGCAGCTCGCCTACCTGGGGGTGCTCGGAAGGCGCTTTCCACCCTCAGACACCGCCTCCCACCCAGGCCCCTAGGAGACGCCTGCGGGCGGCTCCGTGTGCGACAAAGTTTCTTTCTGCACAGCGGGCGGCCGGGCTTACCTGCGAGCCTGGGCACGAACGCGCAAAGCCCGAGGAGGCAGGCGTACAGGGGCGCCGGGGCCCGCGGCATCGTGGGGCGCCCGACCTCAGCGGTGGCGCGGGAGACGGACTCTGCGGGAACGTGCGTCCCAGGCTGGAACGCGGGGACCGAGGGCGGGGGGCCGCAGCCTCATCCCCGGCGCGCAGTCGGGCTCGCGGCGCCCGGGGTCGGGCGGGAGGCGGTGGCGGCTGCTCTGGCCCGCGCCCGGCCACCACCATCCCTCCCACAGCGCTCGCAGCCAAGTCCTGGAGCCGCCGCTGCCCCGCTCGCCGGCCCGGACGCTGGGGGTGTCGCCGCTCTGGACCGCCCAGGCGGGCGGCTCTGTGCAGGGGAAGGGCCGGCTCCCAGCTGCCGCTGCAACTTGGGCTCCGGGACGCGCCTCGCGCTGAGTCTCCCCCGCGCGCCGGCACACTAGGCACTTAGCCTGCGCCCCCGCCCCTTCCCTTCCTCCCTCCGGCCCGTCAGGCTCCACTTTCTTCTCTCCTTTCTCCTCCCCTTCTCTCTCCCTTCCCAGGCCCCCGCCCGGCTGCCACACGGTCAGTTTACGGCGGGGCGGAGCGAGCGCCCAGCTGGGCCAGCTCCGCCCCGCGCAGGGACCCGCCGGGGACGCGAGGCCCAGGGTGCCCAGGTGGAAGTCCCTTCCGGCGCGCCTGGGGCGGGGGTTCGAAATCCCTGGATAGGATCTGGCTCGCTCTCCCAGCAGCTGGGCGGTACGGGAAGGGGGCGGGGCACTCCTCACCCAGCGGGCCGAGATTACTTCGTGTGGCTAGACTTCAGGGAAGGAGAGCAGGTACGCTGGGATCGCCCCGTGGCGGTTTCGTCCTCCCAAAGCCGCGGGACGGAGGACCGAGGCGCCCGCGCAGGGAACCGCGAGGCGACGCACTTGATGGTGCACGTGGAGCGTGGATCCCACTTTCCCTCATAACATTTTGCCCTTTTTGAGGATTCCAGACTGGCCAATGTGCAGCACTTCTTCCTTTTCATTATCTCGATACACCGGCGGTTTCCGTGCAACCAAATAATAAACTCAAAACAGATGCTCAGGCTTTTACCGTATCATCTGAGCTGGTTCTGAAGTCGCTGGTAAGGGGTGGGGTTGGGGAGCTACCCCTGACAGTACGTGCGAGGGACCAGGTGGGCTCGAGCTGGGCTGACAAATGGGTTAAGACTGCGAAGTTTATAGGCAAGAGAAGAGGCAGCCTTCCTGTAGAAGGAAATAATGATAATAGGATGCCTAACGCGTACAGAGAGCACACTGCTAGCCAGGCACAGAACTAAACACTTTACTGTTAAACTCATGTCATCCTCCTGGCCAGCAACCCTGCTGTTATCCAAATGAGAAAACTGAGGTTCAGAGGGGTTAACTTGCCAGAAGTAACAGAGCTGGGATGCCTTGTCCAAAAGTTAAGACTGCTTTGATGAAATACAGAATCAGTAAAGAGTCAAAAGCAAAATGACCTGGCCTTTGCAGGTCAGTTGCACAGATGGCTCCCAGAGGCCAGGCAGGGGATAATTCTAACAGCCCAGATTAGGGAACAGTTTGAATTTAATCTTTATTCGTGCCCTCCAAAACAACCAATGTGATGCCCCGATGCCTGAAGAAGTACGCTTATTCTCCTAGTATACTGTGCCTAGCGGTAAAGCTCCAGAGTTCACTACAGGCCAGTGTTTCACCCTTAAACTGCATGCACATATCATTGTGCTCTACAACAGGGGTCCCCAAACCCTGGGGGTGGACAGTATCTTCCATGGCCTGTTAGGAACCCTGGCCCACAGCAGGAGATGAGCAGCTGGTGAGAGAGTGAAGCTTCATCTGTATTTGCAGCTGCTCCCCAGCACTGGCATTACTGCCTTAGCTCCACCTCAGATCATCAGGCATTAGGAGCTCATAGGAGCGCAGGTCCCTGGTGCCAAGGTTGGGACTGCTGATCTACAACATCCCCATGTTTGTTCTGATGCAAAAGTCAGGATTTAGCCCCACATCCTATAGAAATGGAGTCTTCCTTTCCCTTCACAGAGCACCGGTGGTCATGGGACTTTCCTGAACAATTCAGACTAGGAAAAACAATTGATCTTTTGGGTTTATACATGCGATTCTTTTGCACTTTTTTCTGAATCAGACTTAGTTCTTCAAGTCATTCCCTAAGAACTACCATTGCCACTAGGCTAGTAGTTAACGTGGAAGACTCTGCCTGGATTTGAATACTGGTTCTGCTACTTACTCTCATCTTAGTCAAGTAAATGCCTCAATTTTACTATCTGTAATTTGTACCAATAAAAGTATATACCTTAAACAAAAAAGTCATGCTTGTCCCCATTTTCCAGTAAAATAGGTGCTACAGAGGATGCTCCAGATTTATTTCAGGTCTTTCTGCCTCAGAGGCAGGTCCTTGGGGCTACTCTTACCCAACCTTGAGAGGCAATGATTATAAAGAACTGGAACCCAGTGAAAGACTTTGAACTGGAAGGTGTCATGTGCCAATAGTGATTTCAAAAGACTTGTCTGGCAGGTTGTGAAGGATGAATTAGATGGAGGAAAGTTAAGTCTCGAAACTGAGTAACTATGGCATTAAGTAGAATAATAACTCACATTTATCAAGCATCCTCCATTTAGGCCGTGTGGTGTCTGATCTGTGCATTGCCTTCCCCACCCCAACATATTGCTCAGCACAAACACAGACCCCTATTTACCAGGACTGTACCTGGCAGTGCTGCAATCAAATCTGCCCCAGTCCTATCCCACCTGATGGTTCCCAACCTGCCTAGACCTGCCATAAGCCGCTGATTCTCAAGCGATGACAACATTCTTCCAGGCTCCATTATCTTAGAACTGTCTGGGAGATGCCTTTTCTAATTCCTCTTAGGCTTTTGATTTCTGGTTTGTAGCCTTTTTCCTGTTCAAGAATCCTTGATTCTTTTTGCTTGAGGGTAGAAGTGCCCTTCAAATGCTTGGACTCCCTCTGATCATCAAAGTTAAGGTGCACTGATGGCCCCCTCAGGAGGGAGACAAAGCAGTACTTTTTACAGTCCCTGGAATAATTTCCTCAGGAACATCCAATTTCTGATCATTGCTGATCATTGGGCCTGAAGAAGGCTACTAGTTAGATTGGGTTTGACTCTTGAGGTTTGAGCACAGATAACCCAGGAAATTTCATGTTTCTTATTAGTTTTAAAATAAGGTCAGTTCCTCAAAAAGTTAAACATAGAGTTACCATATGATTCAGCAGCTCCAGTTCTGGTGTATACCCAAAAGAATTGACAGTAAGTACTCAATTTGTACACTTGTGTTCATAACAGCATTATTCACAATAGCCAAAGGTGGAAACAACTTAAATGTCCATCAAGAGATGAATGCATAAATAAATTGTAGTATCTACATACAAGGTACTATTATTCAGCCTTAAAAAGGAATTAAACTCTGACACATGCTACAACATGGATGAACCTTGAAAACATTATGCTAAGTTAAAAAAGAAGACACGAAAGGACAAATATCATTCTACATTTCAAGTACCAAGAATAGGCCAATTTACTGAGTTAGAAATATAATAGAGGTTATCAGAGACTGGAGTTAATGGGTGTAGGATATCAGTTTGAGATAAAGGAAAAGTTCTGAAAATGAATCATAATTGGTTGCATGACATTGTGAATGTACTTAATGCTACTGAACTGTATATTAAAAATGGTTAAAATGGTAAATTTAATGTATATTTTACCATAACTTTACAAACACTTAAAAATCAGATTAGTTAAAATGTTTCTATCTCACAATTCAGATTTACATATTAATTCACTCCCACAGTGAGTCGTCATTGTACAATTCAGTTTATAATCCGAGTCAAGAATATGTTACCATACTTGGTTGCAATTTAATATGCAGAGAAAAAGCAACAACCTTACAATATTCACTTTAGTTTAAGTAAGATACTTAATTTGCTCTGCTTTTAATAGTCATGCTTGAGATTTGTCACAGTACAAGAAATGAATGGCCCTGGTGACAGAATATTCCAAAATTCTTTTGCAGCAATTGATTGGGCTATGAAACATGTATAAGTTTTAATGTTAATATTGTTTTTTAGATATACCTAATTATATTCATTTTTATAGGAAAATTTTCTTTATATATTTTTCTCCCCCTTTGCACCATGATCCTGGGTGAGAAAATATAATCCCATGAGAGCTCTCAGAGTTTATAGCTGATACAGAACTGCGAAGGACAGACCAACATCCAGATAATAGGTGAACACAGGAGATGGGCAGAGGATAAGCCGCAGTGCTGTTTTGGTGAAAGTAGACTATTATGTTAACTGACATATGGGAGATCCCTCAGTAATTTCTGTTTGCTTATTTTGGGGGTTAAGCATGCACATTGTGGTCATGCTTAGCCTGAGTGGGTGGCATTTCATATTGAGAAGGGGACAACAAAATAGGTCTTGATAGAAAATTTCGTTTGTTGTTAGCGCTTTTAGTGTACAAATGTAGCTGTGAATCACAGAAAGGTCATACATTCTAAAGCTGTTAAGATGCACATATAGGCATTTTAAACTTATTTGTGGAACAGGTAGCACGTCCTTAGCAAATCATATGTTTTCAACTCCTCTTTTCCTATAATTATCAATTCTCAGAATTAATATAATAATATGAATTATTATATTTTTGAGAGCAATTTCTCAAACGCTAATTTTGAAAATATTTTTAAGTTTAGATATTCCAGGGGAAATATATTTTTTCCAGCTTTCATGAACAGAAATATTTTAAAACAATATTCATTAATAAAGTTACACTAAAAGGTGTGATAGTTCTAAATTAGTTTTGGCATGTTTGTTTCCTTTTTTACAAACGTTTCTTTAAAATCGTCGCAGGACTTGGACCCAGAAGAGACTGCTGGAGTCTTTGTCTACATGCTCCCTTTTGCTCTAGCAAAGCCGTCACAATTTGTTTTGTCTTCTCCTAGAAGTTATTCGCACCAGCTAAAGGGCATAGATTCTTACCCAGTTAATTTCAATAAAAAGTACAATGAATGAATACAAGTACACACACACACACACACACACACACACACACACACACACACACACACCTTTGTCATTAATCATGGCTAGGACTTCTAGAGTAAATGTCAGGGAAAACAGGAGCAGGGAATGGGGAAGGGACACAGAACAGGTACTGTCCATGCGGAGGTGGCCTGAGGAGAAATACCACAGATGGGAGAACGGGGGATGGGACAGAGGGCAGTGAACACCACAGACACAGGCAAGGACAGAGATCTCTGAAGACTAGAAGGAAGAAGCTGGTGACTTGGGAATGCTCTTAGAAGCTGAGCCGGCATTCTGTCCTGGCTACTTGAACACCACTTTCTTTGTTTCCCTCTTTTTCACCTACACTTCATTCCCTTCCTTGCCAAACCCCTCTTCCTTCTTGCCTCTCTCCGCTGTCTGGTCTTAGTTAGGTCTATCAGTGGTCCTTAAGATTATGCTTAGCTAGGAGTTTGGCAGCCTTTCGAAAGGGAGGACAAGCTTCTGACCCCTACGCCTTCTTGGGGGCCCAGGTTAGGGGTAGAATGGGGGGAGCGGAGGCTGAGCAGCTGCTCAAGGATCAAGTCTGTGAGAAGCCATCAGCCACTAGCCTGGGACCAACTTTGCCCTATGTGCAAAAACTACGACCCCTTTTGTAGACTATACCTTCTTCATATTTAATTGCTGGTGGAGGAAATCTAGAAGTCTGGACTCAATCTAAAGTATTGTGTTCCAGTCCTCAATGCCATCAACTAGCTGAGCAACCACACAACTGCCTGACCCTCTGTGGACCTCAGTTTGCTCATTTGGAAAGCAAAGGATCTGGTCCATGCCAGAGCTGGCTCTATAATCACTACTTGTGAAGTCAAACATGTTTGGCACTTGGCAGCGGGCTCTGGTTTGCATAACCTGTTCTACCAACTAAAAATTGTCCTTCAAAAGAATCACTGTCCTTTAACAGAAGATATAATGCTTGTTTGAACATGTTCTCTCTATGCGGGAAGGCTGTGAAGGCTGCTGGAGCAGGCACTCTGAAAATTATCACCTCACCTCTTTAATGATGCCCCAAGGAGCCTCCATCAGTTCCCTAGCTAATTATTTAATCATCATTCACAGCAAATTCTTCCTTCCATGTAACCTCTTCTCCTGGCTTCAACGGGAAATAGGTTACTGTCTCCTCCAACATTTCAGAGACCATAAAATAAAACGTCATGCCTGCAGTGCCCATCAGAGGTTCTTCTTGGGTTCAACTCAACACTCAGACTCAGAAGCCTTCCAGAGGCCACACTTGCTTCATCAACTCAGAGAAGATGGAGAGAGGGTGGCTCCATAGTGTAGAGGTTAACACATCTGCTTTTCATGCAGAAGCTCCTGGACGGACTATACCCCGGGTGCACCAGGCCCCGGGTGCATGCCACGAGTGTGTGGGAGACGCCCCCTTCACAGATCCAGTTCTTAAGGGGAAACTGGAAGATCCATAGGTCAGGGGTGGAAGTGGGGGGTGGGGCAGATTAAAAAGGAGCAAAAAAAAAAAAAAACTTGGAGAGAGGAGCCATAGCTGGGCAGCATGTCAGCATTAAGAGTTCCCCTTACGGGAGCTCTGGTCAGTCTAGCATTGCATTCAGCTCAGGTGCAAAGAGATAAGATCCATGTTGCTCATGTGCTATAAGAAAGTCCTTGGCTTGGAAACCATTATATTTTGTTATAATTCCATGGGCATACTTTCCAATTTCTTCACAAAAGACAAGTTAATAAAGTTCAAAAAGTCACCATACCCAGAGAGGCCCAACAGATGGAACTCAGCCAGGTATCTATAGTTCACCCAAATCAATGCTGTAAAAATACCTTATTCTCCTCATTTGGACACCAGGGCTCAGAGAAGAGATTAGTGATATAGCCAAGATCTCTGACTTCAAGGTCCACTATTCTTTCTTTATACCATACTGCCTCATTTTGAATGGAACTTCTGATCTTCACTGACTGTGACATAGTCTTAACATAATTTGAGTATATTTAAAAGAAATATAATAGCTTAATATTTTCTAAAGGACAATACCTAATAGTTGGTATTATTTGTGTTTATTTCAGAAAATATTTATAAACGTTTAAATTAGCAAATATATCTGACAATACCTGGTACATAGTAGGCATTCAATCAATATTAATTGAATCTGTCTTGTACATCCTAAATTGGGAGGTGGACCCAAATGATTATTTAGGGCAAAAAAAAAAAATCAGTTTTGACCCACTTGTCTCCTAAGTCATATTACACAGGTGGCCCTCCCAGGGTCACAGCAAGCATTTTGTTACATGAAGCTCCATGCTTTCATTGCCTTTACAGCATTTGTCCCCAAACCACAATTAAGTCTTCATTGACAGCAAACACAGATCCTTCCACCCTCAGATCAATAGGCTAATATGTAGTTAGCTGTGGGGCTTTGTGGCTCCAAGACTAGCCCACCAAGGTCACTGTTTTCCAAGTGCAGTTAAAGGACAGAGCCAAGCCAGACCCAGGGCAGGATGATTCTCACAAGCCGTAAGCCAGCTGGAATCCCTCCTTCCAAAGGGACCTCAGAGGGCATTGCAGGGCATTAATCTACATCAGAAGATAGAACTTGAGTAAATGTCTTACTAATCATAGTGCTTCAGCCTCCTCTTCAGAAAAAGCAGGCCATACACATATTTGGAATAATTGAAAGATCGACAGACCAGGAATCAGCTGAATATGCAACACACAAGGCCCTTCATACCCCAGCCCGGACCCACCATTTCAGCCTGGCCCCTACTCCCACCCTCATGAGCACATTGTCACCTTTGCACATCATGTTCTTCACCAAAGAAGGCCCTATCGCTAATTTTTTTTCTGACTAATACACTTTGATTCATCTTTCAATACTCAGCTCAAGCTCGAACTGATATTCATAGCATGTCTCCCTCCATATTCTCGAAGTGCTTGGTCCTTGCTCCATTAAAAGAGTTGAAGTCTCTTGGTTAAGGTGTGACTCAATTCTCAACTCCCCGAAAGTGGGCACTTAGAAAGTATTCGTGGAATGACTCATTTATTCAACAAATATTTATTGAGTGTATCCATATGTAGTATACTTGTGCCAGATACTGTTCTGGTTAGGGATAGAACAGTGATATTTACGCTGAATATTAAAGAATGAGAAAATGTTGCAAAGTGAAGGGAGGGAGAGAAACAAAGACTAAACAGTTGTTCACAAAACACCCATTTCCTTATCTTCCTGGACATGTAGCTCTGCTAAGTTTCTCTGTCTCCCTTCCTGTGTCGGGTTTGGTTACGTGACTGTGTTCTAAGTCAGTATAATGTAAGGAGAAATGAAGTGTGTTAACACCAGACTGGACCCATAAAATCTCTCTCGCATGATTCTCCACATTGTTTTGCTTTCTGCTAGACTGATGGCAGATGAGTGCAGTGTGACCTTGAAAGCCACGTTTAATAACAGAGAGGAGCCTCCACTTAGAGGAGAGTAGGGGGCTCTTTAGGAACACTGAGGGGCAAGAACAGACATGTCCGGACTGTAACACTCAGGTGGCCTGTTGATCCATTGTCCAAATATCTATTTGTATTGAAAGACACACTTTGAGGTGTCTTTCTTTTTAAACTTGAGACTTAGAATAATAATAAAAAATTTAAAAATTAGTTTAAAATGACAGATGCTATATTATAGAATTAAGAAAATGGTAAAGACCTTTAGTCAGGGCTGGCTGAGAGATGCCTTCTGTTATGGCCTATCTGAACTTCTGCTGTCATTTCACCCTAACTCTATTGATTTGCTCCCATATTCTAGGATATTCTTTTCTCTGGGATGTTACTTCATTGAAATAGGACCTTCATTCTTTCATTCAATAAATTTTGCTGAGGACCTTCTACACTCCAGAGAAATAAGACAGAGGGTTTTTCTCCGGAAGCTCAGGTGCTGAGAAGGGGCTGGCTGGGAGAGGTGGTACAAGGGCAGGAGCTTATCGTTTCCACCAAAAGGAAAGAAGCTTCAAAGATTCCTCCAGTATCCCTCAGGGCAAGACACCAAAGCTGGTCAGAGACTGGAGGGCCTTCACATTATCCAGAGAGAAGCTGGAGGGCCCCCCAGACAAAGATAGAAGGCATACCTAAGGTAATAAGTAATAAGCAGCAGGCATTTGGCAGATGGTTTTAGATAAATTACTTTAATGGAGAGAATACTTTCTAAAATTTGAGCAATTGTATAATTGCATAAATTTAGACATTTTTCATTTTTGGTAATAAAGGCCTTATTAACCTATAAGCTCCAGGAAGCTCTATTTGTATGTGGCACCAAGCCTAGTAAATATAGGAAACTCTGTTTCAAATATATGTCTCATTGTCCCTACTGATTATTGAAATATCTTACATATGTTAATATTTTGGCATTAAATGACAGAGGTAGGATCTAAAGTTGGACTGCCTGGGTTCAAACCCTGGCTATGCTATTCAGTACCTATGTGACTTTAGGCAACTTTCTTGCCTCTATTTCTCCAACTATTGAACAGGAATAGTAACAGTACCTACTTCATAATTAGGAGAATTAAAGGAGTTAATATATGCAAAGCACTAAGAATTGTGCCTGGCATATATTAAGTATTCCATAATATATTAACTATTATTCTTATTGTATTTCAAAATGCCGCTCTCATCTGGAAGCAGAAGAGAATTCCTTTATTGACCACATGTCACGGCTGTGGGCTCAGAAAGATGTTACTGGGCCTGTAGGAATTATGAAGCCTTTGATCGTGTGCCCCAAACTTCTGTCTTTGAATTTAAAAACCTGCATTTCACAGCCTGGAAGTTGAGGAGAAGACCCCTCATACTGTGTGCAAGGCTCTCCCAACCTCATTCTATAAAACCCCAGCCAAATCTTGCTCATCTTTTAAAAACTAATGAAATCCAGAAAACTCCCAGCAGTAGCATTTTTGTTTTTATCCTAACTGAAATTTTTTCAGTGAAAGTGGGTTTATCTTCTTTTTTATTTTGGGAAATCACCCTTAAGTAAAACGTTGATTATCTAAACAATTGTACCAAATTTATGCACCATTAATATGACAGTAACACTACTTCAATACTACTTAAAGTATTATAGGACCAATAAAAAAATCAATGTGTGATCTGTAATGATCCAGTAAAAATAATGCAAATATTCTAGCAAGAGTGAGCTGAATAACGTTCACGTTTCCCTGGCACAATAGTGAGGAATAAAAAGACAAAGAAAAAGTCAAGGAGAAATTTTTTTGAATTGGTGCATTAAAAGTCAACGATTTCAAACAAGCCCTTTAAAAGAGCTGCCCCGGGCGAAGTTGAATTTTCTGCGCGCCATAGGAGACAGCGCCACCTACTGGCCACAGAACTTGCCCAGAGGGTAGGAAGGAGCAAGAGAGGCGGTAAGTAGTTCAGGGGCAAAACTGCCCAAAGGATTTGTCCCAAACTGTTTCGGTGTTGATGCCACCCAGACGCCTGACTTCATTCACCACAAGGATGCTCAGGGCCCTTTGAGGTTTCCTGCATAATGGACTTCTGGTTTCGAGACTCTTGAAGGAAGGAATAGGAAATGTGATTTTCGCCTTGGCGGGGAGGAGCTAAGCCACTGATCTAAAGCAGTGGTTCTCAAACTACGCTGCACATTCGGGTCACTTGGGGAACTTAAAAACCCCCATGGTCAGGCCCTACACCAATGAAACGCTCTGAGATGGGGCCCAGACATCACTAATTTTTAAATCTACTCATGTGATTCCAATGTGTAGCTAAGACCTGCAGCTGTCAGGGCAGTGGCCCACCCCAGCGGATTTCACCCCATGCTGACCTCAAAGAACCTTCAGTCTCATACAAAGATCAGCAGAATGGCGCGTATCTTTTCCGGTCCTGTGTTAGGTCTATGATCTGAGGATGCTTTCCTCAAGGTAAGAGAAGCCCATGTATGAAAATCCATCCCCTCACTTAAACAGAGCTTTATTGAGTAACCTAGCTTCTGGACCCAATTCTACCATGGCAGGGTATCTGTAACACACATAATTCTCTGACACTAGAAGGGTGTGCAAGAATTCAACTCAATTCTGATACTATCTACCCAGAGATAGTATCAGATTCTATAGGCTAAGGGCTCAGTCCTACAAAACTGCCAGACACACAGACAGATACACACTCTTTACATGCGAGAGACTGCAGGTTCCAACAACCTGGTCCAACTCATAATACCAATCGCAAGTCTAGGTTGTTGTCCATACTTCTGACTGGCTATAAATTAGAGGTTCCCATGACCCCTTCCTTGGGTTCAATTAATTTGCTAGAACAGCTCACAGAACTCAGAGAAACATGTTACTTAGCAGATCACTGGTATTGTAAAAGGGTATAATTCAGGAATAGCCAGATGGAAGAAATGCATAAGGCAAGGAGTGCGGGAAGGGGCAGAAGCTTCCATGCCCTCTCCAGGCGTGCCACTCTCCCTGAATCTCCCTCCACATGCTCACCAACCCAGAAACTCTCCAAACCCTACCTTCTTGGATTTCTATGGAGGCTCCAGTACCTAGTCATGATTGATTAAGTCATTGCCCATTGGCGGTTGATTCAACCTCTCCCCATCCTTAAGGCTGGGAGTGGGAGTACAAGTTCCAAACCTCCAATCATATGGTTAGTTCCACTGGCAACCAGCCCCATCCTTAGATGCTTTCCAAAAGTCATCTCATTAACATAAAAAAGACACTTTTTTGTACTCTCTACACTTAGGACATTCGAGCTGCGAGCTGTGAGCCAGGAATTGTGGACAAGACCAAATATATATGTGAATATATCTGGTCATCTTATAAATCATAATATCCCATTGAGGTATTATTGACATACAGTAAACTGTATACATATAAAGTGTACAATTTGACAAGTTTTGATATATCTGTTAAACTATTGACAGGATAGGTAGATAGGTAGAGATGAGCCAGAGGGAGAGTGATAATGAAGGGTTAACAAGGCCCCCCAGACCAGTTCAGCAGAAAAAATATACAACAGAGGGTCTAGCAGGCTTGGGGAGCCTTCTTCATTTCCCCAAGGTCAGAAGTCAGATAGACAGACCAAAAAGCCTAGTAGTGCCTGGCATCTCCCACCCCACCCAGATTGCCTCTACTGGTATGGGCAAAATTATTTAACTGGTTCTGTGCCTACCCTCAAAATCCCCACAGCACAGATGTATGACCTCCCATCTACAGGCACATACTGTGTAGGCCCCAGCTTGGAGTAGGAGGACCTTAGGGAGGAGCAGAAAATTTGCTTCATTTGAGGGAGGAGGGACAGAGAAATAAAGAAACCGTGGCCCCATAAAAATTCAGAACCCCAATTTCTCAGGGCATTCTATTTTTATCAAGCTACTCACTTGGACTTTCTTCCAAGTATACTTTACTTAATAAAATCACTTCTGCTTGCTACTTTTTGTCTGCTCTTTCTTTTCTGAGTGTCAGGCCTCCACATAAATCTTTCCTGGGGCCTCCAAGGACTGAGCCCTGACTCACAGAACACAGACACCTAATTGCCAGTAACACTATCATCACAATCAAGATAAGGAAAATACTCTTCAAGATCGAATTGGAAGGGTCTCGTTTCATACTCTCATTTCACAATAATTTCATACTCATTCTATGCCAGGCTTTGTGCTGGGTGAAAAGGAAACACATACCGTGCACAACCTCTCCCTCAGGAGAACTGGTGACAGGACCCGGCTGGGACATGAAGGAGGCCATACTTCTGCTTGAGAGTGCTGTGGGGAGAAGGAAGGAGTAGGGAAGGCTGATCAGAGGAGATGATGGTTTAGCTGGTGTTTATTGGGCAGTGGAAAGAAAGGCATATTACAAGTGTAGGGACCAGTATGAGCAAAGACTGGCGGTATGAAGAGCTGGTCTATTTAGGGAGCAGCAGAAGGTATGGCCAGTGTTAGTGCATTTGGGGGGGCGTTATATGAAGCAAAGTGGGAGCAGTCGGTGGTGACACCCAAATGATGTGAAGTGATGAGCCACCAGGAATTTGGCTTGATCGCATGAGCTTTATTTCCTCCGTCGAGAACCCCTGAAGGCCTTAAGCAGGGCAGTGTCATGATCAGATTTGCATCTTAGAAAATTTATTCTGAAAATTTATTTAGCCCTTCAAAGTTGCAGGCCGATCAATTAGAAAACCTTTGCAAAAGTCCCAATGAGCAGAACTGTGAATTACATAGGCCATATTATATAAGAATCAAAAGCAACTTTGAATGCAAAAGCCATTTTCATATACATATGTACATAGTTAGAGCATGATTTTAACAACGGCAATGAAAGTCTCTGAAGAATGGATGGTACTCTGGTCTGAGAAGCCCAGAGTTTGCATAGCCCGAGACCTTGGAGAAGCTGTGGAAGCTGGCATGCTCTCATCCAGAGGGCCACCAGGGAGGTGGGATCTTTAGAAAAGAGGGGAAAATAGCCTACTTCTGGTGCTGGATCCAGAACTATCTTCAAATGCATAAGAAGAAACATGCAGGTCAGAAATAGTCTGTGATGACGAGTTAAAGTTTAAACGATATTAAGTTATGTCTGCATTAATTCTGCTGCTGTTAACCAATTGGTTGGTGGCTAATGAATTCACCGGGGGCCTTAATAGCTCATAAGAGTGTTTCTTTTATTCCTTTCACCACCTGGCCTTGAGAATGCATGAGGAAACACAAGTGGTATCAGTGAAGATGCTTTCCGCTGCAAAAGCAGAAACGACTACAGGCTTACCTCGTTTTATTGTCCTCTGCTTTGTTGTACTTCACAGGGGTTGTGTTTTTTACAAGTTGAAGGCAAGATCCTCCACCAGCAAAACACTTACACCTTGCTTTATTGCAGTGGTTGTACAGGCACTATCTCCGAGGTATGCCTGTACTCAAGCAGGCCTACCAGTAAAATCCAGAGGCTTCAGGGATGGTCTGAGCATGTGCTCCAGCTCCATTTTCTGATTCTCTGATTCTCTCAGCTCTAACCTCCTCTACATGTCGGCTCAGCAAAACTGAAGCAGTTTGAGGCTTCACATTTTTAAGCCCACTCTCCAGGAGAAGAAGTTTCTCTTCCTCCAAGCTGCTTTCCAGAGTTTGGGCTTCCTCTGAATTACACCCACTTACGCCATGTATTCACTCTTACATCAGTAGTCACTGTGGCAATTGGGATGGGATCCCATCAATTGGCTTGGCCCAACCAAGGCCACCCCTGGGAGCTGGGGATAGAATCTGTCCCACCCAAAAGGCTTAGTTAGCTACTTCATAATGGGAGGAAAGTAGGATGTGAACTGGGAAACAGCCGAAAATATCTACTACCTGTTAAAATATTCCTTGGATCATCCAGCAGCCCCTAAGGAGGACAGCAGATGCCCATCAGTCCAGTTTACCGTGTGTCATGGTTGCTATGGAAAATGAACCTTACTGCTTTGTGCTTCACCAAAAGCCCTGAATGCAAGGAAGGACACATCTACCAAAGATACTTTATTTGTTACCTTTCATAGTTAACAGTCAAGAACAAATAATAACAACAAATAAAAATAATTTGCAAGGGCACCAGACATTAGATATAAACAAGGACACTATTAACATTACAGAAAGCCTGTGTTAAATGTGGCTGCCCCCGTTCCTGGGTGTGTACATGTTGGTGGCCACTGCTAAGCCTCTGTCACAGGGGAAGGCTGAGGCCTCAGTGAAGTACCTCTGGAATCTGTATCACAAGGCTGGACATCCAGACCCAAAGCACAAGCCCCTCTCTCCTCTCAGCCAAACAGAATGTCCGCAATTTCAAAGTGGCCTTGAGCTCTTGCTCCTGGGGTTTTTGCCTTCATACCTCTTCTAGGCTCTGTGTCTTAGGCAGGGCGTGAATTGGAGCGAGTGGCCATTTTCTCAGTGAGGAGGGGTGTCCGTGTACCATCTCCCTTACTCATCCTCCCAGCCCAGCTTTCTTCTGCCTCCCTTCTTCCTGCTGCTCCTCACGCCTCTCCCACCTACTGTCATTTCAAAAACTCTAGAATGCACCCCAAGATGGACATTTCTAGTCCACGCATTCTAATTAACATCAAAAAGGTCCTGTATTCTCAGTCACCCCTCTTGAAAAAGCCTTTTTTTCTGTCTTCTTGGTGTAAGGCCTGCTCACAAACTCTAGGCAGTTTGAGGGCATTGAAATCCAAAGAATTGAGGGACAGAAGGAGAACTTTAAAAGATGGTATCCCTTCCCATCCCCAGGGACTTTCACGGCCGATGCGTAAGAGTCTTCCAGAATTAGGTTACTTATCTGTATTCTATCAACTCAAGAACGACATTCTCCTGGGAGTAAACAATCTTGGAGAGTTTTCCTCTAGACTGGAAGTGGTCATTGTTGCCTACCAGAAAAAACAAAAACAAAAACAAAAACCCTGACCATTGTACTGATTGGAGAAAATCAACTGTCTTACAACTGCTAATAGCATCTAAGTGCATTTAATTTCATAGATATTTAGTTAGCGAACAAGTTGTACTCATTGCAAACATTACAAATTCCATTCAGAGAGGCTAGAAACCAGATGGAAGAAAAATGCCAAAGGCCAGATCTTCATTGGGACTCACTTCTCCATCAGTCTCTTAAACATGTAAAATAAAAGCTCATACATTGAGTTGAGGGCCATGGACAGTTCCAAATTTTTGCCATTCTAGACAAAAAGAGAGAGAGGGGGATGATTCTTATAAAAGAAGTATTCCAACAGAAACATATGAGAAAATTAAGATTCATAAATTATTAACATTATTTCAATTAACAGTATTTGAATACTATTATTTAAATTAGAACCAGTTATTGTGCTAGATGCTTTATATATATATATATATTAGTTTGATCTTATCCTATGAGGTAGGATGCATTTTGTCCAATTCACAGATGAAAAGAAACCCAGAGAAGCCAAATAATTTATTCGAGACCACATAGCTAGCAACAGGAAGGGCAAGGCTTTAAACCCAGGTCTGTCTAACTCTAAATCCCACACTTATTCGACCACTAAAGGGCTCTCTTTAGAGGTTATACTTGAAGTAAGGGCTCTACTGATAAGGAGGAAAGAAGATTTTTAATGAATTTCCTGAGGTTGACAGGCGTCCCCACAGGACGTCCGTTCTTGGCTATTTCTGGCTAGACTGTGTCTGACTCGACATAGTACAAATTGTGCAAGTCATCCCTTTGTACATACATCAAACTTTAGAACTGTCACGTGCAAAATAAACCATGGGATTTCAAAATAAAAATAATCCAGGTTTTCCCAGAATGTTCACAGTGCATTAATATTCTTAAAGGGCAGTGTGCTTACCTGGACAGCCTGCAGGGGTGAAACGGGCTCACGGAGTGTGTGCCTGCCCGTCTCAGCCACCTCTGCCACCATCCCTTGTCCACCTCCTCCTTTGTCCTCTTTATTTTTCTACTCCTGTTGGGTACGCCTCACCCCAGCCCCTCCTCCTTTCCCCTTTCCCCCTTCTTCTTTCCTTTTTATTTATTTGCAAAAAAGTCATTTCTCTCCTTGTCTTCTTTCCCTCAGCCCGTCTGTCCATCCTCCACCATCTCTCTTTCCATCCATCTCAATCCCCTTGTCACTCTTCCTGAGCATTGCTTTTTGCAGGCTTTCTCCTTTCAGCATTTCCTTTGGATCACACTGAGCAATGCCAGCTATGATTATTCAGTTAAAATCTAATGAGTGTAAGCTTAGTCTCCTTGACAGTCCTTCCATGGGAAATAAACCTCCATCATCCTGACTTGTCTTATGGCTTTAGAAATCCATCCAGTTGCTTCAAAGTCTGGGGTGGAAAGGAGAGATTTGCCTTTCCACGGGCTGCCTGGAAAGGGTCCACAAAACCACATTTACATCCAACAGTGCCCTTCTCCCCAGGCCTGACCTAGGTCCTTAAACAGCCTAGGAATTGTAACTCAACCCCAGGCAACCACTGGAGTCATACCCATAGAAGTTTGTATTTTCAAGGAACCTTAGGAGAACTAATTTAAGTTGTTTGTTTGTTTGTTTGTTTGTTTATAGCTGAAGGAATAGGTGGCCAAGGAATTAAGTGATGTGGCTAAAATCACTTAGATGGTCAATATTAGGGACCAAGTGGTATCTATTTACTATAGCATTTTGCTTCCTCTGATCTTTCTGTTTTGGTCAAAAAAGAAAAAGCCTGCCAGATATACCTAGCCTGGTCCCTTCTCTGCCCTGGGGCCTTTCACTCAGAAAAGATAAAAAGAGCGCATTGACTTACCTAGTAGTCAGGGCGGGGTATGCCTCTCTGGTTTACATAGGGATTCTGCAACTGATTCTCTCTAGAGTAGTTTGTCCTGATTTTAGGGAAGATGCTCCCGTCTGCTCCCAGATTGCTGAAGCCTGGCGTTTCCTGCAGTCTCAGGTTTTGAAAGTCATTCTTAATCAAGTTCTCTTCTTCAACATTATTCTTTTTTTTATTTGATCTGCAATTAGTAACAGGAGTTGGGATCTGACATGGCAGATCTGATTGTGACCTTCCTTCTGTCTCACAGGCCATGGACCTGCCCCTGTAGTGCTCTAGACTGTGGGAGTGGGACTGGCTTCCTCCATAATGCCCACAGGGCACTCACAGGATGACAGTCATCTTGCCTCAAAAACACTGGGAATGTTGTAATGTTGTAAGGGAATACCCTCTTACCCTGTGACCCTGATGGCCAGCCCCGCCCGCAACAGTTTCTGCCCTTTGACAACATTCCTGTCTAAGGTGACTGAGGAGAGGCTTTCTTCCCTTTGAAATGGGCAAGAAATAATTCTTGGGGTAGTCCCAAGAACGATGAATCTGAGGCTGAGGTCAGAGCAAACATAGGCAGGAGGAGCTGAGAGACATGGCTGTCGCTGGCGGCACAAGGTTCTACAGCAGCCCCCAAGGATGCTGGAGAGTCAGGACACTGGAAAAGGGAGAGACACCTTCAACTGTGTCTGGAGAAGAATTAATATCAAAATGGAATTTTTTTAAAAAAGAAGAAACAAAATATTTCAGGAACCTGAAATCTATTTATCCTCATGTTATAGTGCAAAAAAAACCTATTTTGCCAAACTACATAAGCTAAATGTTATTTTAAGAACAGCTGGTTTTTATCAAAGTGGATCCCCACTTGGCACATTTAGAAGGGGATAGATAATAGCTTTTGCCTTCCCTGTTAATGGAGGGAAATTTAGCATATTTAAGTGTCTGCAAATAAATGAATGGACCCGACTAAGTTCTTAAGAAGAGCACTAGGGCCTCCATAGTGGAGAAATGGCCATGCAAAGATGGTTCTACCGAAAACCCAGGGGGTGCCAGCTGAGGCTGATTTTCTCCCATTTGCAGCAAGGTCCTGGGGCAGGGGCCTGACTTCATGAAAATGATATTTGACAACATCAATGGAGTTAAATACTGTTGACAGAGAAATTTTTGTGACATAAGAAAATGGTTGCTATGTCACATTATAGTGTTAAGTGAAAAATAAACTTCAATATATATTTTTTAAACACAAAGGATAAAAACTACGTATGTAAGAATATTTACCAAGAGAGGAAAAACTTGGAAGGATATATGCCAAAATGTTAGTTGCCTTAGGATGGTGGATTTTGTGGATGGTGTTTTTTATTCTGCTCCTTTACACATTTCTCTGTTTTCCAGAGTTTCTTCAATGATCATGTATTGCTTATATAACCAGAAGAAAATTAAGGTAAGGAAAAAATGTGGTTTTAGAGAGGCCTTGCCTTACTTCCTTTCTCTTGCCAGGGAAAGGCTGTGTGTGCGTGTCCAGAAACCAGAGTGTGATGCTGGTGGTGCTGTGCCCTGGGACAAGGACACTGTCATTCCATACCTCACTAAGATCAAGGCAATCACCATGCCAAGTATGAGGACGCCAGCCACGATGCCCACGATAATGAGGATCAGCTGAAAATCTGAAAGGGAAAAAAAAGGAGTAGGGACAGCCTCCCACAAGTGACCCCCCTCCCACAGGTATGTCTGTCCCCAGGAGCTCTGGGCTGTGAGGACGATCAAGCTGTCACCTCTGACCCCTCCAGGGCCAGGTTGGGTGGGTGGCTCACCTCCTTCAACCCTCTCCAAACCTCAACTGTGCCTTTGGGACTCAACCAGAAGAGGCGGCCTTGCCAGATAAAAGAAGAGTGTAAACCCAAAGGGGACCATGGCGGCAGGGCCTTCCTGGGCTTTGCGTGGGATGAGAGCGCAGCAGAATTTCACGGCACCTCCTGACCTTTGCCGCCTTTGCCTGCCCACCACACCTGGCCTTGATGATAAGCCAGGGGAAACTAGGTAGAGTTAAAATGTCACTAATAGAAGAGACAGGTGATGGCTTGAGAGACCTGGTGAGGGAAGAGTCTGCAGGTTCATTACCACCGTTCCCCTCCTCTAGATCTGCTCTATCTGGCGCTATTGAGCACTAGAAATGTGGCCATGATGACCTGTAAGTGTAACATACACAGGGAATTTCACACATTTGAAAAAAAAAAATAAGTAAACTATCTCATTAATAATTCTTATATGGATCACATATTGAAATGATAGCATTTTTGAAATACTGAGGGAAAGGTAATGTCGTTCCAAACAATTTCATCTAGTTTTCTTTACTTTAAAAAATTTTACTTAGAATTTTTAAGTTTTAAATTAAATAAAAGCTCACATTATATTTCTATTAGATAGTGCTGCTCCGAACCCTTTCTCCTCTTGAGACATGACTGCCAATATAAGCAACCTCCAGCTTGGATTTATAAGCATTAAGTCTGGAAAAGACCACAAAGGTCATCGGGCCCAAATCTCTTATTTTATAGGAATGGACACTGAAAGCCTAGAAGGAAGAGATGATTTAGCAAATCCAGCCCCAAGGCGGAGTAGAAGTTGAGAGCATTTCTCATTACTATCCTTGGGGCTGGCTGGGAGGCTGACAGTAATATTGCCTTCATCTCGGATCATTGATCATGAGTTCATTATGTAAATTTTAAAATATAAAATAATTTTAAATATAAAGTTAGTATTGTCTTAAACTTGTGGGACATGGGAGGAAGTGAAGCAATTGAGTTTGCAATGGCACATCTCAAACTACTAAATAACTCTGAAACAAAAAGATTTGAGTATTTAAATATCTGATTTCTACAACCACAAACATTTTTCTACAAACACTTTTGGAATATACTAGTCTTTTATCCTTTCTAGTAGTAGAAAATGCAGATGTAAGCTAATGTAAGAAATGAATAAGATGTTAAGATGCCCTTGGCTGACTGGGGACATGGCCAGAGGGGCCAGCCCGCTTCTTTGGCTGAGTTCTGTGATTCCCATGGCAAAGGTACTGCTGCCTGTGACCTAAGGGTGGGCGTGGGATGGCATGACCCAGAAGACAAACTGCAAGCATTTTTCCCCCTCTTTATGAAGATAGCCAGAGACTTTGGGCAACTGGATAGAATTTTGAATGTGATTAAAATCTGTTTCTCAAGTGCTTCACAGCAAAGCAGGACTTTCATACTCACAGTCTTCACAGTTGACTCCTCCGTAGCCAAACTCACACCTAAAACACAACACATAAAAGGAAGCCACAGTAGAGCCTCTGTGGAAGCGTGTCTGCGTTCCCACCCAACCTCCACATCTTCTTTTCCATCTTTCTCTCATTCTCTAGTCCCTTGTTCTTTCTCTTCCCCATCTCCCCCACCTTATACTCCCGAGGAGCTCTGAAAGTTTGAGGGGGACACAATTCCATGTAGTCTCATTTGCTACTGACTGAATATTGCATCCTCTGAGCACTGGAAATATTCAGCAATTCAGGCAAAGCTGAACCCCAGAAGCATGGAATGGGTGGGATCCCCTGGGCTACCAGGCCACCTGGCTCTGTCACTCATCTGCTGCCATGCAAACGGGGGCAAATTTTATTCTCTGAGCTTCAGTTTCCTCCCTGAAAATGGTGAGCTAATCCACTCCTGACAGTGTTATTGTGAGAAGTGTTACCTAGTGAGGTTCCTAGCACATAAAGAACGTTCGAAAATGAATGATGATGATGATGATGATGGTGATGATGATGCTGTATACCTACCGACTTATGCCAAGCGTACCAACTTCCTGACCTATGTTGCAAGCGCTATCCTTTTTATCCTTTATCCCATACACAAGCTATAGCTATGACAAGGTAAAGAGGAACGGTATCTCTTACGCTTGACAGATCCCACCGTCCTTTTGCTTGTAGCCCGGCAGGCACAGGCATTCAGGGATCTTGCCGTTCTTCATTAAGCATTGCTTATGGTGTTCTGCATTGCAGTTGTCAGGACAACTTGTTGCTTCAGTGATTCCTGGGTAATTTTCAGAAACAACCTCTTCAACTCCAAAGTGATATGTCACGGGATACAATTTTTTTACATTTCTTTTTCTAGGTAAAGTGAGATGCTCATTGGCTGTACACATGACATGCCCCACTGTGAAGCTGCACATGGCTGCCTCACCAGCTCACAGCCAAGGCCACACTTCATGTCTGTCTGTCTAAAGCCAAAATTCGCATCCCTCAGACTCTGAAATGCACAGGGAGACTTGAGCAGACTTGAGCAGTAAAGTTTGTATTTTGCACATGTGAAAGGAGAGAGGGTAGGAGTTGTGAGGAATAGTTAGAAGAGGTGGAAGACTTACCAACACATAAAGCGATCTGCGGGTTAGGTCTTTCCGACCCCTCCTTGCATTTACAGAGCAAACCATCGCTACAGTCGTCATCCGCATTTGTCTTTACACAACCATAAAAGTCACATAGATCTTCCGCTGTGAGGCACAAATAATTCAGAAGAATATTCAGCAAGAAATATAGATAAAGCATCTCATGAAAGTACCCACTCCACAGTTGTTATAATGGCCTTTTAATAAGTTTTATGATTGAATAAGTGAAAATCTGGAGTTCTGAAATCCAACTCCCCAACTTTCGTCCATAACAATTTCCTTATATTATTCAATTCAAATGATCTAATCCAATGCAGTGCAATTATGTTCAAGCACAAATCTCGTTTGTGCCTAGCTCTGTGCTGGGTTCTACAAGGGACACAGTAGCTATATAACTTTTGGGTTCCATCTTTGTAGAGTTACATGTTTGGATCCATAGAGGGTTGCTTCAAGCAGCTCATGATCCAGAGTTTAAGTACAATGGGAATTCAGGGGCTCAAGGAACTTAAGATAACATCATGGAGAGATGGGAATTGGGCTGTTTTGAAAGACAGGGAAGGTGAGAACAGTCAAAGAAGAGGCAAAGTCTTTCTAAATGGAGTAAACAACACGTGAAAAGAAAAGAATTCTAGTCAGGGAGTAGTGGAGTTATATTTGGGTGGGGGAAGGCAGTATGGTGAAGTGGAAGAAAACAGAAAATTCTTGAATCTGCTATTTGTTGGTTATGGGCTTTCTTTGTTCAAGCATTTGATTTTTGGTGGGCCCAAGTTCCCTCCATCTATGAAATGGGGCTAATAATTCTTGTTTCACATGATTATTGTAAGAATTGAAGGAGCTAAGGGAAATGCAAGTACCCACTACAGGAGACCCAACAAATAATCATTCTTTTGTTCATTCATAGGTATAGCAGGGTTAAATGCCAGGCTAAGGACATTGACTTTTATCCTATAAGCCTGAGAACCCACTGGTAGATTTGAGCAGAAGCATGGCATGATAAAGCAGTTTTTTAAGAATGTTAGTCTGGAATGGATGAAGAAGATGTGGTACATATATATAATGGAATATTACTCAGCCATAAAAAGAATGAAATCTTGCCATTCATGACAACATGGATAAAACTAGAGGGTATTATGCTAAGTGAAATAAATCAGAGAAAGACAAATACTATATAATTTCACATATATGAGGAATCTTAAAAAAATAAATGAAAAAACAAAGAAGAAACAAACTCATAAATACAGAGAACAAATTGACAGCTGCCAGTGTTGGGGGGGGGGCGTGTTAGGGGAATGGATGAAAAAGATGAAAGAGACTAAGAAGTACGAATTGCCAATTATAAAAGCAGTCACAAGAATGTGAAGTACAGCATAGGGAATATAGTCAATAATATTGTAATAACTTTGTATGGTGCCAGGTGGGTGCTAGACTTATTGGGGTGATCACTTTGTAAGCTGTATAAATGTGCTGTACTCCTGAAACTAATATAATATCATATGCCAACTGTAATTTAAAAATAAATTTAAAAAGAATGTTAGTCTAGGAGCACATTGGAAGACATTAGGAATAAAAAGATGAATCTGAGAACAGATTAGGGGGAGAGAACAGGAGAAGGTAGAACAGTTGTGTGCTTACTCTCCTAACATTCTGGACCTGTAACAAACCTTCCTTCATCACCTGCCATTTAAAAATAACTCCAACTAAAAGTCTAGAGAAAGAGATTTTACAGCTTTTGACACAGAACGGAGAATCTGTCTTTGCAGTAAAAGCAGGAGAGCAGGAAAAGGTATATTCCTCTAGAAGTTCTGAGTCTCTCACTTTCATTTCCTGGGCAGTTTAGGCTCTTATGGCCACCGCTAGCTGGCACCATTTGGTAATGTGCACCATTTGGTATCAAGAGCACATTCCTGGTCTCAGAGTGGAGAGCAATTCTCAGCTCTGAGGCCAAATGGTTGCAGTATGCCGTGGCTTAAAGCCAAAATGAGAGAACTGTACAGGGGCCCCCAACTTTATTGATTATTTTCAGCTGGCAATCGCTCTGAGCGATTAGTCTCCATGCTGATGGGGGACTCTTGACTTCCTCGCGCTTGCTAGGAAAGCAGAGTATATGATAAGCCAAAAGCAGAGTGTAAGATAAGGTTTGTCTTGCTTTGCTGACAACGTTATCTTCCAGGGAATAGAGGTGCTACCTGCATGAATTGTCACTCTGCACCAAATTCTGACCCAAGGAAAAATCGATGGGCAGGTAGACGAGTGATGCGTCCCTTGGAAAACAAGGACTAAGTGATAGCCAGAGAGAGGAGTATGACGTTGACAGAGGAAATACGAAAATGTTCAGAAAGGAAAAGGTGTAATTCTGTGGCATGAGACACTGGAAGATAAAAACAGTTTAAGAAGATCGGAAGTTCTGAAAATGTAATTCTAACTGTGCAGCTGCTAAATGAGCTGTAAGAAAAAAGTGGGAGAGAGGGTCAGGTATCTTACGAAATTGGCATGCTTTGCACAGGAAGCTATCGTATGAAAGACATAAACAAAATATGTAAAGACAGTCCCACAACGAAAGACAAAATATTAAAAATATGACAAAGCCTAGAGTAGCAAATGAGCTCAGGTTCACCACAAACAAAACCCAAAATAACAACAACAATAACAACAGCAACAATAAGGAGCAAAGAGTTAAAATAGAAAAATGGGCAAATGAATGGAGGAGTGTGTGTGTGTGCACACCTGTGTCTGTGTGTCAGTGTGTCTGTGTCTCTGTGTGTGTGCATGTGTGTTTCTGTGCTACAGGGGCTCGTGGAAAGGCCAGGCCTGGTTGGTGTAATGTTGATGAATAACATGGGAAAGACAGAATAGCTCCACAACTATTTTTCTTCAGTCTCTCCTGCCAAAATAACACTTAGATGGAAAAGAGCTGAATGAACATTGCTAAAGAGACTACGGCCCAAGGAGAGGGAATAGTGTAAAGGAGCCCCCATCTTTTCTGATAGAATTTTAAGCATTTTCTCATAGAGCAGTTACAAGTCAGGTCCTGCGAGAATAGTGAGGATCTTTGTGAAATATTGAAGAAAGAGAAAAAGGTGCTGAAAAACTGCATGAACGGGATGTGTTTATATTTTCAGAAGGAGACATAAGCTTTACACACTAGGCCAAGAAGTTTACAATTATTACAAAGCAAACATTTGAGACTAAAGGAGGAATCTTAGATGATCCAAAAAAAAAAAAAAAAAAAAAAAAAAGAATGAGGGAGGCAGGAAAGGGATTAGGAGAGTGGTGGGTAGAGTCCCAGGACTCTCTGAAGGGAAGCGTGCCAGTGTCAGATGCTACAGAAAAGTCAAATTAATTGTGCCCTAACAGAGGCATTTGGATTTGGCAACCCGGACTGAGAATCGGTTGCACAAATTTCTACCAGGCCTGGCCCTAACAGATGTCTCTGACATGAGGAAGTTTTGATGACTGCTGTAATGGGTTGATTGAAGTAATAGTGTCAATTTATTCATGCTTTCTTGTCCCCAGGCCTTTTGGTAGGGCCTGCCACCTTGTGCTTGGTCATGTGAATTGCTTCGGCCATCAGGACAGTTGCAAACATGATGTAAGTAGAGACCTGAGAAATATCTGTGCATTGAAACTTACTCTCTTGCTGCTCTTGAAACCCTTTAGGACTAGCTTGGCAGAGGATGAAAGACCATATGGAGAAGAGAAAAACCATCCAGTTGAGCCATCTTAGATCAGTCAACCCCCAGTTGACCTACCTAGCAGCTAATAGCAATTGCTTAAGTGAGTTCAGCAGAGATCAGCCAAGCCTGGCCTAGATAAGCAGAATTCTGACCCATGGAATGATGGCATTGCAATAATAAATGGCTGTTGTTTTAGGCCACTAAGTTTTGGAGTGGTTTGTAACATAGCAAAAGTGAGTTGTTACAGCTATGCTTGCGGGCTTGTGTGTCAGCCTAAAGGGGAAGCAGTATATAGGTAAAACGTTCTCTAATCATTTGGAAAGCTGCAACTTGGTATAGAGCCCCCTTGTTTTGCCTTGTTTCAGAGACTATGCGCCCAGGACTATCTTCCAAAAGGAAAACAAACTTGGGAGATGGTTGGAAAAGAGTCAAAAGCAGGTGAGAGAAGAAAGGGAGGAAGAATAGACTGGTTAAAAGAAACTTGGAGACATCTGTAGACTCAAGTTATCTAGTTCTTCTTCTTCCTTCTCACCTATAATGGAAAAATTTACAAAAAAGTAGGTAGGTCCTCAGGTAAACTTGGAATAAAATTATTTAATACTTACCAGTGTATTTTGTAATATAGGACTGTTTTTAATTGCTTTGTCAATTGCGCTAGATACACTTGTCTTACTTTCTTTAGTAGTTTCTGGAAAAAGGTTTACTACTGTTATAACAACATCCTGATTGGCACGAAATTCAGATCTTGCTGAAGGAGATATTCTAAAAACGAAATGAATCCATCACTTGATTAATTGAACTGAAGCATCAACAAATCCAACCTCAAACCTCCCTGACTCCCAAATCTCCCAGTTCCAGTCTGGACCCACAGTCCTACAGCCACAACTGGGGCCCAAGTATGGAGGCCTGGGCTTGCAACAAGATGGCAACTTATAGGCCTAGAGATCTTTATTCGATGTGTATTCAGAGGAAATCTATGGCGAAGACAATGCCCTGTTGGAGGATACTTAGAAAAATTTTGGATGATCATTTTGAGGATCTAAAATTATTTAGAAGCCTGGAACTAACCAGAAAGAGAACAAGTAACATCTGAAAGAGCAAGTTGTCACTTTCCGCAGAAAATAAAGAGTAAGTCTCTTGCTGAGCTGTTAAATCTCAGATTTGTACTTTGAGAGAGACAAAGGGGCATGTGTGCCTCCCTGGGCACAGAGAGAACAGCGGACAACCATATAGAGTTTGGGTCATGCCCAGAAAAGGCCAGGAAATCAGTAGGCAAAGTGGGTACACGATCAGGCCTAGGTACACACGACTCAGGAAAACTGAACTTAGGGAGATGGGGGTGGTGGGGAAAATGAGCATATGATACCAAATCGCATCACCAAATATTGAATGTCTGTATGAGACTCTCTCTCTCTCTCTAATCAGCATTGCAGTTTGGAGCCTTAAGAACAACTGGGCCAAGTTCTAATTTCTTTCATTGCCCAAAAGGAATCAATTGATACAACCTTGAAGAATGAAATGAAAGGTCTTTTAATAACTCCATCCCTATCTGATTTGTGGCTGTGTATTTTTAAGAATCAGATCTATTTTTCCTGTCCAGTTTTTTTTTTTCTCTTCTCCATTTTGACATTTGAATAAATACAGAAGCCTGAAAACATAACCAACCTATTTAGGAAATGTTTACAGCCATATTGGTTCCTCAGAACAATCAAGATAATCCAAAACATAACCAAAATCTGTTCCTAGGAACAGTCACTTCAAAAGGGAGTCCAAAAAACAAAGTGGCTTCAGAATTCTCATTTTAAATTGTCTCCCGTAATTCATTCCTGATAGGATGTGGAGGTGTCAGGGAAGAGAGAGGGCAATGAAAAAGGGGTCTTTGACACAAGTGATTCTTTATCAGTTAAAAAATGACCAGAAATCTACAGTATAACTTTGTAGTGGGACTAGAAAACAAATACCACCCATGATTCACATACTCAAAGACTCTACTAGCTTACATGCCACTTTAGGAGGCAAGACATTATACTCATGAATTAAGAGAACCACTGTGTACTTAAGTGACACAAAAAGGTGTAGTTTAAATGACTAGAGTACCAGAGTTGGAGTTAAGAGACGTGAGGTCTAGACCCAAGATTGTCACCATCTTTTGTGGCCCAAGACCAGTCACAGCTTTCCTAAACCTGAGATTCTGCCTCTGTTAAAGAGAGATTTGAAAGTTAGAGATATTCTGAGTATCCTTCCAATTCCCACATTTGTACATAGATAAAGATCTTGGGGATTCAAAGGAGAGCACACTGGACTGGAGCCTAACAAATGTCTTCCTAGGTGAGACTAAGGCCCATTCACTGCCACAGCATCCAGGGACAAAGTAGTCCCTCACCGGGATGCTGAGCTCACAGGTAAAATGTTGTCTCCAAACACCTGTAGCCCCCTTCTAGTGACTCCATAAGAACAAAAGAAGTACCAGGTTTCAGGGAACTACCTAAGTGAACTAATGGGACAAGCTCTCCATCACACTTACAGAGTCTCATATTCTGAAAGGGAAACAGAGGGGAACTAACACACGTTGAAATCATCTATGTGGCTGTCATTTTGTGCACGGGATCTTTCAAATGTTATCTCATTTATTCCTCACAAGGTCCCAGGAAAGTTGATTAGATTCTCCCAGGTATACAGATAAAGTAATAAAAGTTCAGAGAGGTTAAAACTCCTGCTCATTCATGCAGGGTGGAAGTGTCAAGGCCAGGACTGAAGTACAGCTTTGGCTGAGGCCATGACACCTCACTTTTCCTGTTTTATCCAGTCATACCCAATGCATGAACTCCCTGTTATCCACTAAACTGAACTGAACGCCCTGAAACAATACCTAGCCCTGCAGCAACTGTTTGCTGTGAATGTCCAGCTTTAGAGCCTCTACGCTGGGGCCTCACCTCTCTCTCGCCATGTGGGCACTATGCCTCCCATTAGACTGCCTGCTAGTCACCCAGCTGCCGATCATACTTGCCTCTCATTCACTACCAAGCTCAAAACTCACCACTTTCAGGAGGCCTTCTGTGAATTTATATGTATAAATATACATTGTATCTTATTCCACAAAGCATTTGACAAAGCTTATAAAGATAGTTAACAATAGGAAAAGCATAAAATACGAATACATTAGGGCTCCTTTTTCTGCTTAACTTCAACCTAGAATATTCTTTCCTCAGGTGCAGCACTTGTGAGTTAACATGCTTCAGAAAAGCCTGAAGTGGAATCGCTAACTTCTTGAGAATTCTTTGCCTGTTTGGATCCCTAACTAGCACTCGACAATGGTCACTGTATTTGAGATGCTCAATAAATGCTTGTTCTCACTGCAGAAAGGGCTCACTACTGGCCCTTCAGTAGTCAGGTATGAGATTTGGGTGTTCTTATCTCCCTTGCTCCCCCTGTTTGAGGGAAGAGATGACTGTGAGCCACTCATTCTCCTCCTGGGCCCCAGGAATGCACATTCCCAGGATTGGCCAAGTGTGGTTTGTAGCCAAGGGATCAAACCAAACAAACTGATCCAGGTGATGCCCTGGATCATATGTGCAAATTGCTGAATAGCCAATCACAGATAGCATCTTGCTGTCCCCAAACTACACTCTGCCTATCCAGGTCACATTCAATGTGACAGACTGACCACCTCTCTTGACTTGTGACTTCCCACTAGAGGGCCTTAGAGCTGCATGGGGAAGTCAAGAGAAGACTAGAAGCTAGGGAAATGCACACTTGCCTCCCAAGTACTCCATTGGTCCATAGCAAACTTACCTTACTTTATTAATTACAGTCTGTCCATAATCAGTACTGACAAATGCATCTTTAAACTGTGGAGGAGAAGAATAGATTTAATAACAACTACAAAGAGGGGGAAAAGTGATACTATATCTAGGTTTTAACATAAATACATTTCTAAATTTTCATGTAAATATACATGGTTCATCACAGCAAATTATTTATTCTTGACATGCTCTCTAACACCTTTCAGTGCATTTTTGCTGTAAATAGTAAGATTTTCCTGTAAGTTAGGGTTATCCAAGAAAAAGATGGAACCTCAGACACTTAGCCAAATCAATGATCATACTCGTAAAAATTAAGGTGAGCAAATTATTAAGTTTGTCTTTTCAAAGTCACAGGAAAGTTTGGCATGTTTGTTAGACTTATCTATATGCACGCTTCATGCATGCATCAATTTACCCAAGGAACACTTCTTTAATTGCCTAAGGAATTATGTTAGGGGACTAAGAGATTACAAAGATGGGCAGACCCAGCCCCATGATCAAATAGGGGACCACACCACAAAACTGAGACAGGTAAGTGTCATAGAGTGATACGATCTACTGTGGAAATTCAAAGGAACTCTCTTCCATAAGTTGCATAATTTTTCTTTGAATCTCACTTTTCTCATTGGAAAACTGAGATAGCAGTAATTCCTACCATGTAGGGCTATAGTGTATAATAAATAGGATGAAGTATATGATGCATGACTTTGTGAACTGGAAGAAGCTCCCAAATAGGCCGATCTTATTAATCTTGAGTTGTGTTCTAGGAGCAGAGACAATTCTAGATACTTATAGAGAAGTGGCCAGAGATAAAGCTGAGACTTCTAGAAGAGTGAGTTGGAGGTGGGTTGACTAAGATCAAGTCTCTAATCTGGTCTCTGAAGACCAGGGCACAGGCCTTTGGCTGGAGAGGGTTTTGGATGCTCATACCCAAAGCAAGTTTGGGAAATCTAGTGGCCACAGTGGCCAGTTTTTAGTAAAGCCACAGGAGACAAACAAGGGCCTCCCTGGAAATAGGAACACATTGATGTTGCTTTCTTTGATGTACTGACAATCATCGAAGCTGGCAAATAGGAACGCAGGTCCAGGATAAGAGGAGAAGTCATGGCCAGATGGCCCATCATGCACAGGTGGTATAACAACAGGGCCAGGGGAAGCCCTGGCATACGTGAGCACTAGTTCTCTCTGTATAATCTGTAAAATCATTTAGATAATCATTTTTTACATTTTACCAATTCTAATAACAAAACTCTTTTGTAATGACATTAATTCTGAATTGAAAGACATTGTTGTAGAATAAGACTTTAGTTCTTAGAGTCTTATTCAACTTTGAGAAACTTTGGATGGATGTCCTTTGCAAGTCCTTCCAGGTCTAACATCTGTGGTTCTAGAATGCAGGTCTCATGTGGATGCACGCACTCACAATAATCAAAATGAAATAAAGCTATTATTCATTTTGACATTTTTGACAATGGAAAAAAAAAGTAGCAGATGTTAATTCATCTGGAGGTCCTCTTCTAGCCACCGAAAAGAGCCATACTCATACAGAAATGTATGCAAATTGGAATGTAAAAATTAAAAAAAAAATCTTTAAAATTTTTTTCTCTTCAATTCTATAGAAATAATCCATTTAAAACATCATTGTATTTACTGGTCTATTTAAAAATATTCTAATAGTTTATGTAACAGGAATAGCATGGCTGGAGCAAGCTTCTAAAGCCCTCTGCTGGACTAGGTGGCACTTAGATGGAGGATTATGGGAAGACCCAATATGGGGGTCCTGGAGGAGGAGCCTGGGCCTCTGTGAAGAGTGGCACAAAGAGGGCTCAGGACAGCTGCTGTTTGCTAACTGGTAAGGGTGACTTTCACTATTTGAACACCTGGAATAGCTGTACCAGTGTGGACCACCTGAATATCAGTGCTATGCTCTGCAACTCAGTGCTAGAATGAAAAGCACTTATACAGGAAGGCAGGTGGGGAAATACTTACAAATTTAGTAACTTCTAGATGTAATTTTTCATAGGCTGCAGAATGTCCATCTTGCAAGCCAGATATTTCTGATACTTTTACTGAAATTGTTCCAGGGAATATCTTTCCTGAAATTTAAGCAGAATCTTTCTGTAATATTTAATGTAAAGAGAGTTATTTTCATTTTGCTTAAAACATACTTTTAAAAAATTCTAAACATTGTATGATAATACCACAGGAAGCCTGGAAATATGAAAAATGTTAACCCAAATCCCACCCAAACTAACACAACTGTTTTCACTTTGGTACAAGATAACCCCACTTTTCAAAAGTTTGCTTTACGCCACTTTGCTTTTACTAAAGACCTACATTAGTACCTGTTTTCTATAACTAAAGAAACTTAAAGGGGATTTTTGCCTTTATGAAAAAAGGCAAAAACAAAAATAGCGTCCAGAGTTTGTTTTGTAGCAAGGTGGTAAGAGGCAACACGTACCTCGCTAGCTCCTTCCCTGAGAACTACACTTGGCATCTCAGCATCAAGCTGTCAATGCTTTGAACTGCATCTGTGAACATCTGTGCTGTATCTAGATTTAGTTTGTGCATCTGTTAGCAAAGTGTGTCCTAAGGTAATTGCTTCTTGCTTTACACCTATTCAGCTTACAAAAGATTTCATAGGAATGTCCTACTTTCTGATAGCGGGGAAACCTGTATTTCTCCCAGCTCCTTTTTCTTATGCATGATTTATGTCATTATAACTCCAAGTTTAGATTGTGAATCTTCTTTACTTATTACATAATAAGCATTTTTTCAAATTATTACTTGGTTTTCATAACTATCATTTTAAAAAGTTGTATAGTAGTCTATGAAATATATGTGCCCTTCATTGATATATAGTCATGTTTTGTTGTTTATAGCACAATAATTTTGTTTAATTATTTTTAAAAGGGGAAAAAAGGTTATAATGAACATTTTCATTCCCAAGCCTTTCTATATTTGGGGTAATTTCCTTAGAGTGGATCCTCAGATATAAGATTATTAGTGATAAAAATAAGAACATCCTTTTGGCTTTTGAACTATCTCTAATCTCTGTGGCCAACACTATGCATTTGTTTTCTATACAATTGATCTGCTCCGGCAAAGGGGTATATTTCTCATTCATGAAACAGGTAATTAAAACACAGGAAACAGTCTTGGACCTTTATAGCACCCACCAAGTGATTTAAGTTAAAAAGGTATAATGTTAAGTTTATGGCAATTTGCTCCAAAAGTTGATCTCTAGAGATGAGAGTCTCTGAAGTCTCCAAAAATGGAGTTTGCTGATATGGAGCAAGCAAATCCTATGACAGGGAATTGAACCAAGGTCAGAAGACCAGGCTCCCAGGCTTGTCTGACCTTGTGGTCTTAGGCATATCACTTTATTCTCTGTGTCTCCATGTAACAGCACTTCTCTGTATTTATGCAGTCTTTGTACTTTTTACAGGGCTCTCACCACCTATTGTTCTCATTTTGTCCTCATGGCACTGTTCCCTTTAACAGATAAAGTGAAGGGACACATCCACTTACAGACCCCCAGGACTAGCTCAGGAATCTGACTTGGTCCATTTCCTCTCACACTTAGTTCTACAGAGACAGAGGCAGGAGCCATTCTTCTACATTGCTGGCCTTCATTACCTCCAAATTTTCTTCTACCTCTAGTGTTCCAGAAACTCTCTTTGCCATTTTTCTTTCTATTCTACTTTAGGTATTAGATGCAGCTCTGCACAGTTCATCCTTTATAACTCACCTCTATTGCATTTGGAAGAATTATAGTAATACCCATCTATGCACAGGCAAAAATGTGTATTCTTCAGGCTAACGCATGAAGCACCACCACTACAGGAGTCTTCTTTGCAACCATCTAAGATAGAGTAGAAAGAGATGAGAAATCCACAGAACAACAAACAATGCCCAGAAACATATTTTAAAATTTTCATGCCTCCCTCGTGGGCACTTCTATTCCTTGGTTGTGTTTCTCCAGGGCATACCCTTAGGAGAGCTAGAAACAAGCACATAGTTTCTTATGTATCTAGGAAGGTTGTTGCTGAAATTCTGGAACCAAGTGCTTGTCAACAGTAAGGGTCAGAGGTTGGTGGGCAAGAGTCTGCTCTGAGCAGTCTTCTCATTCCAAGAAGTCAGGAATCTTTGGGCCTTAAGGACCCTCCAGAACCTTGATGTCTCATCCTCTGACACTAGCTAGGACTCCCTGAAACCATTTTAGAGAAAGCACCATATTTTTAGGAAGGTATAAATACCTGTCTTATAGGAGGAACAGGCAAGTAGCTCCTAAAAGAAACTAGAAGTTATATTCTAGTTAGTGCACATGGTATACAGATCCACAAAGAAAGCAAAGGGATGTTAAGAGGAGAATGTAGCTTAACTCAGCGAAAATTCTAAGAGGAACTGATGAAAGGACACCCCACTCTTTGGCTTCCAAAGTGGATGACTTGAATAAATGGTGAAAATAACAATGCTTCCCACACCACTGGCTGGGACTCCAGACCAGGCGGGGTGCAGTGCATTTCCTATCTCCAGATCCAATGGGATCCAAGGAAGATAGTCAGGTCAGTGGCCAAATGATGATCATGGATGGCCATTTTCTTCATCTCTGTCAGATGAAATGATTTTGAGCTTTGAATCCTGAATACCTTAAGTGTCTGTCAACCTTTAGAGCAGTCTGACTTCCTAGGACCCTATAGGTAGAAATAGACTTTTTAAAAAAATCTACATATAGGGTACAACATGTATAACATGCTCTCTTTTGTGATTTAAAAAAGGGGAGGATACACATAAACACACAACTAGGTATGTTTATATTTGCATAGATTTTCTCTGGAGGGAGACACAAGAGCCTGGCCATAGAACTGGGATCTAGGGAAGGGAACTGGGAGTGTGGGTCCTAGGGATTCAGGATAGGATGAGATTTAATTTTTACTGCATATCCTTTTGCCTTTTTTAAGGTTCTTTCTCTATAACCATGGGCCAAATTGACTTTTATCAAAAAATATAAAATAGTGCTGATGAGAACGTGAAACAACATTGCTGGTGGTAATGCAAAACAAATACAGCCATTTGGAAGACAGTTTGGGGAGTTCTTACAAAACTAAACGTACTCTTACCATATGATCCAGCAAGTGCTCTCTTTGGTATTACCCAAAGGAGTTGAAAACTTACGTCCCCTCAAAAACCTACACAGGGATATTTGTAACCGTTTTATTCGTAATTCCCAAAACTTAGAAGCAACTAAGATGTCCTTCGATAGGTGGCTGGACAAACAAACTGTGGTACATCCAGATACTAAAATATTATTCAGTGTTAAAAAGATATGAAGGAATGTAAGGGCACATTACTTAATGAAAGAAGCCTGTCTGAAAAGGCTACACACTGTATGATTCCAAACATGACATTCTGGAAAAGACAAAACTATGAGACAGTAAAAACATCCGTGGTCACCAGTGGTTGGGGGTGGGTGAGAAGGCTGAATAGGTAGAGCTCAGATTTTTAGAACAGTAAAAATACTCTACATGATACTATAATGATGGTTATATATTTTTCAAAACTCATAGAATGTGCAAACACCACCAGTGAACCTTAATGTAAATTGTGGAAATGGGGGTGATTGCGATGTGTCTGTCAATGTAGGTTTCATCGGTCGTAACAAGTGTACTCTCTGATGACGGATGCTGGTAATTACTAAACCGACAAGTATGTAGCGTCGGGGTTGTATGGGAACTCTGTACATTCCTCTTATTTTTGCTGTGAATCTAAAATTGCTCTAAAAAATAAAGTCTGTTAAAAATTTTTTCTTTTACAGAGTTAAAAACAAATGTTACATGAGACAAAAGCAGTATCTCATAAACAACAGTAAGGGTCACCCCTCTGACAAGGTGTGAGCCGACATTCTAATGAAGTAAACAGCTTTTTGTAAACAAACAAACAAACAAACAAAAAACACCTCAGTCACATTGTAAGGATGATTTGGGAAATCCTAGAGAAGAAACTGAGTGCAGCACCACTTTGGGTCTGCCAGACAAATAACTCCTGGAATGCTTTCTCTCTGGCAATAAAGGACAAACTCAGCTTGTGCTGCGTGTCAGGAATAAAGTCATAGGATGTTACAGCTAAAAGATTTTGGTGGCTACTTAGTCCAGTCACATCTTAATATAGAGGAGGCCCAGAGAAAAGTGGTTTGTCCCATTCCCCACAGTTACTTAGTGATAGGGCCAGAACACAGAGAATGGGGAAGCAGAAATGCCTTAGAAAACTCCTTTCCCTGACTCCGAGAAAGCCGACTATGTAGCTGTGTCACGCTCGGCCTAATCTTCCCAGTGGCCCAGCCAAACATGAAAGACTGAGAACCAGGCCTCAGATATAGGCTCTGGCTCCATTTGCTTAATCATCCAGTTTTAAGATCTATCAAAGAACTGAAAGACTAAACTAAAAAAATCAACTTTTGCTCTTTGACCTTGGACAAGTTCCTGCCCTTGTAGCCCCTCGCTTCCCTATCTGAAGATGACAAGGTTTATCTAGACACTTCAAGTCTAGGTTTGAGGATTCTCTTAGATAGGGGGTTGGCAAACTATGGCTCATGAGCCAAATCTGGCCAATCTCCTGTTTTTATAAATAAAGTTTTGTTGGTACACAGCCAGGTTCATTCATTTATGTATTGACTATGACCACTTTTATGTTAAAATGCCAGAGTGGAGTAGTTGCAAGAGAAATTCTATTGTGGCCCACAAAACCCAAAATATTTACTAGTTTGCCTTTATTGATAAAGTTTGTTGACCCCTATTCTAGACCAAGCTTTGGGAAATGAGTCAAATGTTGTTTTAACAACTTTAACTTGAGGTCGACTGTTATCTCTTAGACAGTATCGCCAGAACAGCTGTCCTTTGAACAATAATGGCCCTGGTCACTGCTGTTATTTGGCTTTCTATCCCTCAGGTTCAAATTCCAAAAACTGGCTCAAACCTAAAATTGTAATTAGTCACCATCATAACTTGTCCTATTTTTTTTTTTTTTTATAACATCTAATACGGAGTCAGGGTAGAAACAGACTCTTTCCTTAGGTAAAGGAACTAGACCAGAGGGGCTGAAGAGTTAGTGCTTATTGGATATGACCTTCACAGAGGAACTGAAACTATTACCCAAAACCTCCTGGAGAGAGGAGTGCTGGAGAAGTAGCTTTTGCAAAGTCCAAGTTCACAAAAATGTTCCACATCTGGCAAATACCTTGAGGTTGCATGAATAGGGAGAAAAGGAGAACACAATAGAACTGCAAGTGATTTTTTAGAGTCTCTACCGTTACTCTGCTTTTGTGACTTAGATTTTTTAATTTCAAGGGTTCATATTCCCTACTCACTTCCCTACCCCAGTAGAACAAACTTGCCTATCATTTTCCACAATGCTATGACTGCTTAGTGAGGTGTCTTTGAGGGAGTTGCTCTTACCTGTGTTATCAGGGTTTGGGTTGCTGGTGTTAGGTGAAATGACACTGCTGAAAGTCACTGAAGAAACAGTCCTTTGAGAATCACCTTCTGTGACTGTGATGGAGGACGATTCATTGTTACTTTGTGTTGTTACAGAAGAAGCAGTTGTGGCGGATCCATTGTTACTTTGTGTTGTTACAGAAGAAGCAGTTGTGACTGATCCATTGTTACTTTGTGTTGTTACAGAAGAAGCAGTTGTGACTGATCCATTGTTACTTTGTGTTGTTACAGAAGAAACAGTTGTGGATGAATCATCACTTATAGATACATTGTTGGCCATGATCACTGTGGGAATTGTGGTTGGAAGAATAGAGATACCAAGTTTCAGAATACAGAACGTTGAATATATAAATGGCAGTTAACGATTATTTTTTAATACTACAGTTTACCCTCAAACAATGCAGATTTGAACTGCATGAGTCCAGTTATACTTAGATTTTAAAAATCAAACCCATATTGTTCAAGTGTCAGTTGAAATTAATACCCAGTTCATTCTTTTCTGAAAAATAAATACAGCAGGTCCTCAAATAATGTTGTTTCATTCGACATTGTTTTGCTATAACATAATAGATGTAGGAACTTAACTGTTGTTTATAGCAATTATCCTATGGTAAAACTGGTTTCATTTTACATCATTTTACTTGAAGTCACAGACCTATCGATGACATTGAAAACTTATCGTATAGTTGACTACGTTGGCTACTTCCAAACACACACACACACAAACCCATAATAAATAAAATCAAAAATTAAACAGATAGAATTTGGAAAATGTTATTTAAAATATAACAAAGAGTTCATATGTATTAAGATGTAGTATTAGTCATGTCTGTCTTTGTAGAACTGTCGATCTTGGTTTAATATTCCTGAGCAGTCCTCAGTGAAGAAAATTGAAAATATCACCAGGTGGCGCCGCTGCAACCTGGACGTGGACTCCTTTGTCTTTTAACAGTTTAGGGCCATTGCCCCCAGTTTTCCATTACATGGCATTTTAGCTGTTGTTGGGTATGAAGGAGGGAAGGGGAAGGGATGTGTTTAAAGAATAATGAAATAAAAATACCTCATTAAGTGTGTATTAAACTTAATTCCAAAAATATTTTTCTAGTGTAATGTTTGCCTATTAATAATTCTAGATACATGAACTTTTTAAAGGGTAGGAGGAATAGAGATGATCTTTGCCCTAAGAGCTATGGTGATAATCAAAGTTGCCTGTTATCAACTGTTAGGAGCCTCTGGACATGTGAGGTAGTAAACTCTTAGTGATCCAGTTATCATTTTTTTTTGAACTCTGACACTGACGATCGGTTAAAAAAAATATTAAAAGAAAAAGTTTTAGTGAGGAAGCAGTTTCTAAACCCTTGGCTATAGAAAACTGCAGAGAAGCTCCCAGAGGCCTCCATGGGTCTGTGAACCCTGGATGGCAGAATCTGACTCTACCTGGAACGGAGCAGGACTTCAATAGTCTTTCCCGAGTATTGAGGTGATAAGTAATTGCCCTTCTAGGGCCAAAAAATAGTCCACCAGCCACCCATCTTAACTGCTACTATTCTCATTTATCAAGGGCTTACCCTGTGCCTGATAGTATCTGTGACATAGATGTGAGCAATACATTTGACAGAAGAGCCTGCCAATACGCAGAGGGATGAAGGGATTCACCTGGGGGTGAACCTTAATTCCCTTGTGTCAAGGGGCAAAAGACTCTTGATGCCTGAAGCAGGGATCAAACCAGGTCCCTGCACTGCATTTAGGCCCAAAAGACATCTGGGGACCAAAGAGAAAGCTACGACAGGGCACCAGGCACGGAGAAACTGCAAAGTCATCCATCTTTGCCAGGCGTCATGAATTCTCCACGACGAATCTCCGGTTTGCCGAACCCCAGATCTTAAGGCAGAGGTCTCTTTATCACTGCCCTCTATTCCTTCATCACAGACTGAAATGCCTTATCTTTGAGCCAGCTCAGAGAGGAAATATCCACAAAATAGTCCACCTGTTGGGCTGAGGGAATTATTAGTAGCTTGAGCCTGTTGATTGTATCACAGGACAACAAAACATGATTAAAAGAATTAAACATTTTAAAATGTTTCTTACCTGCGGGTACAAAAAGGAGGGCGAGAAGACTGCAGTGAACTAAGGCTTTCATTTTAGATCTTCTTGCTGGGTAACCCAAGCAGGAAATGATCTTCCCCCAACTGTCTTTAGTTTTAACTCTCTTTCGGGTACAAAGTCCAGTCATTAACTGACGTCAAACCAGCGAAATGCAATTGCTTGTTAGGGTTTGGTCATATGCTATAGGTTTCGTTTGAATTTCTGAGATAGAAGATATGAATCTGGCTTTGTGGATACTTTTTCCATGTCATAGTCCAGAATAACTTGGAAAGTAGGGGAGTGGTGGGTGATAGGGGTCTTATTCTCGTTACACCCCACACATCCCCAAGCTACCACATTTTAAGAGGTCACAATTCCTTTAAACACCGGATAACACCGTGTGTGCTCCACTCACCCCCATGTGAGTGCAGGAAGTCCATTCCCCTCCAGTTTGAGTCCTGAGAGTCCTTGAGAATTGCTTACATGTTTCCCTAGACTGTTACTTAGCTTTCGTCACCCGTCGCTATGGATCACCCCTCTGGGTCTCCCTGATGGTCATGTCTAGTAACTCTAATCATGTCTCCAAGCTTCCATGGCTCTCCGCAGATCACTCTACTTGGGCACAGCCCCCATTAATGTCCTCAAACAAGGTTAATATCAAATTGCAGCATTTACTCTAACTTTCCTGGAGGCTTGTGGGTGACAGGTCAAGGATGTGATATATGTGATGCCACCATTACAATCACGATATGGAACATTCCTGTCACACCAGAAGTTTCCTCTCACCCCTTCACGGTCCATTTCTTCCTCCACCCCCAACTCTAGGCAACCACTGATCTGATTTCTGTCACTAGATATTAGTTTGCTTTTTTCTAGAACTGTATATAAATGGAGTCACATAGTATACACTATATGTCTGGCTCTTCCCCCTCAGCGCAATGATTTTGAAATTCATTCATATTAATGTGGTATCAGCCCTTTGCTCCTTCCTCCCTTTCCTCTTTCTTCCATCCTTCCCTCTCTTCCTTCCCTCCCGCTTTTTTCTTCTTTCTTTCTTTCTTTCTTTCTTTCTTTCTTTCTTCTCTTTCTTTCTTTCTTTTCTTTCTTTCTTTCTTTCTTTCTTTCTTCTTTTTTTAGGTGAGGCAACCCTTGGTTGACCTCACAGATTGCAAGGACCTTGTCAGCTTACAATCCCATATTTTTTTGTTTTTTAGTTTTTACACCTACAGCACCCAGTCTTCCTAGGTGGTCTCCCATCCAAGTACTAACCAGGCCCGACCCTGCTTAGCTTCTGAGATCAGATGGGATGGGGCTTGTTCAGGGTGGCATGGCTATAGACTCTTTTTTCTTTCTTTTACAACTTTATTGATATATAATTTATGGATAGTGTAAACTGCACATTATTTGGAGTTTTGACGTGTGCATACACCCACGAATCTATCACCATAATCAAGACATCAAACATTTTCATAATCTCCAAAAGTTTTCTTGTGCCCTTCCTTTCCAACATCCCCAATCTAAGGTAACCAGTGATTGTTTTCTGTCACTATAGATTAGTTTTCATTGTCTAGAATTTTATATACACGGAATCATACAGATGTACTGGGCTTTGGGGTTTCATTTCTTGTTCTGGCTTTTTTCACTCAGCATAATTATTTTGAGATTCACCCATGTTGTTGTTTGTAATATTAATGTTTTTTCCCCCTTATTTCTGAAGAAGTATCAATGTGCTAGAAGTATGGATATGGTCTGTTTATCTATTCAATTGTTTATGGACATTTGAGTTGTTGCCAGTTTTTGACTATTACAAAAAAAAAGAGTTATGAATATTCAAGTACACATTGTTGTGTGGATATATGCTTTCATTTCTTTTGGGTAAATACTTAGGAGCAGAATGGCTGCATTGCATGCTAGGTATATGTTTAACTTTCAATAAAACATTAAACTGTTTTCCAAAGTTGTACCATTCTACATTCCCATCGGCAATATGTGAGTTTCAGCTTGTCATTTTATTCTTGAATTGTAAGAGTTCTTCATATATGTATTGCAAAGATGGTTCCTTTTTGCCATTTTTTACATGGCATTTCAGCCTACTACATTGACTTTGTAAAAGGCTAACCGGGAATCTAGAAAAACTGAAAAAGTGGCCTGAGGTCACAAAATTTGCTGCAGAGTTTCAAATCCTGTTTCCTAAACCAGAAAAAGTCCACTTCTCTATCTTGTCTGGGTTCAAGATATCAAGGGAATAGTATCCACAGGGCTCTCCTGCCAACATCTGCTAATGCAGTGTCAATATTTCCCCTGGTTTTCTATATCACTTCTCTGCGGAGCACACAACGAGAGAAAGTAACAGGAAGGATGGAGGCCTGCTAAACAACGGTCTTTCTGACTCATTGCTGGCCTTACCTGGGAAAACATGAGCAATAGGAAAGTCAGGTAGTCCTGACAGTACAAACCAGCAATCATTTTCTCTTATGCCCCTCCTAACCCAGTCCACACCAGACTGCAGCATCCCAGGATTGTAGAGACAATGTACAGTTTCTCATTAAGACAAATGCTTCTTCCTTATTGGTAATGCTTCCTTCCCTGTGCAGGAGACTCAATGAGTGCCTTGCTCCTGGCCTCTCAGCATGCCTTTGTTCACTCTGTCCTAAGTGAGGTATAGTGAGTTATTCCAGAAGAATAAATTGGGAATACTCACCTCTGCTTTTCCACTCTGGGAAAGAACCTGAGTATTCACAGCTGTTGTACCTAGGGGAAAAGGATTCAGCATTAGGCAGCCCTAAGCCACATTCTCTAAAATAAACTCCTTATTAAAAGTGATATTTCGTCTCCATCTGCCACATTCTTTTATTGTTCACATGATTCAAAACCTGGGCAAGGAAAAGGGTGATATTTATTAGCACAACACCAGCTATATTCTGGATATCTATCTAGAAGTCAGGATCACAGATCCCATTTCCCCAAAGAAACAGTGTTATGCACTAGGAGGAAACATGGAAAAAATTAATGTGGTTCAGTTTGTTGGGAGGCAGTACCGTGGTTGAACTCTCTTCCTGAGATTTCCTCTTCTAACACACAAGGATGTCAAGGGTTGAGAAGAGGTTCAAATGCCGACGTGGACTTTTAATTACTAGAGATGTGCTCCAAAACACCTTGAACTTGACAAGGTATACGCATTGGCTTTTGGAGTCTTGGCTTATGAAACTCCACAATCACTTATCTATTCACCCCCACCATCATCTATCTTCTGGAATCAATAAGCTCTTGGAGAAGTTACATGGAGGGGCTTTCCCCAAGAAGTGGTTTGACTTCTCATCTACTTCCTCCTTATCTCACCAAGTGGACTATGGTGAGGTTTGACTAAGGTCAGAAAGCGCTCTCTCTTGGTGGCCATGAATTATAACTCATGTTTCCTTATAGAGGAAGTGGGTGGTTCTAGAGAGTAGACTTGTTGTCAGGGATGCTGGTGCTGGGTCTGGACTTGCTGCTCTTTAAGAAGAAAATTTCCAACAACAGATGGGAATTGGTCTGTACATGTTTGGGGTTTGTAATTGTTTCTGGTTTACACCTGTCGGCCTTCCTCAACCCAGTTATTCCTAAAGCGAGAGATGGTGCAATGAAGACAATGACTCTCAAAGGGTGTTTTCCAGACCAGCAGCACCAGTGTGACTTGGAAACGTTTTGCAAATGCACATTTCAAACCCCTGTGCACACTTACTGAATCAGCTCTATGTTTTAACAAGAATCCAGGTAACTCTGCCCCTGTGGCACACAAGATTTCAAGTGGTCCATAGACACAGCATTAGAGAACATTGATTCACTTAGAGAGGGAAAGTAATTGCCTATCAAATTTATTTCAATCATTCTGGTTATAGGAGAAAACCTCATTTACCGCTAACATATCTTTAATTGTTCTCCAATACGCGCACATTTCCCTTTATAAGGAAGAGAGAGCAGGTCTCAGGTACAGAGACATTGGCAATCAAAGATATATGCCTAGAATCCAATAACACTTTATTTGTATTCTGTTTCTTTTACGGTGACTTCCTATTTATGGCAAAGAAAACCAGTGTTTTATTTGAGGTGATGATGTAAAGTTTATTTTAAAAATGTTCACTTAAGTCTTGAAGAAATAAGTTGATTTCATGAAAAATGTAATGGAAGAAAAAGTAGAGGTGATAGAATAGTCTCCCCCATTCCATCACCCATCCACAGCGCACATGTTCCCAGATCCCCAGTAAGTAAGTGCCTGAAAGCTTGGAAAGTACAAACCCTAATAAACTTCTTCAAATCTGCCAGAAATGTGGCAGCAGAGTCTTCATCAGCAGTCACAGACTCCAGTGATTTTTAGATTTTTCAGCCCAAACCTATTTTTGAATCTTTGTAACCACCCCTTACTTGCAGTAAATGGCTTGGTGTTACTCATTTCAGGGGATCCCTTGTTGACGTCTTTGTATGAGCTTAATGCTTTCTGACGTAACATATTGCCATCAGTTGAAACACGTTTTCTGTTCATGTCTCCTACCCACAAATTTAATGCCTTTTCTGTCTTAACTAAGCACTTATCACATACACTATGGCTGTAAGTTTTGCAGTTTGAGGTGAGACAGCAAAGCTAGCATGCATTTTTTTTTTCTTTTTCACAATTTCATGGAGAGAAGATTCATTCTTACTATAGATCTTAGCAACTTCAGCATATGAGTTTTTCTTTTCTTATTAGTCAAGAACTTTCACCTTTTCACTTAAAGGAAAAGGTTTCTCTTTGGCATATTTGAATTGCCAGCATCACTACTCTTGCAGTTTAGAGCTGTTGTTAAGTAAAAGGGTGACTGGAACACAAGCACTGTGATACCAGAAAGGTCGATCTAATAACCGAGATGGCTACTGAGTGACCGACAGGCTAGGAGCATATACAATGTGGACATGCTGGACAAAGGGACGATTCACGTCCAGGGAAGGACAGAGCGGGACTCACAAGATTTCACCATGCTACTCAGAACAGCACACAGTTTGAAACTTATGAATTGTTTCTACCTGGAATTTCCCATGTAGTATTTTTGGATCACAACTGACTGCAAGTAACTGAAGAGGAAAGTGAAAACGTGGATAAGAGGGGTAATGCTCTTTACGTTTTGTCAAGAATCGTGAGGGTCGTACAAAATTGACAGAAATTTGGAAAACAATGTGCTAGGGCACAATCATTATGTGAATATTAGGGAGAGGCTTTTCAAAAATATAGGGACAGGGGAAGCAAACAGATAATTTAACTAAAAAAGAAATATGCAATATCAACATGAAAAATATATCACACTAGTAAAAGAGAAAATTGAACCAAGCCCGAATTAGAGCTGAACTCTGAGTTATTTTCTGATTTTAATTAGATTAGTACCTATTCCTGTTCCTAGGAAGCCTCCTCTACCCTTCCTAGGCTAACTCAGTCTGGGCAGAGTATAATGACATTTAACATGAAATTTAAGGCTTAACCTTAACTTGCAACTTTCCCAGTAATCTTATCCAGACATTCTCTTTGGTGGTGGTTGTTGCTTCTAGCCACCTGTAAAATGTCTCTTCCAAGAAGGAATCTTTGATTTGGCTTTCCCAGGAACCATTTCTTGTTAGCAAATTTGGAAAAAAAAAAAAAAAAACAAAAAAACAACTTTAGCATGTACTCGTAATTGCCTAAGAGGTTGCTTAGCACTAGAAATCAATCTGATACTACGACTGTGGGCATTTTATGGGGAAAGTTGAAAGAATGATAATGCTTGCTGTTGGCAATAGTTCAGGGAAAACAGGCCTCATACACAGCCTTTGGCAGAGGGAAATTTGCCAATGGTTGGAACCCTTGACCCAGCAATTCCTAAGGAAAAGCCAGATATGTGCTCAAAGACATTTGTACAAGGATGTATCATCATTATTTTTCATAGAAAAATTTAAAACTATATAAATGTCAAAAATTTGGAGCTCTGTCAAGATGAAATTTGGTGAGTTCGTGAAAGGACTATTACATAGTCATTATAACAAAGGATATTTTCAATGATACTATATTTTTACTAAAATACACTGTAAAATAATATATACATTGAGGTATTATACTTGGGCTCCACCAACCAGTGTTTAGATTCTTTCCTTTATTCACCAAATACTTTAAAGCATCTACAAGCACTACACACTATTTCAGGCTCTGTGGATGTAGCAGTGAAATGAAATTAGCATTTTTGCACTAACCCTGTTCAAAATGCTATGAAGGACACGTTCAGGGCGTGGTGGTGGGAGCACCTTGAAACACTAGCCTTGAAACACTCTCGGCAAATTACACTAAGTAAGCATAACATCCAGCAGAGGCCGGCACACAGTAGGCACACAATAAATAGTCCTCGATTGGCTGGCTTTCTCTGGGGGCAAGTATTCCAATCTCTGTTCCATCCTGGGCAGTATCTGCTACACAGGGCAGGACCAGAAAACACCCTCCTCTCTCACCTCCTCCCTGTCGTGGGGCCTGAATCCCAGGGAGACTTCTTTTCTTATGAAGACTTCTCTCCCAGCAGCCCTGGTTCCTCTCTGTAGAAGGCTCCTTGCTATCTCCGTAAATCACAGGGATGGAGAGCAAGAGGTAAAGGTCGGGGCTGGGCAGTGGTGTCTACAGAACTTCTCTCTAGAAGGATCTTGTCCTAGCTCCTCCTGAGTCACGATGTCTTAAATAATCTTCCTTGTATTTGTAATTCTGTGAAAAATATTTCGACATCTCCCAATAATGCCTTCTTAGAGGGTGGTGTGGATGTGTGCGTTTGTGAACTGAATAATTAATTACCAATGGGGCACAATCTCTGGGATCCTTTTCTCCTCTGAGAAAAACTTAAGTTTCAGTTGGAGATGCCATGGTGCTCTTGCAGGCTGGGCTCCTGGAGTGGTGTTCCCACATGCACATGGCATGGAGCGGTGAAGAAGGTGGATTTGCCGACACTCCATCCCAGAGAATTAAAAGGGAGTTGGCTATCACTTTATAGTCACCAGGGTGGCTATTAATTTTTTTTAAAAGATAACTGCAAGTGTTGGTGAGGATGAAGAGAAACCAGAACCCGCTTATACTGCTGCTGGTGGGAATGTAAAATGGTGCAGCTGCTTTGGAAAGCAGTCTGGCAATTCCTCAAAAAGTTAGATATAGACGTACTATTTGACCCAGTAATTCCACTTCTAGGTATATTCCTAAGAGAAACAAAATATGTCCACGCACAAAACCTTGTACCTGAATGTTTATTATTCATAATAGCCAAAAGGTAGAAAGGACCCAATATCTATGAACTGATGCATGGATAAGCAAAATGTGGTATATCCATACAATGGAATATTCTGCCATAAAAATGAAGTACTGATACATGTTACAACATAGATGAACCTTAAAAATATTATGCTGAGTGAAACAAACCAGTCACAAAAAGTGTATATTTTATGATTCTGTTTATGTTAAATGTCCAGAATAGGCAAATCTATAGAAATAGGAAGTGAATTAGTTGTTGCCTAGGACTAGGGGGAGGTGAGAAGTTTTGGGGGTTGATATTTAAGAAGCATGGTTGTTTTTTTTTTTTTCCTGGGATGATGGAAATGTTTTACAATTGGTTGTGGCGATGTACTGAATTTAAATGAGTGTATTATGTGGTATGTGAATTATATCCCAATAAAACTGCTACCCTCCCCCCTCCCCCCCAAAAAACATTAAAAAAAAAAAGAGCTGGGATGGATTAGGTGGAAACCTAACAGGGCAATTTTAGAGTGGACTGTCATAAAGGAAATTTTTATTCACCAGGGTTCTCCCTCTGCCCACACATAACCAACCTTTTGTAATGACTTTGTATAGTTCAAATCTATGTAGTTATTAGCAAGGTAGTTATTAGTAACAACTTATACTTTATTTATTTTTTAATTTTTTTTAGGCAAGGCAACCCTTGGTTGACCTCACAGATTGCAACGACCTTGCCAGCTTACAAGCCCTTATTCTTTATTTTTTACACCTATACAGCATCCAGTCTTCCTAAGTGGTCTCCCATCCCAGTACTAACCAGGCCAGACCCTGCTTAGCTTCTGAGATGAGATGGGATCGGGCTTGTTCAGGGTGGCATGGCTGTAGACAACAATGCACACTTTAGAAGCACCTACCATGTGCCACCATTCTGCATGCTTTACACTTATTAACTCAAAGCCATGAAGTAGATTTACTATTGTAATATCCATATTATAGCTAGGAATCGAAGCACTGGAGACTGTGACTTAGATCTGGATCAGTGAACTTTTTCCTGTAAGGGCTAGATAGCAGATATTTTAGGCTCTGTGGAGCAAGAGGCAAAATTGAGGATATTATGTAAACATTTATATAATGAGAGAGATAATAAATTTCCAAAAAAAATTATTGGTGTAATTTAAAATATAATAATAACTGAGTACAATTTTTGGTGATACTGGTTTACCAATAGAAGAACAGAATTATTTCAGAATGGGGATAATATTTACTTAACTAAGGTTCAAAGTTAGGTTTCCTATCATCAAAATTGATCACAAATATTCATTTGTGTTAATGCTGATTTATAAAGAAATTTTATGTTTTTCATCTTTGAAAATGTCTTTCACACAGGTAGGTACTCCAAAATGCTGCTATTAGTCCATGAGTGTATAATTTTAATTAAGCATATACATTTTTGGAAGGCAGTTTAGTTCTATGAAATCCTTTTATTGGTAGGTGCTGTTTAGCATACCACTATATTGCAAATTAATCATTTCCAATCAAAAGTTAGATGGATGCTCTTCAATTGCTTAGTAAAATAGATTTTGAAAATGGTTTTTTCGCATTTGCATTTAACTTCAAAAAGCACTTCTAGAGCTGTAGTTTAAGTTTGGAATATATGTCTTTTGCAAATTTGTGTGGGAAGGAAGATCTTGCTTCTCATCTTCACTGCACGAGAAGTATAGAAGGCAGCTTGACATTACTTGGGATGTATAGAACATCAGCTATTAAAAGGACTTGACCACAGTATAAAATTTGCATGTAAGTGCTGTTTTGCCTTGTAATTATAGTTGAATTCATTAAGAAGCATTATCAAGTCTTCAGTAAAAGATAACTTCAAAAGCCATTTTTGTTTGATAATAGTGGTTCTCCTCAGAAAGAATTTAATCTCAGCCCTATGCTCAAAAACTTGGAATAAAACTTTACTACTGCTAAGCCATCAAACCGCTTTATGGTAGCATAAGTCAGGATATTAGCATCTAGATTTACAAAAATTCACAGAACCAATAATGGTTCAGTTCATTGACAATGAATGAAGTTCACCATTGACAATATTGGTTCCATAACACATGATATATTCAAATATTTTCCATAAAATACTTACTACTTGTATAATATAGTGAATAACTATAAGCTTTAAATGTCGAACATTTCCACAAGCTTTGTAAATGAATCCAGCTATAGCTTTTTCTGCTTCACACACATTTCTACCACCTCTAAGTTGTAAAATATCTTAGCAGATTCTACTTGTTTATACTGAAATGTTTTCGCAACTTCTTTGAAAATAGTTTTTTAAAAACAGCTTTGTTGAGATTTAACTCACATACTATACAATTCGCCCATTTAAAGTGTATGATTTTATTTCAAAAATATTCTTTCCTATAGTTGTTTCAGAGAAGCTATTCATAGAGGCTAAATTCTTCAGTCACTTCAGACTTGTCATTGATTCCTTGAATAAACAACAACTGAGTAGTATCAATACCATCTATCAACTCATCAAGAGCCAATGAAAATCATGTAAATGATTTGCCTTGGTTATTAATTGACTATTGATACTGTCCCTGATGTTCTCAGCTCTCTGAGCGACTGTTCCTGCCAAAACAATATTAAACAAGTTTCTTTTCTCTGGATACATTTCTTTGGCTGCTTCAGTCAAATGCAGTTTAATGAACTCATCCTTAAATGGCTTTCCTTGCTTGGCTAACAAATGAGCCACTCAAAAACTTGCTTTGACTGTAGCCTCATTTCCGTTATTTAATTTTTATGAAGAAATTTTGCTGTGACGAGATACTCCATTTAGAATGTTTTGTTTTGTTTTGTTTTGTTTTTTTTCCTGGTGGTTGCTTTCCTGTGAGATGGGAATATTATGATCCATCCTTTGTCTGGTAATACTAACATAACCTATGATTTTAGCCCACCTACCATGTCATTGCACATAAATAATACTTTGCCATCTAATTTGATAAAATAATCCATACTCCATACTTGAAAATAATCCATACTATGATTTAAAAGCATGACATTTAAAGTCCATTTTTCTCTTCTTTTCTTGTTCTGGCATGGTAATTAAAAATTTGCAGTGGTAATTTTAAAAAGAAAACAAAATGTCATGGTGTGATCATACATACACGTGGCATTTGAAGCACTGTTGAGTTATAATGGCATCACTGTGACATGCAGTGTGCCAAGCAGTCATGTTAAGTGATGAGAGTGCCACATATAATCTCTGTCCTGACTACTCAACTCTGCTATTGTAGCATGAAAGCAGCCATAGACAATATGCAAACAAATGAGCATGGCTGTGTTTCAATAACTTCTACTTCACTTGTGGACACTGAAATTTGGATTCCACATAATTTTCACATGACACAAAATATGATTCTTTTTGTTTATTTTTTTTCCAGTAACTTAAAAATGTAAAAATCACTCTTAGATTGTGGTTCCCACAAAAACAGGCAGCTGGCTGACTTTGGTCCATGGGCTGTAGTGTAGTGTGCCAACCCTGGCTTTTGGGTGCAGTCAGCCCAAGAGGAATAGGTCTTCACCTAGATCTGAGCTCATCCCTGTCCAAAAGCATCCTGAGGATGGACAGAGGGATGAGTGCCACTTTTAACCTCCCGGAAGGACCACAAGACTTGATCTCCATGAAGATGTCACAAACCATCTTCCAGTGTTCTTTCCTGGTGCTGAGTTGAATATGACCACACATTCTTTGTCTCCTTTAACTTCATTCTGAGAAGTCAGTTCTATGGGCACAGTTTTATGGACTAAAAACCTGGGTCTTAGAGAAGTTAAGTAATAAGGGGATATGTGGCAGCTCTGGAGCTGAATTCCAGGTTTCAAAGATCATGCTTTACTCACCATCCCTCACTATTTCTATTTCATTCAGACACTTGTCTATGCCTGGCCCACATCCCTGCCCATGTTCTCCAACATGGCCTTCTTTCAGAATCATGGTGACTTCTGTCTTCATTATGGAGCTCTGCCTTGTCTGTTAATATATCTGGGTGTGCTGACCTTGCCCTCTGCCATGCACTGCTGTAGCTCACATTCTCTTATGACACATACTTTTGATGACTACATGATGACTGGATGCCTAGATCCTGTACGCTTGGCCCAACCCTTCCATGAGCCAGAACATAACCTTTGGAGAATTTCCCCCTTGCTGATCTTTATCTCATCAGTAGAATCAGAGTAGGGGTTGAGTGATGCCATCATTTTCTGATCTCCTTTCCATTTTTAACTTTCTTTGAGTTAATTGACTCCTCACTATGTTTTATTATCCACACATTGCTACATCCTGTTGCTAGTAAGAATTATGAGAAGTTATTATAGCCGATAGGCTCAGAGAGGCATGGACCCTGTACTCTGATGTAAGGTATATGAGAGAAAGTCTATTAATAAACATAGTACTGCTGAAATGTCAACTGTTTGGCACACACACAAAGACATTTAAGAATAAATTAACAGAACAAAAAGACCAACTTGATCTTCAGCCAATGCACAAACTAACGAGGATAGAGAATGGGGCATTACAAAATGAGGAGCAGCTGAAACGACAATTTAACGAATATCTATTAGGCATCTACTATGTGAATGTTAGCAAAAGGGTGTAGAGGTGAATATAAAACAAATAGATATTGCAAAACTAAGGTCCCTGCCCTTGATGGGTTCACAGTCTAGTGGGTGCTAATCAGGAGCTAATAATAGAACTTTAGGAATTATGGAAATGTAGGGATCAATAACAAAGAAATTAGGGGGCCCCTTTGACTTATCTGCCTCTGAAGAGTAGACTGCGAAAGCCTGCTTTATTGGAATGCCTATCAGTCCGGGGACAGAGAGCCTCAGGACCCATTAATGGTCTCAAAGTTCCATTATTCCTGAAGGTTAACCTGATAGTTCTTTGGATACAAGCCCAGTACTAGGAGGCAAAGGAGTGAGTAGGGTGTGTCATTTCATTTTTGTTTTGTATTAGTATTTCCTTAATATAAATTCCAGGGCGTACAATTATTAAGTCAAGATGTAAAAAATTTAAGGCTTTTAGAAATTGTTGCCTAATTATCTTCTTAAAGATTTAGATTAATTCACACCCCTACAGTTGTCCTCTCATCCATTAGCATAAAATATTTTCACTTTTAAAAAGTAGGCATTTTTTTTTTTTTACCATGGTAGGTGTATAAAAAAGATGCCAAAGTATTTAAATTCTCATTTGTTTGATCGCTAATGAGTTTGAATATTTTCCATATGTTTCTTAGGTTATTTGTAGTTCCTGTTCATGGTATTTGTCTATTATTTTAAGGGAAGAGTTATTTATACTGTTCTAATTAAAGCGTATGAGATTTTCAGGTATTATATGGATTAAAGCTATGAAGCTTTGTCAGTGCCTCACTTTGACCCAGCCTTCCCCTTTTCAAAGTCCAGACCCACAGGCTATCACTCAGCAAATTCCTCCAGCCAGTAGCCTCCCATTCTGAAGCCTTCTACCAAATAAAATCTCAATTCCGGGTCAACCTATTGGCCCTCTTCTCTGCTCTAATACCCACTGCCAGGCCCTGCAGTAGTAAAATTATTGTATGTGGGGATTGCTGCTACCACAAGACCTCTGTTCTCAATCTCTGTCCAACACTGTTCCATGTGACAAATCAGCTTCCTCCTGAATTCCCAGTCATTTCGAATGTTCTCTCACCCCTTCCTTTCAACACTTACCACCTGCTTTTTTCCTTCCAGGGGAACATTTTTTCTCCCAGTTGATATATAATTAACATGACATGTACAACATAATGGTTTGATGTTTATATTGTGAAATGATTACTACAATGATTTTAATTAACATCCATCACCTCACAGTTACAATTTTTTTTCTTGAGATGAGAACTTTTAAGATTTACTCTTAGCAACTTTCGTTATAATGCCTCTCTTCTTATAATGTGATTCTTAACTGTTTCGGAGATTGTCAGGAATGTAATCATCATCATCATCATCATCATCATCATCATCATCATCATCATCAAAAACATGGCAGTATGTGAAATTGGCTACATAAATCCTGAAACCCAAGTCATGGTCAATGATTCCTTCACTTAGAACTCTAAAATGTTTTGTCTAACAAACACATAGCGCTTACTACATATAAAGTACTGGTGTAAGTGATTTATAGATATTGAGCCATTCAATTCTCCCAACAACTTTAAGAGGTAGATTCTATATCATCACATCCGAGGAATTCAAAAAAGTGATTAAAAATAACTTGTTCAGGGTCACAGAGCTAGTGAGTAAGGATGTGAATCCAGGAAGTCTGCATGAGTAGCCAGGGTCATCTGCCCTGTCCCACTGTCTTGTCACCCTCTGTCATCCCCTAACCATGCCTGCAAGGATGGCTGGGGAGGTCACAGATAGACAGGAACCTCATACGTTTCTTCTCACACATTTTCCATGTGTCCCTGGGGTTGCTTGTGGCTCACTCAGAGCAGAAGGACCTGTGTCCCCTATCACTGGGGTCTCTATGCCTGGAGCCCACATAGCCTTCATACAGATCCTCCTGCCCAGCCTTGCCTCTCTCCCCTCTCCTGTTTAGCTTTGTCCAAATCCATCCCCATGTAGCCCTAAACTAAATCCAGTTCTTCCACCCCTCCAAGCTGCTAGCCTCTATCAAAAGGGCTCTCATCTAACAAGGGGAAAATAACTGGGTTGAAAGCAGGAAAAGACATTCTAGTAGTCGTAGTTATTGAGATATGCAGGGGGCTTCCTCAGAGCAAATAAGCTCCCTGTTTCTGGGACATCTACTCAGATGAGGGAACCTAACCTAAGCACTTTATAAGGATGGTTGGAATAAACAATGACTAAGAGCTCTTCCACACCTGAGATTCTGGGATTCTATATTTTATATACTCTAGTGTTGTTTTAATTTGTATTTAATATTTTTGAAGCAATAGGCCTCCTCTGTAATGTCCTGAAACGTCTCTTCTCCATCTGTCAGTTCTACCTGCAGTACGAATGCTGAGCACAAGGGAGGGTGGTGCTAGATGAGCACATCCGCTTCATTCGGACAGGTTTCCTTATATAGTTCTTCTACAGCCACCCTCTCCAAACATCTTGATTATACTTCCTCTTAGGCTAAAGGTCATTTTTGATATATTATTTTCCTTATTGTGTCCAGAATACCTACTGCTGATAATTCTGCCTTCCATCATCACATGCCATCAATTTCCAAGAAGTTGAATCAAGTCCAAGGTCTTCAGGGCCAGTTACCAGAGAATTGGCACTGCAATGACATGTTAATCCTGCAATTGTTTTGCTTTTGGTGCCAGGAGGGCCCTATTGAAGAGAACCAATGTGTGTTGTTTCTTTGTAGTTTATAGTATATTTTCATATGAATCCTCCCCTTTCATCCTCACAACTCTGGGAGGCAATAACCATCCCCACTTCACCTATCAGGACACTGAGGCTCAGAGAGCTGAGCACACTCTGAGGCCTAACATCGCAATCTGGGAAAAACAGTCATGAAATTGTTAGAAAGTGCCTTGTACCAGCTGTCAGACCCTAGGCCTTCAGATAGTGCTGTAAGTTTTTATGAGGTCAATAAAAATCAACATAAATATCTTCATTCCTGGCATCTCTTTGTGACGTTTATAATGTCTGGCTGAGCTGGACAGAAAAACAAAGGTGTCAGTACCCGGGTTTCTGTTAAGATCTCAGTGAAGGGCTAACTGGTGGGCTGGGCAAGCTCAGTGGGAAGGGCTGGGTCAGGAGAGGGGAGTGCTGCTGGGCATCTCCATGAAGAGATGTTTGATGGGCTGCAACTCTGATCTAATCTGCCAAAGGTCACTTTTATGCTCCACACAGCCATTGTTGGCCTCTCCATTGCCAACGTTTCTGTCATAAAGCTGGCACTGGCAGAATCTGAGAGGCTCATCCACCTTTGCCGCAAAAGACTGATTAATATATCTCTAGTCAGACAGCCACATTCATTGGCCACTGTAAGTGTGAGGCCCCATGGCCCACCGTCTTCAAGTCCTTCCAATTCTCTCCACCACAGAGCACAGATGTGCTTACTTTCCCTTTTCCTCCAAGACGTAAAGAGTTGGCATGGAGTGGTAGACATTCAGGACAAAATTTTCAGTCTGAATGAGTTACTTACACTCTCAATCCACATAAAGAAAAGTAAACAAAAGCAGGCTTTATACCTAAATCAGGCTTTTTATCATTTAGGTTGATCTGTCTGTCCATCCATCCAGCATTAAAAGTATATTTCCTCATTGTGCTGGGCACTGAGTATACAGAAATGACTCAGTCCCTTCATTTGCCATGTAAGAGTTCACTGTACAAGAGTTTATTGCAAAGAGTGCCATGATTTAAGTGATGCCCTCATGAAAAACAACTTGCTGTGCTCTGGTTTGCATGTTTTTTATGAGAAAAACACACAACAAAAATGATATTTATTTTATTGCATCATTTTACTGACTAGAACGCCAGACTTATAGTGGATATAAGTATAAAAATAACCAAATTCTTACAAATAATACTTTGCTGCTACAGTACTGAATAATTAGTGTAGATTGCAATTATAATACAACTTTAAATAACATTCTCATAATGGATTTACCACAATCAATCAGGGGCTAAGGTTTAAAGTTTTGCAAAGAGAAATCCAGGACATGAAAACTCAGAAAGTCCGTATTCCAGCTACATGCTCCATTTAACCATAAATCCAGCAACATCAACATTAAGAAAACTCACAGCAACCCATGATGAAAGATCTTTTTTTTTTTTTTTTTTTTTTTAAAGAAACATGCCAAAGTAATACATAACGATAAGTGAGTTGGGTTAGTTTCCCAGGTAGACTGATCCCATCCCATTTCTGGGTGGTCCCAACCTTCCTATTCAATGACTCTGCACCTGAAGTGCATTAGGTGTGTCCAAAAAACAATGAAAAACCAGAATCTAATATTTCCTCTTTAAAAACGGCAAGGGGACAGAGCCAGTCTAAGAGCTGCCTCTTTTCAGACCTACATTGTCCCCTCTGGTTTCACAGGTTTTCCTGTGAGCAGTTTACATTAAATAAGATGGATTATAACACTACTGAAAAGATACTCTCTTTCGCACAACAAATTAACTGACATTTAATTCTTTAAAGTTCCTAGTATTTTAACCAGCTTCCTTTTACGGGGATTCATGAAAAGGGAAAGAAAAAAGAACACACCCTGTACTTCAACACCAAATCTACAAAACCATGTTTCCAAAAATGCATATAAGAACCCCAGAATAATGCTATGTCAAAAAGAAGGAAGTGGAATGTCCCTTTCTAATCCCGCAAAAGTTTTCATATAGAAAAAAATATCTCTGGTATTAAGGGTAGTTTAAAATAAGAGGCGAAATGCTGAAATTCTCCCTCTCTCCAAAGAAGTGCTCTAGTTTTGAAATCAGTGTAAGGATTTTAGAACTCTGGGTCAAACCCAAGTTCTGGGTGTGTTAGGTTAAACGAAGCCAGGAGCAACTGAACTATATACAATTCTAGCTTCTCCGGGCAAGTTCACAGGGCTACAGGGTAGCCAGGCACTTCACCAGTGGGCAATGTGGCTTAATAGAGGCCCCCAAAAGCCATATGCTAGAGATGACCCTCCTGTGTCTTCTCTGGAGCTTTAACATCTGAATAAATATCATCCTTCAAAGACGTTTTCTTGGGCAGCTATCCAGTCTTGTATTGCAAAGATGCTGCCCCCGCCCCCCGCCCACCTTTTAGGCCTACTTTAACAGTTACCTCTTTAAGAACTTAATAATCACATCTTAGGTTTTGACTTCAAATGCTGTCAGCCAGCTTGCTTACTCTATCTACTCAGCAATTTTGGCTCTAAATGATTTGGCTGCTTCTGAAAATAAACTTTTGTCAAAGGAGAAAGATTTGTCAGCATGTAAGACATTCAACTGAATACGTTTCCATCTTTGAGAACGCTCACAAAAATATGCTTCCAATACGTGGGAGCCATGGCCTTATTATGAGGAAAAAGGTGCAGTGGCCCTCAAATGAATGTGTTTGTCAAAACCCCAGGTCATCACCTTACACCGCCTACACCCTAAGCCACGTACCAATATGCTTCTTGCTAAGCACGAGCCAGACACTATTTTCCTAATGGTGACCACAAGTGCCCAAGAAATATATGTAACTAACTTGAAAGGACTTTTTAAAAGGGGATTCAACATTTTTTGCACTTTATGTTATTACTTTAGTTACTGCTTAATAATATTGTTTTTTGTTTTTTGGTTTTTTTTTAAATCTTAAAACTTTAAGCCCATTCTCATGCTCTCTTTGACATTTAAAGTGCACTGGATGATGAAGCATTGCCAGGAAGGTGAGGCAGGGAGGTACAGTGGGAAGGGAGAGTAAGCCTGACAGAAGGGTTTGAATCCAGGCTCTCCAAGGCAACATATTTATCCTCTTTGAAGGTTCCCACATCTATGCAAAAACTGGGCATTCTCACGCCCACCTCATAAGGGTGTGGTAAGGCCAAGTACCTTGCTCAGAGCCTGGCCATGGTGGGAACACCAGGGATGCTAGTTCTAACTATTCAGGCTTCCCTTTCATCTCTAACACCCTGGGCTGGCTCACGGGGCAAAGAGGAAAAGACAAGAGCAATAAGACCTTATAAGAGCTTAAACAAAACCCACAGATGCTGGGGGCCAGCAGGCGAGCACCGCCCCGCTCTGAAAATCACCTTGCTGTGGGACAGGTAGTTTCCATTCGGCCCCACTGTTCCCTATAGAAGTTTAAGCGTCTTATGGGCAGCTAAGTGTCACATTTCCCTTCCTCCCATCTCCCCGCAGCGGTGGGGCCCGACACAGGACCATGGCATTTCTGTGTGCATGAATCACACACTCCAGGTATGGGGGCTGACAGTGAGCACCTGCCCCAGACCTAAGAGCTTCTGCTACCAGGGTGCATCCAGTCAGCCCTTTCAGTCCAGAGGTTGCTGCTGCCCTACCAGGTGTTCCCTCTGGAGGTCCCATCCCCAAGAAGGAGGGAAGCCAGCCTCTCTCTTCCTCACAGATGGTGCTGGCTAAAAGTCACGCTGCTTTCATGCCTTCTGAAGACTTTCATGCTCTTGAGATGCATTTCCCCAACCCCACATGCCTCCTAGAAATTGCAGACACTATGTGAACTTGACCTTTCAGGGTGGTTGCTTTTTTCACAGTATAAGAAAAACAACATTCTTAATCCACTTCATATGCACAAAACCCATTCACAGAAAAGCATTCTTGGAACTCACAGGACATTCTTTCCTGGACTTTGGGATTCTTCTCAAGAATGCTTTTGGGAGGGAACACTTCATTTTGTGGAGTTTAAAGCTTCTGGCCCAGATATAGGAGATGATTTGTCAACTATGATGTCAGCTGAAGGTGGCTGATGTGTATACCTAGGAGTAACCCCCCCACCGTGGCTCTGGGTCCTGGGGATGGGCAAAAATCCAAGGGAGAGCCGGGAAGCTAGGCCACCCCAGGAGGGATCAAGTCTGATGGCTCAGGTGAGCTGAGTTCAGGAGCTCAGAACTCTCCAGTTAGATGTGAGGCCACGAGGCGCAAAGGGCTGTTGGGTTCAACAGAGAGAAGCAAGACCCAAGATTTCAAAAAGGTGGTGCTCTGAAATTTTAAATGGGCATCCACGGACAAAAACAGAATTATTTAAAAATCTATGTCATGAGATGAGTGGAACTTAACTACTAAGAGGTCTCACACCTGACTAGCATCCCTGCTGCAGCAGGGTGCTGATGACCTGTGGAGACCACGGGACACAGGAGTCTGCACTTAAAACTGTTGAGACAATGGTGACGGAAGAATAAGGATTTGACACATTCTGAAATGAGTAAGAACCCTGAAGAAACAACCATGCCAAGGACAGAATTGTCCCCAAAGGTTACCCCATTTACGAAAATGTGGGTGCCACTGAGCTCCAAGCTTCAAGGTGGGAACAATTCTTTGTCCTCTGTGGTCGCTTCACTTCATCCAAAACTAGAATGTTTCAAAAGCAAATGATGAGGATAATTATAGTTCCACAAGGAGCAGTGAAAGACACTAGATGTGCCCCTTTGCAGGACCCATGTCACAGCCATAATAAATAAGACATATGGAATTTTCCTCCCAAAGGCAAACCTCTAACTCCCTACCTGGCCAAAGTTCTCCGATGCTGACTTGAATTAGAACCACGTTTCTAGAGGGAACTATGTAGTAGTATAAAAAGGTACAAATTACTGGAAGAGGGAAAATAAGTTACTTCTTCAGTGAATAAATAGCGTGAGCAGTTGGTTGAAAGTTTACACCGAGTTCGTGGATGAGATCAGGGATTCAAGCAAAGATGCAGCACTAGAAGGTAAGTAGACTTACATGTGGCTCCATCCCAGCTCCTTACTCTTCCACAGGAATCCACACAGCGTCCCAAAGAATTGTTGTTTCAGGAAACAGAACTTGCTTATGGTTCAGCCCATTCCTCTAACCACATTCAGCTGTAGGGACTATGTCAGCTGCTCTTCTTTTAGTGGTGAAATACCAGCTCGGACCCAATCTGCATTTATCTTTCCATTTCTATTTCACATGTAGCATGGTTGGCCTCAAAGATGAAGGTCAGTGTCCCCGGCACCATGCTATGCCCCACTGCCTGCAGCTCTGTAACTCTCGCTCCAGGGGCCTTTGCCAGGCACAAGTGCCCATTGCTGCTTGCTGGATATCACTACGGGGCAGCTGGATACCTAAACTAAAACCAAATGGAAGTTGTTTTGCCCAGACATATTTTAAAAAGTGAGATTTAACTGCAAAGGGAAAGAACCTTAAGTCAACGTGTCACCTTGACTGAAAAAACAAACTGGAGTTGTGCACTGTGCTTCACAAATTTCAATTCCTCATTTTGGGGGCTGGCTTGGAAACCGAAGCACAAGAAGACCTAGAAACATTAAAATATTGAACGCTAATCTACAGCATCTCCAAACCTTAGTGGTAAGTTCATCACCATCATCTATGGATTAACACATGAATACTGGGCAGGAAAACAACTAAAAAGCCAGTATTTGGCTGTAAATTAATAACCAAATGGAGGCCTGTAGATGTGTCTGGGGAAAAGAGGCCTTTCTGGAACAGTCTTGAAAAAAATTCAAAAGGAGACCTCCTGATCCAACTTCCTAAAGTGCAAACTAAGGAAAAACTGGGTCCTTGCAATGGTGCCTAATGATCTGCTCTTGCTGACATCATCCCTGGAACCAGTGGCCAAGCTGCAGTCACTCAGAGAGATGCTCCTGGTACTGGCCCATGATCACGTTCACAGTAACAAACGAGCAGCCCGCAGTGCCACGTCCACAGGTGCCATCTGTCCCCTTCCACTGTGGTCACGCCCCTCTCGCCTGTCCCACTTTCTCCCTGCCACTCCAGTGTGGCTCCAAAAGTCCTGCATGGTGCCCCCCGGGTGCAGTCCTCTGAGCAACAGACGTCCCGGGGGCCGCTCGCTCGGAGCAATGGGCCCCTCTCTCTTCTCACTTAAAAGTAGTCTCTTCTCCTGCTCTCATCACTGATGAAAGATGGGTTATACTGTCCTGGGAAAATGCAAGAATGCCGTGATCCCGGCAATCCAGTGTAGGCCGGGTAGAGTCCATTTCGTTCAAGTTCAGGATTCCTTACACTTGTGGGCTGGTGGCCAGAGAGAAAAGGAAAAAAGTCCGCTTATTATTCATGCGTTTAAATGTAACAGCTCTTTTTAGAAAAAGAACGCTACATTTAATAAATCTAGATGGAAGCAGCCACACAGCAGAATGAGATCTGAGCAAGAAGTCAGGACCCCCAAGTTGTCTTTTTATGGAACCTGGGATACCCGTATCCATATTGTAAAAGAGGATTAAAAAAAAAAAAAATCAGTCAAGGACAGCCCAGTGATTTTAGACCAACATAGGAAAAGACCCAGTTAATTCTTATCTTGCTTATAATCAATTTTAATTATTATCTGATTATTAGCTTCACCTTTTTAAAAAAAGTATCTTTCTGTGTAGAGCACAACAGCTTTAAATCCTCTTTGACATTTAGCTGAACTCGACCGTCCCAGTCATGAATGGGGGGACCGACCTTCGAAAGGGCATACAATCCATCAGAGGTGCGGTTAGGACCACAAAGCAAGAGGCCAGCAGCGACTCTCAGGTGTCTCTGCCTTGGTCCCTGCCTACTGGGTTGTGGCTACCTAACTGATATGCAGAAGACGCCCCCTGGGAATGACATGGCTACTTTGAGGAGGCCTTCATTCAGGACCGCCAAGGGAAAATGCTCGCTTGGCGGAAATAAAACACTAGACACTGCACTGAATAAATGCAAATCCTAGAAAAGCCCAACATATACCTAGACCATTGTGAGGGTCAGTGCTCTCGCTCAGTTGACAGCTCCATGCCATGAGCTTAGGCTCTGCTTCTACAGAACACTCGGCCTATTTTAGAAATGAAGATCAGGTTCATTTAAGTTCTTGACTACATCTATTTAAGGCAACTCTTTAGCTAATCTCATGGAAACACACAGTGTTTCTACAGGCCTGTCTGCTGCTATGCTATCATGCCGTGCTGGGGTTGAGGAGACCCTGGCAAAGGGTGTGAGTGTGCAGTCACTCCTGGGTAAGATACCTGCTGAGTTACAGCTTCAGTTATTAGAGTAAAAAGGCTTTCCCAACAGAGAACAAAACAAATCCCTTATGCAAAAATATCAATGGGAACATTTAAACTAGAGCTAAGTTGTGTTCTCTACATCTTCTTGTTCTTTAGGTTCGAATTTTTCAGAGTTCATAAAAACAAGAGCGTTCTTAGCATGGACAAACTCGCCCCTCCCATCCAAAGTCTGAACCCTCGTGGTTAATCCCCATAGCAACCAGAGTGGTTGTGGCTCTGTCACAGGATTGCCTAGCGCTATTAGGTCCATACAGGGCAAGGTTTCATGTTTATTGCTATAGTTCAAACAGCCCCACATGGCGTTAGAAGACACCTGATATCTATTTATTTTTCAGCTCAGATATCCCATATGTGTTTGCTTTACGGCTGACATAGTATAATGTGAAATGAACTGAGCAGTGGACAGGAGTATGACCAGGATTATTCGATGTGGGGCAGAAGAAGCAAGAGTTCAAGGGAGGCTTCCATCTTTCCCAGTGACTCAGTCCAGGGCCGGACATAGCAAATTATTAAAGACCTACTGAGTATATAAGCTTCTAAGCCTCTGAGGAGGGGTGGCCGAGGATGACACTGGATTATTACTCTCTTTATACCTTTCTCCAATCCCTCAGTTTCAGCAATTCAACCAGATGAGGTAAAGCATGGCAAACGAGACAAAATGAAAGGGCCAAAGGCTAAGTATTACTAAATTCTTTCTCTGGCTTTCAGTTTCCCATCCTGTAACTTAAATGCAAATTCAGTAACAAGAGGGTTATCACTACAACCCCATGAAAGTAATGTGCTCTGTGGAAACAGTCTCTGTATCTCAGTGTCAAAATGAATAAATACCATGAAAATAGGTCATAAGTGAATTGAATATTAAACTATGTGAATAAGAAGTTTAGGCCATGATTCTCTTTAACCCTTCACTAGCTATAGTACTTTTACTACCATAAAAACAGAATCTCCTCAATTCTCAGAGGAAACTGGAGCCTGAAGTCATCTTAGACGTAGGACTACACACCGAGTAATACACATCCGTCATCTGGAGGAGGTTTTTGGTACTTCCGTTCTCATGCATTTCAATAGCTTCTCGGCCCCATTCTTGTGAGCGAGGGTTCTTGGGGTACTCGGCATATGGGGACATTTGGAACTCTCCACTTTTGAAGATGAGTTTGCTTATGTCATTTTTATTCTTCCTGTGGAGTAAAAAATATTTGGAAATTTAAATGAATAAGTTCTAGTCTATGGCCATGCCATGCTGAACAAGCCTGATCCTGTCTGATCTCAGAAGCTAAGCAGGGCCGGGCCTGGTTAGTACTTAGATGGGAGACCACTTAGGAAGACCAAGTGCTGTAGGCGTAAAAAATAAAATAAATAAATAAAAATAAATAAGGGATTGTACACTGACAAGCTCCTGCAATCTGTGAGGTCAACCAAGGGCTGCCTCGCCTAAAAATAAATAAATAAATAACAGATAAATAATAAATAAATAATAAATGAATAAGTTCTATGAAGAAATGATATCTGTGAAAACACCATTTAGTCTTTTACAAGGAGAAATAGACCCAAAGCTACCAGTATATTTCTTTGTAACTGCCCACTGGGGAATATCATTGTTGTTTTTAGCATTTGCTCCAAACAATTAAAAATGTAATTAGATGCTAGAAAAGATGAAAAAAATCTTCCAACACAAGAGTCCAGGTTCCCAGGGGCAGCCCTCTCCAAGACAGCTGCAGTGGAGCTGACTTAGACGCTTCTAGGGGACAGAGATCACCACATCTTAGGAGCAGCCATGGAACGCAGAGTCATAAATAGAAGGCCTTCAGGCCTTTAGTCCAGGGGTTCAAAATCAGCTTGAGCATCATAATTTACTTGGGCATCCTAGATCTCTTTGTTTATTTCTTAATTTGCCCATTTAAAGTAAACCCTAGATTTACTAAAACAGGAGCTTTGGGGATGGGGCGACTCTGGCTTCGAGAAGGGATGCGATTTTTTTCCTGGGCCACATTTTGCTACTACAAAAGCTGGGACTAGAATTCATGCCTCCCAACTCCCTGACTAGTGCTTTTTCACCACATGAAGCTACCTCACAAACCATACAAACAGGACATTTTGTTTGTAAAAAAAAAAAAAAAGCCTACCTGCTTATAACCTATATACATTCTCATTTATGTGGGTCAGGGAAACCCTGGGACAAGTTCCCTACGTGTGAGAGTTCGCTGACTGGAAGTTGGAATACGTGTTATTCACCCATTTAAGGGGCCTAGTATCAGATACTTGAAGTTATATTTGCCCTATCTAGGTAAGACAATCTTAAGTTTCTTCTGTCTGCCTCATTTTCCTATAAGTAAACATTCTAGGACAACATAAAATGACTCACTCAGGGTCATAAAACCAAATGCCCACCATGTGGTTTACGCATTATCCCTTCTACCAAGTTCAGAACAGGCGTGCCACTGCGTTGCCCCTTGAGGGTGAGGCATCCAGTCTCAAACAATGACTTACTCATACACAGCTATCTTCCCTTCCCAGTGACCAACAGTCACAGGCTTTTTCCCCGAACGGCTACACTACCCAGTACAGCACACTTAACAAAAATGAGGCTTTTATCTCTCCAGCTCCTAGTCTCATACTCAGAATTTTATTTCCACTCAGATATGTTATCTTTGATCATTTATTGGCAACTTTGTAAATGACAGGTGAAGGCTGTACCATGAGGCCTGCATGAGCAGTTAGGGCAACTTGCTCTATGCAGCCTTCCTGGAGATGAGAGAATATCTTAAAATGTCCTTCATGTCAATCAAAACAGATAACCTGCTATTTTGGTAGGTTTCCTCCATCTGTTATGTCAGACTAGTTCCTGCCATTTATTTTCATCTAAATCAAAGGTCATAATATTCACTTATCTGAATAGATCATCGCAGAGAAGGAGGACCCTTCCTTTTCCAGTAGAAACCCAGTCTCACTGGCTTCCAGGAAACTCCGGGCCAGGCGTACTGCCAGGGATCTGCTCATTCCACGTGCCTGCCTCAACTTCTCTGCTGCTCAGATATTTCAGGGAACCCCGTTCATCTTTGTTTGTTTCTTAATTTGCCCATTTCAAGTACACTCAGTGGCTTTTAGTATACTCAGAGTTGTGTAACCTTCATCGCAATAAATCGTAGAAAAGTTTCATCACTCCCAAAAGAAATCCCATACTTCTTAGCCATTACTTCGCAGTTCTCCCCACTGCCCATCCAGTCCTAGGCAGCCACTCATCTACTTTCTGTCTCTATTAAATTTGCCTATTTGGGACATTTCATATAAATAAAATCATATAATAGGTGGTCTTTTGGGACTGGCTTATTATACTTGGTATACTATTTTCAAGGTTCATGCACATTATAGCATGTATCAATAATATTCCATTGTGTGGATATATATATATATATATATATATATATATATATATAACATTTTGTTTATCAATTCATCAGTTGATGGATATTGGAGATATTTTCATCTCTTGGCTATTATGAACATTCATGTACACGTTTCTGTGTGGACATAAGTTTCCACTTCTCTTGATATATACCTAAGAGTGGAAGTGCTAGGTCAAAATGAAACTGTGTTTAACTCTCTGAGGAATTGCCAGATATTTTCAAAGTGGCTGTATCATTTTACATTTCCACAGCAGTGTGTTAGTGGTCTAATTTTCCCACATCCTCACACCAACACTTGTAATTTCCTGTGTTTTTTCTTAATAGACGTCTCAGTGGGTGTCAAATGGTATCTCATGATGGTTTTGATTGCATTTCCCTGATGGCTAATGACGTTGAACATCCTTTCATGTGCCTACTGGCCATTTGTATACCTTCTTGGGAGAAATGTCTATTCAAGTTCTTTGCCCATTTTTAAGTTGGGTTGCCTTTTTATTATTGAGTTGTAAGAATTCTTTATATGTTCTAGATACCAGTCCCTTATTAGACATACGATTTGCAAATACTTTCCCCCATTCTGTGGGTTATAGTTTCACTTTCTTGATAGTGATCTTGGAAGCTGAAGGGGTTCAGAACAAATTTCCCCAGAATGTGCCACTTTGGCATAGGGAGTATTTTGAGCTGAAAACAGTAGGCCCAAAAGACTCAGGAAGAGCTTTTTCACCTCCCCCTTAATAGCCTTAAAGAATTTAGATTCAGGGCTTGGTCCAGGAAGAGAGTTATTACCAGAGATATCTATAAAGAGTATAACTTGGTGTGGTAAGCTGTGGGAGAGCTCAGCTTGGCCTGAAGATCAAATTCCTCTCTGTGTCCCATTGTTACTACATGGCATGGCAAACATTCGCTTGCCAAAATATTTGCTCTTCCCATCTTCCTGTGAATTGTCTTCCTCTCCCTTGAATTCCTAGACCCCTACCCACTTCCCCTTAGCTCAGGATAGCACATAAGCCTCAATTGCCTGCCTGCCTGTAGTTCTCATATTTTTATGTCCCGCCCCCATATGTATGTAATTAAAATTTGTTTTTCTCCCATTAATCTGTCTGTTAATTTGATTATTAAACCAGCCAAAGAACCTAGATGGGTAGAGAAAAAAAATTCCTTCCCTACATACCAAAGAAGTTTTTCATTTTGATGCAGTCCCATCTCTTTTTTGTTGCTTTTGGACATTTCTTTTTAGTAAAGAAAATCGTCCCATTTGCTGTCTTTGTCTTGCCTCTCATGGCACTACCTGTCATGAATTTCCCTTTTCCCCTTTTTAACGGTTCAGTCATACATTATGATTTAACACTGTAAACCACCCCCACACATTCTGTAAGAGTAAGAATTGGCCCTCGCATAGCACAGGCAAAGAAACAGAATTAGACTGTGGACTCCATCACTCACCGGCAACAGGTAATAATCAGCGCTGTGCCTAGTATAAGCAGAAGCCCACCTCCTGCTGCTGCAATCACCACGGTGATCAGCTGATAGGCTAAACATATTTAAAAAAAGAGAGAGAGAGAGAGAGATTCTGTAAGAGGCAATGAATGAATAAATGAATACAAAAGAATGATCCTCCTTCCGCCTTACAGCTACAGCAGCAAGCCTCAGCTGGTGGCCTCACCTTTCACTCTCTGGGCCCCCAGTGAGAGCTTTTCAGGGTAAGCTCTACATTTTCTCTGTCAGAGGGTAGCAGAATTTGCCGTCCCAATACATGCTTCTTAGGCATATTTATCATTTTTGAGAAACTGCAGATACAAAAGATGCTCTGAAAACTGAGTATTAGTTACCTTTTTGTAAGGGATATTTATATTAGAAAGGCAGCCTGTACTAGGAATAGAGGTATTACCGGAGATAATAGAGAAAACGTTTTCACCTGAGACTTACCTACTACATGGAAGGGGAGTCGTTGTTTACCAAACATTTCCTCTTGTCACCCTCCCATGAGTTACCTTCTCCACTCTGAAGCCCCAGATCTCTAGCTTGGGAGAGTATTAGCCTCAATCATCTGGCCGCCTTTAGAATATCATTTCGTGGGATTCCCATGTGTACACATGTAATTTTTTTTCTCCTGTTAATATATCTTACCACGTGTGTGTGTATGTGTGTGTGGGGGGGGCGGTCAGCCAAGAATGTGGAAGGGTAGAGGGAAAATTATTTTTCCTCCCCAATACTGTTTCCTCTTTCTCAGCCACTCCTAGAGTGGAGGCTCCCAATTTTGCTTGCAGACCAGCCCTGATGACATTTTCACCAAACTACCATAAAAAGAGAAAAACAAAGGAGATGTATGAATTTTTCAAAAACTAAATCTATTAGGTTTTAATCACTGTCCTATCTTCTAAGACTTTGTCCTTCCTACATTTTCCTAACTTAATATGTGCATTTTATTATGTAAATTATGTCTCCAGTAAAGTTGGTTTTAAAAAGCTAATGGAGAAAACAGAATTTTTGCTTGGCTACTTCCCACCCTTTAGTTTTGTTAAATTTCTGAATTTATGGTGATAGTAAATATAAAAATTCTTGATTTGGTTTTAGGTTCTTACCTGATAAAATAAAAAGGGGACTCTAGGTTAGACTCCCCAATTTTATAAGAGATATTACTGGTCAGTTAAGACCAGAGCCTGGGAACCACTGCATAAATCATGCTAGGCACCGAGTAGTCTCCTAAACACATACAAACTGAATTTAATTACCCAAAATTAGCAGTCATATAAGCAGGTGCATATCACATAAAATAAATGATATTAAAATTTTAATTGATTAGTTTTATACTTGTGTATTCTAGGAAAAATCATATTTTCAATAAAGTCTATTAAATATTAAAATTGATTTTTTAAGTTGTGGAAATATAATAAAATTGTCTTCTCAAGTTATAAGGTCCAGGATTTTCTATAATAAATTAAGATGGAACCGTGGTATTCAGGTAAAGTCAAAGAATAATGCACAGAGCCAGCAGTGAGCAGACTATGAGATAAAAGCGAATACATGCTATGCAACCATTCACCTATCCTTTATTTGAATAAACAGCACAGAAATCTGATTATCTTGAAAAACATGAGTATTAAGATATATGGGAAACAAAGCCAAACCATGAAATAAGGCAATTTTCTTTCTCACATCCTGATACATGTATTCAAGCTTCAAAAGACAAATCTTGCATTTGTCAACTTTTCTCATCTCCATCAACACTACCCACCCTAAGCTACTGTCAACCCTTGACCAGACAACTCAGTTCCTCTCAACTCATCGTCCTGCACCCAGTCGTGCTCGCTCATCTCAAAAATCACATCTGTTCATGCCATTTCCTTGCTTTAAACCAACCAACCAACCAACCAACCAACCAACCAACCAACCAACAAACCAACCAACCAACCAACCTATAGTGGCCTCCTTTGTTCCTAAGCACCAAAGTCTAGCTCCTGATTACCCTTCCACACCAAGTTCAAGTTATCTCACTTCCAGCCAAACAGCTGAGCACTTGTTGTAGAAGTGCCCCTTGCAAGTGGCTGCAGTTGTGGCAGGTTGAAAACAAGCAGTTTTGTCTTAAAAAAGACACAGATAGCATAGACCAGTGCTTCTCAAAACATCTGTGGTCAAAGACCTGCTTTTCTTTGCTTGCGGCTATTCCTTTAAAACAAAGAAAATAAAGTCTCCTTTGCTCCTCTCATCTTTCCCCGCAGGCACCAAGTGTCATGAGTTTCCTTTTCTCCTTTTTGTAAGGAGTCAACTGTGAACTGCTTTTGTAAAATACCGTAAAACTATTTTTTTTTTTTAAGATCCTATACCTGGATGTCATAGCCATCATGTCAAATTAATACAAATGTTTCCAAGTGTTTACTTTCAATTTTTGCATTATTTTGTCACATCCATTAACAGTTCACAGACCACACTTGGAGGAGCACTGGTAGACCTAGTACTTCTCAAACTTTCCTGTGCATCTGAATCACCAGGGGCTTATATAAACAGATAACTTGGCCCTACCCCAAGAGATTTGATTCAGTAGGTCTGGGCTAGGGCCAAAAAGAGAAGTTGTATCTCTAGCAAGCTTCATGGGGATCGTGATGCTGTCAGCCAGTAGACAGCACTTTGGGTAACACTGGCTTAGATTACGCAGAAGAGGCAAGACACTGGACTGAAAGCCAGGAGACCACTGCACACATTAGCACTGAAAAAGAGCCTGGAAGAGAATTCACCCAAATGCTCACAGAAGTCAGTGCTGCCTCAGGTATTTATGGCTACCTTTTTAACTTTCTGCTTTGTGCTTTCCTGTATTTCCCAAATTTTATTCAAATGTACGCACACATACATACACACACACACACACACAGAGGCACAGAACCTCCTCAAAATCTAAAAATTGTGGGTGTAAATGTATACATGTAAATTTTATACAAATACATAATTTTTTAAAGAGCATGTTTAATGTTCTTTAGCAGCCATATCACTGGAAATTTATAATAAGCTTATGGACAATATAATCCACGATCTTTTTTTCTCATACCGCTGTCAAGTCAGTTCATGAACTACAACTGATCTTTGGAAGTTACGAACTGATTTTAGATTTATTATGAGGCCACATGATGGAGACGTGCACGGGATTCAATTCAACACCAGCTGCACTGTTTATCCGTTCCGCAGGTGCTCTGAAAGTTTATTTATTAAAGTGAGAGAGAAGGCCATGAGGGTCGTTTACATTTGTCTGTCTTATCTTTTCCACTTTGAGGAGATTCTCCAGAATGACGAACTTGGAATTCTTAGTCTTACTCGCTCTTTGACATTTGTTGGCATTTCACAGTCTTCTCCAGCAACACCCCTATCTTTTCTTTACCTTGTGGTTTGATCATAGGTTGATATTGCTGTCATCACTGTTGGCATTTTTCAATAAGCCAACCCATTCTGTGCTTTAGCTTTTCCTATGAACTATTTTGTCCTTGCTTATATGCTTACTTGGATAGAATCTATGAGATTGTCTGCTTAGACAACACTCTTTGGGAACCTGCTCACTCCCCAGCACAGGTGACAGTGCGGGCAGTTGAGTTTATACACAGGACACCATTCCCTGGCCACAGCAAATTGGTCTGGGAGCAAACACAGGATCCAAACTGGATCGACTAGTTCCTTCCCAAGAATCTCAATTTGGGGAAGAGCGCTAGAACCTTCTCTTTAAAAATGGCTGAACCGGTAACATGCACTCGAAGCTGTTTGGCAAGCCTACGCCTATCTGTTGTCTGGAGGACAGAAGGCCGACACACAGACACACACAGCAAAGAGCGGAGAGAGAGGTGAAGACGGAGTCGTGGAAACTTGTACTCTGAGAAGAAGGCCCCCAACCTCCAGCTGCTGCAGTTCCCTATAACCTTGATTGTTGCCACTCCTGAGGCTGGAATTCCATGACATATCCCAAGATCCTTCCAATAAACTGTCTTTGTTGCTTAGCTAGCTGGGCTTATTTACTCAAGAAGAACCTTAGCCAACTTTAATACTGCAATTTATAATAAGAAATATATATTTGGTCTTTGTCCCAATTCCAAGGCCAGAGCTCTTAAAACCCTTAGAATTTCCCAAAGTGATGAGAGTGATGAAGGTCTTCTGTCATGTTAAAGAGGTGACTTTTGGAAAGCACCTACCGGAGGGGGCTGGTTGCCAAGGGAACCAACCTTGTGATTAGAGGATTAGAACTTTCAGCCCCACATCCTGACCTCTGGGGATGAAAGAGGGGCTGAAGGTTGAATCAATTGCCAATGACCAACGATTTAATCAATCGCGCCTGTGTAATGAAGCCTCCATAAAAACCCAAACGGGCAGGGTTCGGAGAGCTTCCAGGTCGGTCGACACGGGCAGATGAAGGGAGAGTGTAAGTTCTGTGTCCCTTCCCATACACCATGCCCTGGGCATCTCTTCCATATGGCTGTTCCCGAGTTACATCCTTTTATAATAAACTGGTAATCTAGTAAGTAAACTGTTTCTCTGAGATCTGTGAGCTAATCTAGCAACTTAATTGAATCCAAGGAAGAGTTTCTGGGAACTTCTGATCTATAGCCATTTGGTCAGAAGCACAGGTGACAACTTTGACTTGCAATTGGCAAATGAAGTGTGTGTGTGTGTGTGTGTGTGTGTGTGTGTGTGTGTGTTGGGGGTGGGCAGGGTTCATTCTTGTGTACTGAGCCCTTAACCTGTCAAATCTAACCCTATCTCCAGGTAGATAGGTTCAGAATTGAGTTAACTGCTTTGCAGTGTGGAAAGAACACACACTTCAAAATTGGTGTCAGAATCGTACCAATCAATTGTCTTCCTTTAAAACTCAAATTCATTACAGACTTTTCCAGGAGGCCATATTAGTTTTACTTTAAAATATTCACTTCTCACATTTTTCCCTTCACTGAGCTCGTTACTGATGTATGGTTAGAATTTTGCCTTTTAAATCCTTCCATTCCTCTTGAATCATCTTTCCTTTAGAATCTCTGTTTACAGCATTTTTTTCTTCCTCTGTACCTCTTGAAAGGTGCCTTTCTCACATGTAGAGGCTGTATGTGACCATGCCCAAGAGCAGAAAACGAAGTGGCATTCCCCACTCCCCAAGCCACTTCCTCCTCATTCTGACCTAAAGTGAGGCCAGTTAAGACTGAGTGAGGTGTTTGCGTTTAGCTGAATGAGACTTCCCCGTTAACTTCTGGATAATTAATTATTTCTTTTTCCTCCTCAGCAGCTTAGTGCTGTCTTCCTGGATGTTTGCTATGGGTGACTCCTACCAACACACAGTGTTTCCGCTGGTGTGACTCTTTTTAAGCCCAATGTAACAATAGGGTGAACACAGTTAAAAGATACTTTACACATTTGCCACGAACTGTGGGCTGGGGTAGGAAGAAAATGCAGGAAGGTCTTTAAGTTGAGGGTTCTGGCTTCATGAGAAGAGGAGCATATGTGGGGGAAAACAGGCTCTACCTCCTCACTGGCCATGCTGGGAGGCTGTTGGGGGAGGATTCTCTGCTGAAGAGATGCAGAAACTGTGCATGGAAAGGATGCACTACAGAAGGGTTGTGACTATGAAACAGAGATGGATGAAAGTATCTGTGGCCAGACAAAGGTAATCTAGGAAAATTATGTGAGTTCTATAATCACAAAATGACAATAACACACAAAATTTAAAAAGTGGCTTACAGGATGGGAATATAAAAAAAGACTTTAAAAGAGTAATAAGAGGAGAATGGTTAAGTAAATTATGGTAATCCACAGAGCAGAATTCCAGAGTATAAAAAGTGACATTATTAGTTATGTAAGTGAAAATACTGTATAGTTTACTACGTTAAAAGCAGGTTACAAAACAGGATATCCTGTGAGATCCAATTTCTATTAGAAGGATATACATATACATACCATTGGAAAGAAATATAACACCAGAGCTTCTCAAACTTGAAAATGCATACAAATCTAAAATTTAGGAAAAGAAGGGACTATATACACCTAAGAAAAGGATAGGAGGCAAGGGGAAACAGGGCATTTCTGATAAGCTTGCAGGAGAATTCTGGGGCCACTGGACAAGTGGTATAAGACAGAATTGTTGAAATCTGGGGTATAAACAGAGGCTTTTTTTTTTTTTTTTTTTACATAGAAAATTCAAAGAAGAGCATTGATAAAACGGGTGCAACCTGAGCTGTCCAGGTGTAGGTGGCCCTGCCAGTGGACAGGTGAGTCCAGCTGGGCCCATCCTGCCTCAGGTTTGAAGGGCATTCTCTGTGAGGAACGAGGAGTGCAACCTGGGCACAAACAGAAAGCGAACAGAGACTTTTAGGAAGACGGGTCATCGCTGATGCCTAACCCAGACGATTCCCAGGAATGCACGAGGGAATCTCAAGATATGGCTTAGCTGGACAAAGCTGGATACCATCTCATTGACCTTGGTAGAGTGTGTGCTGCAAGAAGTGTGCAGAGAGAAGGAACATTTGTCGTCTACAAAAAACAAACAACAAACAAACAAAAACCAGCCTAAGCTACAGTCCCCATGAAGGCACTCACTGTCTTTGGTGGTGACAGTGGTGAGGGATCAGAAAGCTGTTATTTGGCACAAAACATTGAGTGACAAGCCAGAGACGTCACAAGAGGCCATTGCCACAGATGGAGATGAAATTCAGTGTTCCGGATTCCTTAACCAACACCCAGGGCTGGTCTGAACCTCAGGGAAAGAGGCAGGTGGCAGGTACGATTTGTTATCAGTCACCATTAATTGCTTGGCAACACTGAAACTAATATAGATATCGAAATCATAAAGTAATAGTCACACATGATCACAGAGTTAACAAAAGTCACCGACAAAAGATGGCCAGGAGCAAGCCGGAAATGTGCCCTCTGCTGGACACAACAATGGTGACTTGGATAAAAGGGGAGGAAAAAGAAGTCTCAGGATCTGAGAGAAATCCTGGCTACTTACGAGATCCCACACACATAATGGGGAGACACAGGAACCTACAGAATAGTCAATGAATGTAAGGATATATCATTTCTAGACATATACAGTATTTAATGAGCTCTAAAAAAAAATCACTAACTGCCACTTAGAACAATGCCCTGCAGCTCACTCCCCTTTCCTCCTGCCCTTTATAGGGCCTTTCCCTGTGTCCATTTTCCCTCTATGAATCACTCTTCCATCACTGAGAAACAGAAAGCATTTTCTGGTAAACCCTGCTTAGAAAGCTGTTTGACTACAGCAGGGTTGAAGTTTTGGCTCATTCTACAAAAGGTCTGTCAGGGCTGAGAGGCCCCAGGAGGACTTGGCAGATGGCATCTCTCCCCTCCTGTTCCCTGGGTACCCCAAGAGCTGCCACAGCTCCACACTCCTCACCTGTCTCTCTCTCTCTCTCTTGCTTCACCATCTGATGGGACTGTATTCTAACAAGTTTCTTGTACACATGATAAAACTCTTTTGAATCGCCATAAATAAAGAATAAATTATTCTTTATTAATATTATCTAAGCCTCTTTTATAAATACCGTTAACGTCTTAGGATGTTTGCAGGCTCATGGTACCATCACACTGTGGTCTCTAAAACTAACTCTTCTAAAAGACTATACCATTTAGTTCTAGTATTCCAGCATTAGGGGCACAGGTCTCAAATATCTCCAATGTTTTGCCTGACCCTTCAGCCTCCTTTTCCCACATTTAAAGTCCTAGGCTTTCTTTGATCTATTCTTATGTGCCAGCCACTCCATACTCTTGGTTCTGGTTTTGAGTGAGGAGTGAGGTTCACACTAGAAAGTAAACAAAGGCCATTCTGTACGCGGGCAGCCCCTTTAACGGCAGATATCTTCTTCGACATAGGGTATAAAGTCCCCAAAACCAGGTGACACTTTGGCTTGTCTAAATTGTGATTTTTAGAAAAGGGCATAAGCTGCTATCAAAACTGTTTTACAGAAGCCAAATCTCCAAAACGTGAAGCCTGCCGTTTTGAGCACTGGCACAAGGAATTTGGACTACTTTTTAATTTTTAAAAAGTCTAAAGTATAACTTCGTCACCTTATTAAACTGAGTATACTTATAATATACTGTGACATAGGATCTTCTCCTCCAAGCCCCTGCATAAAAGAGCTTCTAAAATCCTAGGAATATCAGAGAGATAGGGATGGGAGGAGCATCTTTTGTTATTCAAAACAAGCCCCTTTCAACCATACCTGAGTTTATGCTAATGAGGTGACACCTGCTGGATGAGGGCTGGTTGCCAGAAGAAAGAATCATGTGATTAGAGAGCCCCACCCCTACACCTCCAATGGTCCAAAGCTAATGATTTAATCAATCAATACTATGTAATGGGGCCTCTACAAATACACTAAACAATGGGATTCAGAGAAATTCTGAGTTGGTGAATACATTAAGGAGCTGGGAGCATGTTGGGAGTGCATTGTGCCGAGAGAGGGCATGGAAGCTCAGAACTCTTCCTGCCCCACAACGTGCCCTATGCCTCTCTTCCACTTGGCAATCCTGGGCTGCATCCTTGATATAGTAAGTAAAGTGCCTTCTGAGTTCTGTGAGCTGTTCTAGCAAATTACCAAATCTGAGGAGGGGGTCATGGGAGCCCCTGATTTATAGCTGGTTGGTCAGAAGGTCCAGACTTGGGATTAGTGTCTGAGGTAGGAGCAGTCATGTGGGACCAATCTTGTGGGACCAATCCCTCAACCTGTGAGGTCCGACACTAACTCTAGATAGTAAAACACCCCACATATTTGACGTTTACAAGTGTTGTGAGTAAAAATCAGTTCACGGTAACATGGCTAATGATTTTGTACATAATGACTCGGGTCCATCATAATGAATGTCTGTGCTTAAATGCTTTTATGACACCACGGTGTCCTTAGGGACTACTAAAGAAGATAGAGTTGTTCATCCTACCATTTGGTGGCCTCAGGTTGCTACTTTAAAAAACAAACAAACATTAATTCAGTGGGCTCCTTTCTCTCTATTCTGTATGACTGTAAATACATCTGCTTCTAGAAGTGCTTCCCTAGTCTTTCTCTTAGACTATCTGTGCCTCTTGTAATTCACAGGCAGGGTGATTCCGATGCTCAAAGTCAGCAGTAATCCTGGGTGGATATGCAAACCCAATCCTCTAGACTCTGGCCTGACAGTGGCTCAATGCTGAGTACACTGAGAACTTCATGTCAGTTTTGTACTTAGCACCGAATTTGTTTCATTTTATTATTTTATCTATTTTTTAATTCACATTCAAAGGAAGCCCAATAATGAAACTTAGTAATAGAAAGCTTTGTGAGCAAGGAAAATACCACTGAAGAAATAAAATGTAAGGTATACCACTGGGGAATAGAAACTGGGGACTTTTACACATGTTAAATAAAATCATGGACACTTTTAGTTTAGTAAACTTAGAATATGGACTGTTGGCAGGTTCATCTATAAAATAAGGCACAAAGCTATCCTAAGTGAAGTATTGAGTGTTATTATTCCCATTACATCCTATATTCCAGAATATCTTTCATAATTTTGAGGGTGTTTTTAATTTCTCAGGTCTCAGTGTAAGAAAATGTCAGTGAAAGTGATCTCAAACTAATCACAACTGCCTTCCTTAAAGAACTGTGTTACGTGTAGAACACCATGCACACAGTTACTGCCACCCTACTACATTCTGCACTTCTGGGAGCATCAACATCAGCTTGGAGCAGATGCCTCTGAGTCTGTCTCTAGCCTTGAGCTCTGGCTGTCTGGCTGTGACTATACTGCAAGTGTCTAGCTCCCCATGTTCTCCTCCGTCCACTCTATGCTTCTCATTGCAGCCCAAGTTGATTTTATTGTTCAAACTGCCTTCCTGTTCTAAGTCTTGCTAGTTCCACAGCAGATACTGATTAGAGTCTAAACTCTCAGGCTAGCCATCCAACACTCCAGCAGTTTGGTCCCCTATACTCTGCCAACCTAGTTGTCCGCTCTCTGCCTTCCTCTCTTTTCAGCCTCAGCCACACCTTACACACTGTCCCTGGGCTGCTCCAAGACCTGTTAAGTTCTTCCCTCTGACTTCTCCCTCCATGCCTGCCAGTCAAAATCTACCAAAACCTCCAAGTCCCTCCCTCAGAGAAGGACTCGGGAGGTCATGGCCCCTCCCCCTGACACATCTCAAATCGCACACTTATTATATGACATTAACCCTCCACAGTCAGGACTATGTAGGAATGTGCATATCCCCGCTATGGGACCTGGAGTCCCCTGGAGAGCACTCTTTGCTTTTCTCATACCTCACAGCCGAGGAACTAAGAAGACAGTGGATCCGAACTGGGGCGGGGGGAGGGGAAAGGGGCTGGGGACTTCTGCATACTCACGGTTCCCACAGTTGAGACCACCAAGGCCAAATGGGCAACTGCAAGTCAACAAAGAAAAAGAACGAGAATCGGTTGCAAATCTCAGAAGACATAATTGAGGCAATTTAGGGATCGTTTCTAAATGAGGTTTATAAGGGATCCATCAAATGAATGAACATGGAGCCTACCTCATACAGGTTTCATTTTCAAGCCGATAGCCATCTTCACACGCTGGAAAGAAAAAAAAAAGGAAAGTCCATAAAAGTGTCTATTTCCCTCCCTTGTCCCAAACTGACAGTTGACTAAACACCAGCCACCCTGAAGTCCACAAGATTATTCTAGAACCCAAAGGCCACTAATGGCTTTAGAATTATCTATAACCTGGCTTAAATACTGCTGCCAGCTCAATTCCTAATTTTCTAAAAAAAAATTTCTTCACCTCTTTGTGTTCCCCAGTTTTAGAAAGAGGACATAAAAAGAGGATAATAATAATACCTACTTATAGTGTCTTGGAGGTGCTTAAGTAAATTAAGGCATGCAAATGGCTTAGCACAGAGCCTAGCATGTAGTAACCACCAAGTCAATGTTTATAACTGTAATTATTTCCCAATAAATGCACTTCTCTTTGGAAGTTCTCTGCAACCCCCGTGTAACATCATATACACAAAGACAAAGGCTTCGCCTTCTTTAAGTCCAACCTTTAACCTTACCTTATGGAAGGGGTCCCACTGGCCCCCTTCCATAAGGTAGTGGGCGATATCCTCTGGGCCACATCCCAGTGGGTGCCTCAGTGTTCACAAGAGAATCTCACCCTATAGTCTGTGCAAGGCATGCTGGGCAGAGTTAAATGAGCCCTAATCAGCAGAGCATAACTTTGAAGCCCGCGGAGGTGCTGCTCAGGGACTGCCGCCTCAGCACCTCACTGAAGGGCCATAGCCCAGCCACTCTCCTGAATCAGCGGTTCCTGAATTTATATGATCACCAAACACTTTCAACACTATAATCAGCTAATAGGCCAGCATGAGCTATAACACATGCTTGGATGAAAGCAGACAATAAAATATGGCCTCACAGACAAATCCATTGCCGCAAGGAATGATAAAAATTTTATCCATGATTAATGTATGATATGCACTGCATAAAAGATCCTGGGTAGGAATAGGTACATAACATAGAGCAGTGATTCTTGGACACACAGCACATACACGAATGGTGGATGTGAATGTCATGCCGGGGAAGGGGGAGAGGCACGCCCTATAGGCTGTGACAGAGATCTCCAACAGACTTCCTGTACCCTCCCTTACAGATTCGTGCATGGTGATGTTAACTATGCAGATGTACTTAATAGTGTTCTTCCTTCTGTTTTTCAATGTTAGATGTTAAATGTTTCTAGCATCTACTTTGTTGTCATAGACTATCAACATATCACTAGAGTTCTGTGGAATAACTTGGCAAACACTGTTCTAAATAATCTATAATTCTCTCACAGCAGATCATGAGAGCTGTGAACCTGGAATGCACTGTTTTGGCTCCATGGAATCACTTTTCCTGAGCTACATTCTCTTGTATTAAGAGCTATCTAGTATAAGCAGCAGCCCTGGGCAAGTCCCTCTGGTATTTACTGTGGGATGTCATGGACCACACTGCCAAAATAGCACTCAGTAACCTTGATGAGGACACCCCCGAGACACTTATTTCGGGCCCCAGGGTCTAGACAGATAGGGATGCTTTACTTTATTTTCTGGTCCCCACCTGTTTTCAGAGTCATGTTTCTCCCTTTATTTTAGTGCTCAGGAGGCTCGGAACTTGAATGAGTGGCCTAAATTTAGCAAATGTGCAGGACCTTATGGTATATCTTTCTGCATATTCACTTTCCTTCTAGCCTCAACAAAGCAGTCATTTTATTTCTCCTTCTACCTGATGTACCTTGTAAATTAAATCTCATTTTGTTACATGAGTTTTCATTAGGTGCTTCAAGTTTTTTTTTTTGGCGACAAGGTAGAGCATTATCCTATCCCATTTAGGGAAGGCGGAATGAAGCCCCTCCTCCCACCCAAATCTGTGATACCTTTGAGTCCTCTGTTGGCCTTTCTCAGGCGGGACCTTCTCTAAGGAGTAAGGTGAGCACTCCCACCTCCCAGTGGTAGAAAGCACCGTGCCACGGCGGGGGATGGGAGCGTGGGCAGCAGCACCTGGATGGCCCCTGGATATGTCTGCAGGGCAGCCACAAAGGGACTGCTGCATCTCTAGTGACTCATCCCACCCAACTCAGCACTGATGTCACACCAGTCTGTTCTATTCTGAACACTTCTTCCTGGAAATGTTTTTACATCAGATCTACCCACCCAGCCTTCATCTGTTGGGTGGGAGCTTTCCATCCTGTGGCTGTCATCCAGCCAGGCGTAAGGTCCATCTGCTGTCCTGACTGAGAGCTGACGGGCTGGGCTGTTTTCACTTAGCTTCGGAAGCGGCCTGACTCCCTCTGTAATGATATGTCTTCGTTCCCAATGGGCTCTTTCAGTCAATCACTCCAAGAATGATGCTGCTGGGGGCCTGGTGCTGCCATAAGACACCCTGGTGCACCTTGGGATCCAGCTCCTCACACCCACAGCCTAGAGGGACTCTGACCCAGGGAGCACTGAAGAGGAAATGAATGTGGCATCAGCTGGCATATACGCCCAAACTGGGCTCCCTCTGTTGATATGAAACACAAGAAAACTCAAGCTTTCTGTCCTTAAAAAAAAAAGTGGTAGAATCTTAAAAACTCTTTTCGTTCCCTTGTAGGAAACGAAATCAAGATCTGCTAATCTTGTCCTATCATATTTGCTCTCATATCATCCGTTTGTTCACTCCACAGGCATCCTTGAGACTCACAATGTGCTGCATAAGCATATCCCAGATACAGATACTGCTCTCAAGGCACTTGCCGTCTGGTGAGAAAAATCTGCAAACAGGTAGTTGGAATTCATCATGATGCCTGCATGACGGAAGGAAGCTAAGACACCTGTGGGAAGGACATCTACTTTAATTTTATATGACACTTTGAAGGTCTGGTAAAGACATTTTATGTATGACACTAAGAAGTGTGTGTATGTGTGGGTATATATGCGTGTGTGTGTGTGTGACAGGGAACAATATAGACTTGCTAATGTATAGCTATGACTTGCAGAGACTTAGAAAACATAGCCACACACCTCTATCTTCCATTTATATGGCAGACTGACCCTCGATTTTGAGGTGTCCAAAAGAGGGTTCATTTTAAATCCCCTGTGCTCTAGTACCAGTGGCCAGAAGATGTCACTGTCAACCCATCAGAACCCAGTCAACAGGGCTGTGGCCCAAGGAGCTCCCAAAGGCACTCATCAGAGGCCTGAAGCCACAGATGAAAATCTAACCAAAAAAGATACTGCAGAAGTGAGGTTTCAAAGGGCCTCAGCACAAAGCCCAAAAGCTAACCAATGTTTCTTTATGCTGCCTATTGGGTCATTATTTGATAAACATAGGGTTGCTAGTGCCTGGGTCACTGCATTTTGGAAAATCTCTGACAGCTCTGCTACTGCTAATGCTAGTCTGTAAGAGACACAAAGAAATTGCTGTCTTGTAAATAGAGGGGAAATGGTATGGGTGAGCAGGAAGCAACGGTGGCAGGGCCATTCTTGAAGGTATCAGAAACTCCAGAGGCATGGCGTCCTGGTGCCAGCATTCCCACGTGCCTGCACTTATGCCCACCTTGCCTCTCCCCCTCACCAGCCTCACAGTGTCCCAGTGCATGGATTTTAGCAGAGGTCACCTTCCCATATGAAGTGGGGCTCACAGGCCCAGTTTCTAAGAAGAGCAAGGAACACTTTGCATTCAACTAGATAAGATAGAATTAGAAAGCATCATCTCTTTGTATGAAAGCAAGAGGCCAACAGGGCGCTGAGAAACGCTGTGGAGCTCATGACAGGGCTGCTGCCCACCATGGAGAGCGGGCCCTCCTCTTCAACACCCGCCTGCAGAGCCGAGGGCGTGCACCTTCAAAGCCCTTTGTATATAAGCCTAAGTCACAGGGTCTGAAGCTCGGGATGAGAGCACTGCCCTGAAATGTATTTTTATCCTCTCCTGATCGAATGAGTCCTCTAATGGGAAGCCCTGACAGATATAAGTGGCATGTCACCTTTTCCCAGTATGCAATTTTTTACTCAGATTCCAGTACGTCTGTCACCAGCAGGTGTTGCCTGAGCAGAAAAAAGTGTGCCGAACACATTCTAATGTGATGCAATGCTTAAAGCTACATTATGGCCTTTACATTGTTACATTTTTCTGGTGATCACACATTGCAGCAGTTTTTCATAAGTGAGGTACACAGTGTTCTGCATTTGAATTAATTTTATTTTAAAGCACTACACTCATCGATCAGCTTTCTAATCTGAAACTGAATGGATTTAAGCGTCACCTGAAAGGTTAGCAGAATTAGGTTTCTGCCCTCAAACATTTCATGAAACCTTTAAAATTAGAACTCATTCATTCAACAGCAACCCAAGTAAATATAAGAGCAAATGCGGATGGACTGCAAAGTACCACCACATACGATGCCTTCTTTAATTCTTAGAGCATCCAATGAAGTATCACTATACTCATGTCATAGAAAAGGAAACTGAGGTTCATCAGCAAAGTGAAGTGACTTGCCCAAGATGACACATGACTGGTGAAGCAGATTCGGGCTCTGACCCAGTTCCCCTGAGCCATCGGAACTGTCTACTGAGCCACAGCTGCTACTCAAAGGTAGAGCCTAACTCCATGCTTGTGTTACCATTTTAAAAGGTTAGGAGACAATGGAATAAAGCTTTGGGAATTAAAACAATAATTTTTCTAACTTCCTTAAAGTGGGAAAAAAAAAGAAGAAGAAGAAGAAAAGGCGTTGCCACCACAGGCATTTCATTCTCTGTTTCTCTTTGAATCCAGTGGTCGGGCCAGTGTGCGCAGGTTAGAGATAATGCTATTATCCCAAGGAGATAATGTATTCAATCCTTCTTTGAGCACAATAACAAGAACTGGTTGCCCCCAGTTTAGAATAGTCATACCTAGAACAGAAAAAGCCCTGGGCAGAGAAAAGCATCAGTCCCGTCCCAGGACAACTCACATACCGCACCCCCTAGCCCCCCCAAACCTGCAGTACCTCGGCAGGAGTGATCCATCTTGTTGAACTGAAAGTAGCCTGACTTGCACTGGCACAGAGCGACACCGTCCAGATCAGTGCAGATGGAGGTCTCTTTGTCACATTCTGGAGTCTTCCGCTTACATAAGCTGCCCGCTGGAATGGAAAAACAAGACAGTGAAACAAAACAAAACCTCCTCCACTTCAAACCTTAAGATGCATGATCTTTCTATTTCAAGAGGCTCTGGGAACAGCTTTTCAAAAAGTCTGCATGGTGCACGCTCCTTTCAAAGGTCCATTCTGCCTTCTGTCACTCCCCCCCTGTGTCAGGCCTGTTTACTAAGAGTTCACACGGTATGCCGCGGGACAAAGAAACCACACCAGACAGTACAGGGCGCTATCCCTAACTTCAGCATCCACTGCGAATATGGCCCTTGCAGGTATGGTGTCTTCTGTAGCTTCTCCTGTAACGACTGCACGGGGAAGATCAACACAAGGCCGGAAACCTTGCCCATGCTCTGCTGAGAAAGCCGAGGGAGTAAGACCTGCCTCGAGCTGAAGCGTGCCTCCGCTCTGTGTCTGTGTGCCCTTCAGGCACACAGCATGCTCATGTGGAGGGTAGCCTGTGACCTGACCTTACACAGATGATTCAGAGGAGAGAGGCAGAAGATAATCTGTTCCCTGGAGGCTGTAGTTTAATCATTATCTGTCTTCCTCCGCATGACACTGATGGGGTCTTAGGGCTTACTCATCTCTGGGTCTTCAGCACCTTGCACAGAGACCGGTCTACACACAGCGCTCAATACATGCGCGCTGAAGGTGCCTTCAAATCACCCGTCGCCGGGGCTCCTCCAAGAGAGACAGGCTTACTAGCTCCTTCACTTTAGGATCCTATTTCTTACCTGGCCTTGTCCAGCCCTGGGCAGGCGGGCCGTGCACATTTCATGGATGACAATGAACCATTTCATTAGTATCAAAAAGCATTCATGTTGGGCAGGTGGCCCTCTCTGAAGTTGTACATAGCAGACCCTCTCTGAAATTTATCTGGCAGACCCTGTCTGAGGTTGTATACAGTGGACACAGTGAGGGTACATTTTTCCTCATAACATAAGCCGGACCTCCCCCCGCCACACACACACACAAAACACACATGTAATTGGAGTACACAGGCAACAGAACAAAACTATGAAACCAAACGGAGAGTGCATAGTGACTTATGTAGAGCCATGTACAGGGCAAGACAAGCCTGATATGTGCTACTGTTGGCAGACAAGATCAAGTGCAGACTGGGGAGAGGGCCGAGGAAGGGCGATGTATATGTTGTGCAGTGAGGCATGGCCTCCCCTCTCCCACTTTAAGGGAGACATCGGCCTATTCAGAAGCCAAGTACCAGCTCTTAACACAGCAAAACTGTCCCTGCCCAGGCAGGTTCTGGTGACACAAGCTGACACCCAGACAGGGGCCCCAGTATCCGCCTCCTTTTCTGAGAGTCCTGAGAGCTTGGGGCCTGGTGGATGGCCTGGTCACAGGGAGGTAAGTTTAGGACACAATGTTAGTTCTCAACGCCGAATTTCCTGCCTTTATCAGTGGAAGCTGACATGCTAAATCAGAACTCTGTTTGTGTGTGTGATAGAATTTCCTTTGTTTATTGTGAAAAGTCTGTATTTAAGGGAGAAAAATAAAAAATGGAAACTATCACCAGGCAAACACTGTGAAGCTGGCACCGGAGAGATGCTAAGGCTCCACAATCCGTCACCTCAAGTTTCAGAAGGCCCTGCCAGTTCTCCAGTCTTACTCTGAAGAAACACCTCCAGAGCAGAAGCCTGCCCAGGCTGGCACTAGTCCTCTCCAGCTGCCAGCCCGAGCTGCCTGGCCTGATGAGATGTTTTCTGGAAGCCAATGGCACGTTTTCCTTGCATCCTGCCCATTAATCCAGCTTGCTGGCAACTGCCACTCACCCTTCCCTGCACAAAGCAGATTCGTGGGAAATCAGGGAAGGCTGGTCCTGCCTCTGCAACGCAGGAGCTGCTGTCCTCAAACTTCTTGAAGAATATTTTATCATAAAGGCATCAAACGGAACCACGTAAAATCCCATTTTCATTCTAAGCCTGGCGATGTGATTTTTCTACACCCACAATTCCCATGGTCCTTCCTGGGCATGACATCCGCCGGCCAGACAATGAGAACTTGAGTAAATCTAAGGCTGAGACGCTGCCTGGGGGATTTCCAAGGACTCTAAACCTCTGGAGACAGCAGAGCTGCAGTTCTTTGAAAGGCGAGGAAGTGGATACTTTGTGAATTGAAGGGTGAAAACCGGCCTTCGCTGTGGCCGTGTCCTGGCACTGCCCATATTTGGAAGCGTCCAGATGCCAGAGCCTGACAACGTCTGCCCACCAGGCCCACCTCTCTAGCACTCAGAAGGGTGAGGGGGAGGCCAAGCTGGATGTCTCGGCAAAACCTGCAGAAGACCTGGGAGGAAAAGCCGAGAAGCGAGCCCGTTTCCAGCCAAAATGCCTGGCTGTCTTTGTTTTCACGGGCTCTGAAAGGAGAGAAGGAATTATGGGGACCAGCACGTGAGGAGATACGGGAGTATATATAGGAAATCTCTACACCTTCTTCTCAATTTTGCTGTGAACCTAAACCTAACATTGCAACAAACAAACAAACAAAAACAAACAAACAAACAAGTAAGTCTTAAAAAAAAAAAAAAGAAGAATGAGACCTCAGCAAGGAAGCAAGGAGGACCGCTTTCCGGGGAGCCCCATTGAAGCAGTGAGAAGAACGGGAGTCAGAGAGTGGGCGGGGCTGCTCTGAACAGAATCTCACAAATGTAAATATCTGGTCACTTGATTTGTGAGGCATGAAATGCATTTACTAAAGACAAAAAAGGTAACCTCGTACAATGCTGACCACGTAGGATGCGCTCCATAAGCGTTTAGTGGATTGAAAGGTCTCCTTCCTGCTCGCAAAGGAGGAACAATTGGGACACTTCAATCACTGGCAAGAGAAACAAGGTAAAACCAAATTGCTCTCGCCTCACAGTTTGGAGCCCATTATAATGAGGCGTGAACTTTTTAGCGAATTCCCCAATGATGCTGAATGATAGCAACTTTAATTCTAGAAGTGCAGCTCTTTTTCGCCCCTCAAATGAATAACTAGCCCTGAAATGGGCCAAAGATGCGGTATTTACCCCAGAGTGAAAGGCTAACTTCTGGCTCACAGGCACTCTAGTGCACGACGCATAAGGCGCCCTGGGGACCAGCACTCACAAAGCCCTACTCCCCTGGAAAAGTCCTGGATCTACCAGAAGATAGAGCACCAACCCTACTACCTACAACTTAGGTTCAGCGTCTGGGCACCAGATGAGAGGTGCACAGATTCCACAACCCAACTGTGTTGTAGCAGAGCCCACTCTGACAAGCCTTCTTGGTGAAAAAGCCCTCGAGCCCAACAGAGTTTTCCCATCCCAGAGGCAAAACCTCCCCTCTATCCAAATTTGCCTTCAGAACTTGTCTCTCATTCCTTTCTTCATCTGCTTCGCACTAGATGCACCGTAGAAGCTTTAGACAAAAAAGATGAAGCAAGAACAAGAAATGGGGAAATTATCATGAACGGCACCTTATCTTGTTTTTGTTTTTGTGCGTTAATGACTTGCAAACAAACAAATATAAAAGACAGGTAAAATTGCACATGCTTTTTTTTACTTAATGGTATATCATGATGAAAGTTTGGGGTACTGACAAGCTTGTACGTTCTGTGTATGACTGGCTGTCTCTCCAGAGAGAATAGGAACCTCTCAAGGGAAAGAAGAGTGATTTCTGCTTCATTACATCGCTTCTGTATCACTTCACTCACCAACAACATAGAGAAGAAACAGAAGGGGCAGCATGTCAAGGACCAGGTGATTTTAAGACACTGTATGTGTGTGTGTGTGTGTGTGTGTGTGTGTGAGAGAGAGAGAGAGAGAGAGAGAGAGAGAGAGAGAGAGAGTGTGTGTGTGTGTGTGTGTGTGTGTGTGTGCACGAGGCGCATGTACATGAAGGCCTTTGCTTAACACCTATTCCAAAGACAGGCTGGCTCTGTGATGAGCTTGCTTGGGCCTGAGCTCTGAATGCCTGACAATTCCATTCTAGGTCCATGCCTAACTGTAGAGGTGGGGTCCTCCCAGAGGGCCATCCTCTTACCTCTAAAATCCTCCTCTGAGATCCCAAGAGCTGGCAACCTCTGCAGAGGACCTGCAGGAGTTGACACATTTCTGCATCCTGTCGGCCAGGTCAAACAGCGTCACATTGGAGGCCAGGGGAAAAGTTTTGCATATATGACCACTGCGCTGGACTCTCTGTAGGCAAAGTGTGTAGGTTTTTCAATTGTTCTAAAAGGTCATGTGGGGCCCCAAGGCTTGTAGAAAATAAGTGTCATTTCTATTGCCCAGGGAAGGAATGGGAGCACATGAGGGTCCAGTGACTTGGACCCTGGCTCACCTTATGGCTTAGTCAAAACAGGCCCAGTTTTATTGCTGCCACCCACGCAAGAACATTCCCCCCTTTCTATAGACTGGTTCGCAAGCAAATGTGATTCTGTTACTTACCCAGAAGCATGAACGGTGGATCGGGTATAACCAGGTAACGTCGAAAAACACACATTTAACTGAAAGGAAGAACAGGTTTGTTGTTAACTATGGGTTAGACAAAAGCCTTGGACCTGGAACCAATTTCCTATTTTCAGAATCAAACAGGCATTTTCCAGCCATCAGGTTATCAGCAGGGGTTTTACAGGCCAGTGGTGTCCTTTTTTTGTTGTTGTTCCCTTCTTAAAATGCCTTTCTGTGCTCATTCTGTGTTCCATGAGTACAAAGGGAAAGAGGCAGATAGTAAATCAGTGGGAAATCTTGGCAGGAAAAAATGTTCAAAATAGCACCCTTGGATGCAAAACATCTTCAAAGGAGCAGATCTTTTCTAAGACCCAGGGTTTCAAAAACGCAGAGGCAACTGTTTATTTGGACTTCGCAAAGTGAACTGGCCTCAAGAAAAGGCTGGTTCCTTTCAGCCACCCCAGATCTGGCAGGCCTTACACAGACCCCTCCTAATCTACAATCAGTTGACCTAACTCAAAGACAGGTCCTCTTCAAAAAGGCTCTCCATGGGAAATTACATTATGTGGGTCAAGAATCCTTTTGGTGCAAGCAAATTAAAAGCGACTCTCCCTGCGTTCGCCTTTGCCCTGAGAGAGAGCAGGAAATCCCTCTATGGCATAAAGTACCATCCCTGCTTCCCTGCTCCCCCCAGATGGGGGCTGGGGATTCCTTTTATGCAGCAGACGGTCTCAATATGACCAATGCAGACCCGCCTGTCTTCAAAGCCTATGTATCAGATACATCTCACTGTTCAGAAGACTGATTACAACATGGGGTGTTATCAAACACTTTATGGCTTTGGATGGCATTGCTTTATATTCTAATAGGCAATGATGGATTAGTAGTACTATTACTTAAATTTGTTTTTCCCAGAAAAAAAAAACAGAAATGGCACATTTCAGAACAGAACGACATCTTGGAAAGGCTTTCTCCAGTCACTACCTAAATCTTTACTATTTCGGGGAGAGGGGTGAGGGGGGGTGAGTATGTCACATCACTATTAAATTATACATTGATACTGTAAACATTAACAAGTCAGATGAGTCACTGAGCACTGTGTAGTGCACCTCTGCATGTGGTTCTAAGCCCCAGTGTTATCTTAGAAGGAAATAATCTACAACACAATCAAGAGGCAGCCATGGTGGAGCGACAAGAATACCAGGTATAGGGTAGTAGATGTAAAACTCTCTGGACAGTAAAGAATTTAACCTTGCCTAAAGAGAAGTCTGGCTCCTGGGAGGTAATCTCTAAGCCTTTGGAATGTCCTGCTTTTGTTTACCTGGAGGCCTGAGCCACATAGTCTTACCACATGATTTATGGTGAGGGCTTTCAGTTACATGGTATCTGCTGGACCTTCAGAGCGGCTGGAGACTGAGGTCAGCCATATGGGCAGTTGACTATATTTATATATTAGCTTAGACACCAAGACTCGGGTGAGCTTCCCTTCACTCGGGTGGTCGGCAATACTCCATGAATAATACACACACCGTTGCTGTCCATGACTCCATGGGGACAGGACAACTGGAAGCACCAAGTCTGGACCCCTCAGGGACTCTGCCCCATGCATCTCTTCCCTTGGCTGATTGTAAACTGGATCTTTTCACTGTATCAAACCATAACTGTGAGATAATAGCTTTTGGCAAGACCTGTGAGTCCTAGTGAATGGTCAAATCTGAGGGTAGTCTTGGGGATCCCCAAACTTGCAACTGGTGTCAGAAGTAAAGGTTGTCTCCTAATTTTGCACCTGCTCTGTGTGAGCTCAGGCAACGTCATTAAGCCAGAGCCTCCCAGTTTTCCATCTGTAAAAGTGTTAGCAATACCTGTTACAGCAGTGAGGTATCTGGCAAAGTAGCTTTCACAGAGTACATGCTCAGTGCATACAGAAACTGGAATCTAAATTTTACACAAATAATATCCACAGTCTTATAAAATCCTATGGGTTTTGGCTAATTTCGTAACTCTTACTGATTAAAAACAAGTAAAATTGAAACCAGAAATCAATTAATCTCTAAAACTTATTTTAATGGCACACTTTAATTTTTTAAACACTAAATCTTAGACTCAGGTATCAGTTGAGAGGCAAAATTTACTATCTGAGCTTCATTTTCATCTCTTGTTCTTTCCTCTCCATTTTTATTTCTTTTTCCTGACAAAAAAAAGAGAGAAAGATGAATCAAAGGCCCCTAGATAATCTATGCAATGAATTCTCAACCCTGGATAATCAGGATTATCTGTTCTACCTTTGGCATTTTTCCCTTGAGGAAAAAGAGCATCACTCTCTGCATGCTCTGAAACACAGAGAGAAAGTCACACAGCATGTCAACAGCAGATGGGACAGTTGGATTTTCTAGGTTTTTCCTCTTCGTCAACAACTCTTATTGCTACATGTCATCTGAATGATTGTGATAACAAGTCTGCACATGGAAAAAAACACCAAGGCACTGACAAAGACTGCACATGAGGACACATTTGAAGAAATGCTTCTACCGGGCACCGCCAGTACTCAACACCACCCTTCTATTTCCGAGAGGCCTTTTATTTTATCGTTAAGTTTATCTTCCAATATAACAAAAATGAACATCCCAGGAGATACAGCTGATCTCCAGGAGGTCCCCGATTCTGAATAAAATCTGTTCTAGAAAACAAAGGACTAGGAGAAAAAACCAAGGACATTTAGCGTCATGAGTGCCCACCTTCCAAGTTCTATACCCTCGGCCCCTGAGGAATCTGACATTCTAAAGACAATCAAGGGCTCCAAAGAAAGGTGCCAAGCACTTGCAGTGGGACCCCACTCCAGGCGCCTGCCAGACTCCGTGGTAATAATAAGGAAGATGATTTTCAAGAAACTTACTGTTTTGGTGATCTCATTTTCAACTTCATGTAGGTCTGAATGTTTTTCCATGGTGGCATTAAGAAATATTTTCTTTAATTTAAACTCTGTCACGAAGGTTCTAACTGAAAATAAAAACATAACCTGGTAAGCCACACCCAATGGGCCGACCTGTGTAAGTAAGGTTCTGTGTTTATAAATTTCTGGTGTGTCCAGCTTTACTGCACCTCAAAGAACCATCTCTGTGAATTTCTTTCTAATTGAGGGTAGAGATCGCCTCTCCCTCTCTGGGCTCTTTTCTAGGAAAGTGAGCATCTACTGAGCTGAGATGAAGGCTCAGGCAAAGTAAACCTTGGATGAGGACTCTTAAGGAGCCTTTTGTATAGGCACGAGGGCTGCTGAGAGAAGCTTTCTTGATGTCTCTTTAATGGCCTCCCACATAATAGATGATCGATGAAGCTGTGATGAAAAAGAAAGGTGAGCTGGCCTAAATAACATAATCTTAGGAGGAGAAGCGGAAAATGTGGGGCTAAACACAAAATATGCCCATCAACCTAGAAAGATTTAGAGAGAGGAAATCTCTTAGTCTCTCTAGGTCTTTAACCAAGTTGGTAAGTCTTTAGCTTCGAGGGCAAGCTTTGGTTTCTATTCTCACCAGACTCATGCCCGCCAACCCCCATTCAGCTTATTCAGAGGAAATGCCCATTTATCACTGATAAAAGAGGCTTCCAGAAGTCAGTAACTTCCCAAGGTCACCCAGCTCCCAAAGGCCAAAATTAACATTTAACGTCAGGTGCACCCATCTTCTAAATCCTTCTACATCTTCGGCCCCCTGGGGAATCTGATATTCCAAGCACAACCAAGGGGCTACGGAGAAAGGTGCCAAACATCTGTGGGACCCCATTCCAGGGGCTGCCAGACTCCATGATTATAAGCCATGTGATGAAATGATCCGTATTCAAGATAATGTTGGATTCAGACATGAAAGAAAGCAGCCCCATTTTCAAGGCCCATTTCACTCATAAAATAAAATTCTACTTAACATCAATTTGTGTTGATTGGGCCTGAGGGGAATGGAACTTACAAATGGGTAGGCAACCAAAAATTAGTATAGCTTGCTTTATATCTGGCTCCTATCTTCCTTTATATTAAATTCTTATCTTTCCCTCTGGACAGGAAAAAAAAATAACCCCAAACACAAAAACTCCTGAAGCTGCTCTTTCACAGAAAGCTTGCTTGCCAAATTAAGAAAAAGGCCTACAAATGAGCCGGGGAAAACATTTAACATCTTATACTTACTGTCTAAAGCCCTTAATCCTTATTTAACATCTTTTTGCTTGTTCTACAGTTCAGTGAAGCCAGCTGCTTAGGATTCTCTCTGAGCAGCAGGGAGCTCTTTGAAAACATTCTTGGCCAAATGAAAGCATTTCAGCATGCTCTAATTTGCATGTTCCTCTGATGTTTATGAACAATGAAGCTAAATGACTTGAAAAGGGAAAGATGATTTTTAACACAATAGACCAGCTCTCCTCCTGATGAGGGTGCCTGCGGGACGCTCCACGCACAGGCTTCCAGAACCGTCACCCGACTCCATCTTCACATCTCACAGGTCCAGGTTTACACCCGGACTCCATATGTAGAAATATACATACTGTAAATGCTAAGTACACAGATCTCTCCTGAATCGCGACAGTAAATGTGGCCTCTGCTTGCAGTGTGACTATGAAGGTGGCATCACAGATGACCTCCCAGCCCCTGACCTCTCCCCAGGCCACATATACATCTTCATGTCTGCAGTCACATCATCTGGCTTTAAGGGAACTCTTTACTTCAGACTTAACTGTTGATTTACACAGGTTAAGGAAATGATATTTTTAAAAGATCCATAATTATTACTTTATATTCAGATTAGTTTATTGTTTTCATTGCTTTCGATTCTGTTCCAAGTGGTCCAAGGGATTAAAGACTAACGTTAAATGATACCTCCCATCCGGAGAATTATACCATTTTCAAAGATTCCTCAAATGCATTGTTTTATTTGATCTTCACAATTACCCTAAGGGTAGCGGAGCAGGTGGTAATCTGATTTTACTGAGGAGGAGGTTGAGGCCCAGGAACCATGTGCTTTGGGTGGTGGCCCTGAAGCCAGAAGCCTGGCATCTGAGTTCCTGAGCAAGTAGATGTCCCACCCTCCTTCAAAACAAAATCATCTTACCCATTTTTAGACCAAAAACTCCTGGCTTATTTCTTACAGGACATAGCTAAAAGGAATAGGTTACCCAAAAGCAAAAAAACTATTACAATAAGAAGACTTCTTAATTTTGACTAATGTCTATACTCCTAGATTTTTCTTTCTTCAAATAATGCTTTGATTTGATCCTTGTATTTTAAACAATTTTGAAAATTCTACCATTAGTTTAGTAAGGTACCAACTGTTAAAATAAATTTCTAGGCCCATGATGGAGCTACTCCTGTCCAAGGTGCCATGTCACCAAACCAAACTTTCATGTTCCTGTAAATGCTCTTTACTCTCCCCAAATGCAACATATCCCACCAGCCAACCCCTAAAGGCCAAGCCAACTCTGGGGCTCTGTACTTATTTCCTTGTTCGTTCGCTCCCTCATTTTTCTAAACAAGGTCAGATTTTTCTAAACAAGCAATCCCAGCCAATCACACCCTATTTTCATGATTCCTCTTCTAATCTTCTATAAAATTTGCTCTTGCTCACAGTCCCTCAGGAAAAGTGCTCCACTGCTTGCAAGGCCCTGTACTCCGTGAATATGTGTTCACTTGAATAAAGGACGTCAAAACCCTTACTAATTATTTTAGTTTGGTCATTTGACACAACCGGCTAAAAGTCTGATGATTTCCCTTAGTCTATGCGCAACAGGAGTTCACGCAAATAACGCTTTCAAAAGACAAAGACGTTTGTTCTCTCAAAACAATATCTACTGAGCCACTTTTTGAGTGTTAAATATTACACTGGGTAATAAAAGATGATTCAAAGATGACTCACTTTACCTGCCAGTTTCCTTATCCAGCTTAGATAATAACTCTATGTTCTTCACTTCTAATTTCTTCAAGTTCTTTACTGAACTAGACACTCTAACACAGGGTCATGCCCTGTATGCAGGAGAGCTCTTACAATGAACACATTACTGTGTAATAGAAGGAACTGTGGGCTGGAAACTTGGCCTCATCAAGCAGTTGTATAAGCTTGGCCACTTAGCACCTTGTCAGGGCCCTAGTTTTCATGTGGGTTGTTTGCTTCTCAACCTGTAAAATGGTGATTATATCTAAAATCAACCAGCTTCATAAACCTATCAAATTAGGGAACAAAATGACAAATTGTACAGTACAATTATGGCAACAGCTTTGTAAAAATATATCTGCTTGTGGACAAGATCATGAAGATTGTTTTTAAAAATGAAAAGAATGTGTGATCTGGTGGGATAATCAAGGCTTTATTCTTTTTTTTCTCTTCCTAAAATGTTTTTTTTTTAACTATGTGATTAGAATATCCTTTGATATATATTTTTTTCCTAACTACAAGGTGGAATTGTTAAGCAAGTGGTGACGTGCACAAATGACAGCTTATTTATGCAGTCATTAAGAAGTTTGTATAATACTTTTAATAACATGGGAAAATGTTAAGATGAAAAGCTTGTACAAACACCACATGATTTAAACTATATAAAAATATAATGGACACTAAAAAAGTTTCAAATAAGGTGCTATATATTGCTCCAAGAGGTGAAGTAACAGCCAGCATCTTCCACTTCTTCTATATTTTCTTAAGTTTATACTTTGGACAAATACTGATTTTGATTAGAGAGTAAAACAATATATGTTACTTTGTAAACTATATTGTGGTGCAGAAAAAAATTCTAAGATAGGATAACTCTCTTACCCAAATTGCATATTCCTTTTTCTAACTGGTACCCAACTGGGCATCTGCAGGTAAAGGATCCCTGAGTATTGTTGCACACGGCCAGGGGTGGGCAGGGGTTCGAGAGGCATTCATTCACATCTGCAGAGGACAGAAAACAAGGACATACTGAACCTGTATCAAATAGCAAAATCATAACCCAGTACAGTGGGCATTTACTAAGGGCCAAATGGCACAAGGTGTGGTGGGGCCCCGGAGAGGAGTGGGATGTTATCCTTGTTCTGAAGAAGCTACCGGTCTACTAAGGGTGGAGGCAGCCATGTAAACAACTAAGTATGAATACAAGGCAGGGTCTGGGAGCACAGATAAAGCAGCAGATTTTGATGGAAGGGAGACTTAAGGACTGTTTCAGATAACATCTGGACGAAAACTAGAAGAATGTTGACAAGCAGAAACGGGTGCAGGGATCCCAGGCCGAAGCCCCCCCCCAGCGCCGTGAAGGCCGGGAGCGGAAATGCGCAGGAGTCTGGGGAGCTGTGGACGGCCTGGGGTGGCAGGAGGGCAGGCAGCTTCAGAACGGCATCAGCTCATGGAGTCCTGTCAATGTCACTGCCTGGCATTGGTCTGCAGACGACGCATAAGCATGCCGACTCTCAAGTAAGCAGGGTACTAAAGAAAACTCTTACTCCCCTACATTTTGGCAAAAAAAAAAAAAAAAAAAAAGAGGCATTTACTGCCTCTCTCAATGTGCTGTTGTATTGTAGCCCACTGGAGATGACTTCTCCTCTTACCCACGCTGCAGTCATCCCCTTGCCAGGAAGGTGAGCACAGGCATCGGTACCCATGGCTTGTGGGGTCCACCACGCATTTCCCAGCATGAAGACAGGGGTTAGGGGCACAGCTGTTCACTGAAAACACATTTCAGGAATAAAGCAGTTAATCACACAGGAAATGTAAAGGCAGCTCAAGGTAAATATTTAATTTTCCTGGCTAATATTTGATTCTTGTTTATTTCTGTTTACTTGTCCTGAAAGCCCACTACTAAAATAGAAAGGGTTCCCAAGAGGCGCAGCAGAGACGTGGTGGGACCGGATTCCAGCACTCACTCGCCTGTGTACAAACAGCAGCGTCAGGCAATTGGACCCCTGAACGCAGAACTGGTTCAAATTCAAATGCTGCTCACAGGGCACTCCGTTCAGGATGGATGATTATATTGCCTTTGTGATACATAGAAAATTCTCCTTGAATTGATGCCCATTTAAAACACATGTTAAGGGGGCACATCCACGGATAGACCTTGAACAAATTGCTATTGTTCTTTTGGATTGTATTAGGATGAGAAAGGGGAAAAAAATCCCTGCCTTTCTGTCTGTCTTTGTGGCGGCCCAGATTGAATACTGAAATACATCTGCAGCCTAGAAATGTTAAGTGCTTTCATACTGGAAAAAGTGTTAATAAAATCTTCCTTGCCTTTACAGAAAAAAATAAATAAATAAAATAAAATAAATACAACACACGTTAAGGAGGAAAGAACCCTGATCAACGCTTCTCTTATTGCAAGATTTCCCTTTATCCGAAATCAGAAATGGAACAATGTGTGGACCGCCACACACTGTGCAATCATTTAGAAAAATGACCGAAGTCGAACACTACAATGCCTTCTCTTTACGTGAGGCACAATGAGCCCCGTATGATTCACCTAGGCCCTAATGATGCACAGGCTTCGATGGCGCCTTGGACTCCCAGTTCTCAAGGGCAGTGACAACAACTCTGTTTCAGTCTGCACATCCAGAATTGATGCTCCAGTTACATAACAACTGCCTAATAAAGGTTTCTGACACATACTTAGAAAAGCTGAAACCCACAAAATAGCTGGATCATCTCCAAGGAGAAAATTGGTGGTAGGATGAAAAAAAGAAGGCAGAAGTCAAGAGTTCTAATTCCGAAAGAATAACCCTGAAACCAAAAGGGTAAGCCTAGAGATCGTGTTCCTATTCCACCACTACTAATACACCTGAAATCACCTAAGCACAGCACCTATGTATCCCAAAACTGCACCCATGGACCCTGGCACAGAAAATACATTAACGGCAGGAACGACATTCCTAATACAAGCCTATAGTTGCAATTGCCATAATCAGCTTTAGGGGAGATTGTGAATTATGTTCCAGACTGTACTGGAATATATTTAGCCGCTGCATATGAAGCCCTGTGAACCTTGAAGCAGTGGCCCCCAAACTTCCCAGAAGGATCTACCTTTATTTCTCAGAGGTGCTGGGATCACTGGTGCCTTGTGGCACTGCCAGGCTAGGCAGCGGGGAGCTTATGACCCTCTAGACCCAGGTCACTGATGGCTGACTAGGTGAAACTCTGCCACTAATTTAGCCCCCGCTCCAGCCACTACAAAGCGTTTCTCTTCTTTTCTTTTTCCTTAAGATGTCAGTCTCCATTTCACCCCATCACCAACAGCAGTTTTCCCTTCCTAGGTCTGGACAAGCCAAATGTACTTTTTTAAACATAGCATCAAAAGACTGATCATCTTACTTCTACCTTTTCTGACATGATAAAGGATCAGGTGGATGGCTTTATTTTCCTTGTACCAGGAATTTCAACGTGGATATAAAGAAAACCTCAAGCGCAATGTAAAGGAGCCCTGGTTGCACAGTCATTATGGAGAAAGCTTAGTTCATCATCTTATTGCACATGCTCCCCTACCCGCATTTATCGACCAGCAAGAGTTCTAACACAATCTGAGGGAGACGAAGGAGGCTGGGCTTCCCCCGAATCAAGAGAAGCCTCTCTGGTGACTGTGGAACCACCTGACTGACTCAGAAGCTCGGGACTCTGATCTGGGAGCAGGCACCTACCCACTCCATGTCTCAGCCACCTAAAGCTTCTTTACTACAGTTTCTCTTCCCTCCAATCCTGTATTACTGCCCACTCTAGCCTTAGAAGAGTTAAATAAATGCGTGCTTGAAAAGCTCTTGTGACTATAGGGCATTACGAGCTACAACTGCTCTATCTACTGATGTCACACACAGCCATGGGCATCATCTCCTTCAGGAGGAATTATGTAACTCAGGGGTGAGAAAATCAGGTCCACCATGACATTATTTTATGCTTTAAGTGTTTCAACAGGAAGCATTTGAGACAACAAAACAAACACTGTACTATTGCAAAACCAGCCATTGCCACACATTCACATGAAACCCCTGCCCGAGAGCTCAGTGTGCTTGCGTGACTGCCTTCTACCTGAGGCTGGAGAGGACAATGCCGTTGGTGATTGTGTGCTGCTCCGAGCAGGGAAGGTGACAGGTTTGGGAGTCAACACTTCAGCCGTAGAAACATCTGTGGTTTGGGAGAAGGAGATGTTCTGAGGAAACGTGAATCGGGGCTGTACTCTTCCGAAATGCCAAGCCCTGTGGTCAGTACTTTTGCTGATGTGGGTACAGTGGTCAGGGAGATCGACTGGGTAGTTTCCTCTATATGCACTTGGTTCCTTTTGGTGGTGACAGCACCTTCTGTTGAGATTAGTGAAACTAGAATTTGAGGATCGGTTGGCAAGAGCGGTTTTCTGGTCATAGTCTCACCGTTGTGGGGTCAGCCATCGGAGTTGCAGTACTTGACGGGGTGCTGAGAGTGGGCACCAGGGGGTGAGAGGTCTTGAGATTGGAGTCTCTCGAAGCTGGAGGTGTTTGGGCTAAGCTGGTGCTCGTGGCTGGAAGGGTTTGCTCAGTGGACAACTCTGTTAAAGCAGGGGGCAAAGGGGTCCCTGAAATAGAACTCCTCGGTTCAGCTTCAATAGCCTCTGTGGGCAGAGACTCCAGGCTTGGTGGCTTTGATTCTGTAGCTATTTTCTCATGGTGTGGGTTGCTCTGGTTCTTAGGATCTGCTGTTTGACTACTGGAGAGCATTGTCACAGACGATGCCACCGTCGACGTCCGAGCTGCAATAACAGGAGTGTCCCTTGCCTAGGCAGGACCAGGGTAGAAGACGAAGGTGATAAGGTTGTCTGGGACACAGACAGTGAGGCAGGGGTAGAGACTGTCAGGGATGCTGGCAGGGGTGGTGGCGAGGAAGACAAACGTGTGGGGACATCAGGGGTGGACTGCACTGGATGAGCAGAGGCCCTGGTTGACAGTAAGTTTGAGGAGAACAACTGGTGGGACTGTGACACTGAGGGCAGGGGCAAAGGGGGCCCTGATGAAGGAGAAGATGCGTCACCAACGGAAGTTGCTGTATGCAGACCCAGGGACTCGGTGGAAGGCTGCGCGTATTCCCTGCCATAGGATGAGACGTTACTTCTTTCAGTCTTAACCTGAGAAGAGAAAGAATGGTCTGATTGCGAAGAGTTTGAGATCTTAACAGAAGAGGTCGAACTCTCCCTTATGTCTGCGGAGGAACTGTTGTCTGTGATGGACAGTAAAGCTCGTTCTCCCTTGGTGAAGGTGGATGAGACATAGCTGTGGTCCATGTGGTTGCTGGAAGTCCTCTGTTCAGTATCTGTGCCACTCACTTGATCGTAGCTAGTTCCAGTGACTGCAAAGGGGAAAATTACAGTTAGGTCAACTAAACAAATAAGCAATCTCCTGAACGTGCCCCATAAAACAGACTTTGAGTGTCCTGTCCATGCGCACCAGGGGTTGAGACACTTCCTTTGGAGAGGTGGTTTTCAATGGTGAGCTTTCTGGAGAGAGAGTTTGGAAGGCAGGAAGGATCAGAGTCAAGCCGAGCAGATTTACCCTCCAGTGAGCAGTGCAGAGGCAGTAATGGAAATGGCAATGAATGAGAAGTAGGGCCCAGGTACAGAATAGGGAACGGGTCCAAATTCCTTCCACATGCCTTTTTTGATAAAAGCCAATTGGTATCTGAAAAGCTCTTAAGACCCCAAATAGAACAATTGTTACGCCTAAATGGAAAAAGGAAGACACTCCCAACTTTCCACTCTGTATAATGAGATAGTTCTTTCCCAGGAGACTGGCCTTAGCCACAAAGTGGCCGTTCTCTTTTATTTAAGCGTCCTGGCAGACAACGTGGCAAAGACCTGAGGCAAATGGGGGTGGGGGAGTTGAGGGAACCCAGAAAGTTCTTTTCATAAAGAGCCTGGAAGGTACTTCCTGGGTGGACAGAGAACTTAATCGTTCTGGGACCGTGAGCCCATTGACAGATGAGCTGAAGGAACGTGGAAAGAGAATCCGCTCATCACCTCCGAGAGCACGCGAGGCTGCCGGAGACTTTGAGCCCAGCTGGGTGTCACCAGTCCCGTGCGGAGGGGCGCTCCCCGTTTCCCTGGGCACCAGGGCGGAGTGCCCCACATCCCCAGAAGTCGAGTTCCGGTTGGTGAGGGAGCGTAACGTGCGTTCTCCGTTTCCGGTGAAAGTGGCTGAAGTGTGCGGGCTGTGAGCACCGGCTCCGGATGTCCCCTTGGACCCCTTCTGCATGTCGGCACTGACTCCCGGCTCAGGACTATCTTCAGTGGCTACAAGAGGATTGAAAAGGGGATGGCCGGTCAATGCAGGGGAGAGCAACAGTGTTGAATAAGCCCCACTTCCTGAACTATGCTAGCCCAAATGCTTCCCTGTTCTTTCTCAGGGTCTTCACCTAAAACCGACAATGCAGAAAACCAAAATGTGTGGTGTTCTCGCAGACAGACGCCTATCAGTGACTGAAAATCAAGGGGCAGTGCCAATCAGCATATTTGTTCAGGTGACCTGGATTTATAGGAAGGTTTATTACTTCAGTGAATAGGATCAATAACTGTATTTCTGCCCCGTGATATATAATAGAGTTTATGTCAGGGAAATTGGCGGTGGCTATGGAGGAGGTGAATGGTGGCCAAAAGACAAACAACCCTATTGGGGCTTTAGACCTTCTGATAAGGCCCAAGAGGAAGGCTCATGTTACTGGGAAGGCTTTCACCTCCTGGCAGAACCAGGAGATTCGTGAACTTACACAGGGCCTGTCATTCTACAGAGTGTTCATTCTTTGCCCTAACACATCACTGAAAAATGGCATTGTGATCAGAGGTTAAAAGTGGGCTTGGTGTTTGTTCCGTTTTATTTTTTAAATGCATTTATTTCTTGGTAGGGATGGAATAGGGAGAAGTGACACATGAATAAATATCCTTTGCTTCCTTTCTTGGGAATGAAAATGAGGTCCAATTCTTGGCCTAAATACTTCATAATCTGGCTCTACAAGAAAATAGGCTCTTTTCCTGGTTCTCATGTCTATTCCCAGACCAGACTAGCTCTTGATACCCCATGGACACACCTTGATGGAAAACAGACATAAAGCTGAGTGTTAAGTGAGTTCACGTCATGACAGATTTGCATTAACTGACAGACAGAAATGAGTGTGGTGACAGGGGTGCACAGTGACCTGAGCAGCACTGAGAAAGCCAGAAGTCAGAAAGAGACACGACTCAACCCAGGCTTAAGAGACCCATGGAAAGTCCACCAGGAGAGGCTTGAGCGCTGAATGCAACTGAGCACAAGCTCCCTGGGCAAAGAAGACAAGGCCTGGGATTGGGAAGTGGTATAAGCTCTGTTAAACGAAATCTAGGCAAACAACCCCATCAGGCTTACAGACTTAACACAGTGGAGAGTCATGACCTGAAAAAGAGGGGCTGGATCTGAATCCAGAAAGAGGAAGAGCTCGAGAACTCTGAAAGGCTGGATGGCAGAACCAGTCTGCTTTGGGTAATTCAGAGGAAATGAAATAAAACATTACATTAACCATGGCAGGGTGGTTTCAGGAACGAAGCTCCTCCTAATCTAGTGCTTTATACTGAACCCCAAGATCCGCTCGCATGAGATCACATTTTCCACACGAACCAACTGAGCATTAACCTCAGAGCGAAGGGTTCTGAAAGGATGGAGAAGAGAAAGGGTACAGAACCTGAGCCCCTGGTTTTGGAAAAGGTAAATATTCTGAGCCCCACGACTGAGGGTGGAAAATGGTTCTTCTTGTTCAGGAGACAGATAATGTGTTTTCCATGCACACACATAAAAGAGCACAAATACCCTCCACCCATACATACGGTATTCTTTCATGATAAAGCATGTTTTTCACATCACATCAATAGTAATAAATGCTAATTTTCCTCATTAATTGTAATGATTATATGGAAGAAATGGAGTTGCTATTATTAGTGGTGAAGAGGTAGAATTTAAACCTATTAAGTTTAACTGACAAGTTAATGCATCTTTGCCTTAGTCAGTACATGTTTTACATTGATAAGGTTGCTGAGAATGTTTTTTAAAGATTACCCAGAAAACGTTACTTTAAAAAGAATGCCAAAAGAAGTTTTTTCAAATTGATAAATTAGACTTCTCAAAATTAAAAACTTTTGTCCTGTAAATAATACCATCAAGAAAGTAAAAAGAGAACCCACAGAATGGGAGAAAATGCCTATAAATCATATCTCTTAAAAAGGAACTAGTATGCAAAATATACAAAGAACTCTTACGACTAAAAACGACAAGTGACTCAATTTAAACATAGCCAAAAATCTGAATGGACATTTCCCAAAAGATATGTAAATGGCCAATGAGCACATAAAAAGATGTTCAACTGAAAAATGCAAATCAAAACTACAACGATATACCATTCACACTCACTAGGATGGCTATTATCAAAAAAGATGGACGATGAAAAGGATTGGTAAAGATGTGAGGAGCTAGAACCTTTGTACATTGCTGGTGGGCAGACAGAATGATGCAGCCACTTTTGAAAATGTTCAGCAGTTCCTCGAAAGGTTAAAAATAGAGTTACTATTTAACCCAGCAATCCAAGAGAATTGAAAACATATGCCACACAAAAATTTGTACTGGAATGTTCACAATAGCATTCATCGTAATAGCTAAAAGGTAGGGAGGGGGGAGGAACCTACACATGTATTGATTGATAAAAGGATAAATAAAATGCAGTGTATCCAGACAATGGAATATTATTCGGTCATAAAATAAATGAAGTACCATTACAGGCTGCAACATGGATGAACCTTGAAAACATTATGCCAAGTGAAAAACACCAAAGGCACAGATCATAAAATTTCATTTATATAAAATGTCTAGAATAGGCAAATCCACAGAGACAGAAAGTAAATTAGTGGTTGCCAGAGGCTGGGAGGAAGAGAGCGTGCACAGTGACCACTGATGAGCACCAGGTTTCTGTTTTGAGGTGATGAAAATGTCCTGAAATTAGACAGTAGGGACAGTTATACAACTTTGTAAATATACTGATAACCACTGAATTGTACATTTTAAATGGGAGAATTGTATAGAATCTGAGTTATATCTCAATAAAGCTATTTAAAAGGGAGCATGTCTCTTGATGAATGCCTGGCCTGGACCTGGGATGAATAACCACTCCCCAGAAGGTGATATTTTCAACTCCCAGAAGCTGTGTGATTGAGGTAGGTATGGGGGTGTGGGGTGAGCTATAGGGAGTGTGGAGGGGCAGTTGGAAACAGCAGCTCTTTGGAGAGGTACTAGAAAAACTTCGGTGACATATAGGTACATCTGTATCGACTTGCTAGAAGAATGACCTGGGAATAATGAAACTAGAGGAGCCTGCAGAGCTATTTCATTAATGCATGGCCTTACAGAAGATCATAGCCTAGTAAGTCCCTGTGCCCTCCACATGGTCCAGTTCTGTGAAGCAACAACTCACTCAACCGTTCGCCACGTGGTGCTGAGGACTCCAGGCTTTCTGAGGAGGATGAGGCTAAAGACTCGGTGGCCGGCTCCGAGTAACTTCTTTCACCCAGTGTGGTGTCACTTCTTTAGACTGTGGGGCAGAGGCTGAGAACTGGGTCAAAACTGAAGAGTTCACAACGTCTGGATAGGAAGTGGCGGTTCCTGTCACATCTGCGAATGTCTTGCTGTCGGTCAAGAACCAGTGCACAGTGCTCACTCCATCTCTGACCGATGGGACTGACCCAGACATAGTCCCAGTCTGAGACATGGGGTGTCCATTCTCTGCATCGGAGCTGCTGGCCAGCTGGGGTCCTTCTGAGACTGTAAGATGTCAGGAAAAGAATACCATTACGCAGATATGAAAGACCCCTCCACACTGAGACGTGAGTCCTCTCTAGGGAAAGAGGCTCTTTGCAAGGACCTTGTATAGTATTTATTGTATGTGTAACCTGACATGCATTTTCATATTCTAAGTACATATTTCAGAACTCTTCAGTGTCCATAAGATATCAATACTAAAAATAAACGTTGGTGAAGAGGGAAACTTTTAAACAGCTTATGCAAAGCAGCAGAGTAACTGATAGGCTTGAGTGTTTTATTTCTCCTTCCCCAAAAGTGGTCAAGGGAGGAGTGTGTTATGTTCAACAAATGTGATGTGCCTAAGTACAGTGCTTAGTCAGAAGTATTTTTCTAAAATGTTCTATTATTAATAAAGATAATTCTAATTTTGAAATATACCAAATAAAAAATAAACTATAGGGAGTACATTAAAACCATGAATCTGGCACACACACACACACACACACACACACACACACACACACACACATACACATATTCATATGCACATGCTGTTTCTAAGATGATCTGTACGTAAAATAACTGAAGCTAGTTTCAAAGGCGGGTCAGCTCTCACTTTGAAGATGATGCCAAAGAGAGACAAGAAGACGAGGCCAGAGTGGCAAGTTGCAGTCAACACTGAGGGCTCCAAGGCTGAGGTCTCAACTCTGCTTAAAGCCTCTGAGCCTTAGTTTCCTCATCTACAAAAAAGCAGGAGGAATGATGCCTGTCCAACAAACTTCACAATGTTCTCATGAGGATGAAAATCAAAATGTGATAATATGGTAAACTAGATAAAGGAGATGATGTTACCTAAGGAAACACTTTTTTCTTTAGAGACTGCAACGGTCTTGAAGTGATGCCTTAAGAAAATCTATCAACTTTTAAACGCCCGTAATTGATCAAATAAAATTGAATACTTACTTGGGGAATCGTTTTGCCAAAATCTCACGGATGTCTCGGAAGATGTAAGACCAAATCCGTTTTCTGAGGATGGCTCCATGAAATTCCTATCACCTGGATTCCTGATTATGCCACTGTTTCTTCTCAGTTCTGCCTCAGAGGGTGAAGAATGGACTGACACTGAAGTCGTGGTAATTTTAGAGTCTTCAGGGAAACTTTTTGTCTCATTTAGTGGTCCCAGACTGACAGATAAGGACTGGATCCTCCTTGGAATACCACTGGGGAACGTGGTGGCAACATGCACACTCTTTGTCTCTCTGACTGAGGGGCTTCGGAGAGCGGTGGAGTTGTTCAGCTCTTCTATGCTTCTAGAAGCTAAAATGGAAAAAAAAATATATGCTGCAAGACTACTCAAGAGGTTAAAAAAATCAGGCATGTATCTAGATACGAATAATGTGTATTACCTTGTGGTAGATAAATCTAGATAATGTGGACCTAATATAGATAAACACATTTGACACACTCATCCACTCTCTCCTCCTAGCTCTAATTCTCATGGAACTAGGTGGAGAAGCAGTGAGGTCCTTCTCCAAGCATGAGGAAAAGCTTCAGCTGGAGCTAAAAGGAAGACAGAGAAGACTCTAGACATTATTTGTCTTGGTTTTTAGAGAGGAAGGTAAAACTTCTACTTGAATTCCAGATTATAGCTTATACAGGACAGGCCATTGTGATAGTTATGTTTTTGTTTTATTTTAGCAGTTGCAACCTTTTTGTTCAAATGCTATCATAGATTAAAATTCATACATAAAAATGAATAAAAGTGCAGCTATCCTAGGGTGCCGAGGGCCCAGGGCTCCACTGAGGACACCTTGGGCTCTGCAGACTACAATATGAACAACACGTCCCAGAACACAGTAATTCCTGGCCTTGTCACCATTGAGGGCTCTTTATTATTTCCCACCTGGTGGCCACTATAACCTCATTTTTTGAAAAACTGTTAACTGAAACACATTTATTAAGTAACAGAGCTTCTAGCTGGAAAGAGAGGATCATTGTCACCCCAGTGACTTATCTAACTTCCAAACAAAAACAGTCTCCGTTATTGCAGGCTTTGGAGACCAGCTCTAAAGTTTTACATACCACCCCAATGAGCCCCTAAGAGATCAAGGACTCCAAGCTGGGAACAGTTTTTTTTTTTTTTTCCTGATGAAATGGATGTCAGGCACTGGATTAATTGTCAAGAACCTCCAAGAACTGAATCATACAGCATTGGTCAAAATGCACAGTCTGCTCTGCAGAAGTACAGGTGGCTTGCTGTGACTCCCTTCCATAAGAACTTTACGAAGGACACCCTGAGAACAGAGCTCCAGAGGGCACACTCAAGTCCTCATTTCAGACAGGAATGAACTGCAGGAAAGCTTGGTGAATGGGAAGAAACACGCAGACAAGATCCAAAGGCAAGAAAAAAGTGTTTCTTTTTAAGCCAAAAATAATAAAAACTACTCTATACCTATACAATGAAAGGCTTTGAACTGTTAATTATGACCCTGAAAAGGGAAGAAGAAAGTTGTCATTGCAAATGGTTCCCTGAAAACCAGACCCACATGCAGTTGCGACCAAAAGCACAAATAAATATTAAATTTATTTATTTATAAATATAGAAGAGTACGAATGGGCACAGAAAACACAAAGGTTCCCCTCACTATCATACCAACCATAGAACCAGCTACACCTAGGATATAGTCTGCAGCTCTGGTCGCTGGACTTAACAAAGACAAAATAAAGGTGCAGGCGATCCATGCAACTAGTAATTCAAACAAGGGGAAAAAAAGACCCGGACCCAAAAATAGAGTCCCAGCTTACCTAACACCACCCCCACTTAAAAACAAAAATGTATTCGTATGAAGAAAAAAAAGGAAAGCATAATACAGATACGACCCAAATCCTCACTCAACCACTTAGCTTCTGAGGCCTAACTTCATTACAGTTCTCTTCTAAATGCACCAAATTACAGCCTCATTGGATTGCTTGGTGCCCTTTCAAAGCACTTTTATTCCCAGTAAACTATATTATTTCATCGATTCAATGTGCAGTGGGGGTTGTATTGGACTCAGTCTGAATACCTGTGCAGTAAATCAATGCCACAGAAATATAATTACAAAAGTCACAAATGCTGACAGTCACGAAAGGAAAGTGGCTGTGTTTTTGCCCCAACCCTGAGGGCTCAGTGGAACACTGCTTCATCTCATTATTGTCATTATTAAAAGCTGCCATTTACTGATTGATTATGATGTGCCAGTACTTTATATACACCTTTGTACATTGTGCTAAGTAAGTACTTTGTGTACATAATCTCGTTTCATCCTCAAGTAAAGCTCTGAAGTAGTGTGGAGACTTCTGTGGAGCTGGCGCCTCTCTCATAAAAGGAGGAAATGTTTGGTCAAACTAATCTACAGTCACCATTTATACCACTAAATGCGCGCCTGCTAACTACGTCTAGGGGAAATGTACCATGTTTCTAATCAACAAGCCAGCACTACTGATTGGTTAATAATAAATTGTTGCCCTTTCTTGCTCACTTCTACCCTTAAAGTAGCCATTCAAAAATGGGAAGACCATCCCCATTTGGGAGCAGAAACAAGCCAATTCCCTAACCTGTATATTAGGAGATGGAGAGAATGGCTACTCGTCTGGTAAAAGCATATGGGCCATCCTCCAATCACAGCACAAATACTGGAGCCTCAGGCATGCAGCAGAATGCTCAGCCTTGGCTTGACTACTACCCAGAACCGGCCAAAAATCTAGCTGAAGCAGCTGATATTTGAGAAAGATATGCTATATCTACAAGCTTCTGAGTTATTTATGCTTTCTTCCTTTACTAAGTGAAATCGCCACAAAGCAATTTACCTGGGCTGCATTAGCTCAGCTACCCACAGAAATACTTTCGTGAGTTGAGATCCATTATTACACCCTCGGTTCCTAGTGAGAATCTATATCAAACATCGCTTTTCAAAGAACATTAGCACAATTTCCACAAAGTAGCAATTGATGGCATTTTCTGTTATGATCCTCAACATTCCTTATATAAATATTGCTCTTAGAATTTATGCCCCCAAACACTTAAGCCTATGGATGAAACTGTGTATGCTTACCCTACTGACAACAATCTCATGCCCCACCCAGTTTCCTTTTGTGCCCTGATTTCCAGGAAGCTCAATACTAAATCTAGTGCTCAACTGGAGCTGCTCTCACTGTAGCTATTCAACTACACATCTCTCTTTCTACCTTCAGAAGAGAACTTTTTCCCATTAGTTGCTTTACTTACTTTTCCCTCAAATGATCAAATAGTACACGGTCATTATAGAAACTATGAAAAGTATACAAAGAAATAAAGCAGCAAAAGATGTAAAGCACCAACAAAAATAATTTCAAATGGCTTCCAATCTCTTTTTTAAAAAATCTGATTCAGCTGTTTTGGCCTGTACCCTGCTTTCATGCAAAGATTTACTGGCACACACTTTATTTTTGGAAGCAAGTAACTCCTGACTCCCCAAGCTTCAGAAGAGGTTGTGCTGCGTGCAAGCTTCTGTGTAGCAGAGTGAGGAATAAAAGGAGACACAGAATACAAAGGATGGATGTGTTCAGAATAACAGATGTTGGAACTAGAAAGGATCTTTAGGGTCATCTGGTCTAATCCCTTCGTTTTTCAAATAGGAGCCCCATTCTCCCTGGGCCAGGCTCCTGGCTGGCCATCCTAGCATTCACCTAGTGAGGAGTGTCACTCATCTGGCTAGTCTAAGTGCCAGGGCTTTCCCTGGGTCACATTTACTAGTGGATGGAGAGGCCAAGTATCAAATGACACACACCCCCCACTACACTTCCTCTTCACTTCCGTTATTCTACAGAGTGAACAGCTGGGCCAAGTGACTTGGGGTCTGCCTCTGGCAAATGCTGCTGGCCTTCTTAGCACCCCGCCTATGTTCCTAGAGCTCTGGGATCCTGTGGTCCAAAAGAGAGCAAAATCTCAAGATTTAGATTTAAGGGGAGGTAGGAGGTACATTACAGTTCTGGTTAGCAGGTTAGCAAGTACTAGCTCAGCCTTAAAGATAAAGCAGAACTTTGTTTCCCATGTGGCTTCAGATCCATGTGCACATCCTCCCTACATCCCCTCAGGGAGGAGGGGAGGCTGGCAGGCTGGATGCAGTATTCTTGGATGCCTGGCTATCCCCTCATTTAATAGCACCCAAAGCCTTCCCCAGAGTCTAAGAGGGAGATGGGACTCTACTCACACAGAGCACTCAGTTTACTGAGAAGGAAGAGAAATATTCAGTGAAAGACTAAAAAATAGGAAAGGTAAAGTATAACTCTTCAAAAATTAATAGTATAACGTTCTAAAAGGATCAATATTCAAGAATTAGAAGAATAACTATTTTTTTTAATATTGAAAAGTACAGGGGACTACAGAGTCAAGCTCAGTAAAGCTGGAAACATAGGCTGATTTTCAAATATACCACAGTAGCGAGTCGAATTTAAATTATAAATATTAAATGACCCTGACCAGAACCAAAGTGTAGCTTCCTAGAAAATGCTTCCTTTCCACCGTTTAGTGAAGCTGATTGTAAATCACTGAACCACAGAACTTTGAAGCTGAAAAGGATCATAGCTTTTATCCAATCTAACCAATGTTTAAGAATAATCTTAAAAAGCAATCTCCAAAAAACACGAATCATAAATTAGATACATAGCCAGTCAGCAGGAAATGGTGTACAGAGTATATGGAAGAGGACTGGTGGCTTTAAATAGGCATTACCGAAAGGACCTCTGGGTTCAGTTTTTGCTTTGATGACATAAACCCAAACCCCTAGTCTCGTAAAGCACCTCTGACATGAAAATTGTGAAAAGGCAATTTCAAAAGCAACCTAACCTCCATTCCCCAAGAATATTTCTACCCTTCTCTGTCCTGCTTTCTGTGGCATGGGGATGAAAACACATGCAGCATGCACGACTCTGAATAAAAACTCAGAGAAGAGAAAAAGTGGGCAGAGCTTCCGACATCCTGTTCGGCCCATCACCGGCGGAGCCTGTGATACCTGGGCCCATCTAATCTCCATTTCTTATTAAGTGTACCTTGTTCGGGGGCAGTGGGGAACCTAAGAGAAGTGACAGACGCAGCCTATGTCCTGGAGAGGATTACAATCTACCTGGGCTGGTAAAGCATTAGATAACCTAATGTGACAAGGTGATTGGCCCAGAGGATCAGAGGGTTGAAGAAAGGCTTTACGGAGACGAAAGTACCTGAGAGGAGATTTAACCGTTGCCCAGGAATCAGAATGGCAGAGAGGTGAGTGTTCCACCCCTGCAGCCTTGCAAGCACCTGCACTGTATGATCTTTTAAACGATGGCTGGAAAAATATTTATCTACGTTATCTTTGCTATTGAAAGAAACAGTTTTGGCAATAATGAAGAAATACAAATCTAACTCCTCATCAAATGATACAGTGCTCACCCTTTCATTCACCCAGAACACGGCCTCTTGTACAAGAATACACACCAACAACACTTGTCTGTGCTGTATGTGTGTGTGGGAGGCAAGGGACAAAGTAAGGGTTGGTGGACAGAAAGGCTTTTAAACAGCCACCCAGACCAACTCCTCATACAGTTAAAGAAAATATACGTTAGAGATGAACTTCGATACTGAGATAAAGTGTATGGGTCGTACTTTTACCCCGAACAATTTGCATTTGTGCCTAATGTCTCTTCCCCTTATCTCCTTGGCCCCTGTGCCGAGTATGCCTGGCTCTACATGTCTACTTCTATCTACTCCGGATGACTGCAGAGTGTTCAGGCAGGGCAGCAGCACTCACTTGTGGCATGATCTGAGGTTGGGGAGTAAGCTGAGGTCCTAGAGAAATGCCGCCAGGGGAGCGCCACCTCTGAGGAATTTCTCTTCCTGGAGAGTGTGGTCTCTTCTCCCATCTCCAAAGCAGGAAGAGAGGACTGGCTCAAAACAGAAGTAGCCACGTGGGTGTGCACAGTCACTTCTTCGGGGAGCCCGTCCCCCTTGGCCAGGGAACCCTGGGATGTTCCACTTTCTGTGTGAGAAGGGGCACCTCCTCCTTCGGACTCTGCACTACTGGATGGCAGGTGACGCCTTCCGAAGGCTGAAAGCAGACAATGACAATTAAAATTCCACCAGCAGACCTACAAATGTCCGAACACTCTTTTAGGGGACTCAGCTCTGACCTCTATAAAATATACAGATGTTAAGATGATATCAGGAGCATTTATTCATTCTGCGAAAAGCTAACCCCTGAGTGAGAGACCACAAACTAAAACAAAGACTGTTTTAGATCTCGCAGATAAGGACTTTACATCCTGTGGTAAAATTGTCAGACAATGGCTCAATGAAGCTCAGTATCAGGTGTCACGAAATCAGCAATCGGTTTCTGATCATCATGACTCATCACCCACATTCCACAAAGCTGGTTCTAGGATTTACTTGAATTCAACATAAAAAAAGTTTCCAGTATCTGGATGACCAACAAACCCAGGCAGCATCACATGAAGAGTTTGTAAGCTCCAACTTCATTATTCATGAATGGAAAATAAAATACTTTCATACATGCTCTTCACAGAATTCAGTGCCCCAACCAGACCTTCTGTCACTAGGGTGTGACAGAAACCATGGGGGTATCTTCGATGGCTTCCTCCTCTACTTTTAGGCCATTACCAAGTCTTATCAATTTTCCTCCGTGAAGAGTCTTTAGCAATCCCTTCGTCTCTAACCCTAAAGCCGCCAAACCATATTTTAGTATGTGAGGTCTGCCTGGGCGGTCCCTCTGGCTCCGGGTTCCCCTACCCCATCTCCCATCCCAGGCATCTTATACTTGCCTGCCAGGTGAATCCTCCTCAAATCTGCATTAATCATGTCACTGCCTTGTTCAAAAACCCTCAGAGACTCTTCCCACCACACCGAATTTAAAGTGCCAGATTTTTTAAGTCCTCCATGATTGTCCCTAATGCTGTCCACACGACTGTCACACCCAATAATCCTCTGCTCTGCGTGCGACTTACTCCCTCCCCCTAAGGAGGCTGCTGGCCTTGCAGTCCCACAAAGAGCTCACTCTTCTCTCCTCTGTGTCTTCAACACATGGCCGAAGCGCCCACTTCTCAGCCACCCTTCCACCTGGCTCAGATATAGAGACTTAGGCTCAAATTCCAGCTCTGTTAGCCATTTGATCTATAGCCATTGGATGAATTAACTTCTCTGAGCTTCAGTTCCCAAATTCCTAAGATGAGAGTAATGTGACCTCACCGGCTTGCTATGAGAAATGAGAGACTAGACATGTTGGTAAAGTAGTAGGGACCGAATCAGTGCTAGTTTTCTTTGTCTTCCCTTCCTCCATCTTGTTCATCCAGCTCCAGCCCCTCCTTGAAATCTTTCACTAAAAATGGCAAGCCACCAGCTGTGCAGACTGCAGTAAGAATAACTGTTTGAGTAACATCAACACAAACATGCAACCATACATCTCACCATTCCTAGTACCTCTGAGATTGCAGTGTGTGGCAGGATCACCGGATGTTGTTCAGTTTTAGACCGGCCACGAAATATACATGCTATGGGCCTGGACAGGCCTCTCCGTAAATCTGCACCCTTGTCTGGTCTATAGTTATAACTCAGTTAACCACAGTGTGCCACAGACGGAACCTAAGTCACAGGTCTGATCCCAGCCCAGGACTTTGAAATGGGTAATGAAGCTCAAGATGGGAGATGGGGAGACTGACAGAAATTTTACTGTCTAAGACTGAACACACATGAATGAAATGAGTATCATTGGCACAAACTTACCTAAGGTGCTGCTCTGGGAAGTCAGAGCCGTTGCCATCTTAGGCCCAACAGGAAAAATGGTGACATTTATTCTCCTCAAAGGGTCGTTCCTTCCTCCAGCATCTGCCGTTGCTGTTTGTGAAGTGAAGCTTCCTGGAGCATCTGAAGGTGCGTGGCTCTTGCCTGAGGTCTGAACCATTACATCCTCTTTGGAGGCCACTGTGGAAGAGTTCACTTGATTCTGACCAAAGGTGATGTTTTCTATGTGGGGTTCAGTATTGCTTTCTGACCAAAGGTTCCTCACAGCAGCTGAAACAATCAGAAAATGGATCAGTGAGAACTTGCTGGCTTCTGAAAAGAGAAGGAAATCAAAAACAACATACAAGCAGATATATCAGTAAAGAAGTGGATTCAAGTAGAACAATTGCACCTTTCTTCCCCGCCCACCACAGTAATTATTCTTACAATCCAATGGAAGAAATTCTGAAGCGATAGTACTATATCGAATTAAATTTACAGGAAGTAGAATAAATGATGAAAACTGACAGAAAGAGATTGATGTGGGTCTCAGAAGAGGACTTGCACCTCTGACACCTGGCAGGCTCAGAAATGGGAATAAAAGTCAAAGGTCAGATGTGAGTGGTGGGAAGGAAGCTCTTGATAAGTACCAAGGCTTTGAGCTATGACTTTTCAATGGTGAAGAGTAAAAGCTGGCAGCCCTTAATCCTGACACCTACTCTAGCAGGCAGGAGGTAAGACACGCACGATTCTGGAAAACATGTGGAGGATCTGGCGATATTACCAAAGCCTTAGTAATATAAACAGGTTTATGCAGTAACTTCATAGGAAAGGTAGAGAAAGGGAAGGGGGAAGAGAGAAAAAGAGAGAGAAGAAATCAATTACACAAATTGCAGTATATTCATGTGAAAGGGTACTATGAGGTCATTGAAATGTTATAGCATAAAGATGACACAGGAACTATTGAGTTAAAACAATAGCCTTCAAACAATAGCCTTCAAACAATAGCCTAAAAAATAATAACAGTACTCGTATGCATATGTGCCAAGACTGATCCAAGCACTTGACACAGACTCATTCATTTAATGGCTGCACAATGTCAGAGGTAGGGTGCTCTTCTCCTCCCCACTTTCTATGGGAGGCAGAGGAGGCCCGGAGAGGCCACATTCCTTGCCAGAGTCACCAGGCAGCCTGACGAAGCCAAGGCCTTCAGCTCCCAGCGCTACTCAGCTGGAAGAGAAAGTACTGGAGAGGAGTGTTGGAGCAAATCCTCCTGTTCTCCCCTATTTCTAGTTTAGGGGTAGTGAGGAAATGTTGCTTATTAGCATGGACTATTTCTTGAAGTGTATGAATTAAGAATGTATTTATATTAGTCAGAAACTATTTTTAAATGATTATATCCATATTATCCAAGATGATGGCATAGGGGTCATGAGTTAAAAACGTTGTGAGAATGAAGTAGAAGTTCAGGGTAAAATTGGGCGTAGAGGAAATCATCTATTGTATCTAGTGTCATTTGTCGAGGCAGGGGCTTCAGAGTTAGGGCAGGTGGATGAGACGCCCAAGTCCAACCACGAAGGCTGCCCCATTTCTCTGTAGAAGTCTATGCAAAGCACAGCCACGGCTTGGACGCCAGAGCTGGACCACCGCTGGGGTGCCAGCCCCAGAAAGAGAGCAGAAAAAGCACATGGCATTCTAAGAGCTGTTTCCCTGTATATCCAACCTACTATGGAAATGAATATGGAATACATGTGCTAACTGGGGGGCTCTGACCTTAGTGAGTTTCTAGAGAAAGCAACGATGAGGATGAGAACCATTTGAAGTTATCGCTGATTACATGGCTCCTTGAAAAACTCACATTTATTTTCCCCCTTTGGGAATATTTTTCTCTCTCCTTAGTGTTGGGAGAGGTGTCACTGCTGAGAAACCTCTGTGGGGATGGATGGAGTCACTTCTATCTATATGAACCAGGCCAAAATGACCAACCTCGTGACCAGGGGAGGCTGCAGGCAGAACCCACAATTAGATTCAAAATCTCTCTCTCTCTCTCTCTCTCTCTCTCACCGCCCCCAAAAAAGGAACAAGTTATCTTCTAGATCGGCACTGCCCAAGAGATATATAAAGTGAATCACAACTGCATGCAACACATGTAACTTTAAATTTTCTAGTGGCCACATTTTAAAAAGTAAAAAGAAATAGGTGAAATTAATTTTAATAAACATGTTATTTAATCAGACATATCAAAATTAGTACCATTGCAATATCTAATCAATATAAAAAAATGAGATTTTTTTCATTAAACCTTTCAAATCCAGTGACTGTTTTACTAGCCATACTTTAAGAGCTCAATAGCCACATGTGGCCAGTGGCTACCAAACTGGACAACGCAATTCTAGATCAATGGTTCTCAACATTTTCTCACTCTGGTCCACTCCTACCAGAAACAGCAGGGCTAGAAGGGTGGTTATTATAAAAACTTCCATAAGAGATTCTGACAAACTTTCCTAAGGGAATCATTTCCTTCTCCGATCCCTTGAGATTACCATTTTCATGCTTCCTATTCTGTTTCCTGTAAGTAATAATTAACAGAAGCTTCCTGAAGGGGAGGGAAGTGGCCCAGCCCCAGATAGACTAGGCACACACTCACCCAGGAATGGGTTGTGGAGTGGTGTTTCCAAGGGCAGCTGCAAGGTTCCTACGCTTGAACCTGAGACTCTAGGGTTGTGGATAGCAGTGACCCATATAGCATGTTCCCTTTGTTCTTCCCATCTGAGCTGCGAAGCAAGCTTACCCCCTGAGAGGAGGTGAAAGGGTTTGAGGATGTTGTCTCTATCTTCTTGGTCAGTTAGGCACAATGATAGAAATTATGCTCAAAGGAGCCAGAAAAAAAAGATTGTGGGGCAGAAGGAACTCAGAACCCATGCCCCAAAGCTGGCAAGCCATGAGCAAAGGGAAGGAAATGAATTTAGCTCTATTAAAGCCTAAATCAAGTGTGAGACTTCTTTGGCTGGGCCTGAGGAAGCAGCAATGTCCCCTTCTTCAAGGACAATAAGTGAAAGTTCCAGACCCCAGTCAAGTCAAGGAATTCGACTGCAGTTTCCAAAAAGGAAAAGAAGGCCACGTGAAGACAGGACATGACTAGCACTGAACCACGCTCTCACCCTGGAGGGCTGACTAAAGATGTAGGAAGAAAAAAAAAATGCACACTATAAACAAAAGTAAATGGCTGACAATAGTCCTGCAGTATCCCAAATAATCCTGCCACTAAAAACAACTAAAAATGCTGAATAAAATAGTTTTTTAAAAATATTTCTAAATCTATTGCTGAGTTGACAAGTAAAGAATCAAGTCTTCTGAGGCTGAAAATGAACCAAGAGCTGAAAATCAGAGCAGTGAGCTAAGTCTAAAGCTGGCAGCTGCCCCGAGGTAGCTACTCAACATTTGTGACCTTGAACTTCTGTTCTGAGCCACAGGGATGGAGGAGACAGGAGATGAAACTCTCAAGTTGGGAATCGGAAAGGAAACTCCAGTATAAAGCTGGGACCAGGGCTTTACCTTGGGTGTAAGGCAAATAGAAACAAACCTGTGCTGTAGGAGACGGCAAGGAGATCTGGCCCTTAAATTTGGGTCTCATCCAAGAATTTAGGTGAAAGAAATATAAATCTCACCCAAGAATTTGTAACCATAAAGCTGGCCTCATGTGCATGTGCAGCACAAACTCAATATCTGAGCAGTCTAAACCTCAAGCCAAGGATGTGTTTAAAAGTGGTCCCGAACCTTGTGAACCTACTAAAAACTACTAAATTATATGCTTTCAAGGGGTAAACTTTATGGCATATAAATTATATCTCAAATACACACACACACACACACACACACGCACATACATCCTGTTAATGAAGAGGAAAAAGTGCTCCTAATATATAGTGCCTCCAGGGACTTGGCAGAAATAAATGTGAATGCTCTCTAGATGAACATACCTTCGATCTAATTTTATCTAATTTTGTCACTTACTGATGACATTTTAAGGAATAAAAGATCACAGTCAAAAATCACAAAATATACAAGGTAAAAGAGGCATTCATGGGCAAAAGTCAGCAAACTAGACAAGCAAAGAATTCAAATACTGGAATTCTCAGACAAAAAAACAAGTATGTAAAGCTACATGAAAAGAAATAAGAAATTAAAAATGAGAGAAAAAAAAAGACTATAAATAATGACCAAAAACATTTGAAAGAAATCTAAATGGAAATCCTAGAAATAAAAAAATAAAATAATTGAAATTAGGGGACTCAAAAGCAGATTAAATATGGCTAAAAATAATTAAGAATTACAAACAGATGACAAGAGAATGCCCAGATGATATAAAAAGATAGAAAATATGAAAAAGAGATACAAGGAAGATAGATTGAGAAAGTCCACTATATATCTAACTGGAATTCTACGAGAAGAGAGAAAAAAGTGAAATGGCAATATTCAAAAGAGTAATGGCTAAGAATCTTCCAGAACTCATAAATAGTATGAATCCTTAGACTAAGAAAGCCCAGCAAATCCTAGGAAGCTAAATAAAAAAGAAATGTAAACCTATACCATAGTGAAACTACAGAAAATCACAGAAAAAAACAACTAGGTCTTAAAAACTACCAGAGGAAAAAATGTCAAATCATCTATAAAAGATAACAATTAGACTAACAGTTGATTTTTCAACAGCAACCATGGAATCCAAAAGACAATGGGTAAATATTTTTAACATGCCATGAGAGAAAAAAAACTAGAATTGAATGCTCGGCAAAACTATCTTTGAAAAACATCTTGAGACTCTTTCAAAATGGAAACATTTTCAGTCAGATCTCAACTTATCAACCACATCCACTAAAAAAATTATGGAGAATTTATTTCAAGCAGAGGAAAAAGAATTCTAGATGACAACTTTAGGATGCAAGAAGAAATAATGAGCAAGAAAATGGTAAATGATCTAAAGAAATACTGAATTTATAAAAATAATTTCTCATTTGTGGGATTAATAAAACAACATAGAGCAAATCCTGGATAACGAAAGCACATAAATTGGGAGGAGATGATCAGAATCACATTTTTTAGAGAAGGGTAACTTTACACTGTGTCAAAAATGCATTTTCAAGTCCCTCAATCTAATCTTAAAGAATAGAAATACTGTATTCCTTCCGAATGGTACAGTTTGAAATGATATACCATTTCCATTGAGAGAAATTAATGCATATTATCTAAAATCAAAACAAAAAATCAATAAATAGCAATACAAGCATGTTATTTAGAGACATGGACATAAATACTAAAAGAATCAGTTAAAAAGTTGAAAATGGTTGATTCTGGGAAGCATAAAAATGATAGCAGGAGTGATCAGGGTTTTTATAGTAGCTTTATAAAACATATTTGATCTTTAAACTATGTATAAGTTTGATAAAAAAAAATTACATTTAAAAAAGTTGAAGAATAAACCAGGGTAAAAGCCTGTAGTATGTGATCAAAGTTTAGCATTCTTAATACATGAAGAACTTTCTCAAATTCCCAAGATGTGCATATCTCAAAGAACATAAATGTGCAATTCGCAAAAAAATATATAAGTACAGAACAAATTTTAAAAGTATTTTTGAAAAGAAATAAAATACAAATACAAACTAGAAAGGCCTTATGTATTTTTCCCCATCAAATTGGCAAAAGTCTAAAAAACAATAATATCTAGTCACTGCGGGCATAGAACATGGACACTTGCACAAAATGTTGGCAAGAATGCATAGGCACATTGTTTCTGGTGAGAAATGTAGAAATCCATTGCAAAAGCCTTAACAATGGGCATATATTTTGACCCAGGAATTCCACTTCTGGAAATTAATTCCAAGGAATTATTAAGGAAGTACACAAAATTTCAGGCATAGAGGAAGTTTATCACAGGATTGTTTATAGTAATGAAAATTGGAAATGACCTAAATTTCTGTAATAGAGAGTTGGTTAATTTAATTATGAAACAACAAAATTTTAAAGAACTGACCAAAATATATGACTGGTACTATTTAGATATGTATTAGGCTCACCCTCTATTGTTAAGTGGAAACATAAATTTAAAAAACGGTATGGAACATATGACCCCATGTTATTAAATATATCTGTTACAGAAAAATGTGCCTCCCAAGGGGGGAAAAAAAAAGGTTGGTATCTTGGTCAAAAGATTCCAGGTCTGGAAGCCACCTTATAACGGGCTTTCTTTGGTCCTGAGACCTCTCCACTAAGGTAGGTGAAGCCTGTGGACTTAAATATAAAGTTGGCTCTTGCAGCTTGCTCATAAGACAGTGTATGGATTTGGGCTCCAGTGCCATTTCTGAAACATAAGCATGTGAGTGGCCTTCGAATGCCCAGCTAAAAGACTGATGGTTTACTTGAGTCTGGGCCACTTGGCCTCCAGGTGCCTAACCACTCTCAGCACTAGTTGTGGCCTTAGCTGGTGGCCTAATCGAGGAGCGGTGCCAGTGACCATTTTTGCAAAGCAGCTAAAGACAACACACACCCCTGGTTAATGTTGCCACTGCTGGGTCCTACTGACCTCAGAGAACTGCTGGCTTGTGGTTCCACATCCACCTTTTCCTCCCAGTCACGAGTGCCACAGCTGCCTAAATCAGTGAGAAACTCTTATCTTTAGTGTCCTTCTTTATCAGGGAATCTTTCCCTTTCTTTCCCCCTGGCACATAGGAGGCAAGGTAAGAAGTTGCTTCCTTTACCCATACCCTATGAATTTGTATTCTCTATGCAAAAGTCTTCTCATCTAGGAGGAAAAGAGCCTGATCCCAGCTACATACCTGGATCTAGAAATTTAAGTTTTAACAAGAAAGGCAGTGAATAAAATGCAGACTGTGGTTAAAGTCAGGCTGTCTGGGTGAGACTTCTGGGTCTGCCTCTTACATGCCCTATGACCTTAGATGAGATACATAATTTCTCTGTGCCTTCGTTTCTTCATCTATAAAATGGGGACGTAACAGTTCTTACATCACTGGGCTATAACAGAGTACACACATGTGAGGGCTCCACACAGTATCTGGTACATTGTGAGTGCTATACACATTATAGCTTTTAAACAAATTTAGGTCTAGTAACTTTTAACAAACAGATGGAAGGATGACTTTGGCAGGCACTGCTAACTAGTCATAGCTCAGTCCCCCGGTTCTTCTCCAGGCAGCAGATCAGAGCTGGTACCAGAGGTGAAAGCCCCCATACCACCCAGGCCCCTAGGCCCTGGTGGAAGTGAGGCGTGCACTCTGATAAAAGGCCTGAGGCCGGCTGAGCAGACATTGGGGCATTTGTGCCTTGCTCTGGTTCTGCTTTTCCTCCATGATATTTGCCTGGCAGATGATGGGAGAACTTGGGGGACACAGGGTGATGACGGCCAGGATCACCTCTGGCATGAGAAGCCCTTGATGTCACTGTCTTGGGGTCAAAATAAAAGTATCCCACTGTCCCCTGTTTAACTCTGGATGCCCTTCTACCTCTCGTATTGCCTATGAACTATTCCTCAGAAAAGGGATGAACAAAGCAGGCAGGCTGGGGCAGGCAGCACCCCGGCCCATCCCTTCGGCCACGCGAGGTCTCAGTTGACTGTGAACATCCAAGTGCTTTTACATCATTCCACGTGGTATCTCAGGGAGAATGATGGGACAAATGCTAAAATATTTATTGAAGTCACAGGATGAATCCTTTCAGAAGACCTGAGTTGCTTAGGGCTACTGTGGTTGAATTTTGTTTGTGGTGTGGTTCCCTATTCAGCACAGGTATAAACCCTGAGTGGGAGAGTAATTGGGAATAAAGAAGACAGAACTCAACAGGCACCTGCCATGTGCAAGGGCAGGCACAAGGGAGCCTGCTCATACTTCCTGGTGGAGAAGGGAAATGGCCCTGAAGAAATGGAAAGGAAAAGGAAGTCTCAGGCTGTGGAGCCTGGGCCAGATGGAAAGCGAGGCGAAGAGGCTGTGCCCTACCTGACACTGGGGGGCAGATTCTAGGATGGGAGGGGGTGCTCTGAGGCTGAGAGAAGTCTGTCACTCCTCACCTTAGCCACCCAGCTTCCTGACAGTCAGAGACAATGGCTTAAATCTCCCCCTTACATCCCATGCAACTGAGCTACACCAACCAGCCTCATACTGGAGTTTAGATGTCCCAATTTCCCAGGTACCTTTTGAGCTGGAAATGCCATGCTACCCTCTGTGCTCACCCTCTGTGTCAGGCCATCACTTTCTCTCATACCATGAAAGGAAATTAAATTAACAAGAGTTTTATTGCTTTGCCTAGTTTTTTTCTCCCACATTGATAACTTCCACTTCTCTAGTGTCTTAATGTACCAAAACATCTGTTTGTGAACCAACATCATCAGGGATACTAGCACAGCCCAGAAGTAGGGTTTCCTAATTAGCAGCTGCTACAGAGTCAACTCCTCACCACCCACCCACCCCATGATTTGGGGTTTTTCAACTTGTATTGTTTCTGAGCAGTGGAGTGGGTGTGTACAGGGAGTACATTGTGTCATCCAGAGAGGCAATTTCCTCCCAGAAGGCTTGACCCGCCCCCATACTGCACCACCTACCTCTGCAGCGGGCCCTATGTCAGATGTTGCCAGCTGCGACTCAGGTTTCTGGGGCATAGATTTGAAGCATCAGCCCTTTCTTTCATTTCCCTCTCTTTAGAATCAGATTTCGCTACCAAGTGCAAAATGTTTTCACATCTGTTATCTCATTTAATACACATGTCAGCTGGTCAAGTGGGTATCATGACACATGAGGAAACTCAGGGTCCCACGCTCAATGGCAGACACACCCGGTCCGAACCCAGGTGTCATTCCATCATACCCCAGTTTACTCCATAACACTGAGCTTTAAGAAGCTGACCAGGGAGCAGGACCAAAAATGTCCCACTGGCCTTCAAACTTCAGCCTTAAACCCAACTGCTCTGCACTGTTTCCACAACAGGAGGAAGGAATGCTGCGTATCACGGGGGCTCTGGAACCAGACAGACTTGGCTTGACAGCAGCTGCGTGTTATTAGCTGGAAGACTGCAAAGAGGACTTCCACCCCAGAGAGGGGTCTCCTAGGTAATGAAAAGCAGCATGAGAAGAACGGGTAAGGCAGAATGGAGTTCGAGGACAAGAAAGTCTGGTTTTGAAATGTGAAGTTGGGGTGAGGTTAAAACTCCCAAGGGGAAATTTCTGACAGGCAGTTAAAGGTTGGGGACCATGAATTCAAAGGAAGGAAAGGAGAGGCTATACGAAGGGGAAAGCGAGGTCAAGGACTGAATTAAGAGGAAACTTGAATTTGGGAGAGAAAAGTTGATGAGAGAGACACAGATGATGAGGGAAGGACAAGACAAAATTAAAAGTCGGGGCCAGACAGGCAAAACGTGCTGAGAGGTAGCAAAGGGAGGCCATGGCCACGGGGACCGCGAGAAGAGATTAGTCAACCAAAGTCCCAGGACTTTACGGAGTGTCACTTGATAGATGAAAGACAAAGGTCCGATTGCTACGGGTTAGGCTCATGATGGAGAGCTTCAGGGCAGTAAGACGCTGACCCCCAGCTGCCGAATTCCCCGCCCTGGCCTCCCTCTTAGAGCTGCCCAGCGTCCCCCAACTTAGGACCTGCTCTTGGGAGAGCTATACTTTGGGCCAGCCTGGATCTCGTACCTATGACACATTTTGTCATTTTTAAATGTGTTCTTAAGATTCAATTGCTCACAGAGAGAGGGAAAAGAAAGACTTTTTTTTCTTCTTCTTCTTAAAGACATTGTTAGTCCTCTCCCTTTAAAAAGGCCCCTTTCCGTCTGGGAGATGGCTATAAACCATGAGAGGAAATGAAATTAGGCACTTATTCCCAGAGATAAAATGAAGAAATCCCACATGTTTACAATCTGCAAAGCACTTTTTATGGGGTAATTTGGGGGGCCTAAATTAACCTGTTACATACTGATGTTCTGAGTGGCAAGCAGGAGAGAAGTTCTTACCTCATTTTGCAGAAGAGAAGACTGAAGCTCAGTACTGAGGTGCCTGCCCAGGGCAACCCAAAAGAGAAGTGGCAGAGATTAGTGCCAGCTCTTTGACTCTGGTGTCGTTCCTAACTAACCGCCCAAATGAAAACCAGTGAGGACGAGAAGCAGCTCAGCTAGCTCTTCCCAAGGTAACGTATGGTATGCGGCCTCCTTCACTAGCTAGCCTCCACAGTGTTTTGCATCATTCACTCTGGTCCAAAGTGGCAACCTGGCCGCAGTTTGAAGGTGACCTCCACCTTCAGAGACCACAGCGACAAGTAATCTGATCCTGAGTGGCAGGACTGGACCTCGAGAGGGGCAGTAACATTTCTAAATCCACAATACAGCCGGTGTGGCATTTGTGAATTTTAAAAAATACATCTTCTTTCTTACTCATTAGGATGGCTATTATTTTAATAAATGGAAAATAACAAGTGTTAGCAAGGACACAGAGAAATTGGAACCTCCTGCATTGCTGGTAGAATGAAAAATGGTGGGCAATTGTTTGGTGGTTCCCCAAAAACTGTAAACAGAATTACCGTATGATCCAGTAACCCACTGCTAGGTATATACACAAAAGAACTGAAAGCAGGGAACGAACAGATATGTGTACACCCATGTTCGTCGAAGCATTTCTCACAATAGCCGAAAAGTGGAAGCCACCCAAGTGCCCATCAATGGATAAATGGATCAACAAAATGTATTTACATACAATGGAATATTATTCAGCCTCTTAAAGGAAGGAATTCTGACACATGCTACAACACAGGCAAACCTTACAAACAGTATGGTTTTCATGAAATAAGCCAGATAAGGGAGGACAAATAATATATGATTCCCCTTATATGCGATACCAATAGGCAGTCATAGAGACAAAGTAGAATAGAGGTTAGTCAGGGCTGGGGGTAGGGAGAATAGGGACTTATTACGTAATGAGCTACTAACGGATAATGAAAGAGTTCTGGAAATGGATGGTGATGATCTTTCTACAACAATTAAGTGAGCTCAATGTCAATGACTTGTACACTTAAAAATGGTTAATTTTATGTATATTTTGCCACAGTAAAAAACAATATTTACTGAGCACTAACCACACAAAAACAAAATAGAATATGCCTCAAGGAGCTAACTGCTTCCTAAAGAGCTGAGCCATGGAAATAAAGCCCTAGGAGGTGGCTGGGGACTGAGAAGTGCCTCAGTGCATAGAAAGGCCCAGGGCTGAAGACCAGAATCCCATCCTCTCTTCCTGGCCCCCACCCTCTCCTCCAATCACAGCCTTTCCAGCCCTCATGCCTCACTGAATTCACCCCAGGAATCCTCTAAATGAGGGGGATTTCAGGCCGGATGGCCAGCGGTGGGATATTTTGGGGCACGCAGGAACCTTGGGGGCGTGGGGGGAAGGTGGCTGCAATCTCACCAGAAAGGCAGCCGCCTGCTCAGCTGGGCCACTCTGGGCTGTTTTGAAAGGCTGCTACGGATGTAATGATTCTGGGTGGAGGGCGTTTGGGAGCCAAATGAGTTTGTGTGAACAAAAGACTCAGCCCTTGATCTGAACTGTCCAGGGCTCACGGGGAGTTTCGTTTCCTTCCTTGTTCTTGCCCTGAAAGGAGTGGCCCTAAGAAAAACCATACACACTGAGAAGTGTTGCACTTGAGATCCAGTGATCTGATTTTTAGAAAGATTCCCCTGCAACGGCCTCAAGTAATGAAAAGTATAAAGTTTACAAGGTGTATTACCCTCCCTCCTCCCTGTGAGACAGTCAGCTTTTGTCCGGCTGATCATCCTCTAGGGAGAAAAGGCAGGCCTGCAGGGCTAAGCTGTGACCCAGGGCCTGGCTGACGGAGTCTGGGGTCAGGCTTCCAAAAATGGAATCACCTCTGGGGTGGCCTGGGGGCAACGAGGAGGCTGCCTGTTCAGGCAGGAATGAAAGAGGAAAGACCTTGATGTGACCTCAAGCTCTTTGTTTTAAAAATAATTCTATAGGTTCACCAAAAAAAAAAAAAAAAAAAAAAAAAAAAGGCCTTAAAATCCAAGGCCAGAAGATTCCCATTCAATTAAATAAGTAAACAAAAAGGCTTTCTGTGGGGGTGCCTGCCTTATTCGCAGGGGTGTCTACCTGTGCCTATTGTTTTCTTTGCCCCTCTAAGCCTCTGAAAAAGAAACACCCAGCAGAGGGGCCGAAGAGGAGGCACCTTAGCAAAGGGCAGCTCCCGGTGGCGCTGGGAGAAGAAGGTGGGCAGCCAGGGCAGGGGAGCAGGCCTCCCGGTCTCCCGTGTGGTCACCCTAACATTCGCTCACACCCAGAGAGGAAGCCTGATGGCAGGGCTCCACCAAAGGAGGCCTGCCAGGTTAGCGAAACAATAAAAAGGCAAGGAAAAACATCCTGGTTCCGAGGAGGAAGGGGGGGGAGGGAGGGGAGGGAGGGAGGCGGGGGCAGGAAGAGGGACCTGCTCCCCAGCTGGGCAGCCAGCGTAATGAGATGTGGCCCTGGACTCTAAACCCTCACGCGGCCTCGGAGGCTGACTTTTAAGTTGTGCAGCTAACTTATTCTACATACCTGTGTGAAGTGGCCCAAGATTCTCAGGGAATCATCGAAACATCATTTGTCTAGAAAGTTTACGATGTTAGAAAATGTACACAGTGAAATGATGCTGCCGCACAGAGGGCCTGAGGCCTGGACCGGGGAAGGGAGGAGCGTGGTCACTGCTGTCACTGCCTCCCACTCAGGGGTGGGGTGCTTGCTGTGGGCCAGCCAGGACCTTCCGGGCTTGTATAAGCAAAATCTATTTTAAAGAGATAATTAAAAGTTTACTAATAGGTCTTTAAAATTCAGATTGGGAAACCTGACACTCCATTCAAATATAACCAACCTTTTAAAAATTAGGTGTATGCCATAGCCGGTTAAGAAAAGAGAAAAAACAGAGAATGAAGGGGGCTGAAAAGAAAAAAAAAAACAACAGGGAGAAACTCACAGAGGAAGAGACAGACAAAACTAAGGAGAATATTTTTAAAAGACACCCACCAGAGCAGGGTAACTATTATGATTATTATTACAGCAGCCCAAACGTGTGTGGCATTTGCTCCCTGCTAAGCGCCATGCATGGATTGTCCCCATGAATCATATGACAGCCCTGGGAGGTAGGCACCGATATTACCCCTCCTTTTTTGATAAGGAAATTGAGGTGCAGTGAGATTAAATATAAATTCCCCAAGTTACACAGCAAATAGTAGAATGAGACCCAAACCCAGGTCTGTCTGACTGTAATTTTAAAAAATACATTAATAGAGAAAGAATGAAGAGTGAGAAAGAAAAGAGCAAAACGAAGACTGAGAGCTTTCTGAGAAACAGCAACACCCTCTGACAGGGGAAGCCAGAAGGGACAGAGGCAGACCACCTCCGCCGGCTTCCAGGATGCCGCCCGAAGAACACCTGGACCCACAAAGCAGTCTCGTGACACAAATGGGGTATTACATCTGGACAGCCTACAGAGCCCACTGTCCAAATGGAATTTAGTGTACTGAGAGAATTCAGAAGAGAGATGAAAAGGAGGGCGGAAGGATGGGACGAAAGAAGGAAGTGAAGTGTTGACGGTAATTACATGTAAGAAAAGGTGAGAAACGGGCGGCAAGACAGAGGTAGCTGAGGTTTTGAATGTGAGACAGGGAGATTAAAGGGACTGTTAATAAGCAAAGGGAGGACGGGTTTTGAGGAAGAAGGGGCGATGTGTCTGCATTTATAACCATCTCTGTTGTGTGGAAAGTGAAGGATATAAACATGTGTGGATGTCTGGCAGGCAGCTGGAAGCAGAGAAAGCGGATTTCTGAAAAGAAAGGCAGCTCTGGAATCCCCTCTCGGGGAAAACAGGTGAAGCTATGCTGTCTTCCCTCCATGCCTTCATTCCTGCAGGCCTCCCCACCTCTGCTTCGCTCCCCAACTCTTGGCCTTTTGGCAAAATCTGACTCATTTCTCACAACTAGCTCAGAGGCCACCACTTCTGAGAAGTCTTCCGCAGAGAGAACGCTCCCTCTCGGTTATTGCTTTATCTTGTTATACAGTTATAACTTATTTGATCACATTTCCATGTCCCTTGTGAGAGACTGTGTGGTTCACAGGCTGGGCTCAGTAAATGTCCACGGAACTGAGCTGGGGGTAGAAGGCCAAGGAAAGGACTGCGAAGAACATCCCAGTGGGCGGGATGGAGAGGAGGTGGAAGAGAGTGTCATGGCAACCAGAGGCACTTGGGAGGATAAAGAGATGGAGGACCGAAAATGGCCACTGAGATGCCCGGAATGTTCTCCTCTCCATCTCCTCTCCAACTTTGTCTTCGTCCCCCCCTCATCTACCTCCTTCATGAAGCCTCACCTCGCTTAGAGAAATAATGATGCCTATGTGTTCTGGGAAGCATAAATGACTAACACGTCCACAGCACATGCACGTTTACAAAGCTTGTCCATTTGGTTACTTCATTTCACCCCTATGAAAACACTGTGAAGTGGACAGAACTGGGATGATTATCTCCATCTTACAGACATGGCAATGGGCCCAGAGATGAAACACCTTGCCAAGGTCACAGCCAGTTCACTGAATTATGACCCAAATCACTTGCTATGTCCACATTGAAAAGTGCTTCAATGATCATAATTAAACTTGCTCTTTCTCTAAAGCCGTGTTAAAGAAGCAAGAGAGATGTTATTATCCTGCTTTTTAACATGAGGAAAGTAAGACCCAGAGACATTAGGCAGCTAGAAAGAGAAGGGTTAAACCAAAAGTCCTCTTACTCTGCAAGCTTTTGAGCAAGCTACTTGGCACCCCATTACCACCAGGCACGAAGTGGAACTATAAATGATCCCTAAGTCACAGGAATGCACCACCAATGCATACGATCCCTTCAAAGATTATATAGACATACCTTTCCAATGGTGATTGCTCAAGCTTTTCTAAAATTCTTGAATTTCAAGAGAGCTGTTCAAATAGTCTCTTGGGTTCTTGAATAATGACACATTTCATCCCTCATAATGGATTGAATTATTTTCAAACAGACAAAAAAAATTCAAAGTCCAATCTGGTGACAGCAATCAAGATGGTGACCCCATTTTGGATCCAGGAGTGTTTAATGGCAAAGAACATTATGATGTGGCTTAATACCAGCGAGTGCTTGGGGCCCATTCTAAAGGTGCTCCCAATTCCTCAAATGCTTTTGAAGCATTGTCAAAACCTCCAACGGTTCTACCTGAAGGAAAACTACACAACTGCACAAGGAACAACATCCCACCAATTACAACCAGCATCCTCCCTTGCGGTACGGCTTCTTCTTCCAGTGTGAGCTTAAGTTCAATGGCCCAGCAAACCAAGCTGGCAAGCCCTTGGCCTCTGCCCTCTTCTCATTATCTGTCTTCCTCCCTCGTCAGTTCCAAACTTAGCAAAGACTCTAAGCAGAAACTTGTCAATTAATCAGAACCAATCTCCTAGCCTCCGGCAGCGCAGCTCCTTCCCAGCACAAACAGGTGGCGGCTGCTGTTATTCAGGGTCTTTAGTGAGGTCAGAGCCTTCTCTTTGAGCTCCCCAATGACCCTAGGAACCACAAAAACACAGAGCTTGACTGCCATACCTGTACACTTTCTTCAATACCCTTACATGACAAGGAAGCCAGAATGGTTCTGTGAAGCACGTACCCCAGAACCAAAATATAAAACAAAAGGAATGTGTCTCGTTCTTCACAGCCTCTGTAGACTTAACGAACTCTGTAGCATATGGTCTCGCCAGCTCCTTAAGATACCTTAAAACAGAAGTCCTAGATCCTGTGGTGGTGTAGGTATTGCTGCAGTACCACTGGGCAGCTGGAGGCCACAGGTTTGACAGATGCTCCCTGGCCTAAAGTCTGTACTACATATTAAGGAACAAAGAGGAACCTGGTGCTTCCTCTAAAGTTACTGGAGGTGTAGCGGGCACACAGGTGTGCCACAGGTCCCCTGTGAAGACCTTCTCCCGTCCCTCATACGCGTCCTGCACTTCCCAGCCTCGGAGCTAAGAGGCCAGACGCTGAGTCTCCTCACACTTCATGCCAGAATCAGGGAAGCTGGGAGGGTCACAGGATGAAGATGGGCCCTCTTCAGGAATGGAGCTTTGAGGCATGGATGAACCCACCCCTGTTTCAGAGGTAAAGAAATGGAGGGCCAGAAGGGGATGCAATTTGCCCACGTGGTAACTCAGTGGCAGAGACAAACGGACCTTCTGGACCGGCTTTCACCTTCAGCCACTCCAGGGTGCTGGAGCACCATTTCTACCCCCACTATAGTTCTGTCACTATGATGGCTGTGAAACTGCTTCAGTGGCTTCTAGAACCTTTCCAGAAATACCTATTGGTAAGCTGCAGTCACCACATCACTCGACTGGAAGTGTCTGGATTTGTCAAATCATCTCCCAACTTAAGGTGACCTTGAACCTTGCATTGTGCCCTGAACAAAGAGACTAAAAGTTCTGAACACAAAGTCAAATTTTCTGACTCTGGCTGGAAATCAGCCAGGGTAGATGAGGCAAAAGAGTGGGAGCTCTGAAATCAAATGGAGAGCCTTCTTTTTCCTCTTTCTTTTGAAATAGGCTTTCCCAACAGTTAATGAATAAAGATGGATCTTCTGAGGTTCATTCTAACCCTGAGAGTCAAGAATTCTCAAAATGTTCTTATAAACTCAAAACAAAAAATCTAATTTTGCCCAGTACTCCACAATATAAAGGATCAATTACTGCCAAAGAAATGGCTCTAATTTTCCCAAATTTTCCATTCCAGTTCCTTCTAAAGCACTGTTTCCTTTCTGCTTGACCACTTTACCAAAGCACTTTGCTAGGCCACCTCCCTGCGCAGATAACGTCACCTGGCACATTCGAGGTGGGGGGCTTGCTGGACTGCTCAGTAGGAACACACTCCCATCGCAGTCCGTCCACCAAGCTTCCTGCCTCTCAGACACCCTGCAAAGTCAGTCACTCACTGAACCATCCTTTCTTCAACTTGCTTTGGACAAGAGGATGAGATAGAGCCCCAGAAGCTTCCAGAAGTGGGGTCAGCAGAGTCATGCTGTGACTGGCCCACCACACACACACACACCCACACACCCACACACACACACACACACACACACACACACACACACACACACACACACAGAGACCATTATCAGAAGCTATCAGGACTGAAAAAGTAGGAGAAAGGTGCTCTGTTTTAATCAAAAATGCCCAATAACGAACAGGGCGTGGTGAAATCTACACAATCATACAATGCTGGTGAAAGTAAATTTGGTACAATTCTGAGGGACCATTTGGTATACTGTCAGGAATCTTAAAATTTTCCACATCCAGGAATTAACACTAAACAAATAAGCAGATACAAATATAAAAACTGATCGGCAAAGATGTTTATTACAGCATTAATTATGATAGTAAAAAACTGGAAACGGTTTATATATCTAAAAGAAAGAGCTAAATAAACAAAAATAAAGTTATGGTAATAATGGAACAGTATCTAGTCTGGATATTCACATGGATATACACATGGATATATATAAATATCTGTATTCCATGTAAACGAGAAACAATGATAATTGCAAAGTTTTAATATACTTTCAGTAGCTGGAATATGTGATATTTATTTGTTGTTTTTCTCTTTAACTTCCAAATTGTACGATAAACATACAATTTTAGACCACACAGTTTGGAAATATTAAAACGTGAGCACTTTATCCTAAGCCTAAATCAAAAATATAACCTTATGGCCTCACTATTGACTGATGGCGAATCAGGCTTCTCTGGGCTGATGGTCCCTGGTCTGGCAGGGAAAACGAATGTCAGTGAGGAGGGACACCCTGCCTAAGGAGATGCATCCTCACTGTCTGACAGCTTTTGGGCCAACAAGGGAAGCAAGAACATAATAAGGAAAAGGCAAACACTTCAGATATATACATCCAACCCATGCCTCCAGAGATCACCCCGCCACAGCGGCACCCCAGCCCGGGTATCACAGACCACACTCCATACCACAGCAAGGATGTAGGCCTCCGCTCCAATGGCAGCCCCTCTGCTCTCTCCCTTACCCAGAGAAGAAGACTGTGCCGTCTACTGTCCTACCGCCTTGTGGGTAAAGCATGAGGAAGGTACTAGCTAGTCAATCCCGTGTTTTGATGATCCAGGAATAGGTGGACCGCTCAGAGATTACTGCAAGCACGCATTCCTCTTAACTCCAACTTTTACATCTGGCCCGTTTTCTCTTTGAGCAATCATTTATTCGGCAAATGCCAATGAACTAGCCCTGGCTTCCCATAATCACTTCCTCTTGTCTTCCCACTCAACTCTCCACATCACTCGTCTGCTAAAACCTCCTTATGATGGTTCTCATGGTCCTACCTGATCCTGCCACTGTGGCCTTACTTCTCTCCAACCCCCCAAAATCCATGCTTGTTCTGGCCTTAGGGCATTTGCACCACCTGGAAGGCTAGTTCCACTATGGGCAGGGGGATATCAAGTGCCTAGTCTCCAAACGGGAAGGATTTTGCATGTATAAACTGCTGTCTGGTGTGGTTAGAAGAGGGGAGTGGAGCAAGAGGCCAGAGGGTTGGCAGGGTCAGATCCAGCGGACCTCGCATTCCAGCAAAGAGTCTGGATTTTATTCTAAGGACAATGCAATGCCCTTGGAGGGTCTTAAGCCTGAGAGTGATGTGACCTGAATTACTCGTTAAGAAGATCACTTGGCTTCTGTGAGCATGGATTATAGGGAGAATAGGAGCGAACACAGGGGGAACAGAAAAGAACAGTGGAGACGAAGAGGGCAGATTCGTGACATAGCCCAGAAACAGAACCAACTGGAATTGAAGAACAAAATAAGATGTAGAGGGTGAGGAGAGAAGAGGAACGGAGGGTGGATTCCAGGCTCCTCATTTAAGTGACCAGGTGGATCGTGTTGCCAATTCCTGACGTGGGGAGAATGGGAAGTCGACAGCAGGTTTGGGGGTGGCATCAAGGGTTCTGGTTCTCGCTGATTTGCCTCTTTCATGTCACTGTTGAACTTTGCGTAGGGAGGTCAACATCTGCTGTCTAAGAATAAAACTCAGTGGCCTTTCCTCGGGTTTCACACTCCCCAGCTCCCTTTTCCTTTTAACTCGGATAGTGTCGGATGAGAGGGCAAGTCCCAGCAGATACATGTAACTTACATGTATCTTCACAGACTGTTGCACTTTATGCATAAACTGTGCGCTCTATTCAAATCATCTGCCAGTTACAAAGTGCCCAGCAACCACTGTGCAGCCAGCCGGCCTGGCTGGCTCCTTGGCTGGCGCCGCTTCCTCCGGCACCGTCTACGCTGGCTGTTCTTCACCCGGTCAGAGCAGCTTCCTCTTCTCCTGTGACTTCAGCCCCTCCAGGCTGAATATGGCCCTGACTTCTCCCCACTTTAGTTCCACATTCTCAGCTGTCTGCAGATGACTTTCACTGAGAGGTGCTGCAGTCTTTACAGTGAAAGCACCAGAAACTGGAGCAGCCTCTTTAATGGCAAACCAGTGCCTCTGCATGCTCCTGTCATCCCCACAGCTAGGCAGTCACCAGGTCCCCTGCCTTACCCTTTTAAAGGGCCCCTGCTTCACTTCCTTTCCATTTCCACTACCCCCATCCTAGTCCATGCCCTCTGTTCAGTCTTTTCCTCCTAACACATCAGTACAATGCCTGCCAGCATTCTCATATTTCTGAAGTAACTACTGGACTGTAGTAAGGCAGATTTGTATGTGGTTCACCTCTGGGGCCCTAGCACCAAGCACAAATGAATGGGCAAATGATACTGCTCCTTCCTCAAAAGCTTTTGGGCTCCTCAGTGCGATGTGACAAAAACAAAGGCCTTCCACAGTCTGCCCTAATCCTCCTTTCCAGTTTTGTCTTCAATGACTGACTCGTCATTCTGGAGCTGGACCAGCTCCCTGCATCCTCCCACCCCACCCCCACCCCCTGCCTTCCTGTTACGGCCCCCATTTAACGACTCTTGAGCTTTTCAATATTTGGGATTTTGCTGATGCTAATACCCTCCCAACCTTTCTGTGTATCCATACCCTAGGTCCAGTGGTTCCCAACCTTTTTTGGCACTGGGGACAAGTGTTCCTACAAGAATCTAATGCCTGAAGATCAGAGGTAGAGGTGAAGAGGTGATGCTAGAGCTAGGGAGTGACTACAAATAAATACCAATGAAGTTTCACTGGCCTGCCCGCCACGCACCTCCTACTGTGAGGTTCGGTTCCTAACAGGCCGCAGAGCAGTATCGGTCAGTGGGCCAGGGGTTGAGGACCTCTGTTCTAGTCAACTCCTTCCTCCTGCCCGAGGTTCCCCCAGACTATCCACCCAGCAGCCTCTCCACCTCTGCATGCTGCAGCCCATCTCTAATATTATTCCTTAGGTCAGCGTGATCTTTTCATTATGTTCACTTATGAATCACCAATGCATCATCTCATTTTTTACAATTTTTATGTTTGTGACCCTCAAAAGACAGTATCTTCCCTGGGAGCATTGTAGATTTGCACTGCAACTCCAGGCCCCTTGACACAGCTCCTCATACACAGAAAGGGCTCTGTTAATGTTTTCTGATGTATAAATCAGTCAGACCTGACACAGACTGAGACACCCGCCACACTCCAACAAAAGAAGAGGGGAAAAGACAAGATGGAAACATCTTTGTTTCTGTCTGCACGAGATGAATGGTGAGGGTAAAAGAGGGCACAGATGTTAAAAAGAAAACAATTTTGCAGGATCTGGATAGGGGCACCGTTGACCTTGCCCTGGGTTTTGTGAATACGCATCATAACAACTGCCTGATGATATCGCCCACATTTCCAGGAGAGAGAGCCCACTGAGAACGCCACCAATTTATCTGGGTTTGGTTGAAAATTAACAGAGCTACCTATGGCATCAATAACCCATGGACTGGCATATAAATAGGGCATAATTCCCAATCTCTATATAAAATACCATTCAGTATATGTAGAAGGACATGTAGTCTTGTTTCGAGTAATTTCTAAACAAAAATTATTTGTGGATCTCTACTCTACAGGAAGTCCCCCCCACCAGGCCCATCTCCCCATCCCACCCCTCACTCAGTCCTAGTCCCGACTCTCGAGAACGGGGCAAGTGCAGGGAACTGAAGAAGAGGAGAGTGATGCGCTGGAGAGGATCGTAAGCGCTCAGGGACAACTCGCATTCCGTTTTACCTATGAGAAAACTGAGGCAGCTGAATATCGTGGAAAGAGCAAATCAATTTGATCAAATCGATTTGAATTCTGTCTTCTCCACTGAACTGTGTAATTTAACCTCACCAAGCATCAGTTTCAATGACTGTAAAAGACCAATAATACCTCTCACAGTATTGTTTGGAGGGTTAACTGAGATGGGGAACATGAAGCACTGACCACGTAGGTGCTCAAAGGCGTGAACAGTCCAAAGAGAGAGCAACACTAATCCCCTTCCCCGGTGCTTCTTTAGGATTCTTTGAAGGCAGGAACATTTATTACAGCTGAAACCACCCGTTTATACTAATGGGGCCTGGGGGCAGAGAGAAGCCGCTGAAGAAGGCAATTAAGTGGCAAAGAAACCTCAACTGCCATCTGTCCTTTGCTTTCTTTGTGAGCATCTGAGACAAGTCAACTCCAAGAATACTGTTTTCAGCCAGCTGGGCAGGGCTGCTGGAAGGCAGAGGGGATCACTGGGAGGGCAGAGGCTCCTTCTCCAGCTCTCCAGGGCTAGGAAGGCAGTCACTGCCCAGCTGGACATCAAACACCTTGCATTCTCCCTCTACCCACACCATTTAGCTCGTGGGCAGAAAATACCAGTTCAGCATTTGCACACATGCGGAGGGAAGCAATAAGGGGGTTTTGCAAGGTTAAAAGGATGTGGCTTCTAAACATACATGGGCAGGGACAGTCGCTTTCCCCACATCCCTCCCTCTATTTGGGGCACCCTCCATTAAAGCAAGTGGGCTTCGCAGGAATCCCCACCACCCCTTCTCCCCGAGCCTCGAGCCTCGACCAGGCAGAGGTGGCAGAACTCCTGGAGGAAAGCCCCTCTCCCTTGCCTGCGAGGCTGCCTCTAGCCCGGCTGGGTCTTCATTGCCCTGTGTAATGATTTTCCCAGCAGCTAAAGCTAAATGACAAGGTTGGCCCACAAAGTTACAGCAATTCAGGCAACAGCTATGTAACAGCCCAGGGGGGCTGGGCTTGCAGCGCTTCCTTTACTCGAGGGAATTGCATTTTTCTAAGATTATTATGCCTTGGGTTGGCTGCTCAGCTACTCAGCGTCATTTCCTCTTTGGGTGGGAAAGTTCTTTCCTTCTGCATTGATTTTCAATATGACTTAAGCCTCTCCCCCTCCCCCCACCCCTCCCCCACATCTGCAGATCTCACAGTTAAAGCATGGCCTATGAATGGCAAAAATCAAGGCATATACAAATCAGCTTAGAACTGTGGCTTGGAAGCCCTGGGTTGTTTTAAAAAACACACTGAGAAAAAAGAAGACCTCCAGGACTTGGCATCTTTATCTCCACCGGCTGACTCACCAGCAACAAGTTAGAGGAACAGCCAGCAGGTGATAGGTGGGCATGGAAGCTTAACAGTGGCTATGGGGTGGAGGGACTGCTGTCCAGGGACTTGCAGTCTAATGCAGACAAATAACCACAGACAGAATATAAAAAGGTTACTCATAAATGAGAACCTTGAACTCTGCCAAGAGGAGGAAAAGGGCTAGAAACGGCCCCAGGCAAGAAAAAAATAGCTCTGGTCCCTGCTCCTGACACCCAGGTATTTGGAAGTCCAAGCTATAAGGGGCCGGGCACTGACAACCAGCAGCAGGACTACAGGCAGTTTCCCCAACAATCAAATGAAGCACATGATTTGTAAGACTGGGCTGATTCATGAGCAGGAGGGAGCAACTCCTCAAACACAAAAGCGTCGGTGCACAGCCTGGATGGCCATCTGTCAGGGGTGCTGAGAGGGCAGATATCCACATGAGATGCAGTGTGGACCAGAGGGCCTCTGGAGGCCCTTTCAGCATGGAGACTTCGCTGCTTTGGGAGATAACTGATTGTACCTTGTGATACATGGTGGCCAATTAAAAAGGATCCAAAGAAAATCCTCAGAGGTTATTAGGAAACTCAGACTCACTGAAATCATGTAATGCTGGCTTTCTTGTTCTTTGTTTCTTTTTCCCGCTAAATGACACTGTTTGAGCCACCACCAGAAAACAAGCACGGGTCATGCATGGATCCTTGGCCCTGTTGGTAGCTTCTAAGTTTTCAACAGGTAATCAATTTCCTCTCTTCTAATCTCACACTTCTAACATCCCACCTGAGATCCAGCCTTAAATCAGACAAACAGCAGATACTCCTTGGGCAGTCTTCACAGGGGTATGAGGAGAGACCCTCCTAGGTAAGAATAGTTTTAGGCTACTCTTCCTGCCTACCTGCTCTCTGGGATTCTCACATGCATTCCTCCAGACTTCAAGCACCTGAAGCCTCCATCCCTCTCATATCCCAAAATGAGTCAAATTGGGCAGATTGTAAAGCCAAGAATAGCAGCATTAGATGCCGTACCTGTGAGAAAGGGTTGGTGACTTAAGGCAGCCAGGGGAGTGGGTGGGTGGGTCCCTGACTAGCCAAGATTCTTACCTGCCAAGTCCCCTAAGTCAGTTTCCTCCACTGTCCCTCTCCCTCTAACACCTAGGTCTCTGTGACATGTGGGGATTCCCAGCCACAAGAGAAGGAAGAAGATGGATGTACCAGCCTCATCCGGCCAGGAAGCCCCACAAGGCAGCATCCATCCCACTCATGCCCTCCCAAGATGGGCCACAGCTAAGAAAGCCAAATCGCCAGCCAGAGAAACCTGCCTGGAGTTCCTGGGAGCCTCCTCTGAAATGGCCTCAATCTCCTGCACGCCACTTTCCACTTAGAAAACTCACAAAATTCTAGTTTGCTTTCATGACTTTTCTACTGTGAGAAAGCCAGGAAATGTCCTCTTTTAGGTTCTTGATTCTTTCCCATGGAACTCAAAACAATGTATGTTGTAAGTCATCTAAAATCAGAGTCACCGTGGGTGTGTCTCCAGTAGGTCTTCTGAAGTTTCTTTCTCTTCTCCCTCCCTTTACTGTTTCCTAGTTTCTCAGTCTTGTGCCAGTGATTTAGAAATTCACAAGGACAGGCATTTTGCAATGATGGGAAAGTACTGCTAAATATGGAATTGCGTTTTTACTGGGAGATTTAATTTTTTTTTAACTTTTTTCTTATTTAGAGGAAGCATCCCTAGCTTCAACAAAGCAAGCTAATTCCTACATCAGAAAGTTTGTGTGATATGAGAATCTTAAATGAAGTGCCAATTAGGAAGATGAAATCTTCTCAACCTTCACCTAAACTCTAAAATCAACCCCTGTGTTACAAGCAACTTTGCTTCCTCCAGGATAACCCTGAGAAGGCATATTCCTGGTGTCACCACGAGGTGCTGGCTAACACCACAGCATTGATGACTTTGTTCAAAGCATTTTCCATTATTTTTACTTTCATTTTGTCACATCATCACTAGGAGGCCAAGAGGAACAGGGATCATTACTTCCATTTCACAGATGGAGAAACTAAGAGGTGATTTCCAAGGTCACAGTGGTCGGAATAGAATCCCACTCGGCCCTTAGCATTTCTTCCAGACCTAAAGGAGGAACTGGATAAAAAGGTCTGGAGAAGAGTGTGAAGGTTCTCCTCTGAGCAGCTCAGGCAGTGCCTATGTACGTGAGGAAAGGGGAGAGAAAGGCTCAGGGACAGTCCTGAGTCAGCATTTGCCGCGCAGGGGTTTGACCTCACAAGCTCCCACCTCCACCCCAACCCCTCAGTCTCTCAGCTCTTGGAGTGAATCACTGGAGTGTTTTGTTTCCAGCTACATCCGTTGTTCTTTTGGTACCATAAGAACTAGAACTCTTAACAAAATCAGTTACTTATGTTTGAAAGTCAGGCTCTATCCCTGGACAGGCCGTTTCTGTATCTATAGGAAAAGAATAGAATTGGGTAATGGACGGGCCGGACGTCATCACTCTGAGGTGGTAGAGGCACTTTGGAAGGTAATGGGGTTTTCCTTTTCTTTTCTTCTCTCTCTCTCTCTCTCTCTCTCTCTCTCTCTCTCTTTTTCTTTCTTTCTTTCTTTCAAGGAGGTGTGTATATGGCGGGAGGGGGGAGGGGAGCTCCGTGGGACACACCATGGGAGGTAAGTTTTCTTCTAAAGGGGAGTGGGGGTGGATAGGATGGTCACACCCCCCAGTCTGGCCACCAGAGAAATCGTCTAGGAAATACACTCCTCCTGCTCGCTGCCCTCCCTCTCAGGCGGCCTTCAGGGTCCCACATACTCCCGGGTCAACGGAGCCCCTACCCGGGTCCAGCAGCGCAGAGGGGCCTAGGGCGGGGGATGCGGCCCCGGGGCGCGCCCACACCCCCAGCCCGCGGCTCGCTGGGCGCCGGGTCCCGGCTCTCACTCACCCGCGCTACCGCCTCGGGGACCCGGCCCAAGGGTCCCCGCTGTGTCGCGGCTCCCGGCGCAAGGACCGTCCTGCTGGGGCTGGGGGCGCGGGCCCGCGGCGCTCGCGGGGCGCTGTGGGCAGCGGCGGCTGCGGATCGTGCTCGAGGCCGGGCTCGGGCGGCCGCGCCAGCCCCGCGCCTGCAAGGGGCGCCCTGCTCGGCGTGCCGCGGACCGGCGAGGGCGGCTGCTCTCGGGTCCCGGGGGCGGCCGGCGGCGGCAGCAACAGCAGGAGCAGCGGCAGCAGCAGCCGCGGGAGCGGCGGCGGCGGCCACCGCGGGCGCGCGGCGAGGCCATGGTGGCGGCGCCCGCCCGCGCTCACATGCCCGGCGCGCGGGGCGGGCGCGGGTGCGAGGGAAGCTGGCGGCGGGTGCCGGGGAGCACCGGGGAAGTCAGCGAAGTGAGGCTGCGAGCGCGGCGCCCGCCTCAAAAGTTGTGGGGAGCCGCGGGAGGGCGGCCGGGGGCCGGGCGGGCGGGGCGGAGGCGGCCTCGGCGCCGCTACATGCTAATTAGCCCGGGCGGGTCGCGGGGCGGGCGGCTCCTCCGCGGGTTGACATCACCCGCGGAGCGCGGCCGGGCCGGGGGGCGGGGAGAGGGCAGGAAGGGGCGGGGGCGGGGCGGGCGCCCGCGGAGCCGCTGGCCTGGGACCGCGGGGTGACCGCCCCCGAACCCGCCAACTTCAGTCCCGCACACACACGGTAGCATTGTGGAGCCATTTGGAGAAAAATTCCAAACACCGAGTCCTCCAAATCGGGAATCAGATTTCCCCAGCTCCCTAAATGCACAGTAAATCGGTGAAAAGCAGGTACTGCGTAATGTGATTAGCACTGACTAGATTATACAAAGTGCCCTCATCTGCGAGAGAAATGGACTCTGTGCCCCTGCTCCCCACCCCGCGTGGTCACTGCCTCTTAGTAATTTGAAGTGTCCCTCCTCCTCCCTCAAATACTCCAGGCCCCAGTGCTGGTGCGGAGTTCGCCGTTGCCAATTCTAACACCTCGCCCTGCGGCCAATGCGGGAGTCATCCTTCACCCGCGCCCTCTCAAGCCTGGATTCCATCCCCATCCGACCACTGCCTTTGGCTCACACCGGAGTTTGCAGAAATGTCACCACTAGGACACCCAAACAGGCCGCAGGGAAAAGAAAACTGTGAATCCAGGCACTGCTAGGGCAAGCTCAACCAGGAAAAGGGCTGCAGATTGCAAATTCAGCAAAGGGATACACAGAGATCACAGTGAATTTTAAACGGAAACCTTCAGAAAAGACTCAAAGACCTACCATGATTAATAGTATGATCTGGGCCTTTGTTTCCTCATCTGTAAAGCAAAGATTGTTCTAGATGATTGCATAGGAGTGTTCCAGCTCTGCTGTTCTGGATTACAGTGAAGACCTTCTACCACAGTAGGAAGGATATATGGAACAGGTGTCTAAGGACCTGTAGTGTTTCTTTCTCAGAGATATAAAAATCCAGACAAGATTTTTGTTTATCTCAGATGGTTGAGAAGACGCCCCATCTTTAGCCAGGGGGATAAATTAGATGACATCTCAAATACATGCCAGCCCTGAGAGTCTATGGATCTAGAATGAAACAGGTGGGAAGTCAGCTCAGACCACATTTCTGGACTGAGTCAGGCATTCCTAACCTCTCCAGAGTGGGGAGTGAAGACACTCCAAAAGTGGCTGACAGTGAAATCAGCAGTAAGCCCGATGTCTCTACTACCTAATACTGTATGTAGTCAGAGCTTTAGCACGGGCATTCCTGTCTACTTGTGTTAGATTAGGTTTAGGCTAGGCTGCAATAACAAATAGGCCCCCCAAATGCAGCCCTTTTGCATGATAGACGTTTTATTCCTCTTGTTCATTGAACAGCCTTAGGCATTGATGTTCAAGTTAGTGGGGGTGGCTCTTCTTTACACAGTCTCTAAGCGATCTACACTATGGCAGCGCTACCATTCCCTAATGTATGGCTCCCAAAATTGCCCTTGGAATTGACATCCCAAACAGCCAGAGGTGAAAAGACCATGGAAATGTGAGCATGGGAGATTTTGATAGGCCAGGCCTGAAAGTAGCATGCTTTACTTCCTCTTACGTCCCACTGGAGGCAACATGGTCACATGGCCCACCAAACTGCAAAGGTACCTGGGAAATAGAGTCCAGCCATATAGGCAAAGGAGAGAAGGAATTTGGGCAGACAGCTAGCAGTCTCTGCCCTCCCACTCCATATTAATAGGGAGGGAAAGGAAAGGGTGGTAAAGCAGATTCATCTCTCTGGCCTCAGTTTCCTCCTTCATAAAACAAAAGTGTTGAGTCATATGATCTCTCAGGACTTTAACATTCTGTGGATCCAAGAGGTGATGACATGTGCTTCTGCACCAAAGAAAACAAGCCTGCAGGCTCCTGCTACAGTACATCCTTGGCCTGAGGAGTCCTCTTCTGCTGACTGATCTGGCTGGTGGACCCAAGGAGAGGGCCTTGGGCTCTCTCCAAGTTCTGTTCCTGAGCTGTTCTCATTCTTTGGCCAAGTCAAGTGATCTCTATTGACCTCAGTCTCCCCAGCTGTACAGTGGAGAGAAAAATCATTACATTTCACTGCCTCTTGGGGTTGGTCTGAGGATAAGATGAGATCGCTGTCCGGAAGGCACCAGGAACTTTTCTGACTGAAGCACTCTACGAGCTCTTCTTGTAACACTGCCTTCTGATCAGGCCTGAAGTGTGCCCAGTTCCTGAGGACAATGCCCTGTAGGATTTATGGAAGTGCGGGGGGCATTGCCATGGCTGGGATACACTATGACTGCATAGCAGTAACATCACAGGACCGGGGTTGCTGAGGGCTGCGAGATCACTCATACATACCTGGATTGAGCTTCATCTAGGGGTGGTGAGCTGGGCCCAGGCATCGCTGTGTGCTCTGGCCTGCTTCTCTGTTGTGTGCTCATTACCCTGCTACACCCTGGGTCTGTTTACTCATTCTTTCATCTGCTTGTCTCCTCCACTACCAATCTATGAGTTGCTTTCTGGGAAGTTTTGTGCGTTATTCATCTTTGTATCCCCAGAACCCAACATAGTAGCTTCTTTCTTTTATTCAGTCATTCAACTAATATTTACCAAGTAACTACTCTGTGCCTATCACTGTGCTGGGTGTTAGGTGAGTCACAGATCTCATATAGCTTAAAGGTTTGGAGGACAGAGACAGTAATCAAAAGAACATAAATGTAAACTTGTCACTGCGGAAAGTGCTTTAAAGCACAGCACTAGGGAGGGGATGGGTTTCCTTGAGATTGAGCCACTATCTGAAAGCCACGTAGGCCATCAATCAGGCAAAGTGAGTAGGAAGTGTATGTGCAAAGACCCTGAGGCAGGAGGGATTGAGATAAATGTAAAAGACTAAAAGATAGCCAGTGGGGCTAGAACAAGAAAGCACCTGGAGAAATCCCCTAGGGAAGAGAGTGAAGCTGGAGACTTTGACAAGCAACCAGATCCAACAGCCCAATTTGAAGATTTTTGCTTTATCTTAAGAATTTAGGGAAGTCATTTTAAGATTTTAAGTTGAGAGGTAGGGTGAGATGGGAGTCAGAGAAGAGGATGGGGTGAAGAGTGACATTATTGGCAATTGGAAATCAGCATTTTGGCTACGATAAGGGGAATGATTTAGAAAGAAACAAGAGCTGATGGAGGGGAGTTTTTCTTCTTTTTAGTGGGACAATTTGAATATGGGAAGGGTCTACTTAATGGAGAGCAAATCACAGGTCTAAGAAAAAGATGGTCAACCGAATAAGGTTTCTGAGAAGCAGGAGGAGATGGCATCCATAGCACAGCTTGGGGGAATGTCCTTGAGAGGCGGCAAAGAGGAGAGGGTAGCACAGCAAAGGGGTCTGGATTTCTGTCTGAAGACTTCAATTTTCTTTCTAAAGAAAGAGATAGGACATTTACTAAGAGCGGAGGGACTGAAAGAGCCCAGAGGGATTTGAAATCTTGAGGAACACAATATATTCATTTTCTAGGGCTGCTGTAACAAAGTGCCATAAATTTGGTGGCTTAACACAGCAGAAGTTATCCTCTCAAAGGTCTAGAGGGTGGAAGTCTAAAATCAAAGTGTCAGCAGGCCATACTCCTTCTAAAGGCTCTAGGAGAGAATTCTTCCCTGCCTCCTGGTGATTGCTGGCAATCCATGGTATTCCTTGGCTTGTAGATGCATCACTCCGTCTATATTTGTGTCTCCATGTGGTCTTACAAGGACATCGGTCATTGGATGTAGGGCTCAGCCTAATTCAGTATGATCTCATTTTAACTTGATCATATTTGCAAAAATCTTTTAAAATAAAGTCACAATCACAGGTATCAAGGGTTAGGACTTGAACTGATCTTTTTGGGGTTTCAAGTCTACTCACTGCAATGAAGAAGTAAAGAAATCGCTGTAGAGAGTGAGAGAAATGTGCTAGAATGCCAGCCTTGTCCAGCACTCACAGACATTAGTGGGACACGTCCAGCAGCACCAGCTGTTCCCAGCTCACTCCTCTCTGCTCACTGGTATCCAGCATCCTTGGCCTGACCTAAGGCACCTCAGCCCTCTCCCACTTCAGGGTAGATTCTGTCCCACCAGGAACAAAGACTTCTGACCTCTCTTGTCCTGTCCTCCCTTCCCATTTCAGACTCAGTCTCTGCATCCCATTTGGTCCATTTCCCTGCTCCCCTGTAGACAGAAGCTGCAGAGCTGGCCCCGACAGCACCAAGGTCTTAATAGAAAAGAAAAAAGTTCAAAACCTCCATGGAAAACTTGCTACCCCGGCACTCTATTCAGAGCTCTAGGAAGAAGAGTGTCTTGGGATTCTGACAAAAGAACAGAAGAAACAGACTCATCTCCCTATTTTAGGAAGAAGCCTTACTATTCCCTTTCTGGGATGTCCAGGCCGAGCTGGGCCGCTTGCTGAACCCAGAGCCTATGAACCTGGAGCCTAGTACCCTTTGCTGCTTCTCCAAGGCTGGTGCAGGGCTCCAGAGGCATTTGCCTTGGAGGGCCAAGGTGAGAATGTAAACACTGCAATCCACTGCTAATGGGCTGGGACCTCCTCCAGGGAGGAAGGCTTGCTCATGGCTTGGCCAGGCTCCCAAGTATCATGTACAGCAATCCTAAATTCCAGCTTAGACAGCCTGGGGTGGGTCCTCGAATGACCTTCCGTTTCTCATCTGCTCATCTGAGAGGACCATTCCATTCCAAACAACATTCCTCTGATAAAATCGGTTACACACTGTAAACGTCAATGAGCCAGGAACATTCTCCGACGCAACAGGATTCTGATAAAGTGGTCTTATTTTGCAAAATCTTCCAGCGTGAAAAATCCTCCCCAGAGCAAGCAAGGAAATTCCTGGGATGCCAGAACACTGGGCAAAGTGGCCAGGGCCCTAGGGAAGGAGAGAAAACCCAGAGGTGAAGTTCCCACTGTGGGCAGAGGGGCCTGGGTTTTCAGGCATCATTTCATTCAATTAGTCAGTCCACACATATTTGATGACTGCTTCCCAAGCGCCAGGCCTGATCCAAAGTCACTGAGAGGGCAATGTCTTCATGTGACTGCGAAGCTCCCTTGCCTTTGAAAAAGCAGTGATAACTTGCTCCCCTCACATGGTTCAGGTCGGCAATCAGGTACAACATCCACACCATCACCTCTAATCCGGATTCCCCCTTACTGCTCCTCTCTGCCACTCTGTGAGGCTGGGGGTTTTCCTCTCCCTCCGTACCCTGTTGGACTCCCTCATTCTTTGGGCCTTTCTCCAGGTCACTTTCCGTTTTCAGGCATCTCTTCGTGGAGCTGTTTCTGGGTATTTCATTCTCTACCTTTCTTCGTGTCTCATTTTGCACCACGGAGCACCTCCCATCCATATATTTCTCTTCATCTCCACCAGGCTCTCTTCTCCTCTCTTTTTATGCCTTTCTCCAAGCAACTCACCCCCATTTTTTTTCTTTCTCTTTTCTGTTTTCTTCTCTTTAACAAACTTTACACTGAACCAAATCCACTTTTAAAAATATTTATGGGATAAACTTTTGTATTCTCTAGGTTTTCTTTTTTTTAAGTAGGATGAAGAATATGTGTACCTCTGTGTTGTTTGGATTTCTTGCAAGAGCTTGAAACACTATTTAGAACTTTTTTTATTGACATATGATATGCATAAAATACACCTGTAGGGGGCCATAAACATGCCATGCCACGCTCAGTAAATGTCACTAACACAACATTTGCATGTTTAGCACTCAGATGGAAAGATGCCCACATTCTCTTTCAGTAACTTACCCCAACACGAGTCACCACTATACTGGCTTCTTTCAGTGTAGATTAGTACTTTTTAATAAAATATGAAATACCTGGTTTTGTATTTTATGTCAACAGGATGCTGTAATGTGTACTCTTTTGTGTCTAGCTTCTATTGCTCAGCATTGTGATGGTGAGATTTGCTCACATTGTCACATGTAGCGATAGGCTCTTCATTGTCCTTGCTTGACTATCCTATAGTCCCCGTGCTGGGGCTATCCCACGATTTATTTTCCCTTCTACTGTGAATGGGCATTCAAGCAGTTTCCATTGGCAGCTATTACAAATAGTACTGCTATTAACATTTATATATGTGTCTTTTGATGGCATGTATTACTTTTCTAATCAGGAAAAAGAAAAAAACTATTTCCATTTGGAAAGATAGAGATGGCCAAGCGGGATGTTTTACGAAAGGGTTCTGGAGCTGGAGTCCTCGTCTGGCTTCTCTATTCTCTAGTTCTACAACGTTGAGCCAATCAATTAACCTCAGTGAGTCTCTGTTTTTTCATCTGCAAAAGATGTACTATCTGCCATTGGTGGGTACTATTACCTCATGGAGAAACTGCCAATCAAATAAGATGATGGATATGAGAAAAAAAAGTATCATGCAAAAATAAAGTACATTATTTCTCTTATCAAAAACAAAATTAAATAATAATTACATTATGAGGCTTTCGGTTTTTCTGTTTTTAAAATTGGGGAGAAAATTGAAATTATGGCTTTCTTTAGACAAAAGATGACCTTAATCCTTGACCCACTATGGAGAATAACAGATAAATAAATGTCTCTAAGATAATAAGTAATAAATAAAAGATAGTAAATGTCTCAAAATGTCCTGTCTCCAAATGTTTCGTTTCGTATGAGTAAGTAGGAACATGTGGCCTATGACACCTTTTGCCCTTTCCGAGTGACCTTGTTTTATAGCAGTTAGTGGATCCTGGTCTAGAAAAGCAACAAAAAACCCTACCTGAGCTGAAGGGACCAAAAGGATAGGCCCAGCCCCTCTCAGGGGAAGGACATGCCCATAGAGGTCACACGGAAGGCCAGGAGTGCATTCATCTTCGGGCACCAGCCTAGTACCCCATCCACTACCCTGTACCATAAAGAAAGAATCTGACAAATGTGTGGGACTGGAAACAGTGCTACATTTACGCTGACCACCCGAGCAAATCCAAGACTGTGTGCTCTGCCCACACGGGTCATTTGTTAGTGCAAGGGAACTGGTGCTGTCCACACGCTGGTGTGGAGGCAGGCTGGACACCTGCCACCAGTTTCCACCCAGATCTTCCTTTCTGCCCCACCCAAACAAACGCTGTGCTCTGAGGCTCATGCCCTGCAGCTCCCACGACGCTGGCAGCCCTTTGCTTGGTGCTCTGCGGATGCGAAGCTACAGAGTCCCTGCCTTCATCTGGGTGGAAGTAGAAGTGTGGCCTGAGTGAGAGAAAGCCCTTCAGGAAGAAGGCCATATGCGAAAGAGGGGTTCTGAGCAGGAACTCATGAGGAGATGGAGAGATGACCAGAGCCTTGAAAACTAAGCATTAGACTAGTGGTTCTCAAGCCTGGTTGGGCATTACGATTGCTGAGGAAGTTTTTACAAAGGCTAGTGCCTGGATCCCACCTACCTAATCAGGATCTCTGGCCATAGGGCCTGGGCATCAGGATTCTTTAAAAGCTCCCTAAGTGATTTTAATGTGCAACCAAGGGTTGAAAAACCACTGCCCTAAACTTAGTGCAGTGTGAAATAGAGACACGGCATAAGCTTTCAGCAGTAGAGAGACATGATCAAAGTCATTGCTTAAGGAGCATTTATTGAGCACCTACTCTGTACCAGTAGGTGCTAGGCTAGGCTTTGGGTATACACTTGTGAGGAAGATATATAGAGTCCCTACCCTTGACTAGCCATCAGATTAGGAGAAAAGGCAGATTCATGATAAGTATAATATAAAAAGTTATTTTACATAAGTATGAACCACGTGCTCTAAGAATATTGAGGATTTTCTGGAGAAAATTTTCTTAGGTGACATTAGAATTCATTCTTGAAAGAGTTTATCAAGAAAAAAAAAAACAGAAGAAAGAGTATTATATAGGTACTGAGTCCTGCAGAGCCCCACTGTGTTCAGTATAACGTGCGGAGTGTGGGGAGAGGACTCAGGAAAGAACGGCGAAGGCAAAGACCAAGGGCCTGATTCTATTTGAGTTCTCTGTATTTTAAAAAAACAAGCTAGAGAGAGCAGATTAGAAGAGGGAGCAGGAGGTAAGAAGGCCAGTCAGGAGCCACTGTAGGGACCTAGGTGTGAAGTGATGAAGGCCCAAGCTGGGAGGTGTTAGTGGGAACGAGGAAGAGAGCAACCCAAGAATAGTTCTGAAAAGGACTCCAGGTTGAGACTGGTAACCAAACAAATATTAGAAAAGCAAGGTAGGGAGAGAGAGAGAGAGAGAGAGAGAGAGAGAGAGAGAGCGCGCGCGCGCGTGCGAGAGAGAGCGAGAGCGAGAGAGAGAGACAGGAGAGGCAAAGATGGCGTCACGGTAACTGATTTGAGACAGCAGGAGAACAGGATAACATGGTATTCGCAAAGATGGGAATGCTGGGTAGATTTTGTGAAGTTCATGTAACTCCAAGACATCTACATGGAGATGTATCTGAAAAGCTAGCTGAAATGCAAAAGTTGGATTGTAGAGGGTGAAGAGGAAAGTATAAGGGGAGAAAGTGGGCTATTCAGCTATAAACCATTGATACCAGGCATTTGGCAGGGAAAGGGAGAAAAAAGGATGGAACCTGGCAGACCAGGCACAGGTGTGTGTGTATTTACCAGGACTGACCTGTATGGAGACAAGAAGAAGGAGGAGGACATAGAGGAAGTTGAGGAGCTAGGTCCATGAGGTACAAAAGCATGGCCTCTAGCAAAGGAGAAGCATTCACCTGTACGAAGGAGAGGCATTTCTTAGTGGAGATACAGATGTATGAGAAAACTCATTGCCAAGGGCCTTCATCCAGATCAAAACTCTCTAAAGCAGGGTCTAGGAAACTGTCATAAAGGGCCAGCTAGTCAATGTTTTAGGCTTTGTAGGCCATGTGGTCTCTGTCACAACTAATCGTAAAAGCAGCCAGAGACAATATGTAAGTAAATGGGTGGGGCTATGTCGCAACAAAACTATATTTTCAAAAACAGGCAGCAGTTTACATGGTTAATTTTAGTTTATGTGAATTTTGCCTCGATTAAAAATTTAAAAGAAGAGAAAAAAACAGACCCTGGGCTTGATTTGACCTAGGCGGTATAGTCTGCCCAATACCTGCTCTAGAAGTGAAGGAGGAGCAACTGGGGACTTCAAGAGAGAAGATAAAGTCTATGCTGGCCTCCATGGGGACTCTGAAGAGTGATCAGTGGGTGAGCACTGAGTTCAAATCCAACTCTGTTACTTACTAGCCACGGGACCTCAAATAATTACTTAACCTTCCTGAACCTCAGTTTCCTCATCTGTAATATGAGGGGACATAACAGTACCTTCCTCATTGAGTTATTCTGAGGATCAAATGAGACAATGAATATGAATGTCTAGTATAATGTCAGGCTCAATAAGGGTTTTCTTAATTTTAAGAACAGATCATGAATTGCAGGACTACACCTGCACATAGGTGCTGTGACCATGGAGTTCAGGTTGTACATGGATCCTAGCATCATGAGAAGTGGGACTAGAAGGAAGGGAGGATTTGGGGGCTAGAGTGGGAGGTAAGGCGAGGGGCTGTACCAGTTAGTAGCATAGAGAACAAAATGTGTATACCTGGGTCTACAGACAAATAGACCCTCAGCTGCACACACACACACACACACTGTGCACACGCATGTACAGCAAGGTGGTGTAGCCCGCCCCACTCTTCTTAATGGAATGAGTCTCTGGAGTACTTTGTCTGGCTCATCAGTGTGGCCCACATGTACCTCCCTGAAGTGCAGTTTAGCAGACCTCAGCAAGGACCAAACGTGCTTCACGGTGCATAGCACATGAAGCTCTGGCCGGGGACGGCTGCCGCCCATCACAGAACCTGGAACTGATGGAGACAGCTAGTCTCAGACCCAAGTCAGCCCAAAGCCTTTCCGCTTGTGCTTTTCAGACTTTAGAGACTCACCTGAGGATGGGGTTACTTAAAAATGTATTTTCCTAAGCCCTGCTCAAGAAGATAGATCTAATTTAATAAGTCTGAGAATGGCACAGGAATCTGCATTTTAGCAAGCATCCCAGGTGATTTTTTATATCAGTGAACTGAGAACCACACTTTCAAAACTTAGGCTTTACCCTCCCCCACCCCACCCCCCGCCTCTGAATGCAGCTGTGTGGTGGAACAGTGGGATCCCCAAATTCTTTCCTGGAACAGCAGCCATAGAGCAGGGCCCACCACTATCTTTCGTGCTTCCTCCTACTGCTCATAAAGAAAGATAAGCTCAGGCTAGGTGTCCCGGAATCACATGAGTAATTCTAAAACAGATGTAAAGATTTTCTAGGGCACTGGGTTTATCCAGGAAGGTAAAACCTCACTTCAGAGCTGCCCCAGTGGCTTCATTCAGTCTATGAGAAAATTTTATGGAGGATTACTCTTCTCACAAAACTTTGGTTGAACCATCCAAGTGCGGCCTATTCCAAGCCCAGTTTCCTCTCTGCCTGACCTTTTGAGACGTGTATGCCCAATTCCCGCTTCTTCATCTTAGAATGCTCTGCTTCCAGCACCTGCAAACTGAGTTTCAGACATCTAAATAAGCCATGGCTGACATCTGGTTTCACAGCTTCGAATAAAAAAAAAGAGTCTTTGCATACATAGACATTTAATAAATACGAAGTAAGTGACCGAATGAATCCATGATGGCTTGGTTAGGTTTACGGGTCACATAAAAAGACTCCAAACTCTGAATTCAGATGATTTATAACTAAAGATACATTTCTGCTGCTGAGGTCTTTCAGTCCAGTTGGGCTAAAAAGACCAACACAGATCATGATAACAGACAGCTTATGAACTAAAACTACAGAGTCACTCACCGCACGCGCGCACACACACACACACACACACACACACCCCACCGCCGCCACACCGCACTTCATTGAAATAAATGCTGTTCCTTCAAATCAGCACTGTGAGGGGCCTTACGTAATTATTCCAGTGACAATGTCAGTCTTCAAAATGTGTTGTGTTGGAATCTCATCTTTGGAAACCGCCTCAGGAGTCACTTTACTTTATGGTCACACCTCATTTTTGACCCATTTTGACTCGTTTTTTTAAGCTTAATCAATCCCTTTATTCCCAGACTTGGTTCCAAACGATTTCTGGTGATTCTGGAAATCAAAATGAACCCTGAAAGGACAAAAACTTGCCATTCCTTAGAATACATAAAGGCTCTGAAAAGAATATTGAAAATGGAATTCCAAGCATGATTTAAGGAATAACAGAACCATTGAATTGAGTGTGTGAATTCCTACAGAAGACAAAGCTCTGAAGTAGCGAACCTACTCTGAACAGATCAGAAGACTCACCTATGTGCCATCATCAATCAAGAACTCATTTCAACTCTTTTCATCTTGAGCACAGTGGTAGAGATGGGCAGAGACTGGCCAGAGGCCCACCAAACCTGGGCCATCTTCTTCCCGAGCTCACAACTGGCCTGCATTTTCCAGCCAGTCTTTCAATGAGGCAGACTATGTGTCCATTCCTGGCCAATGGAATGCAAGAGGAAGCGATTCGAGCCCTTTTAGCCCTGGCCCGTAAAACCTCTATGGCATCCTCCACGTGTCCCTTTAAGCTGAATGCTAAGAATTCAGGGGAAGATTCTAAGGGCCTAGACAATCTTCGGCTACTAAACAGAAGGAGCCTAGATCCCTAAATGACAGTGCAGGGCAGAGTTTCCACCCCCTCTGACTTGTATCAGACTGGAACATGAGCCAAAAATAAATGTATAAAGGGTCCAGTCACTGATATTTAGGGGCTGTTTGTTATAGCGGCAAGTTTACCCTGACTAATCCAGACAGAGTTACACAAAAGTACCCATCCGACAAGCAACTTGATTGAAAATCGACACTGCCATTTGGAGCATCTGCCCTTGTGACTGTTTGGGGTACATATTTGAAAGAGACATTGTTTTCTCCACCTTTACCCTCTTCCCACATATGGTACATTTCACATGGCACAGATCAGCACTCATTGAGCTCTGTTGCTGGCTGCTGGGGGATGATAATCCTTTGAAATGCCACTTACCCTCAGGGCTTCCCAAAGTGAATCTGACAAAGACCACATGGCCCATATTTTAAGCTAGGCCTCACATTTGGTGAGTCCAGATTTTTTACAGAGTTCCTCCTCTAACAGACAGTCAGGAAAGTGCACGTACACACACACACATACTCACAGACATGCTTTTTAAGAAACACAACAAAATAGGCTAAAGACCCAGGCTCTCCAGCATTTTAGAGACTCCCATTTAGAGAACTGCTTCTGCCTCATTTAGAAGGAGGTTGCGGCCACCCCACCTCCATGAATGATGGTGAGTAGCCAACCGCGATCCACCCTCCACTCACCCGCCCGTCGGACTAGGGACCAGGAACAGTTCGCCAGCTTTGATGCTGCGAGACGGGCTGCATGCCCAGGCGCAGAGCCAACTGGGGGACCCCTTGATGCTGGTGGGTCTTTCTTGCCATCTGCTTTGCCTTTTCCTTGAATGTAACCTTCCTCCCAAGAAGAGTACCTTGTCAAGAGTCAGGGGCTCACCCCTCTACTTGTTGCCCTCAAACTGAAACGGGCACCTCTTTCTGCTTGTGCACCCAGAAGCAGGGGTGCTGAGTAGTGAGTGGTGGGCACAGATCTCTGTATTTTTCTGTCCGCGGAGAAATGCAAATGGTATGGAATAACTCCCAGCCTATGCAAGCACCACATCGGATCCTCTCCTCTTGGGCATCTATGTGGAAATCAAGGGGATGAGACATGGCAAGAAGGGGGTTATTTGCTCTAGAATAAGCTTTGGTTCAAAAGAATGGGTAAGTAGGATAGGTTTTCTGATGTTTAGGAAAAATTTCCACGGCTCTGGGAAGGGAAGGGAGAAGCCTGAGAGAATGGTATAGGGAAGTGGCCACATGAATGTGATAAGCTGAGAGAGTGGGAGGAGGAGGCAAAGCTGAAATGGTGACCAACTGGCAATTCTATCGGTTCTCTTGCCTCTGATTGGGCAGGTGCACATCTCCTGCTGTTGGCTAGTGAAGGTGTCCCACTAGGTTTGTGGCTGACAAGACAGCATGGCATGCTGAAGCATTAGGACTCTGTTCTGCTCTGAAATTTCAAGCTAGCAGATGCCAAGAATCACTGCTGTTTTCATGGTGTTTTTTTCCTTTCTTTCTCTGTTGCCTACAGTAACTGATATAGATCAGCAGGGGTGTTAGGAGAACACTTTTATGACACCGCCTCCACCTTTATTTCCTCCAAAAAAAATGTGCCTCGTTTTGTTTAGTACTTACAAGTCCACTTAGAGGCAGGCAGGAATTATAATTCTCATTTTACAGAGGTGGAAATCAAGGCTTAGCGAGGTTAAGAAGTCTGCTCAAGATCACAGAGCTAAGAAGTGGTAGAGCCAGGATTCAGAGCTTTTCTTCCCCAAATCCCACACATTTGCGACTACACCAAACTTCCTCTCAAGTGAGCCCATTTAAAAGTCAAAGTAGAAAGAACAGTTATGAGGCAGAAGGTAAGACCTACATTCTCTTGCTTTGGTCCTTCTGTTTCATTTTTCTTTGTTTAACTCGTTCCCTTGGTTCACAATCCTTTCCATATCCTCTGCCCAACCTGGTTCAAAACCTGCTTCCTCCAAGAAGTTACTTGGATTTCTTCCTCACTCCGGGTTTCCTTAGCACTTGTGAATTCAATTTGCAGCACGTGGTCTGGCTGTATGTTTTGTAGGTACGCTCCAGCCATTTCCCTGCGCACCTCCATGTCTCCCCCAGCAACCCAGCCCCCAGGTCCTAATCCCCAGAACCCATGAAAGGTACCGAAATAGCTTAAAGAATTTAGCAGCTGTGATTAATTTAAGGATCTTGAAAGGCAGAGATTACGCTGAATTATTGGGGCTGGCCCAATCTAATCACATGGGTCCTTAAGAGCAGATGAGGGAGGCAGGAGAGTTAGAGACGTGATGACAGAAGCAGAGGTCAGAGTAAATACCATCACTGATTGTTGGCTTTAAAGATAGAATGGGCCACCACCAAGGAATGCAGGCATCCTCCAGAAACTGGAAAAAGCAAGGAAACAGATCCTCCCTGATGTCCCCCAGAAGGCACCCAGCCTTGATTTTAGCCTGGTGAGACCCATGTCAGACTTCTGACCTCCAGAACCGTAAGTGAATACACTCGTGTTGTTTTAAGCTACTAAATGTGTGGTAACTTGTTCCAGCAGCAATAGGAAAGTAATATATCAGGACTGTGTGTTCTGTTTATCTTATCTCCACACCACCCCATCACCCCAACAACCCACACCCACAAGATACTGGTACTGTTGATACTCAGCATACATGGGGGCTCTGTGAACCTCAAGTGACTGGTTGGTCCTGCAGAGCTCTGGGCTGGCTCATCAGCTCCCTCAATGACCTCAGGAGTGGAATTCCCCCGTCCCACTGGTCCTCTCCCATTTCCAGTGTAGGAGAGCAGAAACAGCAACATGTGTGTCAGGGAAAGGGTGGATCAAAAGCTGTATTGTTTCTGAGCCTAGATCACGCTCACTCAATTCTTATAAGGGTCTTCTGAAAAGGCCCTATAAAATGTTGAGGATGGATTTTTATTATCATGCTTCAGCCTTCCCTCCTCAGTCTCATAGCACAGGGTTGGGTCGAAGCCCCTTCATAACCCAGTCCTTGCCTGCCTTTATAGTACTTCTCTTGCATCGCACCGCCTCACTCTTATGCCCTTGGAACCCTGAATTACCCATCATCCCCCACACACCTTTGATCACACTGTCCCCTCCCGTGGGAATGCCCTGGCTCTCCTCTCTGCTGCCTCTCCTGGCTAAGTGCTCAGGTATCACCTCCTCCAGGGAGCCCTTCCTGACTGCTGTCAGAGTGGCTTATGACTCCTCTGCCCATCCACAGACCTTGTGTCTGCCTCTGTCACTGTTCTCATTGCTCCTGGGTTCCCTTCAGCTCTCCTCACTTTCCTCCTCTGCCCACAGAGAGGATGGAATTACCACCCAGACTCCCTCCCACCATGGCAGAGGCAGAGGGAACAATTCTCACACCACCCCAACCATGTCATCATGTATTTGCTCCCCCCATGAGAGGGGAGAAGCTGATCTGATTAGTCAGAGCTTGGACCTGGAGATGAAAGGCAATGTGTGGTCACCAAATCATCTCTGCCCATCTATTACTGGGGGATGAGGGCAGCTGGTCATTCTCTCTCTTGATTCTAGATCCTCATCCGAACGTCTTTGGGAGAAGGGTATTCTTAGGTTCAGGAGGAGGAAAGTTAGACACTGCAGGCCTTGCCTCAACATTCTGACTTCAACTGCATTCTCCGCTCTAGCTTTTATCCAGGTAGTGATACATAAACGGCACCCTGTTTTCCATCCTTAATACACTCCTTCATTCAGAAACCTGGAGGGATCCTGAACCTCAAACTTCCACACTGATTCATCAGTGTTTGCAAATGATGCACCCTATTGTGTAGGACAGAGGACTCGTTAGCATGACTCCCACAGACATCTGAAAAAATGACCCCTCTTCTGGTTCCCAGCCCTGGATTCAAGAATGCTTTAGAACTGGGCTGTACTTACACTGAAAGTTTGAGGATGATGAATGAGGAACTCAATCTCATCTGAGATTGGTGAGGTGTACCTGGCTCAGGTGAGGTGGTCTTAGGCCCGTGTACAGTTGCTCCAGCCATGATGGGTGAATGGGTAGATAGATGGATAGATCAATGTAAATGGGTGGATCAATGGGTGAGTGTGTAAGTGGATAGATGGATGGGTGGACGGATAATTGAATGGATAAATCAATAGACAGTGTAGCCTGAAATGTGATATTTGTGGTCCCAGAAGGTATGATGGGACCCTCACTCATTCAGGCATTCTCACCTACAACTGTGCATTTCTTGGTAAGATTTTAGGCCAGGAATCTGCGCCTCTGTCTTAGAAAATGTTGCTAGTCTCACTGCCATATATCCTGACCATGCTGACATTTTCAGCATCCTTTAGATAAATAAACTCTGTCTGATTGATTGGTGACACACACATCTCATCTTTCTGACAACCTGTACCTACTACTGACCTTTGTCAATATACGGGTTGTATAGGATACCTCTTATGTGCCACCTTAGATCCTGTCTGCCCCATGTCTCTGGGGCTGAGGCCATTTGTCTTGTCTCAACCACTACTGCAGCAACGAATTCTGCTGGGCTCCAGCCAATTTCATGCACACAGACCCAACAGCACCTCATGTCCTCAGGGTAGCTGCTTGTTGCTGAACTCACTGGGTACTCACACAAGTGCAAAGCACAAATGCAGAGCAGGTTAATAGCCCTTGTGGCTAACACTGGACTCTGGGAAACAAGAACCAGTAGACGAATTCTCATCCTTTCCTCCCTCTGCAAGGCGGAGTCTCAAGACACAGGTGTTCCTACAGTCTCTCAGAAGCACCCTTCAAGATTAAATATTCAGTTGCATGTGATACTGAAGGGTCACTAGCTCAGTGATATGCTCCCTTCTCTTTACCCCACTTCCTTGATGCGCCTCCCTCAAACCCAGTAAAGCAATAGCCCATGAACTTCTGCTTCCTGGGGAACCCAAGCTAACACCTATTACTAATTACTAATTATACAATATTGTTTACTATTACTAATTATACAATATTGTTTTGGTTAAATACAAGGTTTTTGAAACTAATTATAGGTCCAAGCGTGATTTTCACATTACTGCCTACCGAAAACTAGAACTCTAATCGATCTAGTTTTAGTACGAAAAGGAGAGGGAGGTTGGAAATACTTATTTTACCTCATTCTTTTTCTTACTTTTTTTCCATAAAGTTAATCATGATTGGTACAGTTCTCATCCTAGATACTTGGTCTTCTTCTGTGTATGGTTTGTATTCAGAAATGCAGTACCCCACTTTTTCAGAAGGAGTTACTTTTTAAGCTTGTTTTGCAAATTCAAAAAAATGAAAAAGCTGATTCATAAAGGCCCCCAAAATAATGTCCATATCTTTAATTCTGTAGAACCTATGAATAGTTCATTAGGCAAAGCATTTGCGGTATGATTAAGTCAGAGACTTTCTGAGATGAGATTATCATCTGGATTACCTGGGTGCACCTAAATGTAATCATAGAATATCTTTAGTAAGACTGAGGAAGAGGCTGACTTCTCACCACACTGAGAAGGTGCATGTCGACCACAAGAGCAGAGAGAGTTTGTGAAGATGTTGACCTTGAAGTTGGAGTGATGCAGCCACAAGTCAAAGAATGCCAGCAGCTACCAGAAGCTGGAACAGGAAAAGCTCGACTTCTTCCCCCAGATCCTCTAGAGCAGGATTCTTTAACCCCCAGGCTGTGGTCAGTACCAGTCTGTGGCCTCTTAGGATCTGGGCCGCACAGTAGGAGGTGAGAGGCAGGCACGTAAAGCTTCATCTGCATTTGCAGCCACTCCTCAGCACTAGCATCACCGCCTCAGCTCCACCTCAGGTCATCAGGCATTAGATTCTCACCAGTCCCTGGTGCCAAAAAGGTGGAGACCTCTGCTCTAGAGGGATCACGGCCCTCCTAACACCTTGAGTTCAGCTCAGTGATACTTATTTCAGGTGTCCGGCCTCCAGACTGTGGGAGAATAAGTTTCTACTGTTTTAAAGTTACATAGTTCGCTGTAATTTGTTACAGCAGCTACAAGGAACTAGTGTAGCTTCTTCTTAAAAAGGGACCCTCAGAGATCACCTCAGAAATGAGCCCTTCATGAATACATTCTGTCTTTTTATGATGTTTCTACTCCCCAATGCCTGTTGTTAACTCACGGTTTGCTTTCTTTAAGTCATTTCTAACAATGTTCTTAAGTTTGGTACTTAACGAAACAGTGCATAAACAGTAATCATAAACTAGATCTCCTTGTAAACAGTAATCATAAACAAGATCTCATTTTTTGATAGCGAATGTTAAGCTCTAATTAGCCCTTTATTCCAACTTTCCCACCCCCCTCAATTCACTTTAAGCACAGCCCATTCAACAGGTCAATGTCTCTCAAAATAAGCTCCAAGGATTGTGTTGAATCACCTGAGACACTCATTAAAAATGTAAAGTCAAGGACTTTCCCTCAAACTTACTAAATAAAAAAATCTTATGAGTGAGGTGAAGAAATGCACTTTTAACGAGCCTCCCAGGTAGTTCTGAGCACACTGACTTTTGAGAAAGCTCTGCTACAGAAGAAAGAGGTCAGAATGGCCCCAATAGTACTTCCCCCCCCCCCCCCCCCGGCAGCAGTGAAGCCACTGACTCCATGCCTCAACTTATCTGGAGAAGCCATGCTATGGTCCCCAGGACCGATGCCTGTCACGAATGCCACACTGAGATCACAGAGGAGCCAAAATAGTCCCACCCCCTCATGCACTTATACTAAAAACAGCTGCAACAGTGCTTGGAGAGCTAGGACTACAAATGCTTTTGAAAACACGAATCACCACTAGGTGATTCATGGTCATTTAACTTTTTAATTAAAAAGACCTTCACTAACAATAATAGCTCACAAATGCATGTGCCTTTTGATCTTGCAATTCCATTTTTGGGAATTTATTCTACGAAATTCTTTATGCTTGTACATATGCACAAGATTATTCACTGCAGAACTGATTGTAATAGCAGCGCAAGATTGGAAACCATCCAAATGCCATCGTTGTGGAACTGATGAAATTAATTATAGCATATTTATACAATGAAAAATAATGAGGAAGCTGTATGTGTATTGATATGGAAGTGTCTCCAAGACAGACATTTAAGGGAAAAACAGGGTGCAGAACACATGTATAATATGCTACCTTCTGTATATAAAAGGAAGTAATAAGAATCCACATTTCTATTTGCTGGTATGTTCATAAAGAAACGCTGTTACCTATGGAGCAGGAATGGGAACTGAACAGATGGGGAACAAGAATGGGAGGGAGGCTTTGCACTATATTATGATTATATTTTAGAGTTTAAAACCATATTATGAGTGTATTATTTATTCAAAAATAAATAATAAAAATAAATTAAACAACCCTTATTGTGGCCCTCAGAACAAGTAATCTGGTCTGGTTCTCCACACTGGCAAGTCTTGGTGTCCATATGGAGCTCTTCAGGTCGGGTGTGTGTGTCAGAGCCACAGCCAGTCCAGTGTTTACCCTCCAGACCAGGATGCAGATTTCCATTGTCAAAAATGGCAGTGGGAAGACAGGACTTGAGTTTCTTACTGAGGAGAACCAGCTCGACAAAGGTGCTGGGATTTAGGTCCACTGTGCACTGGACAGCTCCAAGAGAGGACAGCCCCGGGGTTGCCTGGGACTGCATACTCAGCACTCTAGTAGTGAGGCATCAGCTGCTCTCGACTCACAAGGGAGGAGTGGTGGTAGCGATCCCGCGTGGCGAAGTCCGCGTTCTCCTGGGTGAGCTGAGTCATCTCCATGTCAACCCTGGCCAGGGATGGTGCCAAAATTATCTGCTCTTGGGGGGTCTCAAGCTCCTTCGGTGAGAGAACACAGAGGGCAATCAGAAGGAAAGATCAAGTGCTAAATTGTGAAGATGCGTCTTCTCTGGGTAGAGAAATTTTTTTGCGAAAACGTCATTGAGCTCATCACTGTGTGCTTGTTATTGAAAATGTATTTTAAAAACATAACTGTTGAAAGCTACATGTACAACATATAAGAACCAAAGTTTGTAATATTTATGGAAAATAAATATCAAAAAAAAATAAGGAAAGAGAGTATTTTACCTTTTTTTTTTAGTAGAAAGTTACAAAATTGTACAAAGATAACCTCCCAAATGGTATAATATGAGGGCTCTATAGCTTTTCTTTGCTTTCTTGTCAAATAAATAATGAAATAGAGATACTGGGAAATTGAGAAGAGTAGAAAGAGAAATCTTCTCTTCGGTTCATTGGAAAGAAAGTTGAATGAGGAATGATTTCCAGAGCTAAGATTGACACAATTAGCAGCTACGAGGCAAACTGCACAAGCTGTTGACACCAAGTAGGCCTGCAGACAAAGCACAAGTCCCAGTACGGGTTTCATTGTCACTAAAGTGTCTATGTACAGTTGGACGTGGAATAAATTGGCAAAAAAAAAAAAAATGTTAGGAATACATGAGGAAAGCGCTAGAGAGAATAAAAAAGAAAGAAAGATCAAGCTGGCAGTCAGATATCCGCAGATGGATATAGTCACAGGTCTGCTATTAATCAACCTAGGGGCCTCAGGCAAAACTCTCCACCTCCTTGTGCTCTATTTTCTCATCTTTCCGAGTCTCTGTCAGTTCCTGTAGCCTATGGTAGGTCCTTAAGTCCTACCTTAGACGTGGATTGCCTCTAAGGGATTTTACTTGAAAAGAATCATCTACTTTGCAGAATAGCAGAAAGCTTCAAATGACTCTGGCAAAATGTGCTGTTACAGAAATTCAAATCACATGACCAAGGCCTTGTAACCACTGATGAGAATATAACTGAATTAGATAGGCCATGGTTTTTCTGAGAAATGAATTAATTTCTATAAAGACTGAATCTTCAAGAAGTTTAGGAAGTGAAAAAAATGCCATACCAGTCAATATACAAGTATGTCTGGCAAAACATTTTTTTCATTAATGCTTTTTTCTTTTTTTAAAGGTGAAGCCATTGTATTCTTCTTAGTTCAGGGAAATAAATGCTTTATTTTCTAGTCTAGAATGGCCTAAGAATTCCCACTTGGGCCGTTGCTAGGACTTCAGGAAAGAAAGTCTTCTGAAGATCAGACTAAATTTTATATGATTCTAGGGATGGTAGGTGTAACAAAGGAAGTCACCTAGCCAAATTCTTTTGCCCAAACATACTCCACTATATTATTATTCTTTAGTTTCTAAGAGCATCTGGGGCAATAGTTGCGGAAACCCCCAAAACTACAAAACAGAAAAAATAGCTACGAATTTCTCCTTTTAATTAACTTATCATTTCATGGTCCTTTCACCCTCCTAAATAACCATCACAAAGTATCACTCAGTAACCATGGTGAGGCCAGCAAGTTTGATGTTAAGACTTAGCTGAGGCTCCACCGCCCACTTCACAAGTCCGCAGAGCTATAAATATTGTGGAATGGGTTCTATTCCAACCAAAGTATTGTCCCTTACTAAGAACAATCTCCTCCTAATTCATTCTTCTTCCTACATAGCGCTACAGTGACCTTGGAGGTGAAATTCTAAGAATTCAGAGTGCGACGTAAGGAACAGTGACCTCCCATGGCCATGTTTAGGCTTTAAAACTGGAAATGCCTAAAAATATTTCTGTAAATCAAATAGGGCCAAATACTCTCAACCATATGCCATTTCCAGCTCCGGAATCTGTAGGTAGCTCCACACAGAAGCTATTTCCACTTAACCTCTACTTTTCCTCAGGACTCAGTGGTTGGTAGGGGAAAACAGATCACACAGGAGTGTTATGACCTATCACCCAACCTGGTGCCTCAGACTGGAAGAGAGACAGAGTGGTGACCCTATCCTTCCTATAGCTCCACACAGTACATTTAGCACAGCTTCCAAGCAGATGACAGGGCTTCTCCCCCTACATGCCACCCTTCTCCCCAGCCCTTTCTCTGTTGGTTTCCATAGCCCCAGCTCCCTTTGATTCGTCATCCCAGGTGCTAGCACCAAGGTTTCATTGCTTGTACAATCACAGCAGATTGGTAGTGCTTGTAAAGAACTGTCTTAAAAAGGATTCTTGGGAGGGAGCAATGGGGAGTTATTGTTACATGGATATGGTATTTCTTTTTGTAAAATGAAGAGTTCTTGAGATGCATGGTGGAGATGATTTGCACAATATGAATGTACTTAAAAATGGTTAAGATGATAAATTTTATGTTATGTGTATTTTATCACAAGAAGAAAAAAACATGATAAAAAGAGGATTCTGAACTTATGTCTGGGATCAAAGGGAAAGAGTCCCATAATCCATTATCAATGTCTGCACATAGAAGGTGGAAATATTAGCAAGTGCAACCCAGACGTTTAGAAGTTCAAAAACGAACCAACAAATGAAACCAAATAAACACGTGGTTGGGTTCTGTCTGGATTTTCCCAGCCTTCACCTTTGGCTCCTCACTGATATTGAAAGAGGGGGGAGTAATTTCCCAGAGTCCTGAGGCCTTCAAAAGTGAAAAAGGTAGAGGTAAACTACAAAGGCTTTGACACCTGAAGTTGGCCTGAGGACAAAGTGGGGGTACCAGAAGGGAGGAGGAAGGAAGAAGGAGATCAGGGCACTCATGAAATCCTGCCTTCTCCATGAGGATTTCTCCTGTTTCTAGGAAAGTTTGTTCTTCCCTTTCCCTGGGTATTTGAACATGGACGTTCCATAGAAATCCTCCGTACTTTCACCAACACAGTCACATCAACTACCTCTGACTTGAGATGGAAGAATGGGAATCTTTGGGGCATTAAGTTTGTGGATGATGATGTATTAATGCTACTATGTCTAAGGACTGTGAATTCACTGAGAATAGCTCCCTTGACTCATCACCCAGCAATCAGATTCCAAATAAAGACTCTGTTCAAGGTTCCTGAGGATAAGAAGGGGAGAGGAGAAGAGCACAGGAAGCTTCTGATGAGCTGAAGTAGAGAGCTGGCGGGGAGGGAGAGGGCAGGCAATGAGGAGCAGCGTTTGAGTTTCCCTGAGGTTCTCAATTGTCAGGTGCCCACACCACAATTCACCCAAGCCAAGCTAGGAAGCGGATGGCCTTAGCACCTCCCAGGGCCCTGGACACTCATCCGCCCTGGTCCTGGGCCCAAATTAGCACAGACCTGTAGGAGGGGATCAGAAGAGACCTCATCCATCTGAAAAAGCTGAAGTTGGAGGCTGATCCTGCAGGGAACACATATATATAAATATGGATGAAGGCTCTACGTATACATCTAGAATCCCAGTTTTAATAGAATATATATCCCCCAACAGCAGCCTGCTAAGGACTTTGTACCCATATGTAGTTTCCAAAAATGTATTTCTGAACTCCAAAATCCCAAGAAAGAAACTGAATACAGTGCTATAGAGAAAAAAGCAGAAGATTTGCTAACTTCAGTCTTAGAAATTTAAAATTTTTTGATAATATTTTTTTCTGAGATTCAAACTCATGTGTTAAATACATGCTATAAAAATCCCCTCCTAGACCACATACTCTCTGAGGATAGGAAATATGTTTTTTCACCTTATAACACTCACAGTACAACACTCCAGGTTAGATTAGTTTGCATTTTCAATAATGATACACACACACCCATATACACACACATGTATAACACTATATACTCTTTGTCTAGTTATTTTCACTAGCATAATTACTTGAGATTTATGCATGTTAGTGTATGTATCAATAGCTCATTTTTTTATTGTCAAGTAGTATTCCATTGCATGGCTATACTATAATTTATTTATAGAACACATGTTCTTGGATATTTGTATTGTTTCCAGTTTTTGGCCACTGCAAATTACGTTATTGTGAATATTCGTGTACATGTCTTTGTATGACTATATGTTTTCAATCCACCCAGGTAAATATCTGGGAGTATTTTCAGTGACTAGTTCATATAGCAGGTACATGTTTAACTTTTTATAAACTGCCAAACTGTTTTACAAAGTGATTGTATTATTTTATATTCCCACCAGCAGTATATGATAGTTGTAGTTGCTCTGTATCCTTGCTAACACTTAGCATGATCAGTATTTTTAATTTTAATCCCTCAAATAGGTATGCATTAGTCTTATATTGTGATTTTAATTTGCATTTCCTAATGACTAATCATGTTGAGCATCTTTTCATGTACTTATTTGCCATCCATATATGTTTTTGGTGAAATCTATGTAAAACATTGTCTCATTTTTAAAATCTTTTTGTTTGTTTGTTTTCTTGAGTTTTGAGAGTTTCTACGTATTCTAGATACAAGTCCTTTATCAGATAAATGATTTGCTAATATTATCTCATAGTCTATGACTTGCCTTTGCATTCCTTTACCTGTATGTTTGGAAGATCAGAGTCCTTCATTTTGATGAAGCCCAATTTATCAACTGTTTTCCTTCTTTTGGTGCTGTATCTAAAAAAGTCTTTGCTTCATTCAGTCACAAAGGTTTTTATTCCTATACTTCCTCAGAAATTTATAGTTTTAGGTTTTACAGTTAGTTCTATAATCTATTTTGAGTTATTTTTACATTGTATGATATGTGGATTGAAGTTTTTTTTTTTTTTTTTTGCACATGGATTTCCAATTGTTCCAGCACCATTTGTTGAAAAGACTATATTTTCTTCCACTTCCTTCTTGTTTGAAAATCAACCGACCATAAATGTGTAGGCCAATTTCTGGACTCTCTACTCTGTTGATGTATTTGTCTATCTTGATTCCAATACCACACTGTTTTGATTATTTTAGCTTTAGAATCAGCCTTGTGTAAATACTTCAACTTTGTTCTTCTTTAACAAAGTTGTGCTATTCTAGGTCTTTAGCATTTTCACGTAAATGTTTTAGAATCTACTTGCTAATTTCCATAAAAATGCAGCTGAGATTTTGATGAGGATTATATTGATTTTTTGTGGAGAATTGACATCATAAGATTACTGATCTTCTAGTTTGTGAACACAGTGTATCTCTTCATTTATTTCTTTAATTTCCTTTTAAATTTTTTTCTAAGAAATGTTTTATAGTTTTCCTCTTCTAGTCTGTAAATATGATATATTACATTGAATGTTTTAAAATGTTAAACTAACCCTGAATTCCTGGGATAAACCACTTGGTTATGATATATTGTCCTTTTTATATTTTTGTAATTTTTAGTTCAATTTGTTAAAATTTTGTTACAAATGTTTGCACCTATGCTCTTGAGGGGTATTGGTGTGTTATTTTCTGAAGAGTTTGTAAAGAATTAATATTCTTCATTTCTTAAATGTTCGATAGGTTTCATTAGTGAAGCCATCTGGACCTAGAGTTTTCTTTGTGAGGTTTTTAATAACAAGTTTAATTTCTTTAATAGATGACCTAATAGCTTTATATTTCTTCTGGATGATTTTTCATAGATTGTATCTTTCAAGAAATTTGTCCAATTTATCTAAGTTGTCATATTTATTGGCATAAAGCTTTTTAAATAGTCATTTTCTTTTCAGTATCTATAGACTCCCTAGTAATGTCATCTCTCTTACTCTTAGTATTCATCATTTTTGTCTTCTCTCCTTTTATTCTGATCAGTCTGCCTAGATGTTTGTCAATTTTATTGATATCACACTGCCAGCTTTTTATTTCATTGAGATTCTCTATTTTTTTCTATTTAATACTTTATTGATTTCTACTTTGACCTTTATTGCTTCCTTGTTTGTTTTTTTCTGTTGTTTGGTTTTGTTTTTGTTTGTTTGTTTTTTAGTTTAATTTGCGCTCCTTTCCATAAATTCTTAAGTTGGAAGCCGGGGTCACTGGTTTGCAACCTCTCTTCTTTTCTAATATAAGCAGTTGATGTCATAAAGTTCCCTCTCAATAGTCAATTAGTTGCATCCTACAATTTTGATGTTATATTTTCATTTTCATTCAGTTCAAAATACTTTGAATTTCACTTTTTATTTCTTCTCTGAACCACGAATTATTTAGTTTATTTAGTTGATTTAGCATTCTTCAGTGTTCTTAGTCATTTAGATTATTTAGTGTTTTTTTTTCTAAACTAAATCTGGCGATTTTCCGCATATCTTTCTAATTCATTTCTAATTTACTTCCCCTTTGGTCAGAGAACATACTTTGTTCTTGAATTGATTTAAGTACATTAAATTTATTGAGGCTTTTTTATGTCCTTGAAAATGGTCTATCTGTTGTTTCATGTATACTTGAAAAGAATGTATTTTCTACTGCTATTAGTAAATGTTCTATAAATGTCAACTTCATCAAATTTGTTCATAATATTATTTAAGTCTCTAAAGTCCGATTTTGTCTACTTGTTTTATCAATTATTGAGAGAGGTGGTGAAATCTCTGACTATAATTATGAATGTTTCTATTTCTTGTTGCGGCTCAATCAGGTTTTCCTGTATTTCAAATCTCCATTTTTAAATGCATAAATTTCAAGATTTATTATGTCTTCTTGATGATTTTTTTCTCTTTAACTTTACAAAATGGCCCTCTTTACCCCTGGTGATATTCTTTTCTCTGAAATCCACTTTACCTGATGTTATCATGTTATATCATGTTATTATGATATATATTTTTCCACCCTTTTACCTTTAACTCACTTGTGTCTTTATATTTAAAGTAGGTTACTTGTAGGCAGCGTATAGTAGTATTATTTTTTAATTCAATCTGACAATGTCACTCTTTAGACCACTTAATTAGGAACATTTAGGCCATTTATATTTTGTGTGATTATTGATATGGCTGGGTTAACATAAACCACCTTACTATACTTGTTTTTTGTTTGTACCATATGTTCTTTTATTATTGTTTCCTCTTTTCCTGCTTTATTTTGATTTGTGCATTTTTAAATTCAAATCTCCTTTATTGCCTTATTAGCTGTAACTCTTTGTGGTGTTATTTTAGTGGTTGCTCTAGGGTTTGTAGTACACATTTTAAACTTATTACAGTTTACTTTTAAGAGATATTATTTTGCACATATAATAGTATATTTCCATTTCTTCCCTCCTGGCCCTTCTGCTAGCATTATTGTTAATTTTACTTCTATATGTCTTATAAATCTCACAAGTTGTTATTTCTTTATTTGTTATAATTTATGTGTATATCATATTTTTCCTCCTAGAATGTAAGCTACTTGAAAATGGGATTCATATCTGAGTCAGTGTTGGCATTTACTAGGTTCTCAAAACATTTTTTCTTCAAGGAATGCTAAAAAAGAAGGGAGGTGGCGGCAAAATGGCTCTGCGGCTTACCGAGATGAAGCCCTGGACTAGTCCGACCGATGTAAAAATACACAAGGGCAGCAACACCTAGGTTAACCAGGGTATAGACCCACTGGATCACAAACATGATGAGAAGGGACCCAACAGCCTGTGGAAACAGAGTAGGAAGGGTAAGTCACCTAATTGTTTATCATGTGGTAAGTAAGCCACAGGGCTAGGACCTTAAGAAACAATAGTCCTTCTCATTAACCTCTGATCACCATAAAAGTCTGAATAATTGAAATTTATTCAATTCAAAAAAACCTCACTTAAACAGATATTTGAGAAGACACTCTCCTGAAAGTACCCTCTAATCAAAACTATTAATAAATAGATATTCTATCTTACCTCCTTGTTCTACTCCTCCCTGAAAGAAACAATTAGACTGAAATTAGGTAATTTGGTATACCTACAAATTTAGTGACCTAGGGATTATCAGAGATGATTATTTATTTTACAGTAAACCACCGATCAAAATAAGTGGTACATTTCATGTAATGTTGCCATATGTAGGCTCATCTAAATTCTAATAGAACAGGTAATTAAATCTCATTGCCCCTGGTTGACAATTTCCTCTTTCCCCGCCTCCGCCCCAACCCTAAGACCACACATGTCTCCACCAGAATTATGTTCAAGGACAATTGAGATCAAAATGAAATGACTCACCCCCAACAGGGAGACCCAGGGGTTGCACATGCGAGCATAGAAAGAAGCAGGTCTCCTCTGGATATCTTGTTCATGGAGTCTAGACTTTAGGAAGAAATCTAGAAAATAAATAAGCCAAATCCTCGGTTGCTGATTTGTTACCAACTCCTCTTCTGTTTTTATGAGCAAATACCTATGAACTCCTCTTCTCCAATTCTGTGACCCAGCCTAAAAGACAATTCCACTTAATCAACCATCAACTCCCTTGTGGTTTCAGTCTACTCATTCTCTTACTCTCTGACGTAACAAACTTACAACCTCTCCTCTCAAGGAGAGCTTTCGTATCCTCTCATTACCAAATTTACCAACCCACTTGCATCTAAACTACTCTTCCCAAAGTTGCCAATAATTTGATCTCTTCCAATTCAATGGTAAACTACCAGTTCTCTTCCCATTTGCCTTTCAGATAGTATCTGACACATGTGATCACTTCCGGCTTACAGAAACACTTTTTTCTCTCTGTTTCTAGGATGCCTCACTCTCCCAGTTTTCTTCCTATCTCACCACCCAGTTTTTCTCAGTCTCTTTTGCTGGCTTACCTCCACTTTCCAATCCCCAAATATGGAGTATCACACATTCATTCGTCCTCAGCACTCTGTTTTTTTCTCCCCCATGTATACTCATTCCTAGGAGATCGCATCCAGCCCCATGGCTTTCAATATTATCCATGAACCTCTGCTTTCCTCACTGTTCATCTTTTACCTCTCTCTCCCTGGCTCACTCCTCTACAGTCACTGCTGGACTTCTGCTCTTCTTGGAATCTGCAACTTCAAGTTCCACTTATACCTGTATATATGCCATTTCCTCTGTCTGGAACTCTTCTCACATCTCTGCATGGCTCACTATATAATTCAGTTCTTCATTAAAATTTCTTCTCAGAGAGACCTTTTCTGACAAATCTATATGAAACAGTACTCTCTCCCCACCCTAGTCTCTCTCTATCCTGTCGCCCTACTTTGTTATTCATCATAGTACTTATCTCTTTCTGACATTACAGTGTATATTTGTAGCTTGTTTGTTATAATTTCCCCTACTAGAATGCAAGCTCAATGACAGCAGAGATCTTCTATACCTATTCAGCATGTTCCCCCAGCACCTAGAACAGTGCTTAGAACGTACTAAATGTTCTATACATGCGGTTAAATGAATGGCAAACCATTCTAGCCCCCAGGAAATTCTTCACCCTCTCAACATCTGTCTTCTTTCATCAAGTGCTGCCAACTATTATACTTATCTTTTATACTTCCATACCTTGAAGGCAAGGACTATCTTTTATATCTCTAAATATCAAATCTAAACATTTAGAAGTTAGTGTGTGGGAAGTACTCAATAAATGCCTCCTTATTACTGTGGATTAAAATAAACTCTGTCAAGGTTTATGATTGATTTTAACTGAAGGGTCTATTACTTCTTTTTTTTTTTTTTAAAGAAGAATACCGTTATGATTCCATTAATTAAATTGTTTAATTTTTTACATGCTCAATGCATGATTCATCTTTTCAATCAAATATAGTTGCACCCTTAACTATTAAGAAGGAACACTGTTGGTTAAAGATTTAGATTTTTTGCCTCTCTGAGATTTGTCAAATGTTAAGCTCATCCTTTCACACTTGATCTTGATCTTGCACAGCTTCAGTTACACTTTAAGGGAGCTGTGTAGTGAGTGTGTTTATGTATTTTCTGAGGAACTTGGGATAAAGTAGTTAGGAAGCGATGTGTCCTTCAAGCAAGCACAATGCAGTTTTATATGTCAGCGATGTGAGGGAGAATTTATGCAATGATGCTCAATGACTTTGAACAAGTATGACAATATAGGCAGACAATATGGTTTCAAAACCTTTCCAAATGACTAAAGGAATTTTTTTCTGTCAAGGATTTTACTGGAAGAAAAAAGTTTTATAGATTACAGGTGAAAGAGGACAGTTTCTCACATTAGAAATTCTAAAGTAATGACCAAGAAGGCAACTTTATTTTTCAAGTCTTAGCTGCAAAATGAACAAATGAATAAATAAAATCACATATCAGGCATGTTAAAAATATCAACTATAATAAACCTAACGCATAATATTAAATTATTCTTTAAAATATAATGATATGTCTAATGAATTCTATATTCACAAAACCCATGCAAATATAATCACTTTAAGCATGAAAGATGAAAACAACTGTGTAAATTTTAAAAATCATGAACTTAACAAATTTTATAGAAATTACTTAAAATAAATATTAAACCATCTCTGCAAATGCATTCCATCTTTATCAAAATAAATAAACACACAGTTTTAGTTGTCATGTACAAACTGAGAATGTGCATTGATAGCCCACAAAGGATCATGTTTTAAGCTTCTGTGGTCTTTTATTATGCTGATAATGCAATTCTTTTAACTGCTTTCCAAATGCTGTACATTTATTTCTAACTTGATTGTACAGTTTCCCCAAATAGATTTACTAAGTCAAGGCACTTTTATATTTCTTGTTACATCTTGAAAGATCATTATCCAGAAAGAATGAGCCAGAGGGACTTTTAGCCAGTGCATGTGAAAAGGTCAGTGAACCCTTTCCACAAGAAATAAGTGTACAGCTAGACAAAATAATCAAAACCAATCACTCAGGGCTCCAGAAATTTACCAAATGGGAACAACAAGTTAAGAAGTGTTTCTTTTCAAAAACTGTTGAAGCTGAGGGTAAGAACAGTAAGAGTCGATGGCCTTCTTGCCTGGGCTGCTCTCATCCCCACCCTAGTTCTTACCAGCATGGAGCTGGTCACACACCAGAAGTCTTGCTGCCAGAGGGGACAAATTTGTTGTTTATCCTTTTATAGGCTAAATATGATGTGCACAGTAGAAAACTGAATGGGGATAATCCTCAGCTTTGCTAGTCTAAGGTTGTGGACCCACCTAGGGGGAGCAGTGGGTCATACTGACAGCAAGCAGTATACACTTTGTGTAGTGGTTAAGAACACTGGTTCTAAAGTGAGACAGACTTGAGTTTAAATTTTAGTTGAGTCATATCTTGAGCAAGTGTTTAACTTTAAGCCTCTGTTAAAAGATGTGTAATGCTGAGCTTAGATGAGCTAATCTGCCTAAGTGCTTCTCTCATTGTCAAGGGACATAATCATCTGTGTTAAGGAACACGCACAATAATGCAGGATATTTTTAGCTACTAACAATATTTAACATTTAATAATAAAAGTTAGTTTATTGAGTGGACAGTGAATGAGTCTGAGCATTGATTTTTTGAAATGAAAACTGCATATTCATCTCTTTTGACCTCTCTTTAATAGAATCAGGATTTTGACCTTCATGTTTTTTAAAATAATATGCTTTGGAAGGTATGCTTTTATTAGTTGTGTTTGTCAGAATAATTGTTTCCTTCTGTGACACTGTGTTGTGTAAATGGTTTTATTCTTATTTAATCAGATCCTTTTTTCTCGATGTCTTTAATAGTCAGAAATATCTCTCTTGCACAGCTGTTATAAATAAGGAATTCATGGCTATATAAGGCATAAAATATAGCCCCGAGTTAATTTTTTGGATCCATTTGCTCTCAACAATATTTATTCAATACTGATTTGATTCTTTTTTTTTTTTTTATGGCATATGGTGTGTCACAGAATAGGTTCTTATAACAGTTTAACACTTTCTATTCTACTTTACAGATCAATGTTTCAATAATTTTAGTTAATAGTTGTTTAAATGTTCATCATTTTAACTAGCCTTTGTTGAATGTTTGTTTTGTACCATGTGCTGTGTGAGAATAATACTGTGAGGGATTCAAGGTGGAAAGACAGGATTTGTGATTAAAGGAAGCTCACAGTCTGGGGGAAAGGAATAAAACTAATATTTATTTTCCTTAAGACAGATGAATAGGCCTGAAGACAAATGTATAAACATATGCAATCCAAATGTATAAAACAATGTGATATTTATCTATACTATTATGAATCGAATGTTGTGCTTGCACAGCAAGGAAATCAGGAAATTCTTCTCAGAGGGGGTGAACATGGGTCTGAATAGTCAGACAGAGTTTAACTCAAAAGTTGGAGTTTTCCAGATGGAAAAGAGGGGAGGTGCAACAATTAGAGAAGGCAGAACAGCATATGCAAATACAGGAAGGAATAAAGAACATGGTGGGTTTCGTCTGGGCGCAGCTGCAACATACAGGGTATGGACTGTCATGAGAAAAGTGGCCTGGGAGGTAGATCGGGACAGGCTTGTAAAGAACCTTGCAGATCGCACCAAGGACCTTGAACTTTAGAGAGATGGCATCAGATTCCAGGAAGGTTTCCAAGTAAGAGAAACATGATGAGAATTTTATTTTAGAAAGATCATTCAGTAGATAATGAGAAGGAGAAAAAGGATGTGGGAAAATCCGAGGCAGGAGACTAGTTTGGAGATTTAACAAGAGTCTGGATGCTAGACGATGAGGCTCTACACCAAGATGAAGGCAGCAAGGGAGTGGCCAATAGCTATGACATTGCTAAGATTAGGCAAGTGGGTGGTGACAACTTCATTGATTAAACATGACAAACTGACCAGATGTCTCTCCTGAAAAGGCACTGAGAAGACATAAAAGGAATTAAATAGGTATAAACCCACACAAGCCAGGAGAATGAAAGAGGAAAGATAAAAATAAGTCTTGGAAGATGGAAAGGTCACAGAGTAGTAGTAATAGACTGAGCAGAGCAGAGGAAGATGAACTCTAGGGCCTACAGAGAGGGTGCTGGCAAGCAGCAGCCCAGTGTACCCCATACACTCCAGCAAAGTTCAAGACCAGGAAGTACCATGTCCCTAGGAAGTGCCAAAGTACTGGGGGTTGGTTGCAAAACTGCATATGAAACAGTTGGACGCCAAGATGCTTTCTTCTGCCCATGCAGCTAGGTAACGATTCCTCGTCTGCCCGAGCCCATGCCCAAAGGGGACATTTCTCTAAAGAAGTCAAACCAGAGAGTGCCCAGGCTCGGACACGAGGCACAGCAAAGAATTGGGGAACAAAGTGAGAAACTGGGGAATTTAATGGAAGTGTATATCCAAAATGGTGGGATGCCTCCATTATCTTACCCTGCTCCTTCAATGCAAGAGCCATCTGGGTGACCCCCCTGCAAGAGATTAAAGGACTCTTCTGTGGACAAACTGAAGAGCCCCAGAGGAAACCCTCTAAATAGTCACTTTTGGGGGTCTCTGTGAAGAAGCTAGCTTACACCCTAATAATTCTGCAGTGAGGTACCCCAATGAACAAGCTCTGCCCAGTTTGTAGGTCTTCTAAACAGTTTTTTAGAACTTCACTTCTGAGTGTGAAAAGAAATCGAAAGAGGGAGAGAGGGACCAAGCCAAAGAGAAGAGTATCTAGAGAACACAGGACAGTAAAAGGAGCAGAAAACTTCAAAAGGAGAACAAGCAATATTACCAGAAAGATAAGATAAGCCATTGTACCCATAAAACAAGAATGAGATGGTGTTCAAAAAAAAAAAAAATTTTTTTTTAAAAGGACAAGGACAAATTAGGTTATAATCAAGAGCTCTTGGAAGTTAAAAACAGGATAATTGTGGCAGAGTGATTGTTTTAGCAACCAATCTCCCCCTTAAGGGGGAAAAAAAAAACTACACGACTTTATGTGAAGCAGCAATATGGCTAGCTAAAAAGCTATCCGCCCCCCATGAAAATAGCTGGAAAGGTTAGAGAATCAAGTTCAGGGCTATGTAGCCAAAAGGATATGTCAAAGCAGTTTAGTGCGGACAGCACTGCTGCAGGCACCAAGGTCTCCACACTGCAGCCTGCCTGCCGACCCTGCAAGCCTGGACATGGAGCCAGGAATGCAGTCATTCTGCAACGACCATCACGCTTCCAGAGAGTTCTTCAATGTCCCGATTTCTTTGGGTTTCCAGTTCCCACTTCCAAGTATAAGGAGGGCTTATCTGATTAACAGAGCCTTGGTCTTGTGCCCGAACTCTGGCTCAGTAGAGGCTAGAAATTTTTGTTTCGAGTGTGAAAGGCTTGCTTTGCCTCCTACCAGGACTCATAACATTGGAAATTCTTTAAACATAGGGAGGTCACTCAATGCTGGGTAGGAAAAAAAGAAAACAGGCAAAAGTCTACTATAATATTATATCCAAGAAATCTTTTTCCTAGATCCGACACAAAAGTGTGACAAAGAGAGGAATTCCAAGACAACAGCCTTGTAGTGGGCCTGAACAACAGTCTAGAGTGGAACAGGATGAGAACCACAGATATAATAGATTTCTGAAGATCTTGAGCATTTGGAAAGTAACGTTGAGAGGTGTTTGACATATCTACTGGAAAATTTAGAGGGGAAAGAAATGACGGCAAAAACCAAGCAAATAAAAAACCAAGGCAATTATTAACTCCAGGAAACAGAAAAGGCTGGACAAAAAAAAAAAGGTAATTGTAGTATCAATAGAGGGCTCTAAGTTAAGCAATGTTCACTTAATCATGATAATAAGAATATCAGCTATTAAGTTAATCAATAACTGTGATATAATTATACTGGGGACACTGAATGAGAAGTCAAAGTGGCAGAAATGAATTCAATCTTCATTTACCATAATAGGAAGTCAAAAGAAATCTGACAATGATATATCAAGAAGTAGCAATACAACTATATTACTTAGTAACAGTAAGGGTAAGAGAAGAAGCAACATTTTGGTTGAAAGTAGGGCTTTCTAGGGGTGGGACTAGAGGGTAGAGGAGGATAAAAAGGAGTAGGAACTACTATTCTTGATTATGTGACTTTTAATTTTACTTGGCTTATTAAACTGTGCACTTATTGTTTTGATAAAAATAAAATGATTTTTAAAAATTTTAAATGCTCCTACCTTTAAAAACTTCCCACCAATTTGGAGGTAAAGAAGGAAAAGCAGGAATATGGGAGAATGGAAAGCATTTATTTTTAGACATCTTCCATGTTCTTCTGTTTTCTCCCCTTTTCCCTCTTGGCTGTATAGAACTCAAAGGGCAGGATAATGTAGAAGAAAGTACTGGGCTCCCTATACAGGCAGACCTGGAAGCTGTGCCAAGTATCAGCTCTGAAATTTCTCTGTGATTTCATTGGGCCTCAGAGTCTTCATTGGTAAACAAGAAAATTCTAATCCTATTTTATTACATGAAATACCATATGTAAAGTACTTAAAACATAGAAGACTCTCAAAAATTATGGGTTCTCTCTCAGAATTTCTTAGCCCCTGTAAGTCTCTTATCGAGAGTCTCTCTCTGTGTGTCTGTGTTTATAGATTTGAGAAAGCAAAGAAAAGCTTTTAGCTACCTTCTCTCCATCCACTCTTGCCTGGTTTTAAAGATTCATCTTCCACAAACAAAATAGAGTGAGTTCTTGCCAGGCAGTTTGTCATACACATTTCCACTTCTCTTAAAAATAGAAATGGTTTACATTCTTTTGGCATTATACCTCTGCTGATTTTTAAGTAAAATGAAATTAGTAATCAATTATTAGCCATGGCTCCCACATACAGGAGTAGACAGAAATTTCTGTTTAAAATCAACTATCTATAACAGTGTAAAATTACAAATTCAACTGATATCTGGATATAAATTTTAAAATAAATGTCAAACAAAAAATTAACAAGAATTTTGAAACCAGCTATAAAGTCACCTGGCTAAGGACTTGAAAGAGGGTTTTGATAATTGGATAGGTGAGGCAACCAGTATTCACACCAATTAAGAGGCCCCAGTGTGATTTCAAAGTACTCACCTTCTTTATTTGACCTGGGCTGGTTACTTAACTCAGGGACACGTTGTTCACACACACCTCCCCGGGCCAGGCCCCTTCACTCCCGATACACTGCTTATTCCAGGAGGACTCCTGCAATCTGTCAGGCCCTTCACTAGGGAAGGGAGCAGGGGACTTGATGTCCAAGAGAAAGCTATCTTGTAGGGTTTGCTTAGTGGCCTTCTTGCATTTCTCCTGACTCTCTGGGATCCCGTCACTCTCCCCTTGTGGGCTGGCTATTCTCAAGCTTCCTGGCCAGCTGGAGGAGTTGATCCATGTCTTTGGTGAATTCTAGCAGAGTGCCCTCAGAGGAGGGGCTTCGGGCAGTGCCCTCAGAGCCATAGCTAGGAGCCTTCTCCAAGAGAAGGTGCTCAGAGCAGTGGAGAGCTTCCCTGCCCTCTCTGTGCACTGACTCGGACATGGGGATGGCCACAGGGACCCATGGTCAGGGAGAAGTAAGAGTAATCCACCGTGATGTATGTCAGCATGAAGTTGATGGTGACGATGGAGGCCAGAACGTTCACCTGACCCACAAGGACAAAGGCCATGGTCACCAAGCTGGTCAGGCAGATGGCAGCTACAGGTGTTTTATTTGGCCCTTTCTGCAGAAACAAAAATAACATGCAGGACTATGAAATTCCAGCTTACCATGACTCAGCCACTTCTGCCATGTCTTTGCGTGTTAGTAACTGTTTGTCTACGCATTTGGGATAATAATATCCAATTCATGGAATTATTGTGGGTTAGAGCTAATGTATATAAATGCTTGACAGGGCATTGACACACAACAGGCTCCTAACACACCATGGGTATTAGTTGTATTAAAACTATTAATACGGGCATTACACTAGAACTTTGACTTCCCAAGGGTTTCTCCTTTTGTTTTTCATTGAGTTTTAACCAAAAAGGTGCAAAGTTGGTTCCTCCTAGGCTGTAGTAGTGAAAATGAACTTAAGGGGAGTGGCAGACCCCGAAAGACAGTAGAATCATTAGTGGCTGAGGTGGGGGAATTCTGATGCTAGAGACACACACATGCATGTCATCACACACACATCTGTTATTAATAGGGGTGGGTATGGTGACCTTCAGGAGGACAGAAGTGAAAAATATGTGCCGATCCCATAGAATCTGTTACTGCGTGGAAGTACTGACAGAGCCCTTGGGCCAAAATCAATGGTCACTTTTCAGTCCTTGCCTTCCTTAACCTAAGAACTATATTTGACCCAGCTAATCACTCCCTGGTCTTGGAAAGACTTTCTTCATCTAGCTTTCTTGATTCACCTCCCTCTTTGCTGACTGTTCCTTTTGTCTCTGAAATCTACATTTAAAGCAGCTCCGGCATCCTCAGACCCCTACTCTTCTCTATACTTTATCCCTAGGCGACCTCATCTAGGCTCACCTATGGCTTTAAAATCCCAGTTTTATGCTCTCAACTCCCAAATTTGAATCTCCAGCCTGAAAGATTCCGCTGAAATGCAGACTTAAATATTCAACTGTCTACTCAACATTTCTAGTTGATATCTAATAGGTTCTCAAAACTGATACGTCCAAAACCAAATTGGTGATCTCCCAATCTCCTACCCCTCAAATTTTCCCCTTCAGCAGTCTTTTTCAACTTGGAAAATGGCAATTCCATCCTTCCACTTGCTCAGTCAAGCAAAATTCTTGATGCTTTTTCTCATTTTCTCATTCTCTATCAGCAAATATGGTAAGAATTTACCCGCAGGATATACACAGGATCTAACTACTGCTCCCATCTCCTTTACTGCCAGCTCTCTAGAGGGGCAGTAAAGGAGAGAGATGCGAGGGGCGGGCACGTAAGCCATTGCAAGATCTGACCTGTACACCTCCCACATGTGCTCCTCCAGGTGTGTTCCCCCTATTGAGGGTTAGAATAGAGAGCAACCTTAGAAGTCACAATGAAGGTGGCAAAATCATCATCGGCCTGAGTCTCGGAGCCACAATTGATCTGAAATATCTTCCCTAGAACTTAAAATTCTAAATAAAGTAAAATAAAGGAGTAAAAATACATTTTATTTTTTTTTTGAGAATTACATTTTTGGCACAGCTACTCTGTTTAGCATACTCTAACAATAAAACTATTAAGAATAAAGTAAATCATCAGAAACTAACAAGAGCTTAAAAGAAGGATCTTAGGGATACCGAAGGAAAGGCTAGTGATCCAGACCAGGACTTTGATAAGGATGGGTTGTAAAGGGACAAAACAGTCAAACATGAACTTCTGTTCCCTCAAAGATGTCAGAAAGGAATGAAAATGCAAGTCACAGAATGGGAAAAGATATTTGCAAAACATACACTTGACAAAAGGTAGTCCAAAATATACAAAAAAGTCCCTACAAAATAATTAGAAGACAACTCACTAAAAAAAAAAAATGAGCAAGATAATGCGCATTAAACATATTAAAGATGTCCACCCTCATTAAGTAATCAGAGAAATGCAAATTAAAATCATTGTGAGATACCATTAAATACCCACTGTATTGGCAAAAAATTAAGTCTGATAATATTAAGTACTGGCAAGAAAATACAAAAATGGAAACATTTATCCACTGCTAATAGGAATATAAATTAGTACAAACACTTTGGGAAAAGATTTTGGTGTTATACAGTAAGTGAAGCTATACATACCTTACAATTTAGCAATTGCATTAATGAGCATATAGTCTGGAAGAATTCTATATGTGCACCAGTCTACTAGTACAAAAATGTTCATTGCACTGGCTGTAATAGTCCCAAATTGGAACAGCCACAGTGTTTATCAAAAACAAAATGGATAAACTGTAGCAAATGAGGAAATGATATATATGGACGATAATAAACTGCTGCTGTGAGCAAAAAGGTGAATGTATTTCATACACATAATGTTGAATGAAAGAAGCACACCACAAAGTTAAACTATTTTGTTTAGAGATGCATAGGGAGTAAACCAGGAGATGGAAAACTACAACCCGTGGGCCAATTCTGTCCACCATCTGTTATGTATGCCCAAGAGCAGAAATGGTTTCACATCTTTAAATGGCAGGGGGAAAAAACATCAAAAGAAGGATAATATTTTGTGACACAGGAAAACTACATGAAATTCAAATTTCAGTGTCCATAAATAAAGTTTTATTGGAACACTGCCACACTTATCCCATTAGGTATTGCCTACGGCTGATTTTGAGTTACAGTGACAGAGTTGAGTCATTGTGACAAAGAAAATAGAGACTGCATATTTACTATTTGGCCCTTTTCAGAAAAAGTTTGCTAACTCCTGAGTAAACTCACAAAGAAAGTAAGGAATATTATCACAGAAGTCAGGACAGTAGCTTCCACAGTGAGAGGGACAGGACTCTGACCAGAGAGAGCATATGGAGGGCAGTCTGGGGATTGGTAGTGTTCTTGGGCGGAAGTTACAAGGATGCTCACTTCATAGTCATTTTTTAAACTGTTCATATTGGTTTATGCCCTTTTCTGTATGTTGAATACATATACAAATTTTTTAAGCTTCTTCTCTTCCCCATTAAAAAAGTGCAAATAAAATTTAATCATATGTAAAGAAGCTTTAAGTTTTCAAAGTTAAAAAGCAAATGACAAACTAGAGAAATATCTGTAATACATATCACAAAGATTTAATCACTCTAACAAAGAAGGAGCTGCTAGCAATTGAGAAGAAGAAAACCAGTAATCACAGAAAAATATACTAATGACTCAGAGGAAAAGATGTTCAGCTTTATTCATAATGGAGTAATATGAATCACAAGTATCCTAAGATGCCATTTCTCCCAAGACAATGGGCAAAAATTCACATTTGACAAAGAGCTATGGACAGGCTCACAGTTGGCACTGTGGTGCCTGGGGCAAGAGTGTGCAGATGACAGTCCACACACCCTATGTCTAAATATTTACAAATTATAAACCATACTAACAAACTGTTAAATGTGTTCTATCCTGCTTCCTGGGCAAAAGCACCTTTGGGACAATGGGGGAGGTTGGCTTTGAATTCTCACACTCTTCAGAATTCCTAACTGAAAGATGGCCAGGCACAGCCTCCAGCCCACAGCCCACCCCACTTCCTTTCCTAGACCATACAGTGAGGGACCTCACACCCACATGTGGACTCCTGGCCCTAGAGAAGTTAGGCCCAGGGTAGAGACCTGGATGTGGGCTGGGGGATATCTGGGCAGGGAATTCCAAGGTGCAGCATCCCTAGACCATGGTCTAGAAGACAGGCTCGGAATCCCAGTAGGCATCCCTTGGCCTCATGGACTTCTTACCCCAAGGACCAGAGTGGAGTCCAATAAAGCAGGGTCTTTTGGCCTGAGTCTAAGAGTGGTGCTAGCTGTGGGATCACAAGAACTCTCATACATTGCTGGTAGAACTATAAAATGACACAAATCCCATGGAAGGTGTTTTGGCAACACCTATTAAAAGTAAAAATACATTTACCATTTGACTCAGCAAACCCACTTATGAAAATTTACCGTATAGATATATCTGCATATATACAAAATTACACACACACACACACACACACGCACACACACACACACACACAGATTAGTCTTTGAAGTTCTGTTTATTAGAAGCAATGCAAGTGTCAGTCCATAAGGAGCTGTTAAATTATGCAGTGCTGAAAAGAGAATGAGAAAGTTCTCTCTATATCCATATGAAAAGATAGATTTCCAAGCTATACTAAGTGAAGAAAAGCAAGGTGTAGAATAATGTACAATAGAATACCATCTTTGAATAAAAACAGAGAGAAAGATTCATAAAAACTAATACAAACAGCTATGAATGGGGCACAGGTATTGGTGGGGAAAGGCAGACTCATGATAGGATCAGAACTTCTCAGTGTAATACCTTTATATCACTTTTAGTTTTGAGCCTTGTGCATATATTACCTAATTCAAATAACTGAAATTAAAATAAACTAAAGACATATACCGCATGGAAGATACAGAGATGGTCATCATTGCTCCTATCCAGCCTCGTTGACGGATGGATAAGAAGTGGAGGAGGATAAAGGGATGAATGGAGGGTGACTTGCAACTACACGGCCCTACCCACAAGGGAAGCCGGAGACGGGAAGGGGTTTGGGGAGGGACTCTGTGGTGTTACAACAAGATAGAAAAGAGCTACAGTTCGCAAACTGCATTACTGGGAAGTGGGGTTCTCTCCGTTGATTTCTCTCTCATCATCCCTTCAGTTTTAGGAATGTCTCATTGGATTGTTCTATGGCTCCACTAAGCCACACTGTATCGATTAGGGTTTGGGCCGTGATTAACAGGGAGCCCAGAGGCAAGAGGTGTGGGAAGTCATTGTAAAGCAACCCCAAAAGAAAGGTGAACTTGAGTTAGAGCCACAAGGACCAGTACCTCTCCTCATCAAGAGCCACTAAACTTGGAGTACCCTGAACCTATTGTAATTAAAGGATGCGGCACTCCCTTTCCCTGCTACGTGGATCTGAGATGTTGTGACAGTTAGCTAAGCCAGTGCTTTGGGTCCTGGGAGACTGTGAAATTGACAGATGCTTTGTCCAACTGGCCCCAGCTTAAGGCAGCCAGAGGATAGGAGTGAAAAAAGTGACTCTGCATTCTTGTTTCTCCCTGCTCTGGAGAACTTGACCAGTGGTTCTAAGCAGAAAGACTGAAGCAATTTATTGGCCAACAATCAGGTTCACAGCAAAATGTACATTTCTCAAAAAAAAAAAAAAAAAAAAAAAAAAAAAGGGTTACTCACCCCTTGCCCCAGACAGGCCATTGCAGGTATCACTTTCTCCTGGGCAATGCACTGCAAAATCCGGGGGGCTGCGTAGAGACCTCCCATACAGGAGGCCAGGGACGAGATGTATAAGCCCAAAAGGAACAGGAAGCCCACCAGGGACACCTGTGTGAGGAAGCAGTTTCATTACTCAAAGGCCAGAACCTGCATCTGTCCCTTTCCACTCCTGTGGTACCCACCTACCTATACCCCATCTAATCATAAGTCCTTTAGATTCGACTTCTTGGACATATTTCCAGTATCAGCCCCGTCCCACTTCATTTGCTCATCTGCCATTTCAGTGTGGCCCACCATCACATCTTATATAGACTACACAAAGGTTCTCAAATTGAGTGAGCATCAGACTCATCTGGAGGGCTTGTTAAAACAAAGATTTCTGGGTCCCAACTCAGGGTTTCTGATTCAGAAGTCTAGGTTAGGGCCCAAGAATTTGGATTTCCAACCAGTTCTCAGGTAATGCGGATGCTGATGGTCTGGGGACTGAGAGAACCACTGGTCAACAACAGTGCTTACTGACCTCCTGCCTCTAAGCTCTGACCACAGAGAATGAATCGTCTTCCAAGCCTCTGACAGAGTGACTGCTCTCAACTCAACTCTGATCATAATGTCCCTAATGCAAAAATATTAATGGCTCCCCACTGCCCTGACGTATGAGGCCCTGCCTAACCCTATATCCTGCACACACAGAGTTTTCGTCAGCCTCATTTTTCTGCCTGCTGGAACCCTCTGTCATTGTCTGTCTGTTAAACTCGCAATTGTGCTTCAAGACTCAGCACAAACCTCCCCTCCTCCATGAGATCATCTCCAATCTTCCATAACAGTGGTTGCTCTTTGGGTCCTGCAGCACCTCAGTGTGGGGTTGGGGGCACCTAGAAACTGTCTCTTCTATTGGCTTCATTTCCACAGGGCTCCTGTCTTGTATATCCTAGGATACTTGGTGCCAACAAAGAAATATAATGCTGAATGAATGAATGAATGAATGAAGAGATCCATGACTTATATGGCCCACAAGGCACCAACAAATAGAATAAGACAGGGCACAGTTGTTCTGCTTGGTGTCAGCTTGCAACAGATGGGTGCTGCTGGCTCTGCAGCTGTGCCATGGGCTGTCCATCATGAATCCACCCCATGCCTGAGCTGGATCTCATCTGTACTCACAGGAAAGTCTCTATGCTATCTTGATTATTTGAGGTGCCTTTCTCCATTCTACTTTACTTTAGTTACAGTTGTCAGAACTATGTATTCCAAGTGCTCATTTGTCCAATTCTTAAAATGGGTTAGATTTAATTTTCAGTTTTGTGATCTACCCCTTCTCCATGAAGACTCTCTTAACCCTTTTTTTTTTTTCTACTTCCTTGCTTATGATGCACCACATCAGTGGGATCAAACTACACAGAACACCAGCCCCTGGCTAGACCCCTTTTCTGGTTAATAAATTATCACCAGAAACTAGCATCAGCCAGGATCCTGATTAGAAATATTCATTTTAAGAATATATTTGTAGGACATTGGAGGTTCACAGAATCACCAGAAGGTTGAAAGATCAGGAAAGGACAAGACCAAGCCTAGAGTCACACCACACTCTTGAATGGGAATAGTTTGACCAGGATGCTACCAGCACCTTGCTGTTTTGTGGAAGAATTCTCACCCTCCCTTTACATTTGTCTCATTCATCACATTTGGAGCATCCAATGGGCTTAACCTAGGTCACATGACCTGCCAGGGCCACAAGAGACAGGCAGAGAGAGCCTGGTCATTTTGGGTTTCGGTAATATTAAATGGAGCTCACTCCTTTCAAGACCACACATTATGTAGAATAATTCCCTAAGAGTCAGGGAGGCCAGAGGTTTGATGGACTTGACCAAGGTCAGTTGCAGAGCCTACCTTGTCCTTAATTCAGTGTGGATGAACGACCTCTCGCTAAATGCGTTACCTTATCTTATGCCCCGTCAATCCCCTTGTTTCCTCAATGTCACAGGTTTCTTGTGTTTGTCCTTTCCCTTACACTTTACTTACCACTTTATTACTAGACGAGATTAATGTCACCTGTGTGTCCCATCACTTTGTATGCTCTGATGGCATTTTGTTATTTTCTACCCTGATATAGATGATTATAACCCTGTGGTATAGTTAATTATGCTCATGGCTTATCTTGCCAATGCACCGTAAGCTCCTTAGGAGCAGATCTGTGTCTCATGCACCTTGCCCCCCTCCCCCGCCCCCACCGCACCTCACAGAGTCTGGCAAACAGGGCCCAGCGAGTGCCAGCTGGACTCATAAAGCTTCACGACTTCACTGTGGTTCATGCCCTGGATGTCTTACGAAATTGCCAAACTGGTCCTATTATTAATCCTCAATCCATTCTGAGATGCAATCATTCATCTATCTTTGTTTCTGCCTTTGCTTTCAAACATAGCCTATGCTGACTGGTTTTAAAAATACATAGACTGTGTGATGAAATTTTATCAAAAGCTTTTTGCAAATCGAATTCAGTAGTTTTCCACTCTGGCTATACTTAAGAATCACCCCAGAGATTCTGCTTTGATTAGCATGGAGTGGGGCACAGACATCATTGGCTTTTAAAAGCACTCCAGGTGATTCTAATGTACAGCCAGGCGAACCACTGGCCATAGTAAATTGTGTGTACTGCATTCTCCCCTCAGAGAATTCTCCACATCAGTCAGGCACGGTATCTCCTTGCAGAAATTTCACTGCTTCTTTTCCCACGGGTGTGTGTGTGTGTGTGTGTGTGTGTGTGTGTGTAAATATTTTTTTCATTTAAAGCATGTCCAATTACTCAGAATGGGAATGAGACCGACCTTCTAGTGTGGTGCCCTTCTGGGACTAGGACTCACCTGAGGAACTCAGTGTGTCTCTGGCACCAAGAGGCCAAGATACGGTGATGTCCAGCTGTGGCCAGACTTCCCACAAACACTTCCTAGGGTTCCTGAAGAACTGTTGGGCTGAGGTCAGAAAGGGGATTTCCCAGGTAGAGTGACTGGTTTATGTCCAGTTTGTCAATTGAGTTTACAGTTGCATTCATATACCAATCTTTTATATAAAACTACTATTCAGTCAATTTTCTGAAAAACAAATGGAGTGTTGGTCTTCCTGGTTGGATAGATTATAAAAATTCCATTCTAGAGCTTTCCCACCTGACTCCTGTCTGTTCCTTTCTATCTGTCATCTCCACCCATGTAGAGAGCATTTACTGAGGACAGGTCATACGCCCAGCACGGTGCTAGGCACAGGGCAAGACTATAAGCACGATAGTAGCCTGCACAGCCTTGCTGCCAGCAGAACTGAATCATTTTCCCTATTCAGATGGGACTATAAACTTGCAAACTGTGCCAGTGGAGGTGGAAGCGAGACTTCATTTGAGCAGATGTTCTTTTAAAAGAAAGAAAGAAAGAAAGAAAGAAAGAAAGAAAAAAGCCCTTCTGTCATACTCTTGTTCAAGCCATCACAAAAAGCTCTCTTTTCAAAATATTATCTGGGGTGTGAGCTACCCTAATTTCTTTTTATAGGAACTACTGAAGAAAATCATTAATTACATCGCTCTACTCTTGGTATTTTGTCCGAGCTCCCGTCTGAGCTTCACTCATTAAGAGATCCTACCAATCCACGGACTGCCCCCTTCTCTTGAGGGATTACATTTAAAGTTATTTGTAAAGGGCTCATTCTGCTCCATCTCATTCTTGCGGCCCCTTTACATTACTGAGGAGTCCATCCTGAAGCCCTGACCACCTTAAATTTACTAATATGATAATGTATCAATAGCCCTAGTTGTCTCTCATGTCATATTTCCACAGACCTGAGTTTTTCTAGCACTATCCTCGCTGCACAAACTGACCAACATCTCAACTTTCAGTCACGTTTTCTCTCTCACTTAAGAGCCGTTTTCCAAAAGGAGATAAAGTCGGCTTCCTTCCTGAAGGCAGCACTGTGCTCCTGATGGAGGGCAGAGGATGGTCAGGCTGGGCTGGATTGGGGATGCTGAGCAGCTGACTGAGCTCACTCATCGGCCACAAGCTGTGCCCCACCCCACCTTCCCATGCAGTTTGTGAACATGTGAAACCATGACTGTCACAGTCAAAAATGATTAAGAGTTTCTCCGTGGGATACCCCATTTTTAACAAAGATGTCTGGGGGTACTTTTCCTACTTAGTCTATTCTTACATTGCTGGTTAGCAAGCCTCAGACTCCTAAATGTGTAAAAAAAACCGTATTTTCATGGACCGTATACAAGCTTATTCTGAAACAATCATTTAATCTACTTAATTTTACCCCTACTCGTACCTGCTCTGTATATAACTCCTTTTTGTATAACTGAATAATATTGGGATTGACTTTTTAGTTTTTCCTATTTAGTTAAATATGGTACACATGCAGAGGGGGAAAAAAATGCCTTCCCTAAAATGTGTCCTACCTGTAAGGGTATTCCCATACCCTTACAGAGAGTCAAAATTTAATAAGCACCTACTACGTATTCAGTATTGTGCTTTATACAGATCACCTTAGAGCCACCACAACCTACTCAAGATTTTTTAGAAGATGTAGCATTACTGAGACTGATACCTGACAGTCAGGAAAAAGTTCGTGTGAGGTAGGGACATAAAGCAAAAGAGAAAATTCTTAGAGAAACTGTGGGCTGGGAAGCCAAATAATTAGAAATACATCAGAGAAGCTGCAGAAAACCCAGAAAAAAACAGGTGAACTGACCGGCTGCAGGTCGATGGAAAGGAACCCAGTGCAGCCACTGAAGGTAATGGTTCTGGCAGGGTCGAGAGCTAGAGAGAGAGAGAAAGAGGGAGAGAGAGAGAAGGAGAGAGAGAGAGAGAAGGAGAGAGAGATGAGTACGAGGAGGAGCTTTGTGAGAACCAGCACCAAGGGGAGTATGCTGGAGGCTGGACCTGGTCTGTGCCCAAAAGTGAGACCCTCTGGGCACACAGACCAGACCGAAGAGGACTTGCTTCCTCAGGGCTCAGGAAAGTTCAGGGATGGGCGGGCCCAGAACTGAGGCATAGCTAAGATGTGAAGCCAAGATGAATAGTTTGTTAAAACCACCTCAGGGTGGTAGGTTGTGTCAAGTGACCACGTAAGACTGTGCATTTGTACCTTCCAACCTCTATCCGTTGCTCCCTTCCATTCTCCAGGTACTGTTAGTAAAACTGTTTGGCCCAACTTCGAGGACCTGCTGTTGCAGCCAAGTCAGTCACAAGGAAGGACACCAGAGAGCAAGAAGGGAGAAAAGCCAAGGTTCAAGGCTTTAGAGAGGGGAAATCTTCATGGTCCCCATTTTTGAGGGGATTATGGGGGGCAGCACACTAGTGCATTGCCCTGGTTGGTCACTTGCTGAGCCAGCCCTATTTGCTACTGAGAACCAAGAACAATATCTTTTCTTTCTTTATAGGCTTTACAACTCCCAATCAAGGAAACAGTCTCTCATCTATTCCAAAAACAAAGTCTTTATCTCTCATCCTGGCATGTGCATATTGACATGCCCACATACTATTGCCAGGCATCGTTTATTACATACCCCCAACCAGCTAAGTACTTGCCTACCTGTTTCATTGTCTGGGACAGGTGGCATTCCCAATAAGCTTCCCCCGTGAATGTATCTACTATTCGTGGTGGAATTTCCACCCACAGAGACTCTCCCATGCTGTCCATAAAGATGTTTTTATTCTCTTGCTGTCCTGGCTTCCCTTGGCTATAGGCTGTCTGCCCTCCCACATACCCATTCTTAGCTTCCCTGCAAAGCAAGGGAAGGAGGGGAGAGAGGAGCCTCAGCCCAGAGGATAAAGTGCCTCGTTCCATCCAGATCAGAGTCTCTGATGATTGAAAGACCTCTGTGTGAGAATCCACTAGAAAGGAACCAGCCTTAGGAGGAAGCAGCTAGCTAGCCACTGGCGAGCAGCAGGCAGCAGCAGCAAAGAGTCTGCCGCTCCGTGAGGCCTTTAATTCCTCTAATGCAGTCAAGCTTTTCATTCCACAATTAGAGAAAAGGCCCCTGGGAGATGAATCAAGATGAAAGCCTGCACTTAGGCATAAACGAGGGCCATACATTCCTTCCCTAATAGTAAATCTTGCAAATCTTGCTCGCTAGGGTGTAAGACCTTGGGCCCTGGAAGGTAGGTGGCAGTGGTCTCACTACCTGAACTGTTCCCCTTTTCGAAACCTGCCTTCATAGTGAGGTCAAGACCCCCGACAGCAAATCTCACCTTTACATCAGCATCCACATGCCTTAAAAAGAAGCCTGTGCTAATATACAAACCAAGTCCAAATGTAGCTCTAAAAAGTAAGCTAGAGTTTCCTGCCCCCGGCTGCCCAGCCACGAAAATAAGCAAGGCTGCTTTGCAAAGCCTCACATCAAAAGAAAAGGGTACTTCCTCCCCAAATATGAGCAGTGATACTTAGAAGTTAACTGAGTCAGAAAGACTCCCTAGTCTACTACATTTCTGTCATAAATGATGAATTTCAGAGTCCACTTCTCCTCCAGAAACTTAAGGGAAGGTAGAAGTTTGGGGGGATTTCCAGAAGAGTGTCTGGAAATCTTATTCTCCCGGGTTCCAAAGATACAAAATGAAGTGTCCTTGACCATCACATGACCTCCTCCTGCTAAGGGGTGGTTATGGAGTATGAGGAATTTGCTCATCCTGTCAGGCAGGTTTCTACAGCTCTAGAAACGACGATGTCACAGCCAAATCCATGAGGCCCACCTCGTGTGGAGAGCCCAAGGGGGCTGGGTCCTCAGAGCAAGAGAGCCTCCTGTCCTGCCTCGTCCAGGCTCTCAGCCTGGCACTGGGCTTCCTCCGTCTCCCTCCACTTGCCACCCATCAGTCTCCTCCTTCTTACCTGTTTCTGTGAGCACCACGTTCTGCTCAGCGTGGAAGGTGAAGCTATTGGCAAAACTAAGGGGCTGGTTGAGCTGGGGATTTTAGGTGAACAGATTCTGGTTTTTTTCCTGATATTTTTTGTCCACTATTTAGTCACCTAGTGCATGAGCTTGCATGTATTATTACCTTTTTCTAGGGATTTATAATAGGAAGAACCTGTACCTCTTCTGTGTTTTTACCCCCATCCTTCCATCCTGGGCCTAAGACTAAATGGATTCCCAGGCAGGACTGCCACGGACAGGCAGCCATTTGTTTATGGGAACAAATAAATGATTCAGCTCATGAATTCCTTTGGTCAATGCAGGATTCACCCACCTTTTCAGCTATCAGGAAGTCATAGCGAAGGGCCTCGCGGGTGCAGATGGTGCCAAGCAGGAAGACAAAGACGATGTACAGAAACCACCTACAAAATACCCCAGGGCAGAGCAGAGCTGGTCCCACACTCGCCAACTCCACTCCAACCCTCGCCCCCCTTCTGGTTCCCATGGGGACCTGTCTCAAAGGAAAAGAGAAAGGTAGGTTCTGAAGGCTTTCTAGTTCATCTGGGAGCACACTCTCAGTACTATTTCTCCTTAGCATATATTTTATTAAAAAGAAAGTTTCATTGTTTTGTCTCTTTTATAGAGAAAACACACACGCACAAAGGGTCATGGAGGTAGGGGAGGGGAAAGACCAGTTGGCCTCTAGGTTGCCAGAATTCAGGCCAAAGCTGACCAGCAGCCCCTGCCTCTTTGTTCCACAGGAAGAGCAAGTGGATGATCGTTCAGGCCTCTAAGTCCTGCTGTTCCTTGGCTCCCAGATGATAGAGAGCCAAGCCAAGTGTGTAAAGGCCCGCAGTGACCTGGCTCTACCCCTAGATGCCCTGCAACCTTGAACAAGGCCTGGGATCCCTGTGGCCTCACTCCCATATGGGCAGCGAGAGGATGGGCCAAAGGGACCTCCCAGCTATGAGCAAAAAACAAAACAGGGTTCTTTCTTTCCTTTCCTTCCCAACTCTCCCTTCATTTTTGTTCCTAAGTTCCTTGTTCAGCACAAAACAAACTGGCGCTAGGTGCCTGGCTAGAAGCAACAGTTGCCATGACAGTAAGCATTTGTGAAATAACAATATTAATAATATTTTTAAGCATCACGGTTAAATATGCAGGCATTTTTAACTTCTCAAGTCATTGTCATGTTGGCAATTTCACTGCCTTTTCACACCCACCCAAAGAAGGCAGAGAAACTTTTTCTCTTGGTACAGAAAGAAAAACAGAAGATTCTAGAAAGTCAGAAACAAATCTAAGGCCACCCAGACTGCTCGTGTGGGTGGCACAGTGTGACCTAAAACCCAGGAAGCCCAACAGCCTTGAGGTGGTACAGAGAAGCTAGCTATGGGAAAAGGACCAGTCTCTGAGTTCCTATTGTGTGCCTTTACACACAATATCTCTTCCACGATCTGCAGGGCCCTCATATTCTCATTGTCCCATTTTACAGAAAAGAGAAAGGAGGCTCAGGGGGCTAAGTTAATGGCCCAAAGTCATGCAGCCAATTAGTGGCAGAGCTGAAATAAAAATTCTAATCTGTCTGATTGCAAAGCCCTTCATCTTTTATGCTCCCTGCAAAGATTCTGGAAACACAATGGTTAAAAAAATTCCCAAGTGAGGAGGGGGAGGGGCAGGAGGCTGAGAAGACTGGAAAGAAAGGGTTCGATCTGTGTTAGCAACACTTCTCCCAGCATTCCCAGGCAAGAGGTATGAAAGGGCAATCGTCTGAACCCACCAGATTTGAATTTTCCAGCCCGCTGAGTGTTAAAAGGAGGATTGGAATATAAAATAGATTGGTCACAGTCTGGACACTCTCAGAACAAAGGGGCAATCCCCTCTTTTGCCTGGAGTTTTCTCTCCTTCTCTCCAGCTGATTGCCACTGAGGGCCACTTACGAGACACCAACAGCTGCTAGGGAGCCCAGGGGGATGCTGGCAGCGGGCTCCCTGAGGTCACTCCCCATGTTGAAGCCGGCCATGACTCCTGAAAGACATCCAGACAGGAGAGGGGTGAGAAGGGTATTCCACAAGTTACTCTCCCCTCCTCGGGTTCCCCTCCTGAAGCTACCCCAGAGCAAGCCCTCCCATCTGCAGCTCTGCAAACAAGGCTTCTCAGTCTCCCCTGACAACTGGGGAAGCATCTGTGGGTGTGAAAGGGGCCTTTGTGGGTTGGGTGATGCTCTGGAAGAAAGCCCTACCAGCTACAAAAGCATCTTATGGCCCAGTGAAAAGTAATGAGGGCGGCGGAGGCATCTGGCAGGCTGCACAAAGGTCCTGAGGCTGCATACTGAACTCTGCCTTCTACTGGTCAACACCCTGGAGAGCCTCAGCCTCAGCAAGCCACCTGCTGCCATCTGCTCAGCAGACAGAGTTCATTGCCTCTGCTGCCCACTAACTACACTGGGGTTCAGGTATCCTGGGTCAGGTCCCACCCAATAGTCAGAGCCAGAGACCACACTCAAAGCTACTGTGCTACCAAAGGGCCCTAAACAAATTCCAAGAATAATCCTGATGCTACCAGCACTGAGTTGTGTCATCACTGCTGTTCCCCAAGAACACTCATGAAAAGTAACTAGTGATGATGGGGACAGAGAGCATGGTGCAGGATGGTGAGGAGGGGATGTCACTTCTGTCCATTCACCCACAGAGGAAAGTGAAAAGTGATGTGTTCTGCATATCAAATGAGGCCCAGCCCTGGTCAGGGAAGCTCACAGAGTGTGGGTACATCTCTCAAACATGGCCTTGAAAGAAGATTTGTTTAGGCTTAGGGAAGGAATGGGTTTGACCCCATCATTATGGATTTATAAACACCTTCAACCTGACAGGGACTGTGCCAATGGCTGTGTGTGTGTGTGTGTGTGTGTGTGTGTGTGTGTGTGTGTGTAATCTTGTTTAATTCTCATAACCACTTCATCAGAAAATAAAATTATTTCCCCCTTTTTATAGAAAAGGAAACTAGTGCTCAAAGAGGATAAGTAACAGAGCCTAAGGTCACGCATTTAGTAAGTGGCAAAAGCTATGATTTGACCCTGGTCTGTCTGACTCTGAAAAGGATGCTCTTAATGCCTCTACCGTAATGCTTAAGGAAATGGAGAGAAGTGAAAGTTTGAAGCCAGAGAGTCAAAGTGGGGCTATTTCAAAAAGTACCCTGAATGGTGGACCAAGGCTGGGACCCGCGTACACTTTGATCCAGCAATTACAGTATCAGGATTTTATCCTAAGTAAATAGTCGAGGATATGAGTAAAGATTTAGCCAAAAATGTTTATAAATGTGTGTTTATAATAGTGAAAATTAGCACCAACCTAATGCCTAAAACTAGCAGATTGGCTAAATAAGTAGTGATGTAGTTGTCAATAAATACCAGATCTCTAAAATTGTCAGGGATCTGTTGTGACATGGAAAGATATTTAAAAGCTATTGTTTTATTTTCATAGTCATATTAGAAAACAGAATATACAGTACAATCCCTTGTTATTAAAAAAAAAAAAACCCCGATAAATAGATGCATAAGAAAAGGAAAAGGGAACTAGAACATGTTTTAAGATGTTGACAATGTTATTTCTGGGTGATGAAAAAGCATCTTTTTTCATTTTACTACTTATCTATATTTTCTCAATTATCTTTAGCAATCATTTTGAAATGGGTGAAAAATAATTTTTATTTTTAAAGAGCTTTTTGTCTAAAATGGCATTTTAGGCACATTTTCTTCTTGTTTCCTTCCTTCCTAAGATCCTATTAAGAGTAGTAAAGGGGAAAGGATATATGCCTATAAGCAAAGAGGATTGAGGGGAGGAGGGTTTGGTAGATGAGATTTCCACAATGTCCAGAACACAGAAAATGCAGACAATGATCCAGAATGAAAGGGAGGGAAAAGAAAGCCTTGGAATGTTTTTCTAAAGGATCTGAATAAATTGACTGAGGAAAACCAGGGCTGCTATTGTGGATGCTTGCACTCCAAATGAAATCCTCCTCAAAACCAGCCATTCTCACAAAGGGAGAGCCTCATCAGGAAAATAGACCCACAGACAGGGAATCCACGTCAGCAACCAAAGATTGCCAGGTACATGATGAAAACCAGCGACAAATGCACAAATACATGCATGAAAAAGTAGAACAACCGGGGCTGAAAGAAACATATAAATCAGGACACAGAAGAGAATTTTGAAGGAAACACTAATTAGTAGTGCCAGATACATCCAAGAAGAATATTTTATCTATAAAGAAAGATGCTATGAAAACAAAAAATGATCCAAGAACAAGAAAGAACTTTTGGAAATTAAAAACATAATCATTAAAATTAAAAATTCAATAAAGATCTAAAAGATAAAGTACTTTAAATAAACATCCAAGAATTTAGAACAGAAAGATAAAGGGATAGAAAATTTGAGGAAAGAATAGAATGGAGGAAGAATCTGGGAGTTACACATCCATAGTAGGAAATCCAGAAAGAGAGAATAAATAAAATAAGAGAAAATAACTAGTAAATAATAGAAATAAATGTTTCCAAACCAAAGAAGACACAAGTCTTCAGGTTGAAATATCACATAAAATAGACAGCACAAACAGCAACACAACAAAAAACTCTCCATACCTAAAAGCATCATTGTGTAATTTCAGGAGAAATCCTAAATATTTCCAAAGGTGAAAAGCTGAATAATTAATAAAGGAACAAAAATTACACTGGCATCAGACCTCTCATCAGCAAGACCGAATGCTAGGAAACAATGGAGCACTGATTTTAAAATTATGAGGAAAGGTTATTTTAACACTAGAATTTTAGCCAGATTACCAATTAAATGAAAGTAAAGTTAAGCAAAAAAGGGCTCAGAAAATTTACCTCCCATATACCAGTTCTGAGGAAGATACTAAAGCATAGACTCCAGCAAAATGAGGATGTAAACCATAAAGGAGAAAACATGAGATTCAGAAAATAGTGGTGATAACTCAGGAATGGAATAAAGTCCCATAATAACAGTTGTACAACAGAGAAGGCAGCGGGGATTGAAGCTGAAATTGGAGGCCCCAAGAGGGATGCCTCTGGATAGGAACTGGGATCAACATGACGATTATCAAACTGAATGATTTTTAAGGATATGTTGACTGCATACTTTGACAATAAAAAAGAAAAAGTAAAAGTAAAGTTATAGCTAACTGATATTAGGAAATGAAAAGAGGGAGGAGACGTAGAGGGAAGAGGAAAAACAGTAATATTTTTGTCATAATAGTGTGGAAAACAAAATGTAAGTACCAAATTTTAACTCAAAACTGGCTTGTAGGTTACAAGCTTGAATTACTTTAATAAGAAAACTTGAAAGGAGAGCTAACCATTAAATTTATTACGTAAAAATTAAAAGAACTAGAAAATATTTTATATAGTTGAAATACATTTTAAGTTAACTCTATACTTATTTTATATTTTGTCAATATAAAGGGGAATTTCTAAGTGTTTGCTAAGAGATTTCCAAGAATATTGAGCAATTTGTCTTTGAAGTTAAAAGACTGTTGACTTGTAACCTTAAGACAAAAAATAATTTTTAAAAGCTTTTAGTATAAGTGTGTGTGTGAAACTGTATTTGTTCACTTAAAGTTGTAAACTACAGTTTTCATGGGATTTTGTCCACTCACCTGCTAATAATCAACTTGTTATGGCTTTCCTAAGACTGCTCTAAAAATAAAAATAAAAGGATTATACAGATTTCCTTGAAATTAGGGATTCCCTTGAGATAATGAAAGCATTTCCTGTAAAAAATATTTTACACATAAAATAAATATGACCGTGATATGTTAATCTTAAAACATAACACAGAGTCTCAATTTCCTATACCAACAATGAATGAACAGATGTCGCCTAGATGTAGAGTTGATAAAATAACAGAGATTTAAGTGAATTATTTCAAGGTACAAAGGTAACCCAAAAAGAACTAAAAATTAAAATATGACTATCAGTATTGGGAAGGATGGAGGAATGTGCAAGTAAGCTAAACTCTCTTATTTCCTAGCATGGAATCAATAGATTATGTCTGATTTTGGTTAATCAAGTTATAGGTATAGGCATATAACTTTATAATATATAGTTAGCTCCCAAAATACTAAATATGATGAAAAGTGGTTGTTCCTATGGAGTGGTACTTGGAGTAGTAACAGGTGGGGTGGGAGACTATTGCTTTATATCACAAGCATCTCTGTACTATTTCATTTTTTATCATGTGCAGGTCTTATTTGGATCAAAAAAGGAATGCCCAGGACTTGCCTTATTCTGACAAGTGCTCCTAGGAGCAGTTCCTGTTTCTGAGGCTCTGCTCAAAGGGCCCACTGTGTGCTGCCAGAACAATCTGATGCCAAGGGTATGCCTGGCCAGATCTCCATGTTTACCTGACTCCCAGATCCCACAAACTTCATCCACTAACCCCTTCCTAGACCTACCCACTTCTGACCTTCTGCCAAGGTTCCCTCCCATCACAGGGTTTCCTGGTGCCTCACATGCCTCCCCACACTGCCCCCCACTGCAATGGCCTCACCCAAGCCTTTGCAATTTCATGCCCATTCCTTCAGCTTTGTGAGATTACCGACTGCTATTCATTCTTTGCCATTTTAGTACCTCCTATAGTTTACCATGTCATTTTGTACACCTTCCTTTAGATCATTTACAAGAGTTAATAAAAGGAGATCTATGAGAACTTTACTGCTCTAATATATGCTTCTGTCTAGGAAAATGATTGCTTAATCCTAATTGCTTCCTCCTTCTGAACAGGTTCTATATTTATACAAATGCTCTTTTCTTCTTCCCTACAATCCCTTCCACAGTCAAAGACCCAACCTTTGATTAGAGGTCCTGCTAGCTGGTCTAGTGTGAATACACTGGGATTTTGGTCAGCGGGAGGATAAGAGACCAACATTGACACAAGTTGGCTTTTGAGACAAAACAGAGAAGCCAGAAAGTAGGTAGTCAGTACCACAGACCCGAAGCGCCAGAAACAAGGATATGGTAGCAACCCATACTCCAGACAGGAAGCCTCGTGGGTGACTCCTGCTAGGGCAATGTGAGTGATCTGTGACACTTATTAGATTGGTTGCACGTTGTGGCTGCTGCTTCCAGAATTTTGCCCTTGTATGACTGAACAATTCTTGAGCAGATCATCTCTAGCTCTGATGAATTATAAAATGTCTTGCTTGCCAGTTAGATCTATAAAACTTCTTTTGATTTAGTATTTTTCTGCCCATGCTTGTCAAATATTATAAAGTTTCTCTAGTTTGCTTTCTTTCTGCTTTTACAATTTAAACATATTATTGTTAATCTTAGAGCTATTTAAAGTAGGTGTCACAGAACAGAGACTATTTCCAAGAACATTGTTCTAGATGTTTTACAAATATTTATTTAAAAAAATAGAGTTTTTACTGTTGGACTTACTAGTGATATGCTAATTTTCAGTGTTTACCTCTAAGAAGAGAAACATAACACACAGTGTTTCTCAAAACTTATTTCAACAGTTGAACACTTCCCCCCCCCCCCAAATAAAACACTTTATTCATTATTAGTGTTCCATGGTACACAGTTTGGGAAACACTAAGTGTCCATTCTAAGTGTCCATTTGTAATTACCATTTTTACATTTTTTGGCAGAGTTTCTAATATTTTAAAATGGGTCTTTGGAATCAATGATTCTTAAAGTTGAAAGTCGGTGTAAAGATCATTTTCTCCAAAGTTTTCTTTTTCCTCAGATGAGTAAACTGAGGCACAAAGAAAAGTGATTTTGCTCAAGTTTTTGAGCTAATTGCTAGCAGAACCAGCACTAATCTGCAAGTTTCCTTATCTTAAGTCAGAGTTCTTTCCACTACATCACGTAGTCTCTCCATTTCTCTCTAACGCCCATGCTTTTCTTGGATTTCACTGTTTAAAACAGAGTAACCGCATGATTAATTTGGGGTTACCCCCCCACACACACAAGAAGGCTGAACTTATCAGTTGTAATCAGCACACCCACTGGGTTACCCACAGGTACTTCCGTCGCCAGTCTGTGCCTGGTAGAAGGCATTCCCCCTCCTCGCAGGTCTTACACTGCCGGTTCCAGGAAGCAGTTAATACTTCACACTAAACCACATTTTCCCCTGTATCGGGATGATGATATGGGATCTGCACATTATTACCATATGACCTAGGTACACAGCTTCCTTCATATGATTTAAACCTTCTGACTTGTCTTCCACCCTAGTCCGATGGCCTTTTAGCAAACTTCTATTTAGACTTAAATATAAAAGATGATGTTGGCCACCACTTTACAGTTAGGTTCATGAGGCTAAACCTCCAGGCCATCGATAGCCCTCTTAGGCACGTTATATGCCTACAGTTTGGGTGGGTGCCACCAGGTAATGGGGGGGCTTGGGCTTGGTGCCCTGGCTGTAATGTCCTGCCTGATGACAGACATGGGTGGCCAGGAAGAAAATGGATCCCTCACACATCTCCAAAATAAGCTCTTGGTTAAAATGACCAGTCTGAATTCAAATCACTTTCTTACCAACATTTGCCAAATGATGGTCATCTTCTTTTCTCCTTTATCCCTAAGCAATAATGGCACACAAAAATTAAAGTTTTCACTTGTTGCTTGCTACCACTATCTTACTTCTCACATTATTTTCCTTTTTGTTCCTGAAAATGAGAAATAGTAAGTGTGGTGTGGGGGACTAATAGTTTGTCTAGGCTTTTCTGGTTTCTATTAGTTGTTCATTAAAGGACTAGCTGTTCTTTCTCAAGAAACTTCCAAGCTTCCTCCTGGGAGCTTTTGGGTTCAAAATGTGTCCTGAGAAACCCTTAATTTTCTCTTTCCAGTTATAGCTTAATTGTTTCTCTGTTGCCTTTTTTTTTTAATTTCGTGATTTTATTATTTTTATTTTTAATTAAGGTAGAATATCCATGCACTGAAGTGCCCAAATTTTGCCTGTTGCCTTTTTTATTGTTATTGAAGAAACGGGTCTATTACTGTTTGGAAGTGGCATGCCTCTGAGCCTTATCTGCAAATAGGGATAAGATTATTTACCTTGCAGGACTGCTGTAAAGTTTGAATGAACTAGCTTAGCACCGAGTAGGTGCTAAATAAATGTCCACTCAGGAAAGATGGGCTCCTTTCATACTCAGAAATCTCTTGGGTTCCTAAAGACTCTGGCAGCCTCTCCTGACCTTCCACCCGATTTCTGAACCTGGCTTATTGGTTTGTTTGTGTAGCTCTTCCTGTAAGAATCTTTCATCCTCTCTTCACTCTGTTTTTGGAGGCAGAATTTGTCAGTCTCCAACCCTCTAATGCTTTAGAGATTCTGCTGAGACAGACAGTGTCTAATAATGGGACATTCAAATGCCAGGCAGGACCCAAACGAGATTTGTTGGCTTTGGGGTCGGGAGCAGCGTTAGACAAGTGTACCCTCTTTTCCAACATCCTCTCCAAAGTATGTAGATAGAGTGGGGTTCACCACTTACTGTCTGGGCGACCTTGGTGAAATAACCTCTCTGTGCCCTTGTTTCCTCATCTGCAAATAGATTAACAATAGAAATCATGGAAGGATCCAGGTTCTACAGAGCCTGGTGCTTTCTAAAAAATATATATTTCAAAATAAGGATGAAATTAGGGACAGGATTTAAAAAGCTGAAGCCTAGGTTTCCTTAGCTTCATGGTAAGTCTGTATCTGCCGGAACCAGTGGGGCTGAGGTGAGGTTTAGATGAAAGACTGTATCTAAAGTGCTTAGCACAGTGCCTGGCGCAGTAGACTATTTCAAGGATAGTGATAATTATAGATATTTATAATAATTCTGATAAAACTGTAAATTAATCCTACATATACAATTACAAAAATAAACATACATAATGATTATAAAGCTTCCTTCTTTTCTCCTGTTCTGCTTATAAGGCTGTCAGAACGCAGTGAGGCGAGACCCATCTTCAGGTTGTCCTTACTGGGTCTCTCTATTCCTTAATTCCAGGACCCCATTCTGGCCCAGCAAGTCCTTGCTCTCTCACTTACGAGACATAGAACTTAGGAGGAAACCTAGGAGGTGTCTTGAAGGGAAGAATGCAGGCTGAAGGAGGGGCCAGGGCTGAGGGTCCTGGAGATGGCCTCTAATCCAGAGGGCCTTGGCAGAGTCCCAGAGCTTCTCAGGACATGTGTGGGTCAGCAGGGAGGAGGAATCAGGACCAGGGAGGTCAAAGAATGTCACAGAAATAGCAGGGCTCTCGACCACGAAGGTGACTATGGACATTGTGGTAAAGGCTGTTGGTTTACCCCACTACATTTTTATGCTGGGTGTGGTCAACCACAAGAGGCCCTTATCCCTTCCAGTAAGAGTTTGAGATTTGGGGACAGGGGTTACATGACTTCACACACTGGTATTAATCCCAGTAAATTTCCATTTCCTAATTCCCCCATGCATTGTGGTCTCAGGTCTCTGGAGTGGCTGCGTGTGTGTGTGTGTGTGTGTGTGTGTGTGTGTGTGTGTGTGTGTGTGTGAAAGAGAAAAAAATAGAACAAGAGTTAGAGTGAGAGCGAGAGAGCGAGAGAGCGAGAGAGCGAGAGAGAGAGGAGAGAGAGAGAGAGAGAGAGAGAGAGAGACCAGAACCTATAGGGAAAGATGTTTGTTTTTCAGGGAAAGTTCAGTGGTGTAGCTTGGAGAAGGAAAGCACTTTTAAAAACAAAGCAAATGCAGAGTGTATTCCAAGGCCGGGGCCCCACCCTGCAGCCACTCCCATGGGGTGTGGTGGAGTACAGTGAGAAGGACAGAAGGACAGAAGGACTTGCTTCATAAATCCAGAGGGGCCACCAAACCCTAGTCTTCAGCTGCTCTTCCCAGGAAGTCTCCTGCCCTTGGGATAAAATCTCTGCGGTAATCCACAGCACATATATCTGGCCAGGGGTGCAGGGCGGGGAGACTAAAGTGTTTGTTCTTCCAGACTCCTTTCCCCTCTCACAGCATGGAGGTTCTCGTTCCAGAAGAGGATGGTGTTGGAGAGAGCCCCAGCCATGACTCACTCAGAGCTAATCCTTGGCAAATCCATCACCATGGAAACTGCCAATCATTCATTGCTTAACAGAACATCTGCCAGGGGAAAGCCAAGTGATACAAATTGCTCGCCTGCCTACCGTGTTTGCATTGGGGCCCCCTGAAAACAGAGAGGAGCTAGGAGAGGCAAACCTCCACAGCAGGATGGTGGCCCAGCTCCGGTCACTAATTAGCTGGGTGACCTTTAACAATCCTCCATAAGCTGCTCTGTGCTCCTCCTTTCCCAGTTGGTCAAATAAAAGGATCAGATCAGTGATTCTCACTGATTGGGCTGGGGGGCGGGGGGACAGGGAAGCACATTCCCTAAGAGGGATGGAGTAAAAGAAGCCTGTGTAGACATTTGTTCCATATTACACCTTTATATTTGGCATATTACAAAATAATATTTTCACAATTTAAATCACATAAAATAAAGCTTGACTAATATTCTTGGGTAACAATTGTAGATGAAAAAGGGGCCACATATTAAACCCGAGAAGCTCAGGGAAGGGCAGCATGGAAGGCCCTACAAACTCAGAAACCAAAATTAACCATCTAGGATGGTATGATCATAAAAATTCCTGACTAAAGCAGGTCATGGCAGGTAGTCACACCCTGGGCCTGTAGCTTTCCTGACAAAGGTCAATCTTTACCTTAAGTAAGCCTGTCTATTGTCTTTTTGCACCTTGGAATGTCAGAGTAATCCCTTTTTGCCGGACCCCTCAGGGCACAACACCCTGCACCAGAGCAAGAGAGACCACAGAACCCCTCCTGGTTATCTTGTCCCACCCCCATATCATCTCTATGTGCTATAAATGTTAATTATTAACTCACCTGTACACACCAATTTAAAAGAAGGATGTGTCTCTCCATTTTACTTGTTATTCAATCCCAGAGATTTCCGCCTTTGCTTTGCCGGCCCCCTTAATCTGCTATGAATGGATTTCACGTAAACCTCCTTCTGTCTTCCCCTTTGATTCTAATGTATAAAATAAGCCCCGAAACTGCCATTCTCTGGAACATTTTCTTAATCCGTTGAGATTTTGCTCCCAGCAACTGTTGTCATCTTGGCTCAAATAAACTAATTAAAATTCTCTACAGGTTTGGATATTTACTACATCCTCGAAGGAAGGACAAAGATAGCCCTCTTTGGTCCAGGGAGGCATCTCAGAATTTCCAGTATATGTGAAGTTTTTAGTTTGTTATCAAAAACAAATAGCTTAATTCCCCACTGAAAGGAGAGTAATAGAGGGAAGGCTTGTCACCCCTCGTCCCCTCTCAAACCAGGCATCCCCTCTCTCACTGATGACTTTGGAATCATATCACTGGGGAGACCGGCTTAGAATTCCAAAAGGAGAGAGTAAAGGAGTGAAACAGGAGGCAGGAACATGGAGATGGGTGTTTGGCAGTGAGGAGGAAAGAAATGGAGCCATTGCTAGGGGGAAAAAACTGAGGGATAAAGGAAAGGTGATTAAAATTGCTAATTTTTTTCCATTGTAATAGCTTTACTGAGGCATAACTAATATACAATAAGCTGCACATGTTCAAGGGTAAAAGCCTACAAAGTTTTGATATATGAATACACCTACAAACCCATCACTATAACTTGTTTATTTATTCACCTGTTGATGAATCTTTGCGTTGTGTCCAGATTTGGACTCTGACAAATTAATCTGCTTCAAGCTTTCATGTGTGTCTTTATATGGGCACATGTTTTCATCGCTCTGCAGTGGATCACGAGGAGCGGAATGGCTGGGTGTGTGTTTAATTTTTAAGAAACTGTTTTCCAAAACGATAGTACCGTTTTACATCCCCATCAGCAATATATGAGAGTTCCAGTTTCTCCAGATCCTTGCCAACATTTGGTAGGGACTGCCTTTTAAATTTTTGACATTCTAGTAGTTTCTCCCGCTTCTCCTACCCCTTCTATTTGGGGAGCAATAATGAACAAGGGGCTGGCTACACACGGGAAGGCAGAGGGAGAGAAGAGGAGCATAAAGAGACAAAATCAGCCACCCCCAGGGCATTAACAGGCCTGATCAAAATGTTTCCCTGAGATGGTGCCCTGGGACAAGCCCAGTCCTCAGCAAATGGCTATTTCCTATGGATCATTTAATCAGCATGCTAGCTTACTGCCTTCCAGGCCAGGCCCTCAGCATTAAACAAGAGTTCCACAGGGACTTCAACTGTCCAAGGCTCCTTCCGGGCCTCTGCAGAACAGGAACTGGGGAAGGTAGGGTGAAGAGAGTCCCTCACTGCCCCTGGGATCCTGGTTTCAGGCACACCCAGCTCAGTAAAAAAAGACAGCAGCTTTTCTCTGTCCCCTGGGAGAGGAGACAGGGGTCAGGGGATTTCTAGATCGAGTCTGCACTCATCCCAGGGTGTAAAGGGCAGCTTGGCCTGCAGAGAGTCCATCCTGCTCAGCCTTAAGAGAAATATGTCCCCTCCATTAATTTGGCCAAGAGGTGTCAATACATAAGTATAAGGGTTAAGGAGGATTAAACCATGTCGGAAGCCTTCAAGAATTATGAACACATAAACTTGCTGTTACAATAAGAGTTTTAGTCAAAGCCAAGGCCGTCTTTAAAGTCGGATATTCATTCTAAGAGCACATGAAGGTCAATTATAATTCTGAGTTTGTGGAACCAAGCATTCTTATCCCTAACATGAGCCTGAAAAAGAATTTGAATGGCAATACCTGTAGCTGCTGGGAAGAACACCCCAAAGACAGTGAAAAAAGACTCCCCGGGGCTGTAATCTGGCAGAGTATTGTTCTGTAGCAGTTCTGGTGAATATCCAATAAAACCATGGTCTGAAATATACAAAGGAGAACAAAATGAGCCAAGTGATAAGATATAGCACAGGCTATCCTAGATTACAGTTCTATTTTATGTAACTTTAAATTTTAAAGTGTGGCGGGCGGGGGCGGGGGGGGATGGCAAAGAGAGAGAGAGAGAGAGAGATAGAACACACGTTTTCCTTCCCACTTTTAGACCTGAATAGTATGCATCTACATCTACAGGTATAGGTAAATGAAGTGACAAAAAAGTTAACAGCAGTAACATCTGGGAAAGGGGGCATTTTTATTTTTCCACTTACAGACTTCAGTATAACTGGAATCTTTCAATGAGCATATATTTATATGTGGCTTTTAATTTAAAAAATTGAGTTACCTCCCTTGCTCAGAAACCTTCCTATGGGTCCCTGTTAGCTACAGAATAAAGTCCAAACTCCTTAAGATGAATGTCAAAGCCCTTTACAGCCTGGCAATACCCACCACTTCCTATTCATCCTGTGCCTTTTCCTCTCCCCAACAGTCACAGAGATGGCTCTTCGCAAAACAATGCTAATACCAATCTCCCTTCTCCCACATCTCAAAGCACTAATATAGTGTTCACTCACCAAGCTCATCTCGAATGTTGCTTTTGCGGGGCTTTATATGAACTCCCTAGTCAGAATCAGTTCTTCCTCCTCCTAAGTGCCATCGGCACTATAATTAGCCATATTAAGTCTTTCCCTAACTAGATGCCTTGGGGCAAGAAATTCAGTGTTACACATGTCTGTTCCCCAGAGCCAAGCACTGCACCTGGTACATGGCATGCAGGTCAAAAACATGGGTCACACTGAAAAGAATCTTTCTCTTAGATCTCGGCTACGGGCATATCTCGCTTCCATGTTTTCAGTCTGACTTGTGCACAGACTACTTTATAGAAGGATCACCTCAGATCCAATTTCTTCAAAGCATTTTAAACATGTTGTACCTTGACTTTAATGAAATTTTTCAAGTAGGTTTAATCCCGCAGGCACTTTGCTTCTCTGTCAAAAGGAGGTCACTTTGAACAGCATTGAGGGCCATGTCAGGGGGCTATGGAATTTTAAGAGACAAGTGTTCTTAGCTCAGGAACACCCAGGATATAGAGCCTCTGCTTTTGAATCTCCTCTCTGAGAATGAATTGGTTTGTTTCTATTAACTGTATAGTCTAAGAGAAGCCAAGCCTGCCCCTTTTCCCTCAACCCCTGCAATCATGGCACTCAGCCATCAGCATCGGTCCATAGCCAACATCTAGGACTGTGGTGACAAAATCTCCTGCTTAACTTCCCCCTGAGCTTAACTTCCCCCTGAGCCATCAGCATCGGTCCATAGCCAACATCTAGGACTGTGGTGACAAAATCTCCTGCTTAACTTCCCCCTGAGCTTCCATCCACCAAAGAGCTCCTGCTCACTGATGAGCCCAATGAGATCACCAGCGCTTCTCGTAGCTTCCAAGATTCATAACTTCATAGGAAAAATATTTTCCAAAACAATAAGAAAATGAAAGCTCAGTAAAGCACAAGGGACGCTTGGGAATCCAGTCGGGACTTAAAAATCATTGTTGACTGCTCTCTTTTCTGAACACAGAATTTGTCCTGGGATATTAAATCTCAAAAAATGGGCCACATGTCTGAATGGTTCGGCGTCTTCACAGCTGGTCCTCCCCTTGTTAACAGAAAAGCTATACTAGCTAAGTTGACTTTAGTTTATCCGCTGGCTGACCCCATGGCTAGCCATTCTGAGGAGAAAACCATCCCAACCTGTCTTGGAATGGAGCTCAGCCAAGCGGGAACGCTGCATAGGTCTGAAAGTGCATCTAGGCGCAGGGCTGTGCACGCCGGGCAGGCTGGCTGGGCAGGACATTAACCCTCGGTCAGGCTCCGTTTGCCTCCACCGCCCCTAAGGTGGCCCTGACCTAGGCAGGCATTTGGTCACCCGGCCTCAAGGGCTTTGCCCTCGTCAGCCTGAAGCTTCAAAGAGATATCAGGCCTCATAGATGAGTCACTGGGAAGCCTTTTCTCTCCCTCCATCCCACCTACGAGACCCACAGATGAGCGAATGAGTCACTTGGCTCACACAGCACTGGGCAGGAGGCCTGCCTCAGTCTCCTCCCTTCTGTGCAAGGCCAGCGAAAAACACAGCCCTCACACATTCACAAGCACACACTCACACCGACACCACCACTGACCCAGCCCTCTCCTCTCAGGTCCGGTTCTGAATCTTCCTCAAGGAAATAATCTTAACTTTGAAAAGAACTTTATGGGGAAAGATGTTTGGCAATGCTTCATTTGTAATACTGTAAAATGGGGGTGGGGGTGGTCTAAATGTCTAACTGTGGGGGCGAAAGTATTTTGAATGTTTATAAAGGGATTTTAGTACCATAAAAAACTGTCCTCGTTATATATGATGTATGTTAAGTTAGAAAACTGGATGCCATTTGTAGTATAAATACAAAAAAAAAAAAAAGGTTTTAATTTATACATGCAAGAAAAGACTAGAAAGAAACATACCAAAATGCTGTGTTTGTCTGTATAATGCAATTACGGGAAATTTCTTTTTCCTTCTTTCTTGTATGTTTACAGATTTTCCACATTGTCTTTAATGAGCATAATCGACTTATCATCAAAATATAATATCTTCTAAAAAAACAAACAAAACATCCCACAACAGAAAAGCCCACTTTTTCCGGACGGATTTCCTATAAGCAAGTATCTTTTCTTCTTTCCATCTATATTCTCTCTACTTCTCAAAAAGACTTCAGTGGTTTATGAGAAAAGCATAAGTAAGAAAAGGAAATAAAATAAGGATTAAATAAAAAAAAAAAAAAAAGACCAAGAGAGAGAGCTGGAATGCCCACAGCCCCTAGCCACACCTCCACAGAACTGAGCCTGAGGTCGGTCTCTGAATGAGGCTCTGAGGTCAGATCCTGCAGTGCTCTCCCTCAAACTAGAATTAAAGGCCAGAGAAATCATTTTATAACTTTTTTTGACCAAGCCCACTCAGGGAGGGACAGACCCCAGGGCCTACTCCTCACGTGTCACTTTCCAATGGATGCAAAGGATCCTCCGAGGTTTACAGGGTGGGCCTGCCTCATTTCCTCTGTCCCTACCTTCCCAGGCCCTTATGACTTCCACCCCATAATTCTCCCTGCTATTGCCGCCTCAGGCGCTAGACCTGAGCCAGCACCCTGAGAAGAGTGGCCCCACTGACCCTCACCCAGCTTCTGGGGCCCTGGTCTCTTTCCCATGCCCTGAACCCTGTGGTGTGGCTGGACCTTGAGCTTATGCAGAGCGGATACCCAGGTCAGGCACCAATGTCTCTGACTGGTTTGTGCTTGCTAGCTGAGGCCTGGGGTGAGGTTAGCTGGCCTGACCTCTTAAAGTGGTCTTAATGCCTGATCAAATCAAAGGTCTTCTAGGCATGGCCTGTCTGAGACTCTGATGAAAGCTGTGGCCTCTCTCCCCAGCGACAGCACATTTTGTATAACATTTGGGGCTTCCAAGGCCTCCAAATCCTTTCCGGAAGGAATGGACCCCGAGGTTCAGGATCTCTACTTTAGAGGCTATCTCAGCATGTGAGATCGTTCAGCCAGGCCCTGCATGCACCTATGGCAATGCATGTATGGCATCCTAAGCCCTGACTGCCACTGCACCCTAAGAGTGGACAGTGGCCCTAAATGACATGCCAACAATGTTCCATACTGCAGTCCCTGCCAGGCAATGCCAAATCTCTCTGTACGTAGCGAAAGTGCAGGGCCCCCAAGGACATGACAGGGCAACTTGTCCTCTGAGGATAATAATGAATGGCCATTTACTGAGCATCTCCAACATGTCAGTCACTGAGCACTAAGTCCTTTACAATGTCATCCTTGATCCTCACCACTACCCTGCAAGCTCAGAGGTGAGGAAACCAGGCTCAGGAAGGTACAGAATCCTGTTCAAGATCACACAGCCATACCTGCCTGTATTACAGGCATTGCCTCTCCTCTAAAAGGCTGGTCCCTGGGCCCTGGCACTGCCCCCCACCCCCACAGAGATATGCACGCAGCGTGGGTTCCCTTCAACCTTATGAAACATCCCCCAGAGATCACAGCGTCCCCCTGTCTACGTCTGTCAGGGACAGGCAGGGGGTCCACCCCGTGGAATGCCATTGGCAGAGGGCTATGTGAGTGGCTGGGGCTTGTACAGCTGGGAGGAGGCAGAGCCCAGCCTGAACCTCATGTCTGTCTGAAATGAGTGCTTCCCATCAACCATGTTGTGTCTCTGTAACTCAACCTGGAGTTGTTTCCCCAGAGGCTTCTAAAAATTGTTTCTTTGCTTCTATAAGCTTTTTGGCTCCTTTGCTGGTAAAACGGGATAGCCGGCTGGGTTCCTTTCGACATCTTTCAAATCGAAAAGGCCTGAGGTGCATGACGCCTGCAGCTACTGCGGCAGGTGATGTGTCTGACCTGTGTTTGACCTGAACATCTCTGTCTAGGTCCATGGAGAAAATTCTTTGGTCCTGTTGGAGCTACGTGCTTTCGAAAGAACCAAGAAAACAAATCGCAACAAAACCCAGGCAAGAACAGGCAGAGGGAAGACACTTGCAGAAAGGCTTGGCCTTCTCCCCAGAATTCAGGTGACACATCTTCTTGGGATGCACCAATGTGTTGTGGTTCTGCAGGTCCACTGCCTGTTCCCAAGGGGAGCTCATGGAACCCCACCACTTTGCCTCGGCCACAATCACAAGTTGCAACAAAGTGCAGCTTCCTCAGAGCGAGGCTGGGCCCCAGAGCGAGGTCGCTGCTAGGAAGCTCTGTGTGGAACCTGTGGATCCCCTTACTCCTATTCCGGGGTCTGCCGAAATTAGAAGAGGCAGGCGGGAAGTCATCAGCCCCCACATATGGATGTCAGATCGAACCACCGACTAACTTAGAAAGTGACTTTCTAAAAATTACCCTGGCACTGGGGCCCCACCACTCCGTGGTGAGCCACAGGCTTCCGGCACTGGCTTTCTTCTTGGCTCTGGTCCCTAACCCCTCAACCAGCAAGACAGCCCTTTCCTGGGAATGGACAATGGGAGAGGCTGGTCCAACCAGGAATAGAAAGAGTGGAGGAAGGGCCCAGGAGAGAGGAAGGCAGGGAGAGGCCCGCCGCCCAGACCCAAAGGTCAGGCTGGGCCTGAGAGATCACAGGAAGAACAACTCGCAAGGAAAAGGAAAGGAGAGGCCAAGGTTCTGGGAAGGGACACACAGCTCCAAACAACGCCTGGGGTGGGGGAAGGGGCATTGGCAGGGCACGAGGAGGAGGCCACCGAGAGTGAGCTGAGGATTTCAAGGAGAGGGAAGTACAGTAGAGTGTGCCCTTCAGGGAAACACAAACTGGGTGCCTTTATAAGCATTACACTGTAAACAGGGCCCCTCCTAATGTCCTCCTCCATGGTGGAGCTGGACTGGAACTCAGGATGGCTTGCCCAGCATCCCTACTACCTTGACCACTCTTAAGACATCGCCTGGTGGGGACAGAGAAGTACAGCTGTGGGGAAGGGGCAAGGAGTCTCAAATAACAGCTTGACCAAGAGAGGTCAGTGAAAAGGAAAGAAAGAGAATGTCCAGGATCCTCATCCTGTCACTAAGTCCCCCACAGAGTTTCCACCCTAGCACCCACACTCACTTATTTGGTTACCACCCGACCCCAGATGGCCTAGTGGACAAAGATAGACAGTTAAACCCCAGCTTGTCTCTGGCTGCCGGGGCCCGGTCAGTGAACTTTTTCTTCCTCTGGGCTTTGGTGTTAGCTCCTGGGAGGTGCAATGAGTGAGGAAGCTACCGGTCACAGGAAGGAAGGATGCACGCAGTCAAGCTGAGCCCCAAGAGCAGGGATTTTGGAGAAGTCCAGGCTATTCTCTTCCTCCCTGGGGTGGAGAACAACGGCCCTGAAAATCTCAGGGAAGAACTGCGACAGGACCAAGAGTCAGGATACCAGGGTTCACACCCTAGTTCTGTCACAGACTTGCCCTCAGAGGAACTGTAGGTGAGCCCTTTCCTCTTCTGAAATGTAAATTATGACTCACTCCGGGATGGGTCCGAGGTTCTGCATTCCTAATGAACATCCAAGTGATGTAGATCACACTCCCAGTAGCAGGGTACTAGACAGATTTTTAGAGTCCTTCTCATTCTGACAACTGCCCATCCGGAAGCTCATTCTCAAGATTCAAGACATACTGTCCAAATACACCATTGATTTGCAATGGCAGATACCAAATCCCAAACTAGCTTCCAGACCGTGTCAGCACCGCCCCTACCTCCCTCACACCCCTTCTCTTTCTCTGTGGCTATTGATACAATGTGCGCTCTAAAACTGTGAGAGAAGTTCACTACCACAGTTTACTATGTTAATGAGCCAACGCAATTATGAATTATAAGTACTGGCACAATGTCTTCTGTTGTTTCAGTGGCATGGGTGCGCCCTCCATTAGGGCAGATAATGGAAACTTCATGGTCTAATTCACTGGCCCATTTTAACAACCGAGAAAACTATAGTTCAGAAATGGAAGCCAGCTGCTCAAAAGGCATGGAGAACTGAAAAGGGAACAGTAACCCTAGCTTAGGGTCCAGGTGGAGTCCACATAGTACCAAGTCCCAATTTGCTGGCCTTTCCCATTGAACTGGGTCATAACAATCCTGGTCCACTACAGATGCTCCATAAAAATATTTTAAAACGGACCGAACTGGGCTGTATTGATTTGGACTGTGTTGATCATGGATTGGGAACGATAGAAGGGGAAATACGATGGGCTTGAAAGAGGCCCCCAAAGTCTCTACCACGGCACAGCTTTCCTTCCCCACAGGAGCTCTGGTCAGCGAGCTGGGAGCCTTCCCCAGACCACAGTCTTCTCTCTGGCTTCAGCCTAGTGAGTTTGGTCCTCCAAAGGGAGGGTGGGGAGAGGATGTGAGCAGGGTTTCCAGCTCCCAGGCCCCACCCAGAGAAAAATACACAGAGGGAGGGAAGGGCACTCCAGCAGTGGCCAGAAGGGAAGTCAGAAATGGGGCTGTGCCTGCCCAGAGGGCGCAGGGAGGAGCAGCCTGGAGCCTCCAGGCCCCTGGGGAAGGCCTCCACCCTGCGGGACAACTGGCTGGCGGGAACAGCCGGAAAAGCCCCCAGAGCTGGGCAACTCAAGGGCTGAAGGGCCCCAGCTGGGTGATGTCAGGGCAGCCCCCTAGGGAGGGGGTGGCTGAAAGCTTCCAGTAACAAGAAAGGCTCCTGCCAACCCCTACAAGTGAGGATAGGCAATCCTGAGGTTCCTTCTGAGCAGAGGATGCCTCGCTTGTAAAGGAGAGGATGAACCTTTTCCTGACAAACCATGATTTCTAATTCCAAGAAATGGTTCCATCTGCTGACATGGACTCAATTTTAAATGCTTAATGAACCTTTTCCTACAACGGCCTTGGGAACAGTGAGTTGAGATGAGATGAGATTTTTGCCTGGAGAGGCCTACAGAGGAAAGAACTGTCAAGCTCCAGAACGTTAAAGAACCTGGGGCTCTCCTGGGCCCAGGAAACAAGTATTTCGGAATAATAATAATGATTGTCACATATGCTGAGCAAAGGTTTTGTGCCAGGCACCGTTGCAACGACCCTTGAGGTGGGTACATATTTCAGGTAAGAAAACTGAAGCACAGACAAGAGACAAGAAGCAACCCTTGGCTGCTACTGCTGGGGTCAGTGCTGTCCCAAGGATGCAGGGAGCGTGGGAGGGAAGCCAGGAGCTGCGCTGGGCAGGCTGGGCCCTGCCGAAGGGATTGCAGAGGCCCCACCCCGCCCCAGCCTGCAGAGCCCCCACGGGCCTGCCCAATTCAGCTCTCAGCTCAAAGGAGCCCTGAGAAAGGAAAATCTGGCCTTCTTATCTCCTGGGGGAAAGGAATGCACTCTCCTGCCAGGATAAGTGGCTGTTTTGACAGGAAGTCTCCACCCTGGCTGTGGGTTCCTCCCAGCCACCATTTATTCCTTCTGGCTGTCTCTGCCTCTGGCTTCCTAATTCCCATCCTGCTTAAACTCCAGACCCCCAAGACCCAAAATAATCCTAACCCAACTGGTGGTCCCTCAAATCATCTGCCCCTGTACAGCTCTGGCCTCCAGTAGTGGTCAAGAGTTCTGACCTGTGAGTCACTCCTCTGTCCCACCTCTTGCCTGGACACCCACTCCAGGCATCTGGGAAGGGGTTGGGTGGTCAAGGGGCCCCCTGCAGGTGGTAGTCAGCATTTACACTCATGGTTATGCAAGCAGGGGCCCTACTTCCAAGCACCATGATGAAAACACTCAAACTACCCAGACTCCCCCAGTTTTGCAGCTTTTCCCACCCCAAGTCCTACCCAAGAAAGAACTGGAAGAGATGCTCTCTTAGAATCCTGTAGGAGAAGATTTGGTGTCATAGGTCCAATCCATTTTACATATGAGAAAGCTGAAGCCCAATAAAGGGGAAGCTGGCATCACAGAGTTGCCAGCTGGTCAGGCAAGACCAAAACTCAGTGTGGCCAATACCCCATCCAATGTGTCCTATGGGTCCCCACAGGCCCTGTGTTGGCACTCCGTTGTCACTGCCTGGCTACATTGGGGCGGAAACTGTGCTTTCTTATTTCCTGGTGTGCTTCCATTGCCTGGGCCCAGGGGGCAAGCAAAAAATATAAAACATTCTTAATAATAAACAATGGAAACAACCCAAGTATCCATCAACAGATGAATGGATGAAAATGTGGTATATCCATACAGTGGAATATTATTCAGCCATAAAAAGGAATAAGGTATTCATACATGCTAAACATGAATGAATCTTGAAACATCATTAAGAGAAAAAAACAAAAGGACAAATATTGTATGATTTCACTTATATAAACTATCTAGCATAGGCAAACTCATAGGGACAGAAAAAGAATAGAGGTACCAGGGGCCAAGGGGTAGGTGTTATTGCTTAATAGATAGAGGTTCTGTTGGGGGTGATGAAAATGTTTTAGAAACAGAGAATCGTCGTGGTTGCACAACATGGTGAATATAATTAATGCCATTTAATTGTAAACTTAAAAATGACTAAAATGGCAATATTATGTTATATGTATTTTACCATGATTCACAAAAATTAGCAAGCCATTTCTTTCTTCAGCACCCCATGCAGAGACCACCCCGTGCTTTCCGGGCTGGGCTCCTCTCTGCTTTGCAGATGTGGAAATAGAAAATAAAGGGAGCTTTATGGCTGACAATGATTAAAAACTGAGGAGTCAAAGCCACGGGTACTGGCTCCTCCTAGACATGGACTCCGACTTCGCAGCCAAAGCACGCCGCCTCCTCAGGCAGAAGTAGAAGCAGGGAAGCTCCAGCTCTCGGCTGCTACCTGGCTGGTGGGGCCAGCCATGACCCTCTCACCATGACTCCTCCAAGATTTGAGCAGAACACTGTGTTCTCCATTTAGGCTGAAACCATGGCTTCCTTTGCTGACATCTAGAACCTATGGAGTTTTATTCAGAGGTAAAGCGTGGGGATTTGAGGCAGAGTTATCAAGAAGCACACAGACTATAGTTTCTCACTATTAACCATGCCCAGCTGCCAGTGAAAACGTCAGCAAAGTCAAGCCCCATCTTGCTTTTGGCTCAGTTCCCACTTTCACAACTCTCATGGTCACAGGGACCCCAGGCCTGGGAGTGAGCGATGTTGAACATGAATCCCGCTGAAGGAGAGCTGGCCTTGAATGAACAGACTTTTAACCTGGGCTGCTCTGGGTTAGTGTAACAGCACACTGACCTTACAGCTTCTGGCTGTGCCCCACATCGCTTCAGGGGGCACCTGGCAGGGGAACACTGCTCTCAGCACCCAGAGCCTTCTGGCTCTGAGAGGGGGAAGCCGCACAGCACCTGCCATCTTCCGGACTTCCGGAGCCCCAGGAGAACATGGTTTGTTCCAGTGTTCTCCTTTACAGTGGGCTCCTCAGCCTTCGTGGTCCTTTGCAAGCTTTTCTGCAGAGTGCTCATGAAGAGCGAGGTGTGTTTGTTATCAACTTCCCATCAGATGAGGAGCTCCTCAAGGTCAGGGACAAGTTCCCTCCTCCCTTGGATGCCTTCTTCATCCCATATGGGTGCAATCACTGGAGGTGCTCAGTGGGTAGGGGGAACCATATGCCCTGCCTTGGATGGTCCCAGCTTACACCTGTTGTCCGAAGTATTTGTCAGTAGAGCCAGGGAAGTGTTCTGATGATTGACTGATCTGGGAGTACAGAGAGGAGCAAAGAGAAGGAAGGAAGGAAGGATGACACTCCTCCAGGCTGGACTTGGCTGATGTGCCCCAGGAACCAACCTTGTTATGCACAGTACCATCTTGGACCTAAAGTCTCAGCATCGCCCCAGAGATTGTCAAAATGAGAATCTCAGCAATCTCCTCTCCCTCACTATTCTCCATCCTGAAGAATTGGAATCTTTATTCTAACAAGATCCCCAGATTTTGAAGCTTGAAAACCACCATCTTGGAGTATAGCCCAGGGGCCCCCAGGAACCTATTCTTCCAGGATAAACAATGATGATGATGATGATGATGATGATGATGATACTAATAATATACTAATAATAATTTATTGACCACCTACATTGTGCCAGCTATGACACTAGGCCCCTTACATATATTATCTTATTTTATGCTGGTAAATATTTTTACCTGCTTTGCAGAAACAATAACAGCACCGAGAAAGGCTAATTAACTTGACCAAGACCATGCAACAAGTTATAGCTCAGCTGGAATTCTAACACAGGGGTCTGACTCCAAAGCCATGACACTAACAATTGCAGTAACTATGATGCAACCTTTAAAATCAGGCCAGAACTGACAGCCACTCGTTTACTCTCTGCAGGGCTCAGAAGTACGTTGGCAAATGCAGTCCCAAGGGAGATGTGCTAGGGGTTCCCCCATCGCCCCATGCTGGCTTGGGCTGTGGGTGCCTGTGTGTTGGGATTGGGCCAAGCCTGTGACAAAAGGACTCACTATTTCTTCAGAACACGTCCCTGAAGATGAACCTTCATGACCCGACTTTCAGTGAGAATTAAGGTCTGGGACTAGAGTGACAGATAAGTTTGATGGGGAACAGGCTCCCTACCACAGGCTCAGGAACCCCTAGAACTGATCTTGTCTGGGCCCTAGAGTGAGGGAAAGGGGAGGCCCACACCGGTCCTCACGATATGGCTTCCAGATGTATGACTTGGGGCTTCGTCTACTGCCAGGCCCCAGGAAGCAGCACTCATCTGTCTACTGTACCTTTGGCAACATCCACATTTTCCTTCAACCAGCTTCCACAGGCTCCCCAGGTCATATAGCCTGGCCCAGGTTCACAGAGCCCAGCCTGTAGGGTTTCCTCTCTGCACCACCCACAGCTGGCCTGGGATTGTCTCTCTGGTTCTCTGTGCATGTAGATGGCTGCCTCGTTCCTTACCCGTATGTGAGTGACTTGAGGGCATATCTGCTTGACTCTGTGTCCCTCACAGACCCACTGTCATGCCCTCTCAATCCCTAAAATATTTGAGCCAGAAAGTGCCATCGCTTGCATTTCCACAGCCACATGGAGAGCATTCTGTCACTCCTCACAGCCAGAGGACACATTCCATGTGTAGTGAGAGAAGCACAAGGCCCACTGGCAGGGCCAAGAGCTGGGGGTACAAGCGAGATACTACGTTAGTCCATCCCTCAGGGTGTCACTTGGGGCTTCTTTGGAATTCCCTGCTGCTCAGGGCTGAGGCAGGCAAGGCTGAACAGTGCGAAAGGGCCCTCCCAAGCTGGTGATTTCATGCTTCAGGCATCCATCCCCAGACACTGGCCAGGGAGCCCCGGAGCCAAGCCCCCTCCTGCTCACAGAGCTGGAGCGGACACAGGGGTAAAGCTGGGCAGGATTAGCTCTGGTTTCCTTCTGCAGCCTTGAGCAGGTCCCCACAGCCTCCGCAGCCTAATGGTTCCTTTCTCTGTTTTCCGCAGCCAAAGCCAGCAGATGAAAATAATCCAATGGGGGCTGAGGATTTTGCTATTACTCTTTCCTTCATCAGAGTCAAACTCAGGATCAGGGGCGGCCTGAGGCTGCCTGCTCCTGCCCTTTCTCTACCTAGGCAGGAGTGAGGACCACTGTTCACAGAAAACCTTCGATCAAGGGCTAAATCTCCAAAGCCAGGAATTCAGAGTACCCAAAGAATTATTTTCTCCCTCTCCCCCCAAAACAGTAAACATTTAACTCATCTAATTTTAAAAACCAGAACCACCAACATAAAATGTTATCCCATAGGCAGAACAAATTAAAGAGCATGCTTTCCTTCCCATTTAGGTCAGTAAGGGGAGGATGAAAGAGGGGATGGATGGCAAAGGGGATGCCCAAATGGTGAGATGGGAGCCGAGTTCAGAAAAAAAGAGAAACAGATTGGAGATGAAAAACAGAGGAGGAGAGGCCAACCTAAAGGAAAAAAAGGATGAGGCAGGAAGAAAAGAGGAGAGAAACCAGGTAAGTTTTGCGGAATGTTGGAGATCACAATTTGCTCCTGGCTTGGTTTGCAAAAGTTCAGAAATCCTTACCAGGACATGAGCCTTTGCTTGCAATTCTTTACCATTCTAATCTTTAAACATTCCTCGTTGGAATTCTTAATCTTTTCCCCTTTGGGGTCAAATATGCCTTTGAGAATCTGGCAGTAGTTCTGGACCCTCTCCTAGAAAAATATACTTAATCACAAAAATATTTTCATGCAATTTCAAGGGCTCATGAATCCTAAATTAAAAACTACTTATTCCAGAAGCTTCACTCTTATTGAGAGACCTATGATGGCCAAAGTAAAAACACTCCAACTGCCAGATTAAACTAGACAAGGGTGGAATGTGTTGAATCTTATGTGTATTCAAACCATCACATCAAGCTTTTAATTATATCATTGGCTTCATTGATAGAACCTTTGGGCCTAAACACCCTTCCCTAGTTCCTACCCTAATAGTAGTACTAGAAAAAAAGGTTGGTTACCTAAAGGGGCCAGCTATGTGTCTGGATGGTTATTATACAGTAAAAGGTCTACCTTGACCCAGGAAATAACACCTGTACTTCCCTTGAAATTAATCCTTTACAGATCAGTGGGAGTATTAAGTTACACAAATACAGCAGTGCCTAAATCTGAATATGCATAAAAATAACAGCATGCTGGCTTAAAAGCAAAAATTGAGAATCTGATTCTGATCGTTTTTCTAATGGGCTTCCCCGTGATTCTGATGAAGGCAGTCAGTCCCTGGACCACACTCTGAGATACACTGTGCTCAGAGAAAACTGCAAGCGTGGGAGGCTGAGCTTCCGGTCCAGGAGACCCGTGGATTCCCTCCTCACGGTAGTGTCAAGACTACCGGGGACAAGACTAGACCTAGATGCACAGAACCTCTGTGACTAGGTTTGGACCACTGCCTCAGGAAGGCTGCCTTTACAGGGTGAACATGGTAAATGAACAACATAGGACAAGGCCTAGTGGGGCCTTTAAGGCAGTAATTCCTAGATCTGGGGACACATACAGATCCACCTGCAAACTTCAAGCTCTCAGGGAATATACAGAGAATGTAACAGGTTTTCCTAGTGGTTTTGACACACAGAACAGGTATCAGAACTTGTTTGTTTACGGCACCCGCAGGCCCAAGGGTATTTTGATCAAGATACCAGACCATTGCTGTAAAAATGCTCTGAAAAACTAAATGCCCCCCAAATTCTCCAGCAGAAATCAGTGAACATTACCAGGGTTTTCTTCTTCTTTTCTCTTCCTCCTCCTCCTCCTGCTTTCTTTCTGTGGAAACTAACTGGGGAAGGTGGGCGACACTGGAGTGCCCTGAGTGGGTTCCAGATAGTGAAGATTTTGGCCTCTTGGCCCAACTGCTCTTCCCTTTACCCCAAAGTACAATACAAACATGATCATTTGCTGGCTTTGCAGTGACATGAAAACGGTTGGAAAGCACTAAGTCAGGTGTAAAAGAAACTCACCAACAGGTGTGACAGCTTAATTCAGAAGAGGTTATAGAAGTATTTCCGGATTCTCTGCAAGGTAGAATTTCCACATGCAAAAGGAAAATCAGGATGTGCCCAAACTGATCCCCGCTGGGTTTGGCACCTGACTGGGGTGGCAGGGAGCACCAAGGGAAAAGCTGAAAAGGCAACCCCACTTCCAGCTGCTCAGCAGAGGGGAGTAAACCAACAGGGAAATCCGGGCACAGATCACAGCTCCTCCACCACAGAGAGAACCCCCACACGCTTAAGACTGCCCGCCATTTGTCTAGAATACCCTATTGGCAAAGTGCTCCTATTGATTTCCTCAATTTGAGTATAATTTTTTTTTTTAACATTTTGATTTCCTGAAACTTGGTTGTCTTACAATCAATGTAATCTTTTTCCCCCCACCTGAAAATTTGGTGTGTCTTAAAATTGATAGCATCTTAGAATTGAGGAAATAAGGCTTATCACCTCGCATAATCTTGAACCCACCTGTGAGGCAGGTGTCAGCATTCTCTAGTTTCCAGATGAGGAAATTGAAGCACAGACAGGTGATTTGCCCAATGTCACGGGGCGAGCAAAGGACAGGGCCAGAGCTGGAATCCAGGCTTCCAGCACCTCCTCCCTGACTCCACGTGAGTGCATTCGTTCGCAAGGCAGGAACTGGGGCTGGAGTAATCACTAGCGGAGAAGCGCTCTACAAAGTGGCTTCCACCCAAGTCACTGCATCGCAAGAAAGCGAAAAGTAATTTTCCTCTTACTTCAAATAGAAATTTGAGAAAAAGCAGAAACTTATACAGGGTTTGTTTGGCTGCTATTGTTAGTATGTTTTAGGCTATAACTGAAGTTTCTTTATGACTTTATGAATTTAAGAATGTGCCATGCATAACTATTTATACAATGCTCACGTTTGGCGTTTAAGTTTAAAGTAGTGTTCGTTGGACCAGTAATTACAGATTTACTGTTAGAATTGATCATTTTTTATACCTTTGAAGGTTTTTACTAATTTCTTGCAATTGGGATGATAAAGTGTTATACCTTAAATCTAGTAGTTTGGTTTCTGCCAGCTTAAGAGGTGCAGGAAGAAGTTTAACAGAAGAACTCTATCAAAATAAAACCGAAAAGTTATTCTCTACAAGATTCAGAAAGTGTTCATTTTCTGGAAAACAACTAGATTGGGGTGGGGGGAAGAGACCTCTCCCACAGACCCTCTCTTCCCCCCCCACACACAAATTCAAAGAAAAAATAGCCACTGTTGACGTATATTATTTCTAATCCTTAAAAATGCTCTTTGAGGAAGGTATTTATTTCCAATTTACAGCTGAGCAAACTCAGAGGGTTTCAGTGACTGGCCTACCATGGCACAGCTAATGAGGAACCTGCCCATCCGGTAGCGCTAACCAAAAATCACATTATTATTGTCATTCGCAACAATCTGCACTAGTCCTTCCATGTTTCACAAGGACAGGGACAACGTCTTTCACTCTGCACTGTGTCCTGGAGCCCAGGTCCACCCACCAAGTAGGCTTCCGTAACTCCTGATGGGAAGGAAGAAGGAAGAGGGCAGGGGAGGCAGGAGGAGGCCCCCGCCGCAGGCGCTTGTTCCACCCCACCAGCCAGTCCGCTGCTTTGGAGATTGTGCTCCAACCATCTGTTTCATCGGCTTCGTTGTCCTACAAGTGGATCACATTCCCGCAGCTGCTCTGATTGGTGTTTTCTAGAGCTGTGTCCATCTGCCCTACTGGAGCCCAATCTACTCTGATTCCTTTCACAGTCAGTCACTCAGCAAAGTGCAAATGTGTGCCGGCCATGCACCCGGGTACTAAGATGCAGGATAAAAAGGCGTAAAGTGTGATTTCTGTCCTTGGGGTGCTTATAGCTTAAAAACAATGACCTCTTTATTTCATATTCAGCTCTACATGCCCTCAGAATTCAACATAGAAAGGGTTTTCTGAAGCTGCCTACTGAACTCTCTTAGCTCCCACCAGCACTTCTGCTATTTCTGATACTCTGTTTTTGTTATTTTCAAAGACATCAAAGGAAGGCCCAAACTGAGATTCTCCCTCTACCTGTTAGCACATTCTCATACTTCTGCACTTAGGGCATGTTTCGCATGCTGGCAGCCTCAGAGTCAGGCAGGTGGTATCACGCAAAGTTCTGTCCTGAGTTGTCAGATGGCTATGGCTGGAAGAACCAGCCTTGGAGCTAGAAGAATCCTGTTTGTCTTACAGGTGAGCAAAATGAAGGTCAAAGTAGCCCCACCCCAATCACTGAGTCGGCTGCTCTTGGCCAGTGATCTTCTGTGACAGCTACTCTGCACACCAATGGGTAAGGCGTGAGGTAGAGAAGGGACCATGGCCACTGACTTCTATTAGATAATAAATCTAAATTCAAGTTTTATTACGAGGCTACAAAGACCCATAGATGTTGGGGTCCTGGCCCAGAGTCCCACAGACAGTGGTCAAGAAGACCCTGGATTCAGGCCTCCCAACACAAAACACCGAATTCAGTTTTCCTTTCACTTTATTATTTAGCAACTTCTCAAAAATGCATTTTAGATACCAAGGCCTATGTGTACTGCTTGTTTCATAACTCAGTCAATAGCACAATGGCTAGCAGCAGTGGGAGCTTGACAGTTAAGAAGGACATGGACCCTAGGAGGCCAGGGTTCAAATTCTGGATCCATCGCTTACTAGTTGTGTGGTCTTGGGCCAAGGTAATCCCTTTGAACCTCAGTTTTTTCACCCTTATGGTAGGGACAATAACCCACACGCATCGCAAAGGTATTGTAAGGATACAGTGAGATATAAAATGCTTAGCCCAATGCCTGGCACATAGAAAGCACTCAATAACCATAGCTATTTTTACTTTCCTTGGTCATTTTGACGCCTTCACATCTTAAACACAAGAAATCTGTAGCAACATGAATTGACCCATAACTTTTTTTCATCTCTTAATAAATTATTTTACTTTATTTTCTTCTCTACTTACTAGTATAAATATATTTGGTGTTTCAAAAAGTGTATCTGGGCCATCTGATAAAGAATGCCTGACAAGGGCACTGCGAGATTTCTAATGCACCAGCTCATGTATACATCTGACATAAAAATCTGATGGCCTACTAGAAATATGTTTGCAAGTATTAAGAGCTGGGTAACAGCTCTTAAAAAAAAAAAACACTTCATATCTCAATATTTTCAATTCTTCACAAAAGTGACACGAATTCTTAGAGAAGCCCGGGAAATTTTTCCCTTCACATCTCTAGACCCATGTTCAGGGTGAAAAAGACTGTTGTTTGGGCCACAGACTTGGGAGGCAGACATTATTTTCACATGCAAATGATGGAGAGCCGATCCTGGCTGGGGCAGATACAGACCCCAGCAGTCAGCTCTCTCAGTTCCTGGGGGTATGCTGCAGTCCTATGATTAGGGAGCCTGCCATCCCATGGGAGTGGGTATGTGCGAAAAAGGCTAAAAATACAGAGCATGCTAGAAGCCATGCAAATGAGTTTCGTTCAGCTGTGAGCAGGCTTTAGTCACTGAATCTTGTCTGGGGCTGGCCAAGGTTTATGGGAAGAAATGTTTGAGTTCATACGCCAGGCACTGCGTTGGGTGCTTCCTTTTGGGTATCTTAGGTGGCCAGGTCAGCAGTATATGTGACCCTGTGTGGCGTTATGTGTGTATCCACTCGCACCGCCAGCGGTGTGGAATAAGACACATATTTATGACGGGATCTTTGTTATTTTGGATCATAAAGTCACAAGGGAAAAATCATTCAAGGGTCTAATTGGTTAACATAAATCTTGTTTGCTTACGTTTAAGGAGTGCGATCGTGGTGGAGTGCAGATGGGGTGAGAGGTGAGGTGGAAAGGGAAGGGATGGAAAAAATAAAGAGGCATTTAGAAACAAGTTAAGAGAATGAGATCACAAAATTGTTTCCCAAATTGCATCTGGTCTTCATCTCTGCCCCACCGCTCCTGCGTCAGTCCAGGCTGTGTTTTGTCTTGCCGGACAATTGCAGCCACCACTGAATGGCTCCCCCTGCCTTAGTCCCTCTGCGTCTGCACCAACGCTAACCCGGCAGGCTTTCCAAAAAGAAAATCTGAGTCTGCCACTTCCCTGCTTACAAGAAAAACGTATTGACCTTGCTCCGCTTTTATGATTTCTGCAACTTTAAAACTCACGTTGAGTTTTAAAGTTATTCCTAGTTGTTTTGTTTATCTTTTCGTTTTTGTAACTAGAAAGACTAAGAAAATCTTCAAGGTAAGACATTTCATCAAGCCTGTGTTTATATTACATCTCATCTGGGATTTCTCAATGTTGCTACATTAATCTTAACTTTAAAAATAGTGTGTGAGTCAAGTATGTAAAAAAAAGATAGAAAAAAAACACTATAAGGAAATAGCCTTTAATACTTCATAATTTAAAATTAAACATGTTCTTAATAAAAAATTAGAATTATAATTTAGTACACACTACCTATTATAGAGTAAATGTTTGTATCCCCACTCCACTCTCCAAATTCATACCGAAACCCTAACCCCTAGTGTGGTTGTATTTGGAGATGGGGCCTCTAAGGAGCAATTAGGTAAAGTGAGGTCATAAGGGCAGGGTCCTGATCCAATATAAGAAGAGATATCAAGGCCTATGGATAAGCTGATTTGAGATACCAGAGAGCTAGTACACACTGGCAAGTGCTCTCACTCTTACACTGTCTGTCTGCTGTCTCACTTTCTCCCTTCTCGAACTGTATACACATAGAGGAAAGGCCACGTGGGGACATAGTAAGAAAGTGACCATTTGCAAGCCAAGAAAATATCCCTCACTAGGACCCAAAACAGCCAGAACCTTGATATTTGACTTCTAACCTCTAGAACTGAGAAAATTCATTACTGTTACTTAAGCAACAGTAATTGGCTAGCTTCTCCTGGAGTGACCTGTATTGGACAGGGTAAAACCTGGCCTCTGAACAGGATACTGGACAACCCAGGAAAACTTTGATGTCTGCCATGCTTACGTATTTTGAAAGCATAGGCCATAAGATTTATTTCTGCCCCAAGATTTCCTTGTACTCTAGGACTCGGATTTCCTGGACACAATCTCTAGATCAGAGATGGGAGCTTGAGCCGAAGGTGACTACACAGAGGCTAGTCCACTATTCAAGAAATCTCTCATGAGACTTTGACCAATCAGGTCTCTCTCTTGGAGAGAATGAAGGAGAAGAGCCTTAGAGAAGGAAGTGCAGACAGCAGATGTCAACTATGGCTACAAGCTCAAGAGACAAGCTAACGATCCATTTCTTACCAAGGCCTATGGTATAGCTGATTTGAGAAGCACCCGATTCCTACACAGCTTCTAAGAGTCTCCTGAGTGTCCTTCTGTCTCTCACATGAAACCATGATCACCGCAGGACAGGACTCTTCTTTGAACCTGAAAGAACCCGATCCTGCCCCAGCACTCTAAGCTCCAGCGCACCTATCTTCCTGCACTTTCTCGTTTGCCATGCACTTTCTCGTCTCTACATCTTCACATATACTCTTCTCTCTCCTTGGGAACATACTTCCCAGTTAGCACCAGGTGAAATCCTCTGTCAACTCCAAGATCCATTCACATAACACCTTCTCCTTGAAGACCTCTCTGACACTCCAAGATCCTTCCACTACCTTCCACCAGTGATTTATGTATTTTCCTTTATAACATTTAACAAACATATGGTGATTATTTGGTTAGGGGGGGAACTGTGCCTTATTCTTGTGTGTATCTTAAACTCCTAGCATTGGGTTTGTACATAGTAGCAGTCAGGGAGAAGTTTTTTCATCAGTTGATTAGAGTGGGAGAGAGGAAATAAAGGTGGAGTGGGAACAATAAGAGAGAGATAAAGAGACAAAGGGGCAAAGGAAGGACAAGGTAGAAATGAAGGAATCAGTGAAAGAACGAAAGACAAAATTTTAAAATACATGGTGAGAAATCATTTCAGGAATAAATGCATTTTCCCATTTCAACCTAAGGTTTTATTTCCAACTAGACTGTTTATCTGCCTATTTTCAGCCTTAGTGAGCCTTGATGCCCATTACAGAGCCTCTTCAGACAACTTAAGCATTTTCCTTGGTACTATTCCTACATATTTCAAGCATGAAATCACTGTTTTCCCCAGAGCATTACCTAAAACTTATTTTTCTATAGTCTGCAAACTCTCAGAAGAGAAGAAAGAAAGCTTTTACAGTCACTGGAGAGGGCTTTCACAATGCTAGTTCACAGTTTCTGACTGTTATGATGAAGTATCAACCCATAAGGCCACACCTACTGGAGATAACAGGTATTCTCAAATATTTATTGTGACATTGGTCACAAATCATATTGTAGCATTATACCAAGAGAAAATACCTTCTTCATATCTCTTCTACAATGTCATCCAAACAACTTCAACAAATTTCAAAAAAACTTCTGTTTAAAATAACATCATTTTGGTTTTCACAATTGGTCCCCCAAATCAGAGGTATAACCCACACAGTGATTACAGTCCTGAATATAGGAACCAGAGGTTGCCAGAGAAAGAGAGACAATGATCTCTCACAAAAGTTATTCTAATATTCCATTATAGATGAAAAATATTAATTTTGGAGGGGGAGGGAGAGAAGTAAATAAAATTCTCTAATCAGAAACAACTACACAAAGTCAGTTTGTCATTCAAAAATATTAACACCAGCCCTCTGGGGTAAGATGGCAGACTGAATACATGCACCAAATTTTGTTCCCTCCCCAAATCCCACTAATATACAAAAAGAGGTATTTAAGAGGATATAAATCCATAAGAATAAAGAAAACAGCAACAAAATTTTAGAAGCTAAAAAGTAAATGGTCCATTGGTACTGAGATTAAATCTGAGAAAATGGAATCTCAAGTCAGAGGGGAAAACTGAGAACCTGAATTACTCCACAGAATTTTCTATCTCAGTATGGGCAACACCACCCCTCACTAGAAATGAGAGTGAGGGGTGGTGGGTTAAAACAGGAAGACCAAGAAGAAAACTCTGAGAACTTACTCCCAACCAGCAGAAGTCTGGAAGTTTATTCTCTGGAGAGGGTAAGCCAAAGACTTTGGGGGTGCCAGGCCCAGCACGGAAATCAGTCAATGTTTCCTGAATACTGAAAGCAGAGACACTTCCTCATTCTTTTCTCCAACTCAGTTCCACAATAACGGTGGCCAGACTCATCCTTCAGGAAGACTGGAAGACTTTCTTTGGAGAAAGTGAAATAATTCAAGAAGCACATAAAGGTATGAACCTAGGAGAGGATCTCTAAGGACAAGTCCACCCCAATTATCTAACCCACCTCGAAAATGGCAAGACACAAATGTGTCCTTAGTACTTGCAATCATCTTTTCATCTCCTACTCTTAAGAATGAGCAGAAATCCAAGAATTACCAGATAGCTGATAAGTTCTTCTAACATGGAAGATAGAGACTCAAACAAAGAGGAAAAAACAGTTAATTATTAAAACATGATAGCAAAATGAGGAAGTTTATAGAAGAAATGGTAGATCGAGCTGAAGGAATCTCTCAAAAAGTGAAGATAAAGATAGGTAAGAAATAATTAGAAAATCCAATATCTAAATAATAGAAGTGCCGGAATGAGAAAACAAAAAGTGGAGGAGAAAAAATAATTTAAGAATTCCTAGAACTGAAAGATATGTTACCAGACCAGAAAGTGCCCATCAAGGATCTGGCAAAATATAAACAGACCTTCATGATAGCATATCATTTTAAAATTTTAGAAAACTAGAGACAAAAATAACTTCCTACTAGTTTACAGTTAGTTACATATAAAGATTGTGAATCAAAACAGCTTCAACTACTCAATAGCAATTCAAGAAGTAAAAAGACAAGCAATCAGAGATCTAAGAGAAAAGTTTCCAACCTAGAATTTGATACCCAGCCAAACTATCAACCAAGTATGAGCATTAAAAAGAAGAATTTTCAAACACAGAAAGTCTCAAGCAATTTATCTCCCATGTGCTCTTTATCAAGGAGTTACTAGAGGATGACCTCTAGAGAGCATGTGAACGCTGTCACCACCAAGATCCCTGTAGCCACCACACCTAGTTTTTAAGCTGAGGTCGGAACACTGCAGTGAGCCTATCTCAGAGTTTCATCTGTATGTGGCCATGAATTTGAATATAAAATTGCTGCTCTCCCTCCTTTGCTTGAACTTTGCCCCAGGAAGTATTCTGTTTTGACCTATTCCTGAGGGCTAAAGGTAGGCAATGTTGAGCTTGGGCATAGAAATACAGAGCAGCTGACTACTCCAATGCATTCCTCCAGACATCTAGTACCTGATGTACATTACAATTTAGAGAAAGGCAAGGACCTGAATAACCAAAAGTCAGATTATAATTACTTCTGATGGGGAAGAAGAGAGATACACCTGGGGAGGAGCAATAGGGAGCACCTACAGGGAATAGCAATCTTCTATTTCTTAACCTGGGTACCTAGATGACATTTTTCTGTTCTTTAACCAGTACATATGTTTTATACACTCTTCTATAAGATAGGCTTTACAATAAAATAATTTAAGAAATTAATTCTAATGTAAATGTTGAAAACACTATTGTTTTCTTTCTTGTTTAGGGGTAAATGTTCCCCTCCCCACCCCGCCCCCCACTGTGTTCTTTCTCTGCAAAGTGTTGCACTTCACTTCATAGAGAAAAACTAATTGCTTATCTTTATGAAGTAATATCTGCATTTTTGTGAGATTTGGGTATATTCTTTATAAAGACTTTGAGAATCTCCTTTGCATTTTCATAATTTCAGGTATCAATTATATAATGCCTTAAAAACTAATGTGAAGACTAGATTAAATTAAGTCAAAGACCAGAAGTTCCCCATCTCAGGCTTAAGGTCTAAGTCTAAGGTCATTAGAGTCTCAAGAGGCATGTAGTGGTTAAAAGACTGGGCTCTGGAGCTAGAGTATCCAGTTTTGATTCTCAACTAATGATGCAACCTCGGGCATGCTACTTCACTCTCACAGCCTCAGTTTCCCCATTTTTAAAATGGTAATAATCATAGTACCTACCTATTACCATGAAGAGTAAATGAGTTAACACATGTAAAGCATATAAAACAATGCCTAACATATACTAAGTGCTTAAAAAGGTTATTTACTATTACTATTATAAATAAGCAGCTATCTTAAAATGCTTGACAACTATCTTTCTATAAAAGAAGCATTTCCATCAAAAAGTTGATGAATGCCAGGCCTTGGTGTGGTTAGTTCTTTCCTCATGGCCTCCGGTGTTCCACAACTATCATCATCATCTTTCTATCAGCCACTGCTTGCGACACAAGTTTGGATGAAGCAGACAGTGTTTGTAACAACTTGTCTAAGGCTTTCTACACTCAGGATTGAGACACAGATCCCTAAATGTGGCTAATTTAGCTTGCAGGTAGGCTGTCAAACACCTGCAAGCTAAGATAGTTGCCTCCTTCACCAACCAACTTCGTAAGGGGCTTCACTGAAGTAGAGTCAACACAGTGGTGTGAGTAATGACACACTGTAAACACAGGTAGTCACATGGGACTCGGGGCTGCGTTGGGGTACAGGGCAAACAACACTGGATGGGGAGTTGGGAGGAATGGATGGGGAGTTGGGTACAGGGCAAACAACACTGGATGGGGGTTGTAACTGTGGCTCTGTGTGCTGCAGCAAATGTCACTCGACTTCTCTTTGCCTGAGCTTCCTTACCCACCCAGATTCAACATTCCTAAGTTCTTGGATTCTAAGTACATGTTGGTTTGCCCTTAAATACCATATAATTAGTGCAGGGGCGGAGGGAGGTCATGCATAGGGCAGTGAGTCTTCTGAAAATACAACCAATCATCCCAAACTGACTTCAGTGCTAGCACTGACCTGCTTGGGCTTCCATCCCATGTCTACGCAGGGCCTGTAACAATGTTATCACTTTTTAAAACATATGCCTAAACTAGTTCCTACTGCAGACAATTGGCAGGTGCCCAATCAATAGATTATTCTACCAGACAGTTGAATGCATTGGCCATTGGTCAAAAGTGAGGTCACCACAATCCTATGTGCTATAACTGGAAAAGCCTGATGAGAAACGATTGTCTTTTTTTAACAAATAGAAATGCATATTCCCATACCCCTAAATTTGTATTGATTGGTGTGTGGTTCAGGAGCAAAGGAAGATTTTATTCAAGATCAAGTTGCCTTTGCTCTTTGACTCATCCATGTGTGTGTGTGTGTGTGTGTGTGCGCGCGCGCGGTGCATGCATGGGTGTTTCACATCAGCAAATCCCGACCAGACTCCAGCTGACCTGTAGGAATTTCTGGCCAACATCACCAGATCTCTGGTCTTTCTCGCAAACCTGCACAGTCAGAAAGAAGGGATCAGGAGACTCCCATCCCAGCCATCTGGACACAAATGCTCAGTGGATATGTGTAATATGAAGCACATGTGCTTTTCTCAAGAAAAGAAAAATGGTTCTAAGGTATACAGAGCTTATTACCAGAGACAGTAGCGTCGTCCCAGCACGCAGGCGTTCCCAGACAAAACAATCCTTGCTGATCCATTGCAGGTAAGACCTGCCCTCTGATCTTGTCAATAATTCATCCGTATGCTTTTGTCCAGTATTTAATGCCTCCCTAGGCATCTCCACTCCTTGCAAACAAAAAATCCAGGAGGAAAACTTTCAAAGCCACAGTTTCTTCTCGGCTGCAACCCTTCCTTCCTTCTTCGTCCCAAGACAGTCTGACTGAACTTGCAACCTGACCCCGCCCTGCGCTGGGCTCCCACGCCAGCACTGTGGTTGCTCCTGCCAGCTGCTGGCTGCACAGACAGAATACCTGAGCACCGATGCCAAAACAGGAAGGTTGGCGCCTCTCTGAAGGGAGGCCTGGGGAGTATCCATCTCCCAGGCGACTGAGATAAGGGATAAAGGGGCTAGGGCTGTCCACACTTCCGGTTACATTTCAGAACCTTTCCCTTGTACTTTCTTCAATCTATTTGATTCATTCTTCACTCACTCATGCAACAAACACATCGAGCACCTGCAGACATAAAACCCTGAAGATAGCAATGCAAAGGTAACTGAGATGTATCTCTGTCTCCAGTGGCACTTACGTTGTCTTGACAGACCACTTGGAGGGCAACCCTGGCACTTTGGACTTCCCTGGAGCCCCCAGTGAAACCATTCTCTGTAATGCCAGCAATGATCACACCAGTGTCCCTGAGAAAATATCATGACAAACAAAGCCAGTGGAGGGTCTGAGTAAGGGGGCAGGTGGCAGATCATCCAGCCCCAGGCCCAGCCTGAGTTCCAAGCAACAGCTTCCAGACTCAGGTCCACTTTCTGGTACCAAGAACATGTCTTGCCACAGCCAACTAGTAGGCTGGCCATGGTGGTATATGTTAAACTCTTATCTAGTAAATGAATAAATTTTTCAAGTTTTTACTAAATCATCAATGCCTCCTACTTCTTCAACCTCCAAAAGTCTATTCATTAACAGCCTGCAATGGAGCAAGTCTTTAACTAAATGGATAAAATCTGTTGTACAAAAAAGGGTCATAGCTGTAATAAAGACCCTAGGCTGGGCCAGAAACCCCCACAATAGTTCACTTTAGGATTCAGCCATGGAGAGAGAGAGAAAAAAAGGGAAATGATAAGAAGAGGAAACCAGAAAATAGGAAGAGAAAAAGGAGGCAGAAAGGGATGGAGAGAAAGGAACAGAAGACAGGAGAAGTCTAAAAGAGGCTGAAAATGCTACTCTCTGCTTCCCCTCCCTTTACCATGACCAAATTCCAGCAGATGGTCTGCTGCCCCCACCAGGGATCCTGTGGTCCTTGTTCATTTCTGAATTAACACAACTTTCCAAGCAATCGCCTACGAAATTGGCAGAAATTTTCACACACACTAGGGTCAGGCTGCCTGAAGCCAACAACATGTAGGGCTGAGGGCTAAGTAGCCTGGCTTCCGTCGGCAGGGTCATTAAAGGGGATCCCCTATGCACAAGTCACCCCTCTCCTCTCCTGGCAGAGAGGTGGCACCTGAGGACCCAATGGTGAGCATGGACTGCACAGGGAGCAACCTGGTCCTGAACGACACCTACTCTACCTGACTTGGGACCTGAATTTGGTCCTAGTCAGCTGAGCTTATCTACTGCCACTATTCCTGGTAACATTTGGGAGCCATGTTTTAGCCACATCAGTACCTGGTTCTGACTCCCAACCTTGCCTCACAGCCTTCCATCTCGTCTACTGCTTCCCCTTCAAGCTCTGATCTCTAACAGTTTTAACTAGGCATGAGAGGGACCAACAGAGACTGGCAGGTCCTTAGACTCTCTTGATCTGAAGGAGAAGGGGAGGGTAAAGGATTCTCGTTAATGAAGGATGGCCCCATCATCTTCCTCTAAGGGTATACCTGAGCCAGATGTGCGGGAGGCACCATGGGACAGTGCTTTGGAGTCAAGAGCTCTGGGTCCTCATTTTGCCTGAGCCATTTGCAATCTCAGGAAAGTTGCATAAGCTCTTGGGGCTTCAATTTCCTTGTTTGTACAATGGGAATCATCATCTAACCCATATCCTTAGGTTGTCTCAAAAATAAGATAGAATAATATATGTAAAGTGCCTAACATGGAGTTGGGACTCGTTACTATTTCTCCACGTACATCCATACACATAATAAGCAGGTTTCGCAGGGAGAAATGCAGAGGAGAAGTCAGTTTTTACATTCAGGGGCTCACAGAGGAACTCCAGCCCATGCCCTGAGCTCGCTCCCAGTGAAGCGAACTCTTTGGGTCTTGTCTTCAGGATTCTGCCAGCCTGAGCAGTGAGGCACTTGGTGTTGTCACGTTTGATTCTTGCTCTTCTGAGCCCGTGTCAGAGTGGAGTAGAGGCCTATCTGAGCAGGGACCAAGCAAGGGATCTCAACCTCGGCTGCATAATGGAGTCACCTGGAGCACCTTAAAATACAGACCAGTCATCCCTGCCCTCAGATGCTGACTGACTTGGTCTGGGTGAGGCCTGGGTTCTTTCTTCCCCTGAGGCTCCCCTGGGTGCCTCTCAGGTGCAGGCAGGGTTGAGAGCTCCAGGGACATTGGCTGGGATGAGAGGCTGGGGCTCTCATTTACAGTGCTCATCAGCTGTTCCCAGAAGACCGAACCAGGAAAGGGGCTGGGTACGAACACCTGGGCTCTTGGAAATTACTTTGCCTCTCATGGTCACCATTCCCGCATCTGTGAGATGAAGACAAAAGCCCTGCGCAGCCTCTTTGACAGGGTCATTTGTGAGGGTGGCTTGAGACGGCGTGCGTGGAAGCTCTGCTATCCAGTACCACCCACCGGACCACCTCATGATTAGTGTGCAAATGCAAGGACATCACGACCCGTTCCACACAAAGGAGTCTGTGTTTCCTCCTAGTATCTCCTTGGGCCGAGAGAAAGAGACAAGGCTCCCCAGGCCTGAGAGGCCAGAAAACAAACAGCCAGAATCACAACTCCACACAGAGGCCATCCTGGGCACTGCAAGGTCTTCCAGCCAGGCCTTGCCCACCCTGCCCAGAAAACTTTTCCCAGCAAAGCCACGTTGCAATGCCCTCCCACCGCAGGGGAAAGGAGCCCAGCAGGAAGGCTCAGGAAGACACCTGGCTGGGGAGGTGATTCTACAGAGCCACAGTGGTAGCTGGGCCACTGTTTTCACCTCGGGAAGAGAATAGGACCCCGGAGAAGGAAGGACCCAGGCAGGTGTTACAGAGTGCGAGTGTGTCTGTAGATAAGTCATCATACTGGCTAGGTCAGAAGGGGCTGCAGCCTGGCATCGCCATCTTTCACTTAGTGTGTTCATTCCTGCACAAGTATTTACTGAATGCCTATTATATGGCAGACACCATGCATCCCAGGAAGACCCCAAGACTCGTCCTCAGTATCCACAAGTGCAAGCTGGCTGCGTGTTCCAGAGGAGCAGCCAAAACATTTATGTTTTCATTAAATCTTGGATGGAACAGTGAACAGTCACCTGAAGAGATCTGGGGGTATATTACTGGGTTAAGAATATTAATCTTTAGCTTATTCCTTTGTATATTTGGAATTTTATCAGAGAGAAGGTTGTCTGGGGTTTGTTTGTTTGTTTGTTTGTTTAAACACAGAACAACAAAAATGCCTCTTCTGATGAACTACATTTCATCTCAGTAAACATGGCTCTGTTGGCTATAACATTGGTACACTCTCCCCAAACCACTTCAGCCCATCCCACTTCTTTACCTATTGCCACTCTGCTTGTGACTCTGTCTCCAGACCACATCGCACCTCAGAGCTCTGGGCCATCACATTTAGCTGCCTACTAAGCCATCTCCACTTAGGCCTTGCTTGAACTCTTATGTTAACCTTATCCTCCCCCACGTCTGTTCCTGCTGTCAGATTCCTCCAATCCCAGCGCCTGATGCCACCTGCCAGCCAGCCTCATGTCAGCCATGTCTCTTCTCTCTCATCCCTGCATCCCACGTGCCATCTTCACCTCTCTTTAATCTGCCCTTTCTTGCCCATCCCCAGAGATATTATATCATCATTACTTTCCTGAATTACCTTAACACCCTCTCAAATAAGTTCCCTGCCTCTATGATTCATCCCTCTCAAGCTACTGATTTTCAATACTGGGGCAGAGCAATTTTTTTAAAATATAAAACTGATGCCACACTTTCCACTGCCCCAAAGATAAAGCCCAGGCCCCTAAGCATGGCAGACAGGCTTTCCATGAACTGACTCTTCCTGTTCCTCACATCCAGAGCTCTCTCATTTTCCCAAGTACAGCAGGCTCCTGGGTCTTTGTATAAGATGACTTCACTACAAGATGTGCTTCCTTCTCTTCTTCCTCTGGCTAAATCTTGTATTCCTTAACACTCACCTCAGAGGGAATCTCTCTGGAAGACCTTTCCTGACTCTTGGGCTGGGTTAAGAGCCCCCCCGGAAGTCCCTAGGTGCCCTATGTAAACACTTGTCACAGCACTTGACACTATTTTGTAATTCTCTGTTTGCTTGCTTGGGTCTCCTGTGACACTGTAAGCAGTTAGAATGAATGAAAAGTACAAATCTCAAAAACACATTGGATAAGAAAAGCAAATTGAAAAATAATTCATTCATCCATTATTCAAATATTTATCAATTGAAAGGGTCCGTGCAGTATGATAAAATGTATATAAAACTTTCAAACATTAAACAATAGTAAGGATCAATTGTGACTATCTACGTATGTTAGAAAAATAAGGACATAAAGGAAGGATATACATCAGCCTCAGGATAGAGGTTGCTTGGGGGAGAAGGTGGATGAAATTGCAGCTTAAATTGTATCTGTAAAGTTTTATTTATTTTTAGTTTTAAAAGAGCTATGAAGCAAAACTGGCAAAATATTATCTATTAAATTTGAGGGGTGGATAAATGAGTATCTGTTGTATTATTTCCTGTATACTTGAAATATTTCATCAGTACATTTTTTAAACTTTTAATGAGGAACCAGATCTCCAATGGCCTCACTAATGTCCCTGGGGGCCTGTGCAGACTGCTGTGGCTGCTCATCCCAACTGATTTGCATGGGCCTGGCTGCCACACTGAAACATATAGGAACACAACTGTGGATGTCAATGTTTTTATCCTCATTTCTACCGATGAGAAAACCACGGCCCAGAACATCTAACCTTGCTCAAGACCACACAGAGGATCTTGGATTTCAGGCCACATTTTCATGTAGAATTTTCACTGTTTTATCTAAGAGTGAAAACAGGTAAAACAGGGCATGGCAAACAATATTCTAGAAATAGAAGATGAGTTGTATTCATATGTATTTATAAACCGGGGAGTAGATATATTTTGGAGAATAAGAGAGTTCAGAAGGGTGAAAAGCTGGAGATATAACCAAATGAGTAATTGAAGAATGGACCATAAAGCTTATTGAATGAACACCTGCTGGGTTTGGGTTTTGTCCTATAGGCAGTAGAAGCTACTGGAGATTTTTAAGCTGGAGAGTGACAAAAGCCAAGCACAGTTTTAGGAAAAGTAATCTGGCTTCAGTTTATAAGAGGGGCTGGCTGCCCATAGGAGATGGGTGGGGTCAACCAAAGAGAGGATCCTGGAAGGATAAATTTAGATCTGGAAACCAGCTAAGTGGCCCACATAAGAAATGACATCTGCTGATCTAACATGAGAGCTGCAGTATTGGAAAGAAGAGAGGGGTTTAAGCTAGACAGAGAAATAAAAATTAACTCCAAGCTTTCCAGGCTTGGCAAAATGGTATACACATTTGGAAGATAAGTCAATTATCTCCTTATTGGTTTTTTGGGCGGACAGAGAGGAGGAAAAGGTAAATTAAGGGAGGACTAAGAAATTGGGGACTTCAGCTTTGCTCATCTTTAATTCACGGTGATACTCAGACATCCAAGCAGAGATCCAGCAGGGGTTGTTGACATGGGAGCTCAATTTAAGAAAGCTAGAGAACAGGTGAGAACCCCCTGAGCAGCAGCGATGGTAGAAGGCTATCTCTGAGGGAGGGAGCACAAAAAAGCATTGACAGCAGAGGACTGAGCCCTCCTGCCCACATCAGGGGACAGGAAGACTAAGAAGAAATCCAAGATATTGCTGTGTCCTAGAAGAAATAGGAAGAAACTGTTTCAAATCAGTATAGGTGGTTGCTATAGAGTAAATGTTTGTGTACCCTCAAAATTCATATATTGAAACCTAACTCCCAATGTGATGGTACTAGGAGGTGGGGCCTCTGGAAGGTGAGTAGGTCACGAAGGTGAAGCCCTCATAAATGGGATTAGTGCCCTTATAAAACAGACCCCAGAGAGCTGCTTTGCCCTCCCACCAGGTGACGACAGAGAAGACAGCTGTCTATGAACCAGGAAGGGGCCCATCACCACACACCAAATCTGCCAGTGTCTTCCCAGCCTCCCAGACTATGAGAAATAAATTTCTGTTGTTTATAAGCCACCCAGTCTGTGATATTTTGTTAAAGCAGCCTGAATGGACTGAAACAGCTGTCAACAGTGCAACAGGGGTCAAGAATAAGAAATGAGAAAGGTTCTGGATTTGGAGATCGAGAGGTCAGTGGGACCTCAGGTGGAGCAATTTCAGCAGACAGCAGAGGCAGGCATGCTTGAACCACTCCATTAAAGCTTCTAAGCAGCGTTACAGCCAATCGAAAGCCCCCACCTCATCAAACAGAACCAGCTCCCACCTGCTGGGTTCAGGCAGAGGTGAACCTGTGCCTGCCATGGTGGGCACTGTCCAATGAGCCACCCCAGCAGGGGCAGAGTGCCAAGGCAGAGAAGCATGTGCAACATGAGCTCTAGGGATGAGCCATGTTGGGCAACAGTCTTCCTAGCTAACCAAAAAGTTAAGCTTGAAGATGTATAATTTCATTTTTAAATGCAGTACATAGAATTAAAATGTGCCACATTTCACCTTCTTTTCTAAAATGTATTTTCTCTATATGTATTTGTCTGATTTCTATGGCCAATAAAATCATTTTGGCATGACACTCATCTTACATACATAAAAAATATAATCCAATGAAATGGCATTTTAGGAGCTCTGAGCCAAATAAATGCTTTAGAGTATCTTGTTTATATTAAGTTGTCATGCCATTTAGCTTTTTACAGTGGTGGAGTATCATGTCTCTACAGAGCCTTGCACAATGATGCTTATTTTCGAAGAGACAAGACAGGACATTGGGAAAGGAAGAGTGACCCATGCTGACTGCTTGTCGGCTAAGGAGTCAGGAGGTGAGGAAATGGAGGCGATGAGTAAGATCCATTGTTATGCGAAGCTTGGAGATAAAATGAGAGATATGACATATTGGTTTTAGAGGAGGGAAGGATGTGCCAGGTGCAAAACATCAGGCTAAACAAAAATCTGCACCCTGTCTGTGAGACCCCCAGCTCCTTCTCTCCACCTCCATCCTGCTCCCAGAACTGTGGCAGCCAGGCACGCCCATGGCAGGAGACTGGAGAATTCTCTGGAGAATATGCATTGTACCAGAGTAAACACCTATAGACACTGACATTTGAGAAACTTCCAATGACACGGCCCAGTTTGTCACCGGATCACCCCACAGTGAGGCCTTCCTGCTGTAATCGCCATCTACTCTGACTGTGCCTAGAACTTCCAATCAGCCTTTCAGTGCCTTGTTATTAAAAATGAATGAACAACCAAGAAATATCAGACATTTGAAGAAAGTTTGCAGAAATTACCACAAAGAACAAAACGAGACAACAGAAACAAAGAAACCTAGGGGGAAAAAATAGACAATATAAATAGCAGAAGAAAATTTCAAAAACAAAAATAAAGCCCCTATAATTTATAGCCTGAAAGAACCAAAAGGAGATATTATATCTATGAAACAAGAACAGAATGTGATTTTAAAATGAATTATCAGAGAACGACAAAGAGCTCTTAGAAATTAAGGATGGCCAAAACAAAAATTTCAGGGAAAAGCATAGAAATAAAGTTGAGGATTTCTCCTATAAAGTAAGGGGGGATATATATATATATATCCCCCACATACATACATACATATATATACACATACATACATACATACATACATATATATACATACATATACATACATATATATGTATGTATATGTATGTGTGTGTATATATATATATGTGTATATATATATATATATATATATATATATACATACATACACACACACTACAGAAAAGAGGAGATTAGAAAAATAATAACAGAAGTTTCAAACCAGGAGCCCTAATATCCAACTAGTCAGATTCAAGAAAGAATAAAAAACTAAAAACCAGAGAAAATAAAGAAGAAGAAATTATCAAAGGAATGATAGAAAATTCCAGATTAAAAGTACCAGGCTAATGAATGAAAATTTTCATTTTAAAGTTTTAGAACTTTGAGAGTAAAGGAGAGATCCTAAGCACTTTGGGAAGAAGAAAGAGGTTACTTATCAAGAGCAGAAATCAGAATAGGGCCAAGTTCCTGGATGTCACTGAATGGTAGAAAGAACAATGACATCAAATTTCTAAGGGAAAATGATTTTCAGCCTAGACTTTTGTCCTACCAATCGCATGTGAAAGTGGAAAAGTGACATTTTCCATCACAGACAGAAGAGGATGATGTGGCATCCAGACAACGGGGACCAATACTTGGACCAGCACTACAGTTGTGACCCAGGCCAAGATGATCTATCCAGTAGAAAGACAGTGAGAAGCGGGGTCTCTGAGAGAAGATGTAACATAAAGATCACTATGGAAAATGCCTGTAAGTATTTGAAAGCTCTGTGAGATTTTTGTTAATGGTGGCAAAAACCTAGAAAATAAAGCAAACAGAAAAAAAGAGTGTAGTGGGTTGAATGATGGCCCCAAAAAGATATGTCCACATCCTAATCATGAGAACCTGTGAATGTGACTTTATTTGCAAAAAAGGTCTTTGCAGATGTAATTAAGTTAAGGATCTCAAGATGAGATTATCCTGGATTATCCAAGTTGGACCTATCTCCAATGATAAATTGTCCTTATAAGGTACACAAGAGGAGGGACAAGAGGGGGAGGAGGTCATTTGAAGTCAGAGACAGAGACTGGAGTGATGCAGTTTAGGCCACGGAAAGCCTGGAGCTATCAAAAGCTGGAAGGGGCAAGGAAGGGTTCTTCCCTGGAGCATTTGGAGGGCGTATGGCCCCGCTGACATCTGCTTGCAGGCTTCCAGCCTCCAGAACTGTGAGGGAATAAATTCTGTTGTTTTAAACCTGAAGTTTGTGGTTATTTGTTAAGACAACCCTAGGAAACTAATACAAGGAGCAAGCTTAATTTCAGAGAAAGCTAAATGATACACACACACAAAAGTAATCAGAGAACATAAGTTAGCTGAAAAATGAATATTTTTATGTATATGTATTACTTTCTATATCTAAATTAATTTCAAAAGAACAAATGACATAGGAAAAAATTTTCAACATATATAACAAACATTATCTAGCACTAATAAAAGCTAAACCAATGTTTGTTTTATGTTGAATTATTCATTAAAAGGTAAGATAACCTAAAAGAAAAGTAGGGAAAGATTATAGACAATTGGCAATAAAAATACAAATAAAATTATCTTCATTAGTGATTTAAGAAAAGTAAATTAAAAGAAAAAGATCGTAATTTTTGCCCATTATATGGGAGAAATTTAAAAGCCTGAACATATCCAATATTGTCCAGGGTATGGCAAATCAATAACTCTTACATAGTGTCAACAGAAGTTTAAAGTAGAACACCTTATTGAAAGGCAATTTGGTAAAACCTAACAAAAGTTAAAATGTGCTTGACCTTTGTCCTATGAATTCTTTTGATAAGCCTTGATTCTACAGAAATGAGCTTCAAATTTTATATATTTATGTTAGCAATATTTATAATAGCAACAAACTGGAATAAACTAAATGTCCATCAAATCAATGTTTAAATATAAAGTTTTTTAGATATATAATATGGAATACTATGCAGATGTTGAAAAAGAATGAGGGAACCCTAAATCTACTGACATTCAGAATGTCCATAATATGTTATACTGAGTGGGAGAGAAAAAGCAGCAAAACAATGTAGAATTTAATTACATTTGTACAAAGAACTCTGTTGTATGTGTTTATGTATGTGTTTGTGTTCATGTGTGCTTGTACGCGGATGGAAAATAGACTGGAAAGCTATTTACCAATCTCTCTTGGGGAGCAGGAGTGGAAGAATGGAGTAAGAAGAGGGAACTTTCACTTTTTCTTTATATTTCAGGATTTTTTTACAATACAAAAAAATACTTATTTTGTCTTTGAAATAAAGGGTATAATTTGACTTCTGTGTACTTATTTTTTCTTCCTGGTTTTAAAATTAACTGTGTGGTTTTAAAATATGTCTGCAAATTCTTTGACACGTCTCCATTCAAAAGGTGGCAACCAATTCCCCTCCCTTTGAATGAGGGCCAGACTAAGTGACTCACTTCTAACAAACATTGTGGTGAAAGTGCTGCTTTGTGATTTCTGAAGCTAGATCCTTAAAAGAATAGCTTGCTCTCTCTCACACATTCCCTTCTCTCTCTTTCTCTCTTTCCCACTGATTGTTTACTCTTGGGGTAAGCCAGTCAGCCCATGACTTAGGACACTTAAGCAGCTCTCAGGAAAGGACCACGTGGAGAGGAACTGAGACTTCCTACCAACAACCAGTACCAACCTGCCAGCCAGATCCTCCAGCCCCAATCAAGACTTCAGATGACTGTAGCCCCTACTAATATCTGACTGAAACTTATAAGAAACTCTGAGCCAGAACCACCAACCAAGCCAAACTCAAATTCCTGGCCCACAAGAAAGGCAAGAAATAACAAAATTTTATTATTGTTTTATACCACAAAATGATTATGTAATTTGATCAAAAGCAATAGATAACTAATACCTGTACCAATCTCCTTCTGGAGATTAAAAGTGAGAACAGAATAAAGAGCCCAGAAATAGACTCACACAAATATAGTCAACTAACTTTTGACAATGGAGCAAAGACAATTCAATGGAGGCAGGACAGTCATTTCAACAAATGGTACTGAAAAGACTAGACATGTACATGCAAAAAAAAAAAAAAAAAGACTAGACATCCACTCACATTTTTAACAAAATTAACTCAAAATGGATCATAGACCTAAATGTAAAACACGAAACTATAAAACTTCTAGAAGATAGCATAGGAGAAAAATCTAGGTGACCCAGGGTTTAGTAATGAGATTTTAGGTATAACATCAAAAGTATAATCCATAAAAGAAAACAATTGATAAGTTAGACTTCACTATAATTAATTTTTTTTTGCTCTGCAAAAGACACTGTTAAAAGAATGAAAAAACAAACCACAGACAGGAAGAAGATATTTGCAAAACACATATCTGATAAAGGACTTGTACCTAAAATGTATAAAGAGTTCTTAAAACTCAACAGTAAGAAAGCCCAATTTTTAAAAATGGGCAAAATATCTCAACAGACACCTTAACAAAGATGATGAACATAAGTCAAATATGCATGTGAAAAGCTACTCATTAGGGAATTGCAAATTAAAACAACAATGAGACATCATTATGTACCTATTAAAATGGCTAAAATCCAAAACGTTGACAATAGCAAATGTTGGCAAGGATGTGGAGCAGTAGAAACTCTCATTTGCTGCTGATGGGAATGTAAAATGGTACAAAAGCACTTTAAAAGACAATATGGAAGTTTCTCACAAAGATAAGCATAGCCTTATCATACAATTCAGCCATCATGCCGCTAGGTATTTATTCAAATGGGTTAAAAAGTTATATTCTCACAAAAACCTGCACATGGATCTTTATAGAAGCTTTATTCATAATTGCCAAATGCTGACACAACCAAAAAGTCCTTCAACAGGTGAATGGATTAAAAAACAAAACAAAACTGTGGTACAGCTATACAAGGGAATATTATTCTGCGATAAAAAAAAAATGAACTATCAAACCATGAAAAGACATAGAGAAACACTGAATGCATATTGCTTAGTGAAAGAAGCCAGCCTGAAGAGGCTGAATATGGTATGAGCCCAACTCTACGACATTCTAGAAAAGGCAAAACTGTAGAGACAGTAAAAAGATGAGTGGTTGTCAGCAGCAGTTCGAGGTTGGGGCAGGAGCTGGTGGGGCAAGGGGTGAGCTGTTGGAGCACAGGGATATTTAAGGCATTAAAGCTGTTCTGTATGAAAAGACCTATGGAGGAAAAAATGGCATAGATGATAGAGGCTTTGGTCATCTCTTTTGCAACCAAATCAAAGTTATGACAGAAATACAGAGTAAACAGCACGCAAAGTTACCTGGGATCTAGATGAACAGAAGTACTACAACTAGGGAGAGAAATAAGAGCTCACTCTGCAATGGTGGAAGGTAGGAGGGGCGAAGACGGGAGGCTGCCTGGTCCTCAGAGGCTGAGTGGGACAGAGACTGTGGCAGCTGCCCCCGGCAGCTGTGGAAGCCTCTTAAAGCAGCCGTGTCCACAAGCGGACTTTCACGGTCACAGACTTGCTCGCTCTGAGCACCAGCACCAGGTCAGCTGCTCAGGGGCACCAGGGACTTACAGGGGGACACTGGATTGTCAGAGCAAAGACTGGAGGCAAGGCTTTCTCCCAGACAGAAGTACCTGCGGTATCCATTGTTCCTCTGTTGAGCCCTCCCCACTCCCAGTGTGCAGACTCGGTGCCACCACAGCTGTGACATCATCAAACTGAATAACAGAAGTCACTCCACCCAGAAGAGTCCCCAAAACTCTGCTTCCCCCAACTTGCGTTCCAACCCAAGCCACATCCAGCTGTGTCCCCAGCAAGTTTGGTGCTCCTTGCTGAGCCAACTCTAAGACTCACACTGGTGGCAGCTGACCTCAGTTTCTGGAGTGCTCTTGAGGCAAATGAGACACACCTTGTGGATTGCTTGCTTAATCTTAACGGGTGGCCCCGGAGGGGCACAGGCTGGGGCTAAATTTGGCCTGCAGCTGAACCCCTCTCAGGACTGTGCCCCTGGACACCTACCACACAAACCACTCTAACAAGACCAGGAGACTTAGAAGCTTTGCTTAGTACATAGAAACAGACACAGAAAGGCAGCCAAAATGGGAAGACAAAGAGCAGAAACCATATGAGAGAACAGAACAGAGATCCAAGAATAATGGAGTCAAGCGATCTAACAGATGCAGAGTTCAAAACACGTTATAAAGATGCTCAATGAATTTAGGGGACGTATAGATGAACTCAGTGAGAACTTTAACAAAAAGTAAAAGACATAAAAATGGAAATGGAATTATAAAGGGAACCGGTCAGAAATGAACATGTTATCTGAGATGAAGAGGAATTAGAGGGAATCAACAGAGTAGACAAGAAGAGGATCAAACCACCAATGCAGAAGATGAGGGAAACCAAGGACACTCAATCAGACCGGCAAGAAAAGAGAAGCCAAGACTATAATAATTTAAGAAGGCGATGGAACACAATTAAGTGAAAAAAACCCATGTCATAAGGGTATCTGAAAAAAACAAGAAGTCGAAGAGCTATTTGAAGAACTAATGATGGAAAACTTCCCTAACCTGGTGAAGGAAATAGACATACAACCCCAGGAAGCTCAGAGAGTCCAAAAAAAGATGAACCCAAAGAGACCCACACAAGACACATTATAATTAAAATGCCAAAGGTTAAATGCAAAAGAGAATCTTAAAAGTAGCAAGAGAAAAGCAGTTACTACCTATAGGGCAGCTGATTTCTCAAAAGAAAATTACGTGGGACAGAGGGCTTGGCACAAAATATTCAACAGGATGAAAACCCAGGATCTACAACCAAGAATACTTTATACAGCAAGGTTATCATTTAGAGTCAAAGGACAGACAAAGAGCTTCCCAGACAAAAATAAGCTAAAGGAATTTATCAACACCAAGCTAGTTTTACAGGAAAAGTTGGAAGGACTTCTTTAAGAAAAAAACATGTATCAAAAACATGAATAAAAAAATTATAATAACTACATTCCTATCAACAAGTACCTCAAATGGAAAAGAATTAAGTGCTCCAACCAAAAGACAGAGTGGCTGAATGGATAAGCGATAAAACCTCCATATATGCTGCCTACGAGAGTCACTTCAGATTAAAAGACACACGCAGACTAAAAGGAGGGTGAGGAAAAGTTATTGCCTTGATGGACCTGGAGAGAATTATCGAATGAAATGTCAGTAGAGAAGACAAATACCACATGATTTCACATACATGTGGAATATAAGAACAAAATAAACAACAACAACAACAAAAAGAAATAAACTCATAGATGCAGAGAATATTTGAGGCTACTAGATGGGAAGGGAGTTGGGGGGACAAGCAAAAAGGGGCAAAGGGATTAAGAAGTACAAATAATTACAAAATAGACATGATATAAAGTGTAGCATAGGGAAATAGTTAACAATGTTGTAATAAACATGTGAGGGGGAAGAAGGGTACTGGATTTAGTGGGTGATCACTTGTGAGTTACATAGATCTCTAATCACTAAGCTGTACAACTGAAACTATTATGTATGGCAACTATAATCGAAAAAAATTCATTGAATTGTACTACGTAAATATGAGCACTAACTGTCTATTATATTTCAATAAAGCCAGAAAAAAAATTTAAAAGAAAAAACTGTTCTGTATGATAGTATAATGCTGGATAATATCTTTACATACTTGTGAAAACTCATAGAACTGTAAAAACAAACACAAAGGGTGACTCTAACCTCAATTATGGATTTTAGTTAATAATAATACGTATTGGCTTATCAGTTATAACGAACGTACCACACTAATGCAAGATGTTAACAGGGAAAGTACGGAAAGTCTGTCCAATTGTTGTAGACCTAAAACTGCTCTTAAAAACTAAAGTCTATTAACTTTTTTTAAAAAGTAAAACTAGTCAATTGAAAGAAAAGTAGAAATAAAACAATATTGCCCCCACATCTCGGCAGAAAGACTGTCACTGTTAGCACCTAGGGGCAGCTCCTTCCGGTCTTTCTTCCAGCCTTTTTTCAAATGCCTATCTATATGTAATTTTTTAAAGAGTTGAAGTCGTTCTGCTAATCCATTCGGAAAGACTATGATTTATCTTTCGTTTGGATTTTTAACCACAAAGAAAGTAGCCCCATAAAAAATATCAGTGATACCAAAAACAGATTATAGAGGGGCCAGTTGCTATGGGAATGATTGAAAATAAATTTCATTTCACACTACACCCTGCTAATGTACTGACCAGAAGGAAGAAGAAATATTTGGAGTAACATAGAAAGCAGCCAAGACAAGCTCTAATCAAGAGGAAGGAAAAAACATCAGCCTAGTGATTTCAAAGAGGCCAGGAGCATTGCCCTGCAATTTAACTAATTATGTCCTTTCAGCAACCATATAGATAGAGGAAGAAAGCACCCAGGAAATGGGGGAGGCGGGGTGCAGTAGATGCTGTCTCTTCTTCACTGACAGTTTGGTGACCAAACAGGCAGCAGGCCTCCCTCAGGATATGACTTGTCTCTACGGGTGGTGTAAGGCCAGAAACAAATAATCACCCCTTCTGTCCCATGCATTTAGCAAGCTGCAAAGCCTCCGCTTCAAGTCATCTGTTTGGACAGTGTACTGACCTCTAGCATTGGAGTGGATCCTGGGGCCCCTTCTGTGCATGCTGGGTCGTGGGGCAGTGTGGAGGTTCTGGGGGAGGGACCAGGATGCAGAGGGTAGGGCGCACTCAGGGAGCTCAAGGGAGTGACTGTTTCCAATGGAAGAATTTTAATACACGAAGAAGTGAGAAAGCCAGATCGGTGCAGAGTACCAACTGCATCTGACCTTCCTTCAACAAATATTTTTATGAAAGACAAACATGTATAGAGCACATATCAGGGCAGCCTTAGAGGGGAAAAGCAGGGCTGCTGTCTCACAAAGACAGTCGTTCACATGAAGACAGGCACAGCATCCCACTTCAGGGAACAGCCCCCCGCTTCAGAGCCACAGAGCCAGTTTCATTCCCAGCTCTGCTAGGCATTGCCACGAATGATCGATCTAATCTCAGGATGCCTGCGAGCTTATCTTCAAGCGGGTATAACTATTCTTCCCTCGTGAGGTTACGATAACCATTGCATGGCATAAGCCATGCGAGAGGCTGAGCAAGACACCCAGCGCACAGCCAGGGCTCAGCCACGTGCAGCAGCGCTCACCACCCCTCCCGTCCGAGGCAATGTCCGTGCTACAGAGCTCTCTCTCTCTTTCTCTCTTTCTTTTTTTTTTTTTAACACAGCTGGTGGCCCCACCTCCCATTCCTTGTCCATATTCCAATGTAGATAGATGGCTGGTCACTATTGCCATAAAAGGACAGAGTCTCCAACGTGTGAAATATCAGGCAGTTAACCTTTTTTCCTACAGCATCCTAGGAATGGCTCTGAACTCTGGAGAGAATGACGTGATGCCAAACCAACTCAAATCACAAAGCTACAAAGTGATAGACAGTCCAGATAAGAGCTTCTCAGTCAAAGCACAAGGATTTATGGTTAGACTTGCCAGGCACCCCACAGCAGAGGAAAGCCAGGGTTAGAGGAAACAGTGATCGATTATCAGTATGTGACACAATTTCCCAATGGTCCCCAGGTATACCTGGCTGTTTATTTTCTTTCTTTAAGCTTAAAGAATTCACAGTTTTACTTTGAAAACATTTTAATATAGAAAGAGATAGGTAATCAAACCTATATCTGCCTCCATTTTCCCCACAATGACCACCGTTAACATTGTTTTATATTTGCATCAAGCCCTTTTAAAAACTAAAGTATGGCAGATAAAATTAAAGCCTATTTTCTTCCCTATTCCCAGATCTATTTCTTGCCCACTCCCCTAATCACCGTTATGAATTTAATGTTTACCTAGGTCTACTTTATTCTTTGTCTTACTTAAATTTTCTGGGGTTTTTAATTGAAAGAAAATAAAAAGAAACATGGAAAATGCGCTAGGTGAAAATGTCTATGTGAAGAGAGGCTTTGGAGTCACTGAACCTGTGCCAGACACACCCACTCACCTGCTCCAGGAACAGCACACACTATCACAGGTAAAGCCTGTTGGGGGGTACTCTTATAAATTCACATCTATAAATATCTGGAAAGCAATGCAGACCCTGAAAGGCCATGTACTGAGCTCCAAAGGCTCACCTGGGTCCAGGTGTGTGAAAGAGCCCACCACAAAGTCCAGTGTGGACACGGCCAGCAGGAGCAGCAGCAGCAGCTGGAGGCGGATGATCCATTTGACACCTGCTAGGTTAATCCCCAGCAAGGCCAGAAGCACCACGACTGAAATTCCTCGCACGGCCCAGATGTTCCTGAGGCTTAGCAAATCTGAGATGGATTCGGCGAAGCCGGTGATGTACATGGCACCTGCAACACACTGAAAGGAAATTCTAAGTAGGAAGAGTCAGCCAGAGAGAAAAGTATCAGGAGCCCATGGCCCAAGCTGCATGGCACTGAGGATCCAGTTCACCCCAGTCGGCACGGGACCTGGAGACCAGGAGGAGATTAAAGGAGCCCTTTCTGCCTAGGAACCTTGTCTCACGCCCCATTTCTTCTATTTTAACTCTCTAGCGTCATCCAGAGAGGGAAACAAATGCCCACCCACGCCTAGAGCTGGCCAATTGTCAGTGGTAACAAAAATGGAAAGATTCTGGGAAAAAGAAGATGGGGCTCTGAGACAAAGAGACCTTTGGACTTCTCTGTCTGAGTTATTCAAGAACTAAACAAAGAACAAATTCTACTAAATGTTTAAATAAGAATTAACACCAGTCTAGGCCATGCCCCTCTGAACACGCCTAATCCTGTCCGATCTCAGAAGCTAAGCAGGGTCAGGCCTGGTTAGTTGTTGGATGGGAAACCACCTAGGAAGGCCGGGCGCTGTAGGCATTAAAAAAAAAAAAAAAAAAAAAAAGAATTAACACCAATCCTTCACACACATCCAAAAAATAGAAGGGGAACACCTCCCCGCTCATTCCAGCATTACCCTATACCAAAATTACACCCAAAAATCACAAGAAAACTACAGACCAATTTCCTTCATGACCATATATGCAATAATCCTCAACAAAAACGAGCAAACGGAATCCGACAGCATATGAAAGAACTATGCAGCAACCACGCTTGGATCAGAAGCCCCCAGGTCAGCTGCAGAGGAAGCGTGGGCATAAGACGACCCCCACCAGAAGGCTGCCCGCCCATGCTTCTGACTGGGGCCCAAACGGAAAGCAAAGCGTGCAAGGAAGTGATGCGATGGCTGCTCTGGAGGTAGCTCCCAGGGCTCAAAACATCTTTGTCAACAGCTTTCCTTCCAAGTGAGCCACACACGGGAGACTCAACATCTCAGCTCCCTCCCTCTGTGGCAGGTCCTTCCCACTCGTTCGGCTCTGGTCCCCTGTCTGTGGCATCTGCTTGAAGAGGCAAGCTTGTTGTCTACTCAGGGAGTGAGAAATGTGAGGATCGCTGTTTGTCCATCTTGCAGCCTGTTTGACTACAGAATAGCAGAAAAGTAAAAACTCAATACAAATCCCCAAGGTCATAAAATATACTGTTTATTACTCACCCTCCAAACTACTATGCTTAAAGGCCTTTCTTCAGGAAAGGCAAGTGGTTTTTGAGAATGTAGCGACAGATGTCTGTCTTCCATGCAGCCACACACACACACACACACACACACACACACACACACACACACACAGCTCTGTGCTGTGGGAGAATCAAATGTATTTATGCTAAAATACCCTGCCCCTGCTGCTGAAAAAATAAAAGAAACAAAATTGATGCTTTCTTTGAGGACACTCTTGTAGTCTTACTTAGACAAATTCTTTTCTTTAAGCTGTTTTTCAACCACCCACTACCCTCTGCACAATCATAAAAGCCTTTTTCAAGCCAAGAAAAGTGCCTTACAAAGAGCTGCTTCTTAATGTCTGCACTTGTTACCTCCACATTAGGTCACCATTCCTATGTTTCAGCGAAATAAGCATCAGTATTTCTCCCTACTCACTGGTTTTCTAAAAGCCTTTGGCCACCCTGGTGACAGTCTCCTCGTTAGTATTTCCCTTCCCAGACAGATGTCCACGCAGGGGCTTCTAGTCCCTGTGACGGCCATCAGGCTATTGATGCACCTCGAGCTCCAGCTCATTTGAGAAATGCCTGCTTCAGGGAAAGTGCTTTAGCACAGGCATAATGTCCCCTCTTCAGCAGAAAAGTGCCCAGGGACCAGGTCACCTGGCTGCCAGGTCAGCTCTGGCCACTGTCCAGCACTCACCTCCCTAGAACGGCAGCAAGAAAAGTTCTAGCCCAGGCCCTGCCTTGCTGATCAAATCAGGGCTCCACGAAGCTTGAGTGGAAGAGAGGAAGGGACACTGGTCTAAGTCAGGGCCTGGACAGTGGGCTTGGCTCTGCCTCTGAGCTCCCTCTCAAAACCTCAGTCTGCCCCTGTATAAAATGGGCAGACTGCCCACCCTCACCTCTCCCCAAGTCCCCTGAGGATGTGGATAAGACAGTGGCAAACAGTAGGCAAAGGGAGGGATGCCTCACACACCAGTGGCCTCAGGACACAGTTCCCCTGCACCAGCAGCCCGGGCTCACCTGTCCAAACACGTACAGCAGCCCGATCGTGCCTCCAGTCTGCCCACCCAGGACCGAGGAGATCATGGAGTAGACGCCACCACTGCCAACACCACAGTGCTCCCCGACACCAATGCCAGACAGCACGGTGACGAGGGCCACCAGGATGACGAAGGACACCAGCAACATGCCCACGAGCACTCCTGTGTTCCCCTGCAGTGGAGCAGCAAGGAGCAAGGTCAGCGGTCAGCATTAGGATAAGGAGGCCCCACCAGACTCGGTCCCTGCCCGGGGACGTTCACCACATCCTCTGCCCCTCCAGGGGTGGGGCACCTGGAAGAGGACAAAGGCGGCACCACCAGAGGAAGGCCTGGAATTTGAGGTGAAGGGAAATGTCCTGGCTTCAAATTCTTCATGGACTTCCCATCACCCATAGGGAAAAGTCAAAGTTATGTAATGCACTGATGAGGCCCTTCTGACTCTGTCCCCTCTCTACCCCCTCAGGTCCCCTCAATCCTTTGCCGACGACCCCCTCCAATTCGCTCTGTGCCCCAGCCCGAAGTCACATGTCCTCCCCCTACTGCCCTCTCACCGTGCTGAGCCCCTGCGTGGAATGCCTTTCCTGCTCGTTCTGCTTCCTTGCCAGGTTCACGCCAAAGTGTCCTTTAAGACTCAGTGTTTAGGAGTTTCCTCCTCCAGGAAACTGTCCCTGGGACCCTTCCTCTGGGCTCCTGTAGTACCCGTCCTAGTGCTTATCATAGTACTTATCATAGTACTTATCACAGTACCCACCATAGAGCTTATCATAGTGCTTATCATAGTGCTTATCATTCTGAGTCTGTTTCCCAGTCCGTGTTTACTTCTGGGCTGTGAGCTTCAAGAGAGCAGGACTATGTTTTACTCAGTTATGTTTTATTTAGGCAATTTCTTAGTTTGCTGACTCTATATTTTTAATAATACTTTTCCGTTGTTCATGGTTTTAAATTCTCTGCATGTGATAATAAAATATCCTGTACCAATCTTTAAATTTTCATACCAAAACTACCACTTTAACACTTTTCAAATTATAAGTATGCTGACAAATTATTCTTTAGAGTTACTATTTATTTAAAAAGCATTTTATAGTAACTTTTACTTATTTTAACTTTATGCCATCTCCTAGAAGTTCTTTCTTATTTTTGGCATTTCACATTCACCTTTTTCCCCATGATCAAATATGATTTTTCAGGTAAAAATGTCAGAACCGAAAACAGAGATCACTTTAGAGCAAAACGATGTATTTATATGGTAGGCAGCCTCAAAGATGGCCTTAGTGATCCCCACCTACTGGCACTCGTGCTCCTGTGTAATCTCCCCTTGAGTGGGAGCTGGCCTAGTGACTCACTTCTAATGAACACAGTACTGCGGAAGTGATGGGATGTCACTTCTGAGATAAGGATAAAAAGACTGTAGCTTTCCTCTTGGGCACTTGATTTTTTTCACTCTCTCTCAGATTGCTGGCTCCGGGGGAAACCAGCTGCCCATACTGAGGCAACCCTATGAAGGGGCCCACATGACAAGGCTTGTCAACAACTACCTGCGTGATCTTGGAAATGATCCTGCCCCAGTAAAGTCTTTAGATGAGAGAGCAGCCCTAACTGACAACTCACGACAACTCGGCTACAACCCCAAGGAGACCTGAGCCAGAGGCGTCCAGCTAAGTTGCATCTGGATCACTGAACTACAGAAACTATAAGATAATATCAAATATAAGATGAGATATTCGTTGCTCTAAGCTGCTACACTTTGGGGTAATTTGTTATGCAGCAAAAGATAACTAATACAACTTATACCTTCACTTTGGGGATGGAACTGACACTTCTGGATAGCATGTTTTTAAATATATTATTATTCGTTTCAAGTATTCGGTACATTGGTTAGACATTTATATAGTTTATGAAATGATCCCCCTGATTACTCTATCACCCCTCTGGCTCTGCACATAGCCATTACATTACTGCTGACTGCATTCCCTATGCCCTGCTCCCCATCCCTGTGACCATCTTCCCACTACTAATTTGTACTCCTCTAACCTTCACCCTTTTCTCCCAGTCTCCCCACCCACCTCCCCTCTGACCATCATCACATTGTCCTCTATATTTGTGAGTCTGGTTTTGATTAGTTTGTTCTTTTTGTTCCTTAGAAAAATAAATAAATAACCTAGTGAGAGGGGTAAGAGGAGGCCCTTGAAAAATCAGAATACAGAGAGGTTACCCTTCTTTCTTTCCACCACTCCAAAACCATCCCCTGCAGGAAGCAGAGCCCAAGGGCCCAGGTGGTCACTGGCCAGGCTTTCCTCTGACACAGTGGTCAGCTGATGGGCCTCCCATGGACACAGGCTGGAGAAGTGCTAGGCAGTGGGGTGGCCCCTAGGAAGGGGCAAAAACAGAGGTTGATCTCAGAAGCCTGAAACCACCTGCCAGGACTAGGAGTCTGAGCTTGAGACCTGTGTTTCTGTAAGTGGGAGCCCCTATAAGTTTGGGAGGAGTGTGGGGGACATGAATTCTTAGCATCCACATCAGAAAGGTTGCTGAGCCTGCCTCAAGCTTTCCACACATTAATAAAGAAAAAAATTAGAGCCATACTGGACATGGCTATGACTGAGCACTGAGCCAAGGGCTTTTTCTTTTTTTAAGGATATTTCTACTTTATTTTCAAATCTCGCCATTACAAGTATTGGATTCTGCAAGATCATAGTTAAAACACTTTGTTGTGGGATATCAACTTATATACATAAGGGCTATATTAAAAAATCCCATTTGGGGCCCTCTGTTATTAAATTAAAATTTATAAAAACATATGAAGTATAAAACTTAAAAAAACTAAATGATCAAAAGTTAAGATAGTTAAGTACTTATTAAGTGTATCTATTGCCTTTATTATAAACAATATACAATTAAGAAGTCAACTATTTTTGAGTCTATAAATCCGATGCTATCAAGCAAACTGCCATGTATGATCCAGAATCCTTTAAAATTTTTAACTCAAAGACAAATAGGAAACTTCAGTAAATTTTAATTTTCCAAATGTTCTCAAAAGGAATTATCAGAAGCATCCTCAGTTAAAAAACATAGTTGGATAATCCATTTACCCCAAACAAACTATCTCTGTGTGTTGTGAGGTAGCAATGAAAGACTTTATGATCTTTTATGGACTATTAGCTCAGGGAGCAAAACAAGAGCTTAGGAAAGTCTGGCCTCATGCAGACCTCCTGAGGGGCTAAGCTCCACCACACAAAACTTTAATCCCCTAAAAGTGCCTAATCATACATATCAACTTGATTAAATTATGGTGACCAGTTGTTCAGTCAAATGCTAGTCTAGATGTTGTCATAAACGTATTTTGTAGATGTGATTAACATTTGCAATCAGTGGACTTTAAGGAGATTTCCCTGCATAAGGTGGGTGGGCCTCATCCAATCTGTTGAAGGCCTTAAGAGCAAAGACTGAGGTTTACTAAAGAAGGAATTTTGTCTCCAGACGATAACACAGAAATTCTGCCTGAGTTTCCAGCTTTCGCACTCAAGCCTGCAGTATCGATTCTTACCCGAATCTTGCTTTTTGGACTTGGCAGCCCCCACAATCACCTGAGCAATTCTTTAAAATCAATCTTAATCCCTCTTTCTCTCTCTCTTCACACACACACACACACACACACACACACACATACATACATACATGTATGCATTCATACATATAGCTTCTCTGGAGAACCCTGACTAATACATTCTTTACCTTGAATAGCCCCCTATCTCTTCCACCTGTCCAGTTCAGCTCACCTTTCAAACCTGGTTCGTGTCTGCTCCAGGAAGCTTTCCTGTACACTTCAATAACCATATATTTGCATCCTATTCCACTCCTGAGGCATTTAATGCTGTTTTGGGAATCGTTTGGATTCCTGATATGAAATCTAACCACCATAGCTGCTAACTCACTGGGGAGACAGACAGAGTCTTGTATTTTGTAATCCTACTGGCACACAGTAATGCCTGGCACACTAGGTGCATTAATGTTTGATTCTTGACTGGCTGGCCATTTGTTATGATAGGCCTGTTAAGTTTACTGAAGTCCCCGGGAGAAGGCACTGTATCAAGAGCTGAGGACCCTGTTCAGGACACACATCTGCCTGGGAGGTCCCAGGAAGCTTTCATATAAGACATAAAGAAGAGGCCTCTACATAGGAAGACAAACTGACCCCCACAATTTCATGGGGAGAGGTCTGCCCCAGATAATCTGGCCCTGAGCATAGGCAGTATCTATCTCTGACCAAACTTCCCCGTGCACAGCCTTACACACGGGCTCAGGGTGTAGTGGGAGAGGCAACCCTGTGGGTGAGGAGCTGGTGCCACCAGAAGGGTCCCAGAAGAGTGGAAGAGTACCAAGAAGGCAGGAAAGGGTCACAAAGTAGAGGCAAACTTGTCTCTCTCTGACCTGCCTCTAGTTCTGTCCACAGTGCGCCCTGACTTCTGTGCTCGTGTTTCTGTAATTAGATCCACGGTGAGGCTTTCATTGGAACTTCTGCCTGAGGCCAAGCTTCTCAGGATTCTCATTTTAAAAGTCAATATACTTGCGTCTTGTTCCATGTGTCCAGAGTATCTCTCGTCTGTACTGTGAAATGCCCAAGAGTAACAGAGCTCCCCAAGTCACAGGCCCACAAGAGACTCCAGGACTACCAACTCATCACTCACCACCAGCCAGCCAGTCCTCAAGAAGAGGACAACCCCAAAAATGTTGATCATGCAGGATGTGAACACACCATCCCAGGTCCCAAACAGCACTGGCTCCCATACAAACAGCTGCATCTTCCACCATGGCTGGGGCTGGGCCAAGGCCCCCTGAAAACAGAGCACACAGAAGTCAGCTCAAGAGCACTTGGAGGGCCAGCAAGGGGAAGGGAGAGGAAGTGGGACAGGAGGAGGTCAGAGAACTCAGCTTTAAAATACTCCCATCTCATGCCCACAAGGCAGCTTTGTGCATACACACAGTCTTGAAGACTGAGTTTGCAAAAGGGTGTTCTTCTCTCCTAATAGCAGTGATTCCTATGCCCGTATGTATCAGAGACTAGCTGTTCAGCAAACACATTCCCTTTCCTTCTGGCCACTTGGTAGACTGCAACATGCAGTCTCTGTGCAGGTAGGTATTTGCCCGTGACTGAGTTCTGGCCCCTGTAAACGGAACTGCTATTGCCACTTCTAGGTGAGTGCAGGGTTCTGGGCTGCAGCGAAGGCAGGTCCTGAGTGGTGGGTAATGCCCTTGTGCCTTTCAGCCCTCCAGCCCTAGAGGGGACAGCAGCTTCCAGCAGTTCCTAATCTTTGGGTAAACTTACCTTACATTTTTGGCTCCCCCAGCCCTTCTAATGCTTCTGTAATAAATTCTGAGTAGTAAATTCTCTGTTTAAACTACCTGGAGTGGAGTCTGTTTTCCGGACTGAACTCCAGCTGACACAGTGATCTCTAAGCCCTCTTCTAGGATCTTCAGGCCTCATTCAGCAGTTGTCTAGATTCAGAGGCTAATAAGCAATTCAACGGATACCTTTCTCATTTTTCCCATTTAAAAATAACGGAAACAGAATACTCAAATGGAAACTCTACTAAAAAGACTAAACCTTGTGGAAATACTAAAATGACCTTAAACAAAACCAGTAGCAACGCATACCGTGAACTGCTCTCGTATAGGTTTAGTAACTAATCTAAATCTGTAGTGTCTTCCAATACCGTCACGCCATCACAGCAGTGATCAATGATTCTCACCTGGGTAACCACCAAGAGCCACCATAAACCACTGTGTGCAATGAGTCTAACTGGTGTGTGTATGCAATCTATAAACACAAGGAAAAAACAAGAGTACGGGGCGGGTGTGGGGGAGAGTAGGGAATCTAAGGTCAGAGTCATGGGTTCTCAGTGGCTGAGAAAAATGGGCACGCCAATGATGCAGGACCAAAGGTTGAGGCCAACTACACTTGTTCAGAACAAAAGGAGAGGTCCCAGGTCCTCTTTCCCTCTGGTAGCATACACTCGCAGATCAAGAAATCATCGAGGTCATCACGGAAGCCATCGAGGTCGTCACTGATGCTGCCTAGAGCATACACACGTGAGCCAGCAGTTTGTTTACTGGGGGACTCCTTGGTGTGCCCCCTTAGTCCCTGATTCTAGCTGGAACTCTTTTTATCTGTGTATATTTCTGTTCCCCTGTCTTTCATGAATGAAGATTCTCCTGATAAGTGTGAGAACAATGATCCAGGCTCAGAGCGAGTCCTCAGAGGCTCAGACCCAGCCAACTTATGCTTGTCCTTGAACAGATGGTACCATAAGACCTATTTGCAGAATGTAGGATTGTTTTCTGGGACCCTAATCTCAAAATTCAGGACATGACCCAACTTCCAATCTCTGCTTGTGTCCAGCTTCCTACCATGGCTTGTTACAGACCTATTTATTATTCACTGGAAACAGCAATAACGACAGCAACTATCAGCCACAATAGTAATAATTTAGAGTGCTTTTGGCTTCCACATCGACTCCCTCTGATCCTCACAACACCCCTGGGAAACAGTCAGGGAGAGGGGCCCCAGTTTATAGCTGAGGAAAGAGCGCCTGGGAGGAGATGCGACTTGCCCACACCCACAGCTGGGGTTCGAATCCCCTGCTTCCGACTGTAAAATCTGGACTTTGCCCTGCACCACAGGTTGCTTGTGCTCTTCTCTCCTGAATTTCAGTCCTTCAGGCTGCAGTTTCTAACATTCTGGACTTGACTTAACTGTGACTACATCTGCCTTACCCGTAAAACTCCCATCGTGATTTTAGAAACTTTATTCCCATCCCGGCCTTCATATTTCCACTCTGAAGGCTGCTGTGCCTATGTGTTTGTTCACCTAATGACATCTGAAAGGCATTCAGTCCCCGGATTTCACTGGACTAAATCGGCCTGAAAGGTGCCTCCATCCTCAGGTGCTTTCCAAGACACCTCATTAACATAAACCCAGTTGTGGCTGAAAAGCGTTTGTTATGAATATCAAGATACCTTATCACTCTTATCACTTAGGAAATTCCAAGGGTTTGAGGAGCTCTTTGCCAGGAATGAGGGTGAAAACCAAATATATCTCCTATCATAAATCACATTATCTCAGCTGGCTACTCCACAGCCACGCTCTGCCCTGCTCGCTCTCTCCAATTCCCTTCAGCTCTTGCTCAGCTAGGCTGAGGGAGGTTATGGGTCTGCAGCATACGCAGATATCCAAAGGAGGACAGAATATCAGCTTCTCCCCCATACAGGGGCCTCAGCCCCAAGTCCCTCCTCCACGGGGGGTAAGAAACCCATCCCAGGTAGAATATGCCTCCTCACAAAGGCCATGGCTCAGACTTTCCCTTTGAACACCAACTCAGTCATTTCTATCACCTGGGAGTGGGGGGTGGGGAACGCTGTTGGGCCAGTTCTGGGCTGTCTTGTTAAGCCCCAGGGGAGAGGTCTGGTCCCAACTATTGATAATTCTCTCATCCTCATCATCCTCAGACGTGGGGCCTATTCATCACTTTCAAGACAACAAGAGCCCTATTCAGCATTCTACGACAGAGTGTAACAGGTTGTGGGAAAAGCAAGGTGGTAACAGGATGTGAGCTGTGCTGCTATGGGGTCTACTGGGATGCAGAGGTGGGGACTAAGAAAAGACAGAGGTAGGGACCAAGATAACGGAGAGAGAGAGGTGAAGCAGTCCCTCCAAGTGGGCACATAAGCATGCTCAAGGGTCAGGTTCCTGTCTATCCTGAAGCCCCTCAGTGAGGCAGGGGCACGCTTGGCAGGTTCCAGGCTTACAGTGACCCGGAGCCTGGGCCCAGGTGACCCCTCCTCCGTGCTGCTCGCTGCTGGGGCTTTCCCTCCTGAGCTCCCAGGACAAGAAGCCAGGCCCTTGTCCCTCTGAGAGCCGGGCCTGCACCCCACACTGGAAACACCGCGGCTGCCTGGCGGGTATCTTATTCAGAGATAGAAGTCTTTTTCCTGTGAATAGAGGACCTCTGCTCCTGCACAGAGCATCTAAAAGGGCAGGGAAATTGCACCTGAAGTGTACCCAGAGGAGGAAACACTCTGCTTCCTGCATCCAGCCAGCTGAGCTGAGAAAGAGCAAAGTTCTACCACAGACAAGATGTGCGTTCACACGCCCAGGAGACTTTTGTGTCCAACAGCCACCTGCCAGGCCTTAATAAACACATCAAAAATGTGAGATGACACTTTTGCTCTCTTCTGGCAGCTGGAGGAAAAGAGACCAGGTGAGAAATCCTGCTTCCGCCCACTCAGGGCAAGGGTGGGTCAAAGACCAGCCTGCCTCTTCCTCCCAGACAATACACCTGCAGAGACAGATGCTACCTGGAGCGTACACACGTGAGCCAGCAGTTTGTTTACTGGAAGCTAATTATTTAATTATTAATTACACATCAGAGAATATCCCAAGCGGCTGCTGAACTGGGATCCACTGGGCAAAATGGGCACAGCATTCCTTGCCTCTGGCTCTGAACAGGTACCAGTGCTGGAGCTGGGCAGGGGGCCAGCACGGCCCCGAGCTGCTTGGGCTGGAGTCCATCTGTGGTCACCTAATGAGATGCAGAGATGACATACCTGCATGGGGGGCGGGGTTGTGTGCAGTCTGTTTGTGTGTTTGTTTTCAATTGGAGGTCCTTTTTTTTCCTTTACACCTATCATGCCATGAATTCCTAGGGAATGGGCTCCAGCAGCTCAGGCTTCTTCCCGTGGGTTCTCACAAAGTGAGCTTCTCCGGGTGGAGCAGGCTGGCGCTTCAGCTGAACTCAGGTACCTTTCTCTTTGGCTTCCTTCTTTTTTTGATCATTTTTCTTCGCAAGTTTCGAGAAGCTGTCTCGGCTCTGAGTGCTTAATATGCTCAATATGTACATTAATTCTCTTGGCAAAAATCTTGCCCTTAGCTTGTGTGTTTACAACACTGCCAATTGCATGCTGGTGAACACTGCAGACTCTTCCAGTTCTGCCGTGGTGACATCTGTGGGGCGCTCCTTTTTGAACAGTGCCCATTCCCTCGATGTCTACAAAATCACCTTTCTTGTAGATTTGTGTGAATGTGTCCAAAGGAACAACTCCGTGTTTTTCTAAAAGGCCTAGAGAATACACAGTGGGTGCCTCTCCTCTTTGCCTTCCTGTAGGTTATTTTGGTGAATTACTGGACGATGACAGTTCTGGTCCAAAGGTGGGTTTGTGTGCAGTTTAGATGAAATGATAATTGTGATCGTTTTTTGTAAGCATGAAGTACAACAGACAATTTTAAATGTGAACAAGAGACTGTGTTCACGGAATTGGGAGGAAGAGAAAGAAAAGAGATTTGATTGAGGATGCATTTTCTATTTTCCTGGCTATCCTGTCCTCATATTTGAGGTGAATCCTTGCCCTACAGCGTAGCTCTGAAAGCTGCCTCTCCAACCCCTGCCCGGTCCCAGCCCTTCTGTATTGTGCTAGGAGTTCTAGAACAGACACCCAGTGAGCGTTCTGTACCCAGCTGGTGCTGAAAATAGAAACAGCTCTGTAACAAAGGAGGCAAGGATCCACATGGAGTGGTCAAAGTCTGATTTCCCTGGATTCTGATCTGAGCAGCACCCTTGGTCAATATTGTTTTAGTCATTCCCAGAAAAGGGAGAGCTTCGTGGTAGTGTGGGGTTCTTCTGCCACAGAACAAATTTGAAAGCCAGCATCTACATACAGTAGTTCCTGCATGCCTGATCTGTGGTTGGTTTTTCCGTGCCTATGCATCTTAATCCTTGTCCAAGGCTGGGAATCTCGCAAGGCACAACCTGGTCACACAACCGCACCGCCTCTGGAATGGCAAGATCCTCAGATGCCATGAAAACATTGATGCTGGTAGGAAATCCCTGCCTGAGCTCTGCCTCCCAGGACCACACACCACATCCTTCCTCACAGAGCAGGCACTTCTGCTCTCGGAACTCAGAGCCCAAAGACACAGTGCTCTGAGCATCTGATACCATCCCACAAAAGACAAAATCCTGCAGCAGCAATGCCATGGCCACCTAAATAAGAGCTTCCCCTTCCCTTCCCAGCCTCCTTGGTAAAAAGAGCCGAGTTTTTCCTGTAGGACACAGGCTGCACTAGAAAGTCTACCTGGGTTTAACACCAGGAGGAGAAACCTGGACCGCAATGCCCAATCCAGCTAAAAATCAACTGCAAAAGGTTTATTATTCTAGGTGCTTCAGTGGTTCCGCCAATATTAGAACCGTTTAAAATTCTTATGTACAGAGTAGTTTTGACTTTTAGAATCACATTAATGTTTTACATACTCAAAATAAAACAAAATCAAATCAACAGGATGCGATATAAAAATTAAAATAGAATGCAAAGAGAAACAAATTAACCTAACGAGTTTGGATAACATAATACTGAAGGTGGAAAAAGAAGTGACTAGAGTAACTTTTGCATATAGTACTATGAATATGTTCTCTTAGTCTAAAGACAAAAATAACTACAAACTAATATCAATTCTAGATGGAAATTTTGTTTTGCAGGGATATTCAGAATCTACACTCTGTGAATTGTAGGAATGAGCAAATAAGAAAATATATTGAATGGTAGTCAAGTTTCTCATTTGGGGAAGGGAGATACAACTAAGAGAAAAGAATGAACCCTGGGGTGATGAATTGAAATTAGAGTTATCAGTTAGAATTTATGGTTTTTAATATAGAAAGATATAGAGCTAGATAAATAGGTGTATCTATTTATATTCCTTCTCTCTGTGCACTTAAAGATTCTTTAGATCAAGATACCCAGTAGCAATAAACATACCTTGTGCCCAGATTTTGGTCTCTAAATATCATTCCTCACTTTAAGGAGACAGGGCTTTCTGGAGAAAATGAATGAATCAAGGCTGGGACAGGGAAAGAATAAGATGAACCTGGACTATTTTATGCCAGAAAGTAAAGAAGTCCTAAAGAAAATAATGAGGATGTATCATAAAGACATAGGAGCCAGCTTGAAGGTCTCCCACTGGCCAAATCTAAAACAATTTGAACATTGAAATAAATAATAATAACAATAGAATACTTGGAAAAATAAGAATCTGAGTCCATACTGATATAAATAAAGAATAAATTAAAATATGAGGAAAGAGGGAAAGTCTTTTACAGTAGACCAACAAATATATGCAGAAGGAATGACAGTGTTAGAGAACCCACATTTTGCAACCATCACAGTAATAACTGATTTTGCCAAGGATCATCCATGGATGCTAAAGCTAGTAGGCGAAAGGTTGCTGAAGACAGGATATTTCCATAGTCTCCAAATATCCTCAATAAATTATTTATTAATTGCAAAGGGAAAATTAGTAACTTTAGAGCGGATTAACTTAGTGGACACCACCTTAAATAAGTAACCAAAATTAACAACACCAATAATGGGACAAACAGGAATCCTGAACCTTCTGATCTGATGCCTAGAAAATAATACAGTATGGGTTCTTGCCAAAAATACGAAATCTAAAACTAATCATGAGAGCTCGTCCCAGATTGAGGGATATTCTACAAAATAACTGGCCTGGCTTCTTCAAAAAACAAGGCAAGGTTATGAAAAACAAAAAAAAAAAGGTTAAGGAACTGTTCCAAATTAAAGGCGACTAAAGAGGCATGATGACTGAATGCGATGATGTGCAGAATGGGATTTGGGGCTGGGGGGAAGCTACAGGATATTAGTGGGATCGTCAGCACAATTGGAATGTGGAACCGTGGATCAGCTGTCATAGGATGTGTTCTTAAGTCTCCTGACCTTGATACATATATTGTGGTTAGGTGAAAGAAGATTCTTGTTCCTAGGAAATATATACAGAATTATTTATGAATAAGGGGGCATGATGTCTACAAATTACTTTGAAATGGTTAGGAAACATATATATGCTATGGAATAGATATTAAAGTACATTACATATATGGACTAGAAATATATATACATATATATATAAAGAGAACATGCACACCCAATATTAAAGCAAAAAGGCAAAACGTTGACAACTGGCAAATCTGAGCCAAGAGTATATGGGGGTTCTTTGTACTGCTGCAACTTTCTATGAGTATAAAATTTTGTCAAAATTTTAAAAGTTTAAACATAAATAATAACTTCAATGAAAGCTATTTTTTATAAACGGAATCCAGACATATTTTTTTAAAAAATAGCTTTTTTCCGCCTGTACTCCTAGTGCCCAACATGGAACAGGGACCTACTTAATGTAAGTTGAATGAATGAATGAATGAATGAAATGTGTTTAGAAATTGATAGACAAGACACGATTTTTTAAGAAGTATGAAGCTGTGATTATCAACTAGAAAAGGGGAGAAAAAAGTGCTACCAGCAGATCAGATATTTAGAGAAATTCCTACATGAACTCAGAGAGGCCAAAAAAAAAAAAAAAAAAAAAGCACAGGCGAGAGCAACCCAGAGCCACTGCGAGATCTGCCTTCATGCTCCATGTTCAGAGCCAGCGAAGCCTAGAAATGGACACGGGCCAAGGGCAATCCCCCACCCGGCATGACGTTATCGTGAAGGCTTTATCAAGTATATGGAAATAACATATATGGCACCTAGCATAAAAGATGGTGAGAAGGGGTTGACCAAAGGGCCTATGTGATTGCCAGGTTCCTAGTTTACATTAAAGCAATAAGATATTAACTCAAAATAAACTGTGAAAAGTTTAAAATGTATATTTAATCCCTAGAGCAGCCATTCTCAAACTTTTTGATCTCAAGATCCCTTTACATTCTTAAAACTTATTGAGTACCCCAAAGAGTTTTTGTTTATGTATGTGAAACCTATGAATATTTATCATTTTAGAAATTTAAGGGAGATATTCTTAAATATTTATTAATCATGTAAACATAACAATAATAAGCCCATTATCTGTTAAAATAAATGACATATTTTCATGAGAAATAACAACTTTCCAAGATAAAAACATTCAGTGAAAAGAGGACTTATTATACGTTTTGCAAATCTTTTTAATGTCTGGCCTGACAGAAGACAGCTGGATTCTCATATCTACTTCTGCATTTAATCTGTTGCAAAATATTGTTTTCGAAGTACAAGAAAAAAATTGGCCGCCTACACTGCTATAGTTAGAAAAGGAAAGAATAATTTACTACCACTGATCCATTATGAAAAAAATTATCATCACCCAAAAATAACACAATCACCAAAAACAAAAAAGATGATATGGGATATAAGGAACAGAAGTAGCTATTTAAAAACTAAAAGAATTAAAAGAAACTTGAAAGACATTAAGACCCTGTTGCCAGAAGCAGCAAAGCTTTAATGGCATAGATGGTACTTTTTCTCCACGAGTCCAATGTCACTTGGTTACACACACACACACACACACACACTGCTTACTACTGTAAGTGCTATTTATAGGTTTTAAGTTTGTATAACTACAACCAACATGAAAATGTTCATTATAATTACAGAAAAAAATGTAAATTTTATAAACCTTGACAATGTAACAATAATAATCCAACTAACAAAAAAATGGAAATGAAGCGAGAGAAATGGAAGAAAGAGTCCGTGTGCCAATGTTGTCTTTTTTTGATATCAGGAAGCAATAAGTAAACTGATAATAAATTAATAACTTGGTCAAGAAATTGAGATTTAAATATATTATTTAAAGTTATAACGATGACCACAAGGGAAAACAAAAACCAGAAACCATTAGCAGTGATTGTCTCTGGGGCATGGAGGTGACGAGAAGGAGAAAGAAGGCTTTTTGTTTTATATTATTCTCTATTGTTTGAAAAAATTGTTACATGCAGATAGTACTTTTATGATAAAAATACTTTTCACTTAAACATTTAAATTATCACATTATTAGGAACATTTTAAAAATAGAATGCTGACCTAGAGTTAGTAATCTATTTATAACTCAACTTCATTTTAGCAGTGGATGGATTCACCAAAAAAATGCCTGTGATTTGAGTCACATTTTAAATGTACTGGATATACAAGATAATTAAAGATAGTGAAGGCCTCTGCAAAATTAATGGCTTTCCTTAAACTTTGTGCACATTTTTTAAAAACACTAGAATTTGTCTTCGCTTTGTGTTGTTCTTTACTGATAATTGGCTAAAATAAAAAAGGAAAGCTACTCAAAATGAGTCATGGCTTTCTGTTTTAAGTTAAATTCTATGAACACTGGGATTCACGTTAGAGCAAATTTATTGTTTGGATCAGACATAACTATTTCTGGCATAGTGAGGGTTGCTAGGCCACCACCACTTCACGTCCATCAGAAAGCACCTAAATACTGAAATGGCTGTCAGGGACCATGGATGTGACTTTCAAGCTATCTGTAGATTAGGAAAAGAACATTGCAGAATTTGTACACAGACCAGTGGTTTTTACTCCACTACCTTTTTCTCTTTCTTTGTGCCTGTTCGTGTGAAGAAAACATTCACACACCAGAACAAAAAACAAACAAAAGAAATGTGAATAGGCCCTTTCTCCTGAGACGTGGTACTGTCAAGTGTTATCCTATTAAAAACACATCAAAGCCTGAATAGGTGCTACCTCTAACGATTTTCCATGCAGTGTTATTCTAAAGCACACCACCCCAGTCTTTTGATTTGGGTATTAAAACTCAGAAGGAAAAAAAAAAACAACAACAATTTTAAGAATTGAATTGCATTATACTTGATAATGATTTAAGAACAAAGAGAGCTATTGGATTGAATTATACTCAGAAATGTTTATTTCTTTAAAACGTACTAAAATTATTTGTCATTTGTTCTATAAATATAGAACTATCTAGCGTTTAAACTGTTATCCTGAAGGGACATATTTTGGTCAGAGAAAGTATAAAATGGATGAAAAAATAAGCCAAAACTCATCTACGGCCATCCCACCCTGAATGAGCATGATCTCATCTGATCTCAGAAGCTAAGCAGAGTCGGGCCTGGTTAGTACTTGGATGGGAGACCACCTAGAAGACCAGGTGCTGTAGGCCTAAAATAGGTAGGTAAGTAGGTAGGTAGGTAGATAGATGGACAGACAGACAGACAGATAAGCAAGCTAAAACTCAGTTATCCATCCCTATAGGGAGCCAAGGTGTTCAACGGGCCCAGAATCTAAGCACCACCTAGTGGCACCCTACTCAAATTACGAGATTAGTACTTGGAAGTCAATAAGATTCTCCTTGCAAACCCCAACTATTAAATGATGGCAAGGACTGCATTTTTTTCTGTATCAGGCCAGGGATGAAATGTAGTTCAAGGCAGTAAGAAGTTTTAAAGTCACCTAGTCCATTCATTCACAGCTAGGTAGACTGTATTAATCATGTTTTTTTCTTTTTACATTCTATGTTATTACATCTTTAAAATCTTGCTGGCCAAGGAAAGATTGACGCCCTCCCCCCCCCCCAGGATTAACCAATTCTAGAGCTAGCAAAGGGCTGACAAGGAGCCTACTGTTCATATGCAAATCGACCCATTCCAAACTTATACCCCAAGCAACCCCCTTTCTATAAATCTCACACACCAAGCCAATATTTCCCCTGCTGGAAATCATCTCCAGAGCCAGGTACCAGGCAGCTGAAAACAACCCCTATCGCCCAATAAAGGCTCTCCTGGCCCAGGCCTTCCCCTCGCCCCTGCTTCTGTATTCCAGAGCCTGACACTTCCCCTGTAGCCCTGTGGCATGGCATTCCCCCTTGTCTTGGGAAATATAAGTAGTAGATTCTGCTTTCAAGGGCACTGACCTCTCCATGTCATCACTCAGTCACCTCTAAAAATGAAGATCCAGTGGCGAATGTCGCTGAATCCCGCCTAATTCATTTCGTGAAAAATCATTTTCATTCCAGATTCTAAGACACCTTCATCCAGAAAACGCCTCTATCCCACCTTCTACAAACACGCAGCATTTTCATCCCCCTTGACATTCAAAGGGTTGACCTCTTCGGCTAAATAATAAACAGGGCTGCAAAATGGAAAGGGAGAAAGCCAAAGAAGAAAGAGTGGGGAAGGGTGACGGCGTCCATGTGAAAGCCTCAGACTCAACTGAATCCTGAAGACAACGTCTGTCCTCTCTTCTCGCCCAGATTCCAGGACGATCAGCATCTTCCGTCACCTCCAAACATTACCATTGGTGGCTTTCACAGTGAAGCTAATAGCTTAAGCCTCAAGACCTTTCACTTCCATCGAATTCCTTCCGAAAATTACACCTCACTCCGTGTTTGCAATTTGTATCCTTTTTACTAAAGACGATCCCGAAAAATCATATAAGCTACATGCACTACAAAAACTGGAAGGGCAAGAGGGGCCAAGGCGCAGACACGAGCCTTCCTCTTCCGCCCAACCATGCCGGGCCCCAGTTTCCTCGCCTGGAAAGGAGAGGCTAACAAGACCGTTCTGCTTTGAGTTCCCTTTTCTTTTCTCCTCAGTTGCATTCACTTCTCTACACACTAATAAAGCAGTACGCTATTAGCTCACATGCGGCTGCTAAGGCTCACTTTGCATCTTGGCTTTTTAAAGATACAAAAATAGGTCTGCAAAAACACACGGTGAAAATGTAAGTCAGTTCTTAACTGTGCACTGGCTAACGAAGACACAGAAAATAAGAGCAAAGCTTTTGCGATGAAGCCTGACACCAATGCTCAACATTATATGATAACCTAAAGACTGAATGGATTAAGATCAACCTAGAGCTGTATTATAGTGTCATGGGTCATGGGCTTGGTTCCAGCCCGGCTCTGCCACCCTTTGCATGCATCTTTGAGCAACTCGTCCAACATCTCTGGGCTTGTTTCTTGACACTCTGAGTAAGGGGGCTGGGCCAGAGGAACTCTAGGGACTCCTCTGTCTCTAAACATGTTCACTTCTATCTGCCTCTCTTGCCAGTGCTACCTTCCTGTTCACCAGTGCCCCATAACTTGACCATACTCTCTAACTCTCACCATGCCAAGCTAACCCAGGTAAGCCACTGGACTGGGGAGGAGAAGACAGGAGAGAGCAAAGGAGGAGAGCACAGATAAGGGAAAGGGAGGGCAGGAAGTCAGGCAATGCTGGAGCACGGCACAGTGTCAGAGGTGGGCCACATCCTGGAAGCCAATCTGGACACGCCTCCTCCCAGAGCTGGACCAAGTGCCATGGCTCTGATGGGGCACCCACTCCCTGGGTCTGAATCAGGCTTTTTTCTAGGGTGATATGCTCAGCCTAGCCAAATGTAAGCTCACAGGCTCCCTAGAAAAGGTTCCTCATGGACCTACTTCTGTTGGAACTCAAGTCTCTGGAGGAAAGCTGGATGAAGAAGAAAGAATACAAGTCATTCATCCTAGCTAATCTGTAGCCTTTGGTGATTCGTTCTCTGTCAGCATGACACAGCTTCTCTTTAAATTTCTCTGAAGATCATCCAACTCTGAGAGAAAGAAGACAAAAGCCTCAGATTAGTTGGAGGCATTCCTTATTCCAGAGTAATTAAGAGATTTCAGGTTTAATATCTCCAGCAGAAGCCAGAGATCCTGGCAAGTATAGGCACTCAATAAATAAGCGGAGCTGAATTCTCTTACAATTCCCAATGTTCAACGTATTTGATCCTACTGGACTTCAGATCTCATACAGCATGTCTACTTGTAATCTCTCCCTGTCTTGGGCTACCTGCTTTCTCCTGCCAGCTTAATCTTCCTGACACACCATGTCCATCACAGTACTCTATCTAGTGACTGGCAGAGACAAGCATGGAATCCAAGGTCATTAGCTTTCTATTTACCTCCCTCTGGTATAAGCTGCTCCTTAGCTTTCCACCCCATGTTCATAAACAGCCTACTCTGCTGGGTTTCAGTGTAAAATCTGCTTTATCCAATCAATGAAATGCACTGACTGCATTTAGTGATTACTGTGTGACAGACACTGGGCCAGATCCTTCCACATGTGGCATAAAAACCCTGAAAATCAGGTACATTCGCCCCATCTCACAGTTGTGGCAATAGCTTGGCAGCCCTGGAGTAACTTGCCCAAAGGCCCAGCACATCTAGTAGCACAGTCAGAATTTGGAGCCCAGATTCCCAGGTTCAAGTCCATTACAAAATCATACCATGCATCATACAAGTTCAGTCGGTCCTCAAACAGACACACAAACACAACACACACACACACACACACACACATTCCAACCCACTCCAGACCCATCTAGGCCTAGATAGTATCCCATTTCTTCACTGGACTGCCCATCTGATAGGTTGTCCTGGATAAGTCCTACATTCTGGTTTTGGCCACTGGAATCGTTCTGGATTTGGAGCTCCTAGCACAGGTCTTCTATCTGACTTTGTTGTCCTGACTCATGCGTTTATTTGCCAACTGAGACTTCTGATCATTTATATCACTACCTCATTTATATCATACCAACGCATACTCCCTACCTTAGTTTCATTAGCCAACATTTACTGAATGCTTACTGTGGGCCAAGCACTATACTAACTATTTATATGAATTACGTCTTTTAATTTTTATAATTCTCTAGGGCAGGTTCTATACCTGTAACCATTTTATAGGTGAGGAGAAGGAGGCTTAGTGAGTAACTTGCCTAAGGTCCACAAAAATACAGGCAGCATAGGTACCCTTGACCATAACACTATTAACCTTCAGATCTACAGCCTCTTTTCAGCTGGTCCACTTATTACTGACCAACAGAGAGAGAGAGAGAGAGAGAGAGAGAGGAGAGAGAGAAGAGTGCTACCCCATCTGACCCTGAGACTAGTAAAGCCAAACCAAGAATCTATTCATTCACCTCTCCACCTAACTCACAAGCATAGACCCTATGGCCAAATCTCCTGAGAACTATTTTCCTATCATAGTGACCAAAAAGAGCAGATCTGAACTGACAGGTTTGGCATAACACCACTGGGCAATGCCCTCTTAATCCCATGTTCTCCAGGCCCCAAAGCTCTTAGCAGAATTCCGACTCCCAAGACTAATAAAGTAGAAAAAGTTTCATGGGAAACATCCAGAGGGCCAGCCACTCCCACAGCTCAGTTTCAAATATGTTAGCCATGCAATCTATCTGTTCCCACACAGGCCTTGGATTCACCATCTGGGTGGTTTCGCTCCTACCTTTGGGGCAGGAGGCATATAGCAGAAAGGGTTAAAGCTTGGATCTGGGCAACAAACACACCTGGGTTCCGAGTGCCTCGGTTCTTCATCTGTGAAACTAAAAGTCACATCTACTTCAGAACATTATCATGAAGATCAAATGAGAGAATGCATACTAAATGTTCAGCACATAAATAAGTTCCACCAGTTGGTAGCTATTATCATTTTTTGATTTTTTGACCCTCTCAGCCTGGGATGTGTTTCCCAACTTCGCCATTTGTTCTACTTCACTAATACTTCAGGACCTACTGCAAACGGCAGCTGCCACAATCCCTAGGCGGTTGAGTTCAGTTATGTAGAACCAGCACTGACTGAGCATCTTCAATATGCTAAGCACTCATGGCAGGTATTGAGGACACAAAAATGAATAAGGCATGTCCCCAAACTTAAGGAGTTCACAGCCTTAAAGGAGGTGGGAAAGAAATGGCTTGTTTCAATGTCACATGGTAAGTGCAGTGATAAAGTGTGCCCTGGGAGCAGGGGAGGTCAGACAGATCTGAGGGCCTTGGGGGCCAAGATTAGGAGTTGGAACTGAATTGTGAAGATGGTGAGAAGCCATTGAAAGGCTTCAAGCTGAAGAGTCAAATGTACAGATTCCTGCTTTAGTGAAGGATTGCTTTAGTAGCAGTGTAGAGAAAGAAGTTTGGAGCATATGGATAATCTAATCAAGAAATGGTAACTTGGACAAGACAATGCAAGGGAGACAAAGAAAAAGGGATGGGTTTCAAATGTGTCTAGATAGTAAACAAAGGTCTTGATATTGAACATTGTCTAATCTCTCAATGGTTGGAGGTTGAAAGAGAGGGATATGGAGAGGAAGGTGACACAGTGGCCTTGGCATCCACCACATTTAAAAAATCAACTCTCTTAGGGACCTTAGAGCAAGTTAACTTGCATTGTGCTTATCTGTTACTTGTTCATTTGCTTAGTCAACCAACATTTTTTGTCCACTTAGATCCCAGACACTGCCTTAGGTACTTGGAGGGTTCCGGGGACCAATCCATTTAATGAGAAGTAACAGCAAAGACCAACCTAGGGGAAAGATACAAGCACAGAACCCAGGGAACAGTAAGCTTTGGCTGGAAGGTGGGGCTCAAAAAGGAAGATGAGGAGACTCATTTTGGGTCAGGCCGCGTAGCACCTAGGAGAAGGGTTTGAACAGTGGGTGGTAGACACAGAGAGCCACTGAAGATTTTACAAAAGGGAGAGAGCATCACAGCTGAGCCTTAATAGATTTCTCTCACAGAGATGAACCAAGAATGTCTTATTTGTCTTCCTTTTGGGGATCCCTGGGGACAAGGGCCTCAATTTTCCATCTGGGTATGATTTTTTTTTCATACTTAACACAGCACCCATTATTAGGAATTAGTACACAAATATCTGCTAAGTGCATAAACACACATGCATGGTCTTACACACCCAAAGAAAACACATAGGAAGTATGATGAGAGACCAGGCGGGCTAAATAAGATATAAGACTCCTATCAAATCAAGGTCTCTCTAAGGGTCCTGGATCCCCTAAGAACGAGACCACAGGCCTTTTCACTCGTGAATGAACAGCTCTGGGCAAGAGTTCTGAAACATCTTTGAGGAGCTACTCTGAGTCTCCAGTCACTCATCTCTAAGCAGCTTGCATACTTCCAGGGCTAGGTGTGAGGAACAGGAATACAGCCTGGCCTGCCGGTGGGGAGGGAGCAGTACCTTTCGCTGGGCACTCACTACCTGCCTGCCACCATGCTGCAGCTTTCACATGTACCCATGTGCATGAAGAGCAGGTAACTACCCAGTTCAGATTCCCCCACCACCCTGAACCCCATTTTCCTCACTGGCCTCTCCTCCTTGGCTCAGGACCCCTGGGTTCTGGACCCTGCTCTTGCTATTGGGTGAAGCCTTGAGTTGATTCTCTCCCATCCTGGGGGGCTCATGTCCCGTTACAATGCCTGGAAACCCTCTACAAAGCATGAGAGAAATCCAAGGACAGTGAAAACACCAAGGCTCAGTGACCGTTAACTGACAAAGACCCTGGGAGCAAATAGTTTCCTGATAAACGCTTTTCTTTATTTTTTTTATTTTTAAAGGGATTAACTGTTTCTGGGAGAGCTACTTCAATTCCATAGCTACATTGAATGATCAGCAGGAAGAAGATAAAGAACACAACCCTGCAAACGTTAGGGAATCCAGAAATTCATTTGGCTTTAGCATACATAAGTTTTTCAGAAATAAATTTTTCTTCTTAAATTGGTTTAATTCAATATTAAAAGGAGTTTGTATTATCTGAGGCCTCACTCTGACTGTTCATGGAAAAAATCTCAGTGCAGGGGCGGGGCAGAAGGAGGAGTGTCCAGGATTCAAAATCTATAAGTAATAGCAAAGAAAGTTTTCTGCACACAGATGGTTAAGAGTCGGCTATAATTTTTTCTTGGTTAAGCTGTAATACCAAAGTAAACTTCTGAAATAATTACTTCTAAAACAGTACAGTGTAATGTTTCCATTCAGCTTCTTGTCTGGTGACCCTTTGCTCACAGGCTTCGGCAGTTCCCTCGCAGACCCCCCACACCATCCAGGCCTACCTGCTGGGCTGCCTCGTGAAAGAGTTCCTGCACCTGAGACATCTGGGCCACTCTCGTGGAAGTGGGGGTCCTGGTGATCTGGAAGATAAACACCATCCTTGGTCAGGCTGGCTCCTCCTTTCCTCTCTCCTGATCACCCATCTTTCCTCTGTGTCAGATATGGCCCTGGCTGAGGAAGCGACCTTGTTCTACCTCATCTGGAAACTCATTCCCCTCCCTCTTGGTACCCAAATAGATCCCATTCATCCCTTAGAGGCTCCCTGTGCTCAAATCGTGCTGCCCTAAGCCACAGCTCCCACAGCTCTTTCTTCCCTGAGCTCCTTCAGTGGCAGGGGAAAGATGTCAGAGCCAACTGCCCAGCTGCCCAGCCTTCGAGGACACAGTTTTACACTTCTCTCCCATCCCGTGAACCCCTTTGTCCAGGGCCAGGGCACCACTGTTCACTAGAACTGGTTGCAGACAGTGAGTGAATGGAGACTGGATCGTGAGCTGAGTAGAGAAAGGTTAGGAGGTTGTCTCGGGGGTCCTTCTGGAGCAGGGCCAGAAATGGTAGGTGAGTAGAGGATAGGTAAGAAAAGGATGACCAGCATCATGATCAGGGCTTGGTCTCATCAGAGGACGTCCTCCCTTGGCACTGGGTCCAGCTTCCTTGCGCCAAGGACCTTGTGCGGAGCTCTGTGTGCCCCTTGCCCCAAGAGAAGGGGACTGTAGACAGGGCTGTGACACTTTGGAAGGAGATGGAAAGAGAGCATGAGAAAGGGGTAGGGTAGAGCTTGTGGTCATGTGAGAAGAGCATGACCCATGATAGTTCCCAGCAAAGGCTAGGAAGGGAAAGCTCTCTGAGTATTCAAAGCAAAAGAGTTGGGCGTTTGAGAGGGACAGTGTTTGCTCAGGGAGCTGGTGAGCTTGCAGGGGTTTGGTGGGCTGCGGAGACAGTAGAGCATGAGAGGGTCCCCAGAAAGATCCCCACATTCTCGACTCAAAGCCCGGCTCTTCGCTGCTGCTCACGTGCAGATGGAGCGCTCAGCCTCGCTCGTCCTTCACCCCTCGGACCCTCGGCCCACAGGAAAAGATCCTGAGATTTAGGGAGCCAGGGCTGACTCCCTCTCATCTGGGTCAGCACCCCCACTTACGCGAACCCGGTACAGAGCAGCCCACTCCCCCTCCAGCCGCCGTCCAGGTACCAAGCTCTCTGGGAGCTCTGGGCCAGGCAGGAGGCGCGCGTGCGTCCGAGTGTCCGTGCCTGCGCCCCAGGTGACGGAGAAGCGGCTGGGACCTCCACCTGAGCAGGGGCAAAGGTGGCCCAAGCCTGGCCCTGTTCTACAGAACAGAGCTCCTCCGCGGAGGGCAGCCACCCGAAACCACCCTGTGCACTCCCCACCAGCAGCCGGGTCCGCCCTCACCTGCTCCCAGACTGGGGCTCCTAGAGCTGTGCCCGCCCTGTCCCCGCCCCACCGCCACGTGGCTGACCAGGTGTCCCTGCGGCCGTCCCAGCTGTCTCGCTGGCAAGGCGGATCCTGTCCGGCTTGGGCACCCCAGCCACGTCTGCACCCACGAGTCTGGGTTCAAGAGGAAAGGGGCGCTGCAGAGCCTTCCCCTCTTCAAGGGTCTGGCCGGTTACCCACCACCGCTGGGAGGGCTCTGTGCTCCCAGGAAGCTCTCCCAGACCCCAGAAGGGGACCAGAATCGTGACCCGGTGGGAGGAGACCTGAGGGGCAGTAGTAAAGGGGGTGCGGGTCTGCCAGCTCTCAGACTTGACCACGACCGCTGCCGCCCTAGACAACTAGCTCAATGCGACTATCCCAGGTCCCGGCATAGGATTTACGGAACAGGAAGTGATCCTACTCTTGCAGCTCCATCTAAGGAATCGCACGCAGTCTAACTCTGCACACTGGAGCGAGAAAGGCTGGGAGCGGAGAAGCCAGAGGCTCCCACTGGTCAGGCAGCCTCTCAGCAGGTGCAGAAGTATCAGGACAGGAGGCTGAGACTCTGAGCTCCAGGAATCCCACAGTGCTGCTGGCTACTGGACAAAAAGACCCTCAGACTTTCAGGAAGCGGAATTTTTGCCAACAAAGTCCCCTCAGGCATGCTGAGCTGTGGGGAGAAATTGTCCTCACCACCTTCAGTAAGACCCAGAACCACCTTTGGAGGCTGGGGGTGAAGTAAAGTTTCCAGGGCTTAGTTGGTAGGAAAAACAACAACAACAACAACAACAACAACAACAACAAAACAACAACACAACTAGATTTACATACAGAGAGATTAAATTATCTCCATTTTCAATCTGGCATATTTCCTAAACCTTAAATAACTTGCTAGGCTTGCATGTGGGCTTCTGAGAAATGGGGGCAGCTGGGAGTACTTCCCACACCCACATTAGCCTTTGTGTGAAAATCACTAAAAATAGAGGTTGTTCTTTTAAAAAACAAAAGGGAAGGCAAAGCCATGGGAACACTTGACAGAGCCCCAACCTCTCTTGCTCTGATAAAAAAGGTTTTGTGTGGTGTGTGTGTGTAAAGATATGTAACATAAAATGTGCCATTTTTAACCATTTTAAATGTACAATTCAGTGACATTAATTATATACACCTTGTTATTTCCAAAACGCCTTTATCGCCCCAAACAAAAACTGTACCTGTTAAGCAATAACTGCATTCTCTCCTACCCCTAGCCCATGGTAGCTTCTAATCTACATTGTCTTTATGAATTTGCTTCTTAAAGGTACTTCAAATAGTGGAATCAAACAATATTTGTTCTTTTGGGTCTGGCTTATTCTCTTAGTACAGCCTCCTCAAGGATCATCCATGTTGTAGCATGTTGCAGAAGACATTTTCAATAATCCATCTCCTCAAGAGGAAAGAAAACTAGGATAAATTACAGGTTAGCCATCTGTGAACAAAGGATAGCTCAGTGGGCAGGGTGACACGGTCATAATATTGGAATCCACTACATGTTGGTATTTGTATCTATATTATATAAAGTCATCTTTATTATTCACTTTGAGGTCACATATGACACTTTGATTTTTTGCCTCAAGTTGGCTTCATCTTGGCTATCACCTTCTGATGAGCCTTCCTCTAGTGTCAGTTTGAACTCTGAAGAATTCACATTCAATTCTATATCAACCTGAGCTAAAAACATTAAAAAAGGAAATTCGCCCCTTTTTTTATAACCACCTACTTCCTGTCATTCATCATTTATCATTCTCTAAATAGATGAGAAATTCCTTTCAAAGCTTATAAGCATCTTCTAAACCTCAGAACAGTGTTTCTGCTCTTTGTGTAGAGGCTAGAGAAACCTGCCCATCTGCAAAGAAAAAAATATCTTGCTTAATGTAGATTTATCTTATGGCAATGATACTAACCTTAAAAAAAAAAAAAACCTCTTGTATTGAAAAATGGTATCCTGCATTTCCAATGATTCGAAAAATTCTATCTTTGAGATACTACCCTACATGACCTAGTATAAGGATGTTCATTATACCATTAATTTGTAATAGTTTTTAAAAATTAGAACAATCTCAAGGTCCATTAATAAAAGGCTGATTAAATAAATTATGGTATAGCGATATTATGACAGCCAGCATTAGAAAGAATTAGGTGTTTTTATACATATTAACATGGAACTCTGTTCATCACATAATAATGAGTAAAAACAGCAAGTCGTAGAATAATGTGTGAAGTTTATTTTTCTAAAAGGAGTATATAGTTTATATGGGAAAATGCACATAAATCTGTTAATAATGGTTATCTCAAGGGAATGGGATTAATATAGTGAGCAAAGTAGGAGAGGAAATTGACTTTGGTGTACAAATTCTGACTTTTTGAAGTTACCTTTTTCTTACAATCAGCACATGTAACTTTTGGAATCCAAGGGTGAAGAAGTGAGTAATAAAATTAAAAGACAAACAATGGGTGGCAGATTGCACTTTCCAAAGATGGCTGCACTGACATGTCCCGCCCTACACACTCTTCTCGCATTACTACGTTGAAATTTCTCCAAAAGGAGATGGGGTCTATGTTCCCTCCCTTTGAGCCTGAACAGACCTCCATCAAGAGTAGAAAAGAGAGAGATGACACTTCTTGACTTCCTAGGTTAGGTAAGTATACAGGCGGGTAGCCATCTAGTTTCCTTACTCTCAGAGTACTTACCCTTCGAATTCAGCCATTGTGTTGTGAGGGCGCCCAGGCCACGAGGGCAGGTCGCATCTGGGTCATCCCACCAATAACCAGCATCAACAACTGCCTGACGTGAGTGAAACAAGCCTTCAGATGATTCCTTTCCCCAGCCTTAGATTCTTTCTTCCAGCTGAGGTCCCAGACATTGAGGAGCAAAGACAAGCTGTCCTTGCTGGGCTCTGTCTGAATTCCTGACCACAGAAACCATGAGAGATAATAAATTGTTGTTGTTTCAAGGCACTAAGTTTTGGGAATAATTTGTTATTCAGCAATAGATAGCGAATACATAGTACATCCAACCAAGGTAAAAATATTTTGTTTCCTTTAACAGTATTTTTATTTTTTTGTTTGAATTCACTGTTATTGCAGCCCCATTATATAATAAAATCAAAATATGGTTCTTAAACTCACCTTTTTTCTATTCAGGAACAACTCCAGCTCAAGTCGAAGGTCACAATAGTGAGGTTGTTGCTCAGCAGCAGAGGATCTGTCGTCACCACTTTCCCTTCCGGTGGTTGGGACTGAAAACTGCATTCTGTGTGAAAGCTGGAGAAAAAACCATGACTTGAAAAATGGCCTCATTTGTCAGAAAGTCTGAACCCCAGGAAGGGATCAGAGCTTGGACAAAGTTAACCAAAATAGAAATGTGAAAACATTAATTCATGATGTAAACATGTATTTACACAAAAATACATCTCACAGCCTAGGCACTCAAACCAGACCCAGAAGGGCTGCAAGAGGTGGGTCAGTGGGTCCAGTGATCCTACCCCTCAGGCTGTACTTTACAGTCACCTGGGTGGGGGCTTCAGAAACACCAATACCCAGGTCTTGGGTGGTGGGAGGACAGGCATCAGTATTTTCTTCAAACTCTTCAAGTGATTCTAAGACACAGCCAAGGTCGAAAAGCATGGAATTTCCAGCACAATAATTTTGGGTGTTTTTATTGCCCTTCTCTAAAATACCCGAGAGATAGAATACATCCTGTCCACAGTAGGGCCTTATTCCAGTTATAATTTCAATGACAAGGAAGTAAAATATATCACTCAGATATGACAGGTAATTTATATACATACAGGTATATATATATTTTTTTCATTTTTCTTTTTTAGTCATTGTGATGCATGTTCTTGGGGGCATGTTTGCCTATTTTAAAGATCACAAGAATTCTGCACACATTCAGAAAAGTTTGCTGGCTCTGAGGATAGTTAGGACTTGAACCTAGGTCTGATTCCAATACCAGGCGGCTTCCTCTACACAGAGCAGCCTCTCTAATCCAGTTAGGAAATAAAACAGAAAGTTTTCTTGGAATTCGAAAGGCATTTCCAAGAGCCCCAGGTGGAAGAAGGAAGTCTGTCAGAAGGGCTGTCAGGCATTACTGGGAGTTGGAAGGTAGTGATTCAGGAGATGCAAACCGGACCAAGATATAAGCCTGAAAGCTCAGTTCCCAGAGGGGTGGAGGCAGGGACCCAGGAAGACTAGTCTTGCTCTGGCTTCTGGGGCAGAGCTGAGTAGAGAGGGAGGGGCTGTTATTGTCCTGCTGTCAGGTGTCCCCAGCTCCTGTTGAGCAGGTTTCTCCTCCAGGATCTAAGCTATTTGTTGACTCTAGGGGTTTGCTCTCTGAAAAGAGAAAGGCATTCTCCCCTATCAGCCACCTGGCATCTGGCATGAGCCAGGACCTAGTGGGCCTGTCAGAAAACATGTGATGCAGAGACAAGCCTAATGAACAGGGTCCAGTTTATTTTAGGGATGACAGTGGCAGTCTTACTGGACCGTGACAACAGTGGGATTAGCATTCAGCATTTGCTTAAATATCATATGAGGAAGACCCAGTGACAGATCTTTAAAAATCTAGATGAAAGAAGTTAGGTTTGAATTTGAGTCCCAGTTCTTTCCACTATGTGACCTTGTCCAGGGTCTTTAAACGTATCTGAGCCTGTTTTCTCATTTGTAACATGGAGCTAATGACAAGACCTGCTAAGCCTACCTGGCAGAGTTATGAACACTCTAAAATTTTGCTGGATCGAGATCCAGCTCAGCTGTTATTTTCAAAATCCGCATCTTTACTCCTATCTTGAAATGTACGTTATGTCCTGCTGCTGCTACCCACAGAGCCTCGAACTCCCTGGCAGTGCTTCTTCTATAGCACTTGCAACCTCTCTTGCACTCTTGGGTGTAACTCATAGAGCATGGATGTTCTTTTTCAATCATATCCACTAGTTTTCTGTTGATCATCAAGCACTGCGCCCAACACTGACACACAATGGGGAGCAAGACGGCCCTGGACGGGCAAGAATTATCAAATTCTCACATTAATAATCAGATCATTACAGACAGACATCTATGCTAGGAAGGAACTATCCAGGGTGGTCCAAGACTCTGAAATAGTTGGAAGGAGCATAGGCGGAGGGTGGTTATGACCACATCAGGGAGATCAGAATATCTTTTCTGAGGAAGTAATTCTGGGGCTGAAATCTGGGTGGGAAGATTAACAGGTTGGAGAGAAAACTTTGTCTTTGTGGCAGATGGGACATGAGCAAGGATGAGACCGAAAGCAGTTAGCACTAACCAAAGGGCTGAGGATGAGGCTCGATGTGGGAGAGGCTGGGGCTATGAGCAACGGACGACCACACAGGGTCAAGGTAAGGAGCTTAGTTTTTATCTAAATAGCAGCGGAGAAGCTTCTGAAGGATTTTTGCATGGTTATTTGGAGAAAGGCCTATTGGCCATCAAAGTTGATGTGCAGAAACTTGTGGGAGCCCGGGCAAGACTTGAGGGGGGCTCGGGCTGAGGTAGTGGTAATGGGAAGGAGGATTCGTAAGAATTTGAGAAATATTCACAAGCCCTGACCTTTGTGGGCTGCCAATCTGATTGATCGGGTCATAGAATGTTTACTAAGGCACATTCAGCAGTGAGCAAGGTCATTTTTCATTAATAGGTCACACACATGTGGACACGGTTCTTTTTTTTTTGTTCTAATGCAACTGGGGTAGGGAAAGGGCTGGGGCCCACTTGCTCATTGATAGCTTTGGCTGTCTCGCTCTTTTCTTACTCTTCTCTACACATTGGGAGTTCTCATTTCTCTGCGGACAGAGGGTAGCAAGGTGCCAATAGGGAAGACATAGCTCTAGGGGCCTGTAGTCCTGGCCACCTCCTTTGGCTGATTTCCATGGTAAGTATGGCAAACAGGTCCAACACATAAGATACCTTGTTTCCCACCAGCCATTGACCCTTATGTCTTTTTTAGGAATTTTGTTTGTAAGTCTGAGGTTGAGAGCAGAAAGCTAGTACTTCCCAGCTCCCCAGTCATAGCATCATTTTAATGCCAACAATTCTCCAGCGCCATTTCTAATACTTTCACTGTTAAGGCCTTTTACCCTATTAATTGCTCACTCATTCATTTACACCTGCATGTGTGTGAGACACTGTTCTACATTGTGAACAACATGTCCTCAAGAAGCTTACAGAGTAATACAGGAGTCTCCCAACCTCCTGATGAACTATCAGTTTTGAACTTCCTTCAACTACAAATACTGAAAAACATTGAAGATAAACAAAGCCACCATGCATGAGGATGGGCACCACCTACCATCAGTTAGTTATTTCTGTTACAGTATACCTACTGAGGCACAGAAAACCCTCTGACACCTTCTTCAGTCTTTTAAAAGATATTGTAAGTCAGAAACTAATTGCACGTTCTGCTTAAAGTGAGGCTTCCAACACTTGTCCACTCTGCTGTATCTTGCCTTTGTGCCACTTCTAAACTCTGAAGTAGGAAATGATTGGTTTATAGTTTACAAATCATTTCAAATGATTTGATAACATAGCAACTGACAGATATTTTTATTATTCCCATCTTACAGATGAAAAAACTGAGGCTCAGGAAGGGTAAGTTACTTGAACAATGCTACACAGATCAAGGTAGAGCCACAACTTTAAAATCTCTGCGTTAAGTCCCTTACTCCTTTCACTGCTCCATATCCAGCTATGGGGCCTGTTCAATATCACCAAACCACACCCCTCTGTCTCACCATCCTCAACGACCACACACAGCTCATTTAGAGCTGTCCCCAGCATTGGTTATGCCTTGAGTGCCATCATCTACACTCAAATCATGAGGGCCAACTCAGCAAAACACAAGGGACAACTGCTCTCTGCCCGATGTCTCCTGCGAAGTCCCAAGTTGTTTTACTCAGTTGTGTCCTCTTTGTGCCATTTAATTTTGTGCTCTCGTGATGTCTTAACCCACATATTCTCATTGACAAAAGTTATATAATAGTGCTGGAGTTCCCATTGAAAGCAAAGGAAAACTATCACATTGGAGGTTTAAAGGTAAGTTTTACAGTGACCCAAACACCTTGAGAGCAAGGGTCAAGGAAAAGAGAATATTCAAATAAGGGACTAGTGGAAGTTGACATGAAGAGTATCATAAACATGAATGCAGACTGGGAGTGACTGCAACAGATTCAAAATTACATTAATACTATGAAGACTGCTAGAATGACTAATTAGCATTGGTCCAGTGAGTTCTACTTCCAAAAAGCATTCTCCAGTATCCATTTCCAACCCCCAATGAGGTACAGGTGATCCACTAGTGCATTTTTACCCTCAGGTTTGTGAATCCCTGTAAGAGCCTTAATCTCCCACTCTTGAAAATGTCAGTTCCTCTGAACAAAGCCTGTTTCCCATTCCACAGTCCAGGTCTGAATCTTATTCATAAGTTTGAGATTTTAATTAGGGGATAGTTTTTTAATAAAGTCCTTTATATCTACTGTATTGGTCTGTATGTATTTTGTATGTTCGGGAACCAATTCTTTAAATTTTCTAGAAAACTATCCTAAAATAAGGATTACTATTACTTACCTATTTGTTGAAGAATGAGATATAAATTACTCTGCAAAGAAACTAACACACCTTAACACTCAATATTTGCTTTAGTAATCTAAAGTACAATCCTGCATCTTGCAATTGACACCATAAACATTTTTCAGATGTTCACATAAAGATGCTTGTAGTCTCGACCATCTATTATTTGCACCTAGCACAATGCCTGTTACTAAATAGGTGACCAATGCTGAATAAATACTATGTCCCAGCAAGTAAGGATTCAAATCAATAGAAAATACAATTCCTATCACACGTAATCCACTTCTTTGGCCTCCTTCACCACTTTAACACAGGCATCATAGTTTCAGATTCTTACTCAGGATGGGAGAAGCTAAGGAAAATTAAGCAAGTTACAACTTTAAAGGTTCATCTGTATAAATGGGTAAATACGCAAAGGCTCAAATGTTCTCTATTTTACAATTTAAGTCCATTTCTAAACTTGAGTTTTCCAAATTTGAAAATCACTTTGAAAACGTCATTCTCTTTACCTTATCACATTCTACATCCCAGCTCTTACACATATGTATATACATCTGCATGAGCGTGTGCATAAAATGTTTTACTATAAATGTCCTTTTAAGGACATTCCAAAATGACAAACTAAAATTAGGAGACCCAGATTTTACCTTTAGTTCACTAAAAATTTTCCACTCCATTGTTTATCCATTGTTATAATTTATTCTAACACTTTATCAGGTTCATCAAAGAGGGAAAAAACAGCCAGCACCTTGAAAAGAAGTTTTAAATTCTATCCACATAACCATAAAAATCTTCATACTTTTGTGCATAAGTTGTCATGTAAGACTCAATTACACATTAATTCTAGTGACTTCGATTTCATTGTCTTGCAATCTTCAGGTGGGAGGACTAACATGTAGAGTATCTTCCGACCCCACTCCCCTACTAGTTCTACGTATTCAAGAAAAACTGGGACCTAGGAAGGATCAGCAGAGTATCAGCGATATTCCTTTGTGTAACTGGCTAAAGCACCATGTCAATAAAGCCAAGGTCCTAGGATTAATCTCTGGAAAGGCCAGTTTATATTTGTCCCAAGAACCCAGACTGCACTAACTGCAGACAGCTTTCTTACAATGTGTCCCACTGGTCACAAGACAGTCCCACTGGTCACAAGACAGGGGACTACTAAGGTGGTAAATGGACGAAAACAAAACTACCTTCACTAATGGAAAAAACCATCCCATATGATAGGTTAAAAAATCTATCTGTAAAGAAAAAAGAAATCACATAAATTCTTAGCTCTGTTAAACATATTTCAACTCTAAAATATTGGACAGTAACATTTTATTCCTGCACTTCAGAACTGTCTAATAACACTCTATACAAAGCTAAAGACCCTAATTTTTACCCAATTTGTTTAACAGTTAATTCCATAAACATCCCCTTCTTTTTAGTATTAATCTATGTACCACCATTTAAAAATATTTACCAATAGTTATTTGGTTCAGAATATTGTGAAAAATTCAGCTAGGAAATTATTCATAAAACTGTATTCTGTATTTTTTTATTTTTCAAACAGCCAGTGTCCACATTTAAAATGCAGAATTTGCAAATATAAATTAGTCTAATAACTTGATTCAAAATAAAACAATTTTCTTTAGCATCGCAATACATAAAATGGTATAAACTCCAAATGGCAAGATTAACTACATGACATTAATGCCAGAAGCTGTGAAACTCATTAAACCTCTTAATGAATAGGTCAGTTTAAAGAACATTTCTATGTTCCATGATTATGCATGAAAAAAAGCTTTTAATGTATTATAAAGGCTCAGCAATTCGTTCATGGCATAATATGGGTCAAGCAAGATTTTATTTTTACAATGACAATAAAAAATGTATTTAAACAAACAAACAAAAATCCTCCCAATTGTTTAAAAACAATTCTATTTGGAGGGTAAAATATATTTTAAAATATACTGACTTATCGAATTTCAATTGTCAGGCTGCTGACTACTGATATGAAAGTCTGTATTTAAAAATATCACAAATATCTTTTAACAGTGAAAATTTCAATGTGGTTAGTTTCATTGCAAAGCAATTTTCACCTGAGATTTTGAAATTTAGTGCTCATATATTTGGGGGGAGGTGGGGAAGGAAAGACCCACTTGTATCAGATACTAAGTTTGTAGTTGGTTCTTTCACATTTATTTCACAGAGGATTAAAGAAACATTTGCTGTGACCTTCCCAGGACACATGATACCTCCCTTTTTCCTGTAAATTTGTTCTGGCATTTAATGAATTCTCAGTATCTGTAATATTTCCGCTTAGTTATCCATTCAAGCATAGCAACTCAATTCATTCAGTTCTATACAACAGTGTCTACATTATGTACATGTTTAATTACCAAGAGGAAATAGAAAATAAAAATTTACAGTGATTGAGAAAGGGTCAGAAAATGGGATAGGAAGAAAATACTGTGTAATCAGAATATCCTATTATCCTACCAGTTTCAGTGACAGGGTTTTTCCTTTATTAGTTGAAATACAAAGAAGGCATAGGGATCCCAGGAAAATAACACTATATATCAGAAAATTCAACGTGTTCCACCATCAGGATTTCCATCACACATTTAATTTCCTCTGTACAATTTTTATAAATTTGTTTTTCTTCAAAGTCATTAGATTTCCAGATTAAATTCAGCACTACACAGTATGCCCTTGAAGTAAAATGAGGTTACCTGCTTTATTTGGATACCAAGTTCCCTTCCAGACAGCATTAAAATAAAGACAAGTAAGACTACACAGATAAAATCCAGTATAATTCAAATCCAACAATGAAAAATTTCCCCCATATTGTTGCAAAATTCTTTCTACTGAAATGCTTTGCTACAATAAAAAGCATACATTACATATAAAAGATACCAGTGTACTAAAAAGTGACAGAAGTGAACTAGCAAATCCTTCAAAGCACATGTATATAAATGACTAGCATTTAAAAACATCTTCTATAAAATGTAGGTCATATACATTTAAAAATTGGCGGTTTTATTTCTAAAGCAGTGATGTGTGTGTTCAAATATTTAGCTGTTCTGTACAGTATAATATCTATTCAATTCAAACTACAGTAGGTTTGTCTTTCTTTGTATTGAAGTTCAATAAATTCATCTCATCAGCTGAGAAATCAAGCTTGAAAAATAAGAATCTAAAAATCAAAGTAGAAATTTAATTATTGAAATGTAGTTATGAAATATGAAGAGAACTATTTCACAATGGAGCTGAAGTCACCTCAAAACTTATGGGCTTGAATCTAAAACAGAAACAAATATTAAAATTCAAAGCAAACTACAAAGTTAGGTAGCAGTACAGAAACAGAAAAAAAAAAAAACACCCCTTTCCTTCAGTGTGATGGGCACTAAGTTTTGCGGTCTTCCTCCATCTTGCAGAAGAGTGGTAAGGCCATTCAATGCTTAGTGAAAGTGAATACAGATGAAGTCAGATTTAGCCTGTCTCCCCTGCAACTTCAGTTATGCTGTGTAAACAGTGTTACGTTCCAATAGGAGGAACAATGGAATTTGCTTATAAAAACTGATTAAAGATAATCATTATTAAATGAAATAAGGATAATTAATAACTCTTGAAATGTTTTTAGAACGTTCCTGATGCTACTTGTAAAGTTAGCACTGCTATGTATTATTGCTTACATACAGTACAACATCATATGCCTTCTAACATAAAGCAGTACTGTGATTTGTTTGTACATATTTACAGATTCTTAAAAACAAGCTGTAAAAACATTACATACTTTCAGACAATACAAATTAGCACATTGGTACTCACGTCAAAACAAATGGAATGCATAACATTAATAAACATCATAAAGGAAGACTCACATAAAAGTCCTTGATTGTCAAGACACGTTTATATATAAACTCTAACTGTGCAGAATTAAAGATTTAATCATAGGTACATCCTTATTTGATGAACCATATTTACAGCATGGTATTGCATAAAAAAATAAAATAATGTTTACAGGGTTTTACTTTTTTATCCATTGGATTAAAGAAAGCAACAAACACAAGAAATGTTTGTCTGCTCTAGTTTGTTTCCTACCGAAGTTTAAGTGAATAAAGGAAACATACGGTTTTTATTTGCAGAATATAGCAAAAACAATTGGAAAATTATTTCCCTGAAATAAAGGTAATTTGAAACGGAAAAAGTTTAAATTAAATTGCAGAATCAAAAAAGGTCTCACTGATTATAATAGTGCTTCTTCAAGTAAATATACTGTGAAAAAACGAGTTCTAATTTAACATGGTCTAAGTCTAGGAAATGTAGTACTATAGTAATGCCTACTTTTAAAGTTTCCCGGCTTTTTTTTTTTTTTAACAGCCCTTTAAAAACCCAAATTAATAAAATGAAAGAAGTGGCAAAAGATCTAACCTAGCTGGCACTTTGCAAGTTTCTCTCACCTGTGGAAATGAAAGCCCACCCTGAGCACAAGGCCTCTTTTGCCTCTAAAAGAGAAAATTACCCGACCACTGACAGTCCTCAGAGCTAAAAGGATGGATTTCTACGGCATCAAGTAAAAAATCTGCAAGTAGACCCCCCGAATTTAAAACCCACTCAGATATTCAGAACCAAACAAGATATGTGTGCAATGTTACAAAAAAAAAGCTTTTAGAAGCTGATCAAGAGATATTACCTCATCTACTGTGATGTTTCCAATCTTCGAACGTGAGTAGGTCCTAAGTGAAAAAGCACACCTCATTCACATTGACCAAAAGTAGAAGGGTGTAAGAGCATGTTTTAATAGAACAATTTAATCACTGAAAGTAATGAGAAAGACAAATTGCAGAAGAATATCTCATATCCTCAACATTCTGATCTAAAGCAACACAAAATGCTACTTGCTTTCTCTATTAATGCCCAAACAGAAATTAAATAACTTTCTAACCAAACTGGGAAACCCAAAATGTTGAGATGTTTATCATATGATAATAATACAAGGTAGCTCTGGTAGGCATTTAGAATTTCACAGTAAGAGAACAATAACTATACTTAAATGGTAAGTCAATAAGTTATGCCAAAATATCATTTATCTAAAAAATGCTTATAATGTGGTAGAAATGTCTGCCATTTTACAGATTTAAATAAATGTACTGAAGACAGGAATGCAACATCTGAAATTCTGTTTGCATAACTCCCATTTTCAAAGGCTTTCCTTCTTTAGCTTACCCTAACTGCTCAGCAGTAGAGTCACATACTAAAAACTGTGCAGGTGATCTTAAAACAAACAAAAACTATAATGTACCAAGAACTACACCAAGTTCTAAATAGAAATTTTTGATCAGGCTCAAAAAAAAAAAATTCAACTCAGGAAATGAAGGCCTACTATCATCAAATAGTAGTATGAGAAAAATACAAACGTCTACCTAGGGAGCGCACAGTTTCATTTTTGACATCTCACCTGAATGAAGCCTTCTTGCAAAAGTGATGTGCAACGTCACACACACCATTTTTAAGAGTCAATAATGGCAGAACTTAAATACCTACTTCAAAGAAGTCTAAAATTCTTGAAAAATATGGCAGCAAAGAAAGCTGTCAATGAATAATGAATATATTCAAGCAAAGCTTAATAACCAAGTGTAGAGAAAACCATATTAAAGATAATTTATATTCCTTATAATAAAAACACCAATATGTTCAAAATAAATGTAAAAGATGTTAAGGATGAATACATCTTTGTTCCCTTCTTAATGAGAGAACAGTCTGGGATAACATTAAATAAAAAGAAAAAAATAATTTAAATGTATAATGTTCTATACTAAAGCAAAGGTTACAGATCTATAGGGCAATATAAAAGTTAAAAATGGAAATTAACAATAAAGTTTCATTTTCCAAGGGTATTAATTTCAGATTACACTGGTGCTACATTAGTATGTTCACTGTGACAAAGATGACAGAAACTTAAAAAAAGCTGAAACAAATTAGATAAAATCAATAAAACTTGTTATTTTCCAAAAATTTAAACTGTCCAATGTGTAACTCAAACCATCATTCTTCAGAAAAGTATATATATGTATACATAAGCACTATTTATTGTACCATGCTGTATTATTTTAAGACAAAGTATCAAAAAAAAAAAAACATTCGTGGTATAAGGATAAAGTCTGTAGTTTATTTAGATTTTGAAATGCAACAAAAAGTTTCTGATCACTTGTCTAGCTGGAAAAGAAACTGCAGTTACTGGAGTTAGTAAAACACTTTTGGTTCGTAAAACTGTAATGAGCAGTGTTCATTAAAAAGTAACTCGAGATAAAATAAGCAATTAAAATGCCCATTTCTTTAGTTTCTCTGGATACTGTTTAATTATCCAATCTATCAAGATTCAAGAAAGAAAAGGATTAAACCAGGTTTTACAGTTCCAAAGATACCCAATTTCCTTTTATTGCCCAAAATTAAAATTGTCAATTATGAGATGATTATGACACAACCATATCAACCTAAAAATCTAATCTTTTTACTTTGAGAAATCAAAAATACCAAATAGATTCTAAGTGCTCTATGTTAATTGAAGTGTATATGTAAAGTAAAATACAATTAAGCTTTAAAACGTGGAATATACATTTTGTGTAAGCATTATGTTCTTGGGAATGTAATCTACAGAATATCTTCTTACTAAAACTTCAAAATCTTGATACCTGCACATGAAAAATCATAAAAAATATCTAGGTACAACTGTACAAAGAAACTGACACCAATATGCATACTTCCATAGAGAAGTGAATGCTTCAACAGTTACGTATTTTGGTAAAAGTTTTGAAAGTATGCATATTTTAAAAGTAATTAGGCCTTTAAATAGTGGAGTCTTAGACTATCAGATTTTTATTTTTTTTTCTCAAAAAAAAAAAACATGTCAATATAACGCAAAATGAAAATCAAGGGTATATGGCATATCATTCTTTTCTAAAAGGTGGTTTCTTGGTTTCTTTTCCTCCATAGGACACACTAATTTATTTAAGCCATAATCTCTTGATATTTAAACTTTTAAGTTCACTCTGTAACGTATACTCAGATTCCCTGCTGAAGTGCAATGACTATGCTGAAAAACTTAAGAAACAGTATGAGTAAATTTCACACAATTACTAACCTCCTAAGAATGTACAATGTTATCAGTTAGGAAACAATTGTGCGAAAGTCTTTTTTTTTTCTTTTAAATGTGGTGTAGGTGGAATAGCAAGTTTCTGATCTAAAACAAGTAATGCATTGCTTCTATAAAGGTGACAACATGTAAGGCAGTTCAAAGAATGCTGACTAACCAAACGAAATGCAGTTATTGGATTATCTTGCTATTCATATCAGCTTAACTTGTTATATCGCATTGCTCTTAAATCTGTACAGCACTCCATTTTACACAGAGTAACCCCACTCTTGATTAATCTGTTCTAAAGTGCCAGTATTATTTACACATTTTTTTAGCCAAAAGTCTGGCCAGTTGTGGCATCAGGTGAGGATGTCATCCCAGCTCTATTATCATTTACATTCACCAAGGGAAATTCTGGAAATTCAGCACTTGTCCCTGGTCCCCGAAGGTTCACCTGTCCATTGGCAGTGCTAAATTGAGTAGCTATTCCAGCTCTTGATCCATGATACGGAGCACGGAAGGGCTGTTCAAAGGAGCTCATTTGGTAAGCTTGGTGGACAGGCTGAGCCTCAGCTTTCTTCTGAGAAGTCACTTGATCCAGAAAGTCCTGTGTTGACGTGGCAGAAGCATGGTTTGTCTCATCACCTGAAAAGGGAAATGAGTGCTGTGAATCACCAACTATTAGTCCAAAGTGGGACTTATCCGGAGTTGTTCTTAGTGGAGAATTCATTCCTGATCGAAAGCTATTGATGGGCATGGCTGCATAGACTTGCTTGTCTATAGAAGAGAATGCTGGCTGATTTGGAAGGGTCTGGTTATCAGTCACAAAGTTAAGGCTCGGGCTATTCAAATAGGCATCATTTTGGCTAGTTCTGTCCAAAGCCTGCTGCAGAAACTTCGAGTATTCCTGCAACATGTTGGCTTTATCTGATGAGGATGCTTGGGAGCTTGATCCAACATTCTCTGACTGGGTGACCTCAGGTACTTCTGAAGAATTTATTGATATGCTAGAAGTCACCTCTGTCCGCAACACTAAATGATATCTCATGCTGTCCATTAGCTTTATGGGAATAATGATCCAACAGAGTCTGAAGTACCTCATCTGGAATAACATTTTTTTTGTCATGATTACTCTTAATCTCCACATTCAGGGCCTGTGAATCTAGTATGGATGCTGTGGTACTTTCATCGATGACACTTGCCACAGCTGCTTTGTGTTACAGAAGGCTGAGAGGCTATGGTACCCACATTCAGTGCATACTCTCTGTTGGTGTTACTTGCTGCCTGAAGTATCGCTTCTTCTTCAAAAACTGCATGGCATCATCATAATTAGTACTGCTATGCACAGGTTTACTGGGCCCCTCTTGCAAGTTATCAACTTGATCAATGTCAGCACTGCCTTCTGAGTCCAGTAAAGCTTGTTTATCCACAAGCTCAAAAGCATACTTGGAAACTTTGCTCTCTTCATATGTGGATAAAGGTGAAATTGTTTGATTTTGCTCCAGTGGCTGTTTCAGACTTCTTTTACTGTTAATTTTTTTGAGAACCAACTTAGGTGGATGTATTTCTCCTGATGCATCTTCTAAATGCGATCCCCCAACTGAAGAATGTGGCATTTCAACAGCATACTCAGCTACCATATACTCGTCTTTCACTTTAGTACTTGAAGAATAAAGAGGCAAGTAATCATTTTTGTCTTTCTTCAGGTCAGATTTGTCCAAAGCACTCTCTTTGTCCATCCCAGATGATTTTTTCTCGGTTTTCTGCCTTTTCTTTTTTGGCAGTGAGTTATCTTTTGGTGATGTAGAAAAACCAGAATCTTCCTCAGAAGTCAGAAGGCCACCTTTGATGGCACATCTGTTCAGTTTTTTGTCATGATTTTCATGGCACATACGTTTATGTTTCAATACACGATCTGTTCTGGAAAAATACTGTCGAATTCAGAGTGAGTTTTTTGTTTCCGTTTGTGTTTTTGGTCAACCAAGGGAAAAAAAAGAAAAAAGCAATTAATATAAAGACAGACAGAGGTATAATAATGTAGGTAGTTCTAAATTAATTTGCCAAGCCAATTACCTATTATAAATCTAACCAACTAGCAGTTGGGAAGTTCTTCAAATAGTTCTAGTAGTAACAGTTTCTAATTTAATTTATTAAAATAATTTTATAATTTAATTTAGGATAGAAGAAGTTTCAAATGTTCAAACCTCAATGAAGTGGATTAAAAAAAAAAGAATTTCAAACCACCTCTTACCTGTAAACAGTATTCACACTGGTAAGGTTTTTCTCCACTGTGAGTTCTCTTATGCCTTTCCATATGATATTTTTGTATGAATCTCATACCACATTCATCACAGCGAAATGGTTTTTCACCTAGTACATGATACAGAAAGTTTAAAACAAAAATATTGTAAAATAATAAATTAAAAGACTCTCTAAATAAATGGGTTTTGAACTGTCATTATTTGCTTTTTAAATGACAGTCTCCCCTAAAGATTTCTTCCAATTTAATTTTTCAAGAATATTTTACTTTATAAAAATAAAAGAGATTGGCATATGACATTGAAAACAAGTAGCTGAAAGCAGGCATACTCAATCTCTCTGCTGAAGCTTTCAATTATGTGTATATGTAACATATTCTTTCCATAGAGACCAATAGTGCCAGGAATTTATAGCAACATGAACACTGTTTCAGTAAAGTAGCTGATGTTTCTAATCTTCTTTTTAATCATGCAAAATAATATTTTTAAAAGATTTCTGAAGAGAGCAATGTTACCCATATACAGTTCAACACAATTCTTGGGTACACCTTTTTAATTCTCCATTTCTTTAAAAAATATTTCTGGTTAAATGAAATCTGACTTCTAGAAAAACAGTCATAATCTAATTTTTTAAAACATAAACAGAGCTTCAAGACTAAGTTTCAAAAGTAAATTTTGTTTATATTCCATTTTTCTCAACTCAAACTAGCATTTCTCATGTCCTGGAAATGGGTAAAACTGTTAATTGGACGGACACCACATGCCTACATCCCCGGCCCCCCCCCCCTATTTTAAAAATCTCATAAAGACTTCTTAGAGATAAGGAACTATTACTATGGGGATATAAAATAGTTTTTACTGATGAAACTACAATCTAAATAAACAGAAGGGTATGAAAGAAGTTACCCAGAAAAATGCTTGTTTGGGAAACTACTGTTTGTTTCTACCTTTCATACACTCAACAAAATTTTACTAAATACTTCTCTACTACCCATAACTCTTCTGTAGGAGGTTAAAAGACATACTACTTGTCTTCAAAAGAGTTCAATAACATAATTGGGAAAACAAGATACACATATCATAAAGACATAACAAAACTATGTCCAGCTCTGGTTTGCTTTTACAAGTTTATATCCCACTATTTCTCTTCTTAATCTTGTCCTCCAACCAAATCAAAATACCTATGATCTCACACTTTTCTACCTCTGCCTTAACTCACGCTACTCCTTCAGTTAGGAACGCCCAACTGTGTTAAAGTACTACATTACCTTCAAGACCCAACCCACCTCCTCTGAATACTTTGCCCTATTCTCCAAGGGGAAAATTATCTTTATCTTCTTTAAATTTCCACAGAACTTCCTTTGTACTTCTCCTTTGGCACTCATTGCTTTCATTTCAATAATTATATTGTACATCTCTATTCTTCTAGTAGATTACATTTCTTTAGGTCAGAATCTGGGCCTAAGTTATCTTTATATAGCTCAAAATACTTTGTGCAATTTTAAGTGCCAAATTGATAGCATTAGGGATTATTAACGAATTATTAGTAGGAAAAAATGTTATGGGAAGCTGGTATGAACTGCAAAAGTTTCTTGGAAGTGTTAGAATCTAAGCTGAGTAGCACCTGAAGAGACTGTGTGTATGGGATTAAAGCCAAGAAAAGTGGGGGAATAACAGCAACTAAGGGTTTAGATATAAAATATCCAGAAAAAATGGTGCCTGATGAAGAGAATTGTGCAACAAGTAAATTATTTTAAACTTTCAAAAATGTAACTTCAGTAATGCTATAGAGCTACCAAGTTTTAAGGCTGCAGTGACTTTGCAATAACTTTCAAACTGTACTCTTGGGGGTTCCTTAAAGGCCCCAAAGGCTAATGCTGGTGTGGCAAATAGCTCTAAGCATGCCACCCAAAATTCAGAACAGAATAGTTCCTCTTCTGTATACTTAGAGCTCTGAGTAATGACTGCAAGGACTCAGAAGCTAGAATGAGAGCTTAACACAACTAATATAGATCAATTCACTTATTTTACAAAAAAGAAATATTGAAGTCCAGAAAAGTTAAGGCACTTGGCAAAGGGGACAATGCATGAATAACTAATGAAGCAATGGAAACTGGAAGAGACCACCTATTAAAGAAGTCTGGAAGTGAAGAAATGAGAAAAAGGAGATGAAAAGAAATATAAGGCATCCATTCAAGAGTAAGTATTGTTGAAGATGGAGAGACATTTATTTGAAGGCAGAGAGGAAGGAGTCATTAAAATAAAAAATTGACTATGAATACTGAATTAAAGTTGAAATGAAATATTATGGTGAATAATCAAAAGAACAAGATCCCAGAGAGACTAGGATGAAAAGAGAAGGTGAGTACAGATAACAATTTTAACAGAAGAATAGGTATATATTTTTAAATAAAGAATGTAGATGATAAAGTTCATAAGGTCAAAATGGAAAGCCATTTCTCAAAAGTGAGAACGGATAAAAAAGAATATTAGTAAAGTGCTTAGAATTCATTTAATTCTGAATGATATTCATGGATTAGAAGACTTACTATTGTTAAGATGGTAATATTCCTGAAGCTGATCTACAGAGTTGCAACAGAAACTGACAACCTGATCTTAAAATTCATATGGAAATGCAAGAAATCCAGAATTGGCAAAACAATCCCTGAAACAGAAAAACTAGGTAGGAAGACTCACCACCTCCCAATTTCAACACTTACTATAAAATATAAAACTACAGTAATAAGGAAGATAGTGTGATAATGGCACAAGGATAGACATATATATTAAGGAAAAGAACTGAGAGTCTGGAAATAAACCCTACATTTATGGTCAATGGATTTTCAACATAGGTGCCAAGACGTATGTTGGGGAAAAAATGTCTTTTCAACAATGATGCTGGACCAATTTAATATCCACACACAAAAGAATGGAGTTGGACTCCTAACCCACATCAAAAATATGCAATAATAATACAAAAATTAAATCAAAATGGATCACAGGCCTAAATATGAGAACTGAAACCATTAGAAGAAAACATAAGAAAAAATCTTGACTTGTGATTAGACAATGATTTCTTAGATATAGCAAAAGCACAAGCAACCTAACAAAAAATAAATAGAATGTATTTCACCAAAATTAAAAACTTTTATGCTCCAAAGGGCATTATCAAGAAAAGGAAGACAAATGATATTGCTGCTGTGGGAAACAGTTTGGAGGTTCCTTAAAATGTAAAACAGAATTACCATATGACCCAACAATTCTCCTAGGTACATGCCCAAAAGAACTGAATACAAGGACTCACTTAGACATTCGTATACCAATGCTCACAGCAACATTATTTATAATAACCTAAAGATGAAGACAACCCAAATGTCCATAACCAGATGAACAGGAAAACAAAATGCAGTATGTACATATAAAAAATATTAAGCCATAAAAAGGAATAAAATTCTGAAACATGCTACCAAATGGATGAACCTTGAAGAAAATATGCTAAGTGTAAGAAGCCAGATACAAAAAGGACATACTGAAGATTCTACTTACATGAGTTACCTAGAGTAGGCAAATTCATAGAGACAGAAAGTAGAACAGAGGTTACCAGGAATTAGGGGAAGGAAGATAGGGGAGTTGAGTTATTGCTTAATAGTTACAAGGTTTTTGTTTGGTTACACAATGTTGTAAATGTACTTCATGCCACAAAATTTACACTTAAATATAATTAAAATAATAAACTTCACGTTATTGTTTTTAAAAAAGTAAAAGGCAACCAATGGAATGGGGTAAAACACTCAGAAGTCATATATCTGCTAAGGGATATGTATGTGGTATACAAAAAGAACTCTTACAATTAAACAGTAAAAAGACAAATACTCTAATTTAAAAATAGGTGATGGATCTGAACGGACATTTCTCCAAAGAAGATATACAAACAGCCAAGAAGTACATGAAAAGATGTTCAACATCATTACTCATTAGGGAAGTGCAAATCAAGAACACAATGAAACAAGGTGGTTCCACAGAGCAGTGGTCAGCATGTCTGCTTTACGCATAGAGGGTCCTGGGTTCGTGTCCCAGGTAGAGCCACAGACCATATCCCAGGTGCGCCAGGCCCCAGGCGTGCGCCTTGAGCACGTGGGAGGAGACGCCCCGCTTTCAGGGATCCAGTTCTTAAGGGGAGACGGCAACATCCGTAGGTCAGGGGTGGAAGTGGGGGAGGGGATTAAAAAAATAAATTAGTAATAAAAATATTTTTGTAAGAAAAACAATGAAACACCATTCAACACTCAATAGGACAGTTAAAATTTTTTTTAAAGAAAGGACAATAACAAGTGCTGGCATGGATGTGAAAAAACAGGAACCCTCATATACAGCTGGTAGGATTACAAAATGGTAGAACTCGTTTGGAAAACAATTTTGCAGATCCTAAAATGTTAAACATAGCTACCATATGACTCAGCAATTCTACTCTAAAGCATAAACCCAAGAGAACTGAAAACATATATCCACACAAAACTTATACATAAATATTCACAGCATCATTATTCATAATAGCTAAAAAGTAAAAACAATCCAAATGTTTATCAACTGATGAATAAACAAAATGTGGTATATGCATACATGGAATATTACTCAGCTATAATAAGTAATAAAGTACATGCTACAACAATAATGAACCTGTAAAACGTGCGATGTAAAAGGAGGTGGACACAAAGACCACCTACTATATGATTCCATTCATATGAAATGCCCAGAATAAGCAAACCCACTGAGACAGTCAGTAAATTAAAGACTGACAAGCATTGTGAAGATCAGGCATAACATTTTAGTGTGAAGAATATGTTCTAAAAATTAGATTATGGTGACAGTTGTACAACTCTGTGAATAAACTACTTAACTTCACACCTTACAGGGGTAGGGTTTTTTGATATTATATCTCAATAAAGTTACAATTAAAAAAATATTACATGATAACACAATACCATGCAAAGTAAACAAGAAATTATTTCTCTCAAGGAGCTAGCAATTAAACTTAAAATAAATTAACTAGAGAAAATTCATGTTTATTATCTATCACATTCTAATAGATGATCGAGAATTAACAGCTTATTTAACTAGAAGCAACATTAAGAAATTTCCTTTAACAAAAATGTACTAAAAATATCAATGCCTTAAAAGTGATTGTATGTTTGTTGTTAATAACAAGTCCTCACAGTTCCCCAAAACTAAATAGAATTATGACAGCTAAGTAAGCCAAAGATGAAATAATGCAAACTCATCTTCCACTCATCCTTTTTAATTACCCACTTTTGTTATCCATATATCTAATCTTGTCTTTTTTCCTCCTTCAGTATGTATTCCCCACTCCTTTTTTAAGCTACCACTTTCTTCGTGTCTTTCTTTTTCTCATTTATTTTTCTCTTCTTCTAACTAGCCATTTCAGAAATAAGACTTTTTAAACTTAAGTTTTGTCCTTTAAGAATCTCTGTGGTTTAGGTAATGTAACTTATATGGTTCAAACAAACAAAAAATCGAAATGACATAAATGGAAAAAGTCTTCCTTCTATCTTTGCCCCTCCACAGGTTACTACATTTATTTACTTGCGATTTTTTCCCCAGAACTTCTTGACACAATCATAAGCAAAAATACGGATTTTTATTTTTCCCTCTTTTTTTTATACAAAAATACCACATTTTATTCAATGTTCTGCATCTTTTTTTCTTCAGTAGCTTGGAGATCTTAACAGTAGACAAAGAGCTATCTCTGACAGCTGATATCTTTCGCTAATAAACATACTACAATTTATTTAATCAGTTCCCTATTATTTCCAAACATATCGTATTATAAATTTAACAAATATGTTGTAAATATATTAATTCACACATTTGTAGGATAACTTATCAAAAAAATTTCTGGTCAAAGAATAAACCTGTGATTTTGAAATACATTATCAAATTAGTCTCCACAGTTGTAAATGTGTATCCCTATCAGCCATGTGACTCTTTCCCTAAAACCTGCCATACACTACTATGTTTTTAAACTTCCTGATGACTGCAAATCTAATAGGTGAAACGATATCTCAGTATGAGGTTGAACCATTTTATACATTCTTTTCTGTGAACTGTCTAGGCACATCTTTCACCTATTATTTTTATTAGGCTGCTGGTCTTTTCCTTGATGGTTTATAAAAGCTTTATAAGATTTCCAGTCAAGATGTTAGAGTAGGTACACACTGTGCTCACCTCCTCCCATGACATCAAAATTACAACTAAATTACAGAACAACCATCCAGAACCAGCTGAAATCTAGCTGAATAGCAGTCCTACAACTAAGAATACACAAAAGCAGCCATAACAAGACTGGTAGGAGGGGCAGAGATGCAAAATGGCTGGTCCCACACTAGTATGGCATTTGAAAATCAATAGGGACATCTCTGTGTAAAGGATCCTCCTGAGAAGTGAGGGGTCCTGGGCCCACACCAACATCCCTAGCCCAGGATTCCATTACTTGGAAGACACAGAAAATAAATTCTGGCTGTGAAAACCCACAGAGATTAAGGCTGAGTGAGATGGAGGGCTGCTGGAGCCTAACTTGTTCCTCTTAAAGAGCCCATGCACGGACTTACTGATGGGCTCACTAGCTCTGAGGTTAATTGCTGGGGCAGGAGCTCAAAAAATGACTGGGACATACAACTGAATTGTCTGGCTTCAGGGTGAGGGCTGGAGGGGCAGCCTGTCAGGAGGCATTTGTTCTTCTGCTGAGCCCTCCCCCAACCCTGCATGTATGCACAGGTACAGATGGGCACTAAGCCTGAGTATCCTTCATCCAATCCTGGTGATCCTCTGAGACCCCCCCCACCCAATTTGTAGACCTGCCCAAGCCTCTTCCAGCAGCTTTTCCATCCAAACAGCCTGTCTCAGCTCAGGCCACAGACTTTCCTAAAATCTCTCAAAGACGCACAAACCCCAAACAAGCAGCATCTGGCCCCAGCATACCACATCCCTCTTGCTAAGCAGCCATAAGCCCAGTACAAGCAGCAACCAATCTGCGGATCACTTTGTTTATCCTAAGTGAAATTAGTCAAAGACAAATACCATATGATTTCACTTAAATGTAGAGTTTTAAAAAACAAAATAAATGAACAAACAAAACAGAAACAAAGAGAACAAACTGATGGCCAGCTGGGAGGCGGGTTGCAAGGATAGGTGAAAAGAGGGAAGGGATTAAATTGCCAGTCATGAAATGAGCCATGGGGATGTAAAGTACAGCATAGGGAATATAGTCAAGAATACTGTAATAACTACGTATAGTTCTGAATGGATGCTAGACTTATCAAGGTGATCATTTCTCAAGTTATATAAATCTCTAATCACTATGATGTACACCTGAAACTAATACTGTATGTCAACTATAACTGGAAAATAAAAATTATTTAAAGAAAAAGAGATTTGTAAGGAGACTGGTCATTTGCTGGTATGCGTCCCAGAATTTTTTCCTGGCCTTTTTTACAGTGGGGGTAAAGTTGACTAGCTACCAGAAATTTTAATTTTTAAGTAGCTGAATTTATCAACATTTCCTTTATGGAATTAGATTGTTATTTAGAAAGGAGTTTCCTCTTCCAATCTGCCCATATTTTCAATGACATTTGTAGTTTCATCTTTTACATTAAATCTGACACATCTGGACTTTAGCATAGGGTAGAATGTGAGGTACAGAAAAAACTTTGTTTTTCCAGATGGCTATCCAGTTTTCTTAACACCATTTATGGGAAGTTCAGCTTTTTTAAATCACACTAAAAAAAATCATTTTATTATAATCATATAATAATAAGTTCCATGGGTTTCTTTCTAGACCTTCTATTCTGTTCCATGGGTAGGCTATTCAAAGCCAGAACCAAAATGTTTTAGTTATTAAGACTTTATATTTGTATACAGTGTATATAAATACACAGAATATACACTAAAAATGGTAAAGCTTACTGTATGTAAATTATACCTTAATTTAAAATAATGAAGTCTGGAGTCAACAAAACATATTTGCTTTAAGATAAAAAAAAGAAAGTGAATATTTAAACTATTTATATGCACATATCTATAAAACATCCTGAGGAAAAATCCTTGGCTATTTTGCAAAATTAAACAAATCACTATTAGCCCACCCTTCTTCAAAAGACCAAAACTTTACTTGGATGAATAGATAAGGTACTAAGAACTTGCTGAAGTTTTCTTTTGATTATTTCAATTTTCTCAATGAAATAGGAAGCAGGCAATCAGCTGAAAGTGAGAGAGTAAGAGGAAATGATGGAGGTTTATGGAAAGGAGAAAGTATACAATATTTAGGAGAAAGGCTAGCAAGCTTTTTCTATAAAAGATCAGACAGTAAATATTTCAGACTTTGAAGGTCATACAATCTCTGTTACAATTACTCAAATCTGCTACTGCAGAGAGAAAACAGCAGTAGACATTACATAAAGGAATGGGTAATGGCTATGTTCCAATAAAATTTACTTACAGTAATAGGCAGCAGGTGGAGCTGGCCCCTGGGCTGAAATACGGACTGCATCCAGATGAGTGGTAGACTGAATGGACTAAAAGTAAATGATTTCCAGTAGCCATTACGGGGCCACTTAAAGTTTAAAGTGACCTCAATTCAACACAGCTTTGTTTTCTTCCTGGCATAGAAAGAGTCGAAGTTCTCAAAGTTGTATGTAATTCAGCCAAGTGAGTATTATGGATGAGAGGGAGCAAGGTCTATGTATGTAAGCAAGAGAGTGATTATGATAAATGATGAGTGAATTTAAACTGGGTAAGGAAAGTGATGAAACTGAGGAAAACAAGGGATAGTGAAAAGGAGGTAAAATCACTGGATGTAGGTTTTTGTGGAGACAAAAGTTTGTTGAAACCTAAGTACTAGAAGGCATGAACAGGAATGAGTGAAAAATTAGAAATTTAAATGATGAAGAGGGTGAAGTTTGGGAACCATTAGTCTAAGGTATGACCATGAGTGAGGTAGAATAAATAGCAAGATCACCAACAAAACAGAGGTTTAAGAACTGAGGAAGACATTCAAAAAAATAACTTTAACAGGTGTTGGCAAACTTTTCCTATAGAGGGTCAGATAGTAAATATACTAAGCTTTGTGGCAAAGAAGGACAAACAAGGCTATTGTATATATACTCATATAACTAGTGAAAAAAACTCACAAATTTTTTATTGATGAAATTCAAATATAATGATGATGATGACAGAATATAATTTTTCACCATACAAATGTACTAATGAGAAGACTGGAATTATTCTTAGGGGAGGAGGTAGCATTTCACCAAACTTGAGTTTAAAATTAATGTTCCCTACCATCAGTCTTTGTAAATGTTTACCTACTAATAGTCATCTGCATGAGATTTTATATATTCCATCTTCGAAACTGTCTTGTCACAAAGATAGGTCCTGATACCAATCCATAAAAACACAATTTTAATTAAGAATTATTCACCACTTGGAAGGCATTTATAAAATTCTACTAGATTCTTCTCTTTGATATTTGCCTTTTAGCGTGTCATTATGTTGCAGATTAATTACTTCCAAATGAAGATTAGGTAGGGTTATAGTTTAATGGATTTTGAAATAGGGACTTGCATCAACGTCCAAAAACCGATCAAAGTGTAGTTTGAGCTTAGAAAATATCTACCTCGTATTTGTTTGGGAGTGGAGATTTTGCTTGTTTTAACTTGTAAAAACATGAAAAGTGTATAAAGCAGCACTCTGTGATTCGATGTTAGCAGCTGTCAAAATGACTTTACCAGGGTACAAGTTTCACATAAGCATTATTTTCCCCTTGTAATAGTAAATTGACTTTATTAAGAAGCACAGTCAAGTCTTCAGCAAAAGCTAATTTCCAAAGCCATTCTTGAGCGTTTAATAATAGTGGTTGAGAATGGTTCATTTCATTCAGAAAAAATTTAACCTTAGCGCTACATTCAAAAATTCCCAATAAAAAGACTTTACCAATTCTAAGATATTAAAATGCTGTACAGTAAGATTAAGTGAGGATACCCGGCTTTCGTATCAGACAAAAATTCACGGACCCAATGATGGTTAAATCCACCAGAGAGAATGTAGTTTACTGATGACACTACTGGTTCAATAACATGTAATACGTTCAAATGTTTCCACAAAGTACTGCTCATGTAATATAATAAATAGCCATATGCTTTAAATACTTTACATTTTCTCAAGCTTTTTTCTGCTCCACATATACTACTCCTACCATCAGTTGTGACACATTTTAGCAGAATCCATTTCAGATTATATGAAATGTTTTATCATGTATTCTTTTAAGAAAAAAGCTTGAGATTTAATTCATATTCCATGCAATTCACCCATTTAAAGTGTTTAATTCCATTTTGATAATATTCTTGACTATAGTTGTTCCATAGAGGCTAATTCTTCAGTCACTGCAAACTTGGCACTGTCTCCTTGAATAAGTTAACGACTGAGTAGTACTGATAACATCTGTCAACTCATCAAGAGCCAAGGACACCACTTGGAATCATTTGCCTTGTTTTTTTAATTGACTACTGATGTTACTCCATGTAGGATTTCATTTGAAAACCAGGGTTCCACAATAAAAGCTTAAAAACCCTTACCCTATACTAATTTTACTCCTTAGTGCCTTCTGATTAAATTGTATTAAATTTCAACATTTATTCTTCCTTTGAAGTATCTTTCTAACCATTTCACTTAATTCCTAGTCTTAGTATCTCTTTGTAAATTCAGGCCCTCATTGGAGTATGACAGTGGCATTCCTAAGAAATCTCATTATAAAAGCAACTGTCTCACTGAGGGTGGGAAAAAAAGAGTGGGATTAGTTTCAGAAGTTACTTTCCTGCAGTGGGGAAAAAAATATTAATAACTAATAAATTAATCTAAAACACTGCTCAGCAAATAAATCCAGACTATCACAGAAGTAGTAGCTTCAACTCTCAATTCAGCACAGTAATGATTTAATGTAAACTTTAAGTTTACATTATTCAGAAATATATGTACCACTCAAGAACTGTCATCCAAAATGTAAAAGCAATAAATTTAACGGCTTGGAAATATAAAATATTACATGAAATACAAGGGGTGAAATGACTAAAAATGCTATTATTCTGCTAATAGTCTGTTCCACTGTGTATTTCTTAGTTGTAATTTCTCTTCAATATTATAAAAAGCTAGGTAACAATGGCTAGCACTGAGCAAATTTCCCTACTAAATAATAATGAAGACGTTTCAGTGACTAAGCAGAGCATCAAGCAACGCTTTTGATAGGTAGCCTCTACCTATCCCTGTAAAAATTCTCTTCTCCACCCTTGCTTAGCACTTAAGCTCTTTAATGTCTCTTGCTCAGTCCCTAATATTTATGCCCATGGCTTCTGAATAAGGGAACACCTTGTGTTTGTCATTGAATTCTAATATATTTTTTTTTTTAAAAAATAGCGTTTAGTTTCAGGTTCCATCATCCATTTCCCCAATTGTCATAAATTTAAAAAGTCTTAAGAACAATTTTCCCTCATAAAGATAAAATTAGAGCTTCTCAAAACTCCAGAATTAACAGGTAATCGGACTCAATGGCCCTCTCCTCCATCCTATGATAAAGAACTAAAAAGATGAACTAGACAAGAACATACCTGACTGATTTTAAGGATAAAGAGAATTCCTCTATTACATAAGTACAAAAGGCTTATGTAGAACTAACGTGGTTTCAAACAATAGCAATAAGTATGTTGCTTTCTTTGTGCTGGTATTCATTTTAATTTTTTCACAATTGCTCCCCACCCCCCCTCCAGTTTTAAATAAGTAAACTACAAATCTGGCCAATTCCCCAAGGTAATTAAGGGTTGACTGAATATATTTACTGGAATATTTTTTAAAGCACACTGAAAGTTCTTACTCAACAGCCATCCTTTACGTGCCAACAGAAAGGCAGAATCAAAATAGATACTAAAATTTAGGTAAAGAATCAATTAAGCCCTTTAAAGAATTCACAGAGGGGTACAATTAAATGGGGGCGGGGAATATAAACTTTTGGTTAATTTGTGTTATCACCTTTTTCACACAGCTGTGAAGAGAGACAACACAAGAGTTTCTATCGGAAATAGAGAAGCACTTGCATCAATGACCAACAATGCAAACAGCAGAAAAGCAACATGGGGGATGAAGCTGGATAGAGAACTACTTAGGACTACATTAAGATGTTAATCCTAAAACCTACATTTGCTTTCTTAACAGTATCATGAAGTTAGATCTACAGAAGATCAAAAGTTACAAAATAGGTAGAAACTGTTTTTACTACTGTGGCTGCTTTCAAAGAATGTCAAGATACTTTGATAAAATTCAAATGGGGGTTGAAAATAACATTTAAGCATTTCTGTAAAATAGACACTCTTCAGAGATAACATCTAAACATCTTAAAAAGTATCCAGAAAAATAAGAATGAATGACCCATAAGTAAATTTAGATTACCCTAAGTATTCTAAATCCTATTTCTTCATCATGACTGTGTCCAAATCAGAAAGCACATTTTGTCGGCCGCCCTTCCACCAAAGGCCCAAATAAAATATGTGAATTCTGAGTTTAAGTATCATTAAAAGTCAGTCAAATAAAAAAAACATTATCAACAAATAAAATTTTGTTGCCAGCCAATCCAGACATCTGAAAACTTAATGAATTCAAGATCTGAAAGGCATGAATGTTGGTCATCCATTTAACTAAATTCTGGAATAATAAGCAGTAGTTGTCAAAATGGCAGCTTCAAATATACTGGAGTTTCCTGAAGGTCTTCAGGTATTTAAGTTCAAGTACCTAACTGGGTATTTTTCCAAACGAACACAGTGTCAAAGGATTTGTAAAACAAAGCATTAGATCTAGACTCGATTTTCTTAAGGCTTCATCTTTTATAGAACGTAAAATAATTTGGGGATGGGGAGCAGGTAAAAACCCATATTAAGGAAAGCAAACTAAAAAAAGAAAAGAAACTATCATGTTCTAGACTAATCATGTTTTCTAAACTATGAAAATGTTTTTTTAAAACTACAATAAAACCAAAAATCAAAAAATAATTGTTGTCAGGGTAACTTAAAAAAAAGATTAGGAAGTTATACATGTTAATTTAAATTTGGGGAGTCCTTTTACAGTTTTTTCTGAAATTCAGTGCATCCTGCAGTGTTAAAAAATGAAGAGGATTTAAAGTCCAAAAAACATAACCTTCTTCAAGTCATAAGGCCAGGTCCAGGAGTGGCTCTTTCACCTGAATGAAATAAAAAGCTTCAAAAGTTTTTGTGAACTCAAAATTTTCTTGGTGCTTGGTTTATCTACCCCTTCAATGGCATACTCGTTACGGACATGAACTTTGAAAACCTAGATTGTGTCATTACCCAGTAGTGCTCACTGAAGCACATTACTTAATCATGTTGCCCCCTTAGTTTCCTTATCTGTAAAATAACAACAACAACAACAACACAACAACAACACCCTCCTCACAGGACTCTAGTAAGAACAAAGTAAGGTAACTTATGTATTCTGTTTAATACAGTGCTTAGAAGAGAATAGGTACTCAATAAATTTATATATTATTATTAGCTTTATGATAGAGATAAATCCTTAGGAATCTCTAGCTTTATAACTATCTTAAAGTACCTGCCTCCTTCTGGTTCTTTTAAACTAGCATGTTTGACACACTACTTGTCCTGTTATCTAGCACCCACAATTGTTCTGATGTCTGCTTGTCTGCCTGTTTTTTAACTTGCTATTCTGTGTTTCTGAACTGATTATCTATTATCTGTTTATCTATGCTTTCCCAAAGATTCCCAACTTCAGTACACCCCTGGTCCAGATTTTTCTCCTGGTCCTAGCTTCCATGTGCTTCTGTTTTACTACTTATAGTTCCTGTGGTGACACTTGACTCCCATGTAATCCATGCACTTAAAAAACCTACATCTACCTCACAGGGCCGGTTAAGTTCTATCCCTTCCATGGAGCCACCTATATGAAGCCTCACTGGTCCATTTCATGTAAACTAAAGCACAGGTTGTCTATACTACTATATAGGATTTGTCAAATTGTGAGTCACACAATTCACACATTCATTCATTCAATGATGATACATAAATAAAAATGAGACCACTTCAAAAGAGTTGTTAAGCTACAGACTTGTCAAAAGAAATGACAAACAACGAACAATTTTTTTTAAATTATAGACACTACAACAAAGAACACTTTACATGTACTTGAAGGGGAGGGTAATTACACTTAAACACAAAATATATACACTTAATTGAAAACTCATTCTCCATATTTAGTTCAAATGCATGTTAAAATGGAGTTAATTTTCTGGATGACTTTTCCTATCCCTCCACAGGATACCTTTAAAGAACTGTATATGTGTATATGGTTTCTTTACTATCTTTACTGAGAAGTTATATAGTGTGAAACTTTTACATGTGCTTTATGTAAAATCAAATTTTAGTGTGACTTATTGAAAATTTTGCAGAGCAAAAAATCTGGTTTCTGAAAGCTTTGTTAAAGAGAATGTCAGCCACAGCAATCTGTACTTCCCTGCTTAATCTTTCTTGGCAAGCTCTGCCCATGCCAGTGCCGTCTGGCTTCAGTGATCACAATGCCAGGAGCTGATAGTGCAGACAACATTCTCAGTAACACAAACAAAATTCATTTCCTTCACCTTCCAAAGAAGAGTTAAACCCTATCTAGGTCTTTAACACTTTCTTTTAATAAGGTTTCTCCATTATAGTTAATAAACTATAAATTAGGTGTTTAAAATAATCAGAAGAACACTATAGCTTTTATTAATAACTGAACCATACTGAAGGAAATACTAAGTGCTGAGCTTAGTCAAGGGTGAATCAACTTTCTCTGACTTCACCCCACTAGCTCAACTGGTTTAAAAAATAATAATGCTATTATTCAGCTATTCAACATGGTTGTGAGTTAAAGTCATAGTCAAGAAGAGAAGAATATCAACATATGTTTTCAGGTATGAAGAATGCTTACATAGGAGACAGGTTTTCCAGTGTTTCTTACTACATTTATATCCATAAAATTGTAAACATTCAAGAACTAAAGCCTTAAAAAAAAACTTTACTGGGAAAGAAATCTAATATATATATATGCATACTTCAGAATGACTTGGCTTATTTTCAAAATCTCTTTTATTTGGGGGAGGAAAATCATTTTATAAAGATTACAGAAATGGTTTCATAACATTTTTACTAACAAAATAAAAAATTATGAAAAGTGGCACAACTATATAAAACAACCATAATTTGCTATAATAGTCAGAATATGAGGATGGGTATTCTTGACTATTTAGTGGAATTTAGAAAATTAAAATAAAATATTGAATATTGTACTGAGTTCTTCACTCCTCACACTCATCCTCCCTCCCAACATCAAGAAGACCTTCATTTCTTCAGAGTAAAATAACAAGGTGACTAGAAAAGAACACAACTGGATATGTCATTCTAACATTTATTCTATATATGCATTTGGAAATGCAAACGAAAAGGTACCTCAGATAAAAGCATCTGATCACATAGTAAATCTACCAGTGATGATGAATGTTTAACTTTGGTATATGTATGTACCTGAGCAGTAATTCTGACCCTAAACAAAATGATCAATTAGAATTATCTTCAACCTTTGCTCCAAGAATTCACCTTCTCTCCCATATCCCTAAACATATTGTAAGCAAAGAATCTATAATACATTCACAGAAAAGATACGAATCTTCCATAACTGCTAAAAATAGCAGTCCCAAGTATATTTGAATTTTGGCAGTCAAAGATCAGCCTCAAGATGAAAAAGCAGTCTCCCCTAAAATGGTATTTCATAGGCTAGCAAAAATTTAGGAAACAGAATTAAGTGAGAGTCTATCCAGGCTGAGTTTTAAAATTTTCTATTTGAAAACCAAACCAAGCTAGGTCTTGGGTTTTTTTAAAAGCCACAGATTTCTTTATTGGTGGCAAGAGCAGCAAAGCAGGTAATGATTTTTAATCATATTGCAAATGGAGGGGAGAGTGGGCTTGGGAGCTGAAAGACGAGACGACAGTAAAGGATGAGGGCGGCTATAAGGAAAAAGCCCGTAAGTACTGGTAATCTTCTCACAACACAACCTTTGAGAATCAGTTCATTACCTTCTTAACAATTTAAACGTGGATAAAAAGAAGCAAAATCTTTTTTACTGACATAACTATTTCAATGTATTCTTCTAAACTAAGAGCATAAAGAGAGAAAAAGCCTTGACATGGGCAAACTTTAGCGAACTACCCCCCTCCAAAAATAAGTCATTTAAAAGATGAAAAAAGGGTAAGGACAAAATAATAAATAATGAAGAACATATTTGTGGTTCTAAATATATATTTCCAGATAAGTATAGTTTATAGGTATGTTGATTCTAAGACAAAAATATCTGTCTTCAGAAAGAGTCCATAAAAAGAATCAAGAAAATTAATAAAGAAAATCGAGTCTCCTTACATATAAGTTCCTGGGAGCTTATGTGGGGAGGACAGAGGATCAATAGGGTAAAACTGAGTCTCTTTTCAAAAGAAACTTTTCTCTGTTAAAGAATGATAGTGACTGGTTTGTCCTGGTTCCTTTCAATTCCTTACATTCTTCTAAGTATATTCTCTATCAGAACTCCAGCATTTGCTTCAGCCCCTTTTAAATGTTACCAAACCCAAAGGAAGGGTTGGTGGCAAAGCAAGAAAATCTTAAAAATGCCAAAAGATGCTGTTCTGCTTCTAATCCCATTCTGCATTGTTAGTGATTTCGCATGTGTACTCTGGAGTCACAGAGACTTGAGCTGGAATCTTGGATCCATCATACACTAGATCATATAAATTTAGAAAAGTTTCTTAACTTCTGTGTGTTTTATACTATTTCCTCATCTAAAAAATGGGAATAGAAATCACTCCTCTCTTTCAAGATTAACGTGAGAAGTAAATAAGATATTTAACAAAAAATTTAGCACAATATCTGCTCTTCCAAGATACCCAATAGCCTAGCACAAGTTGTTTTCCCAAACAGTGAGATTAGAGGATTGTGACCAGAATTTACTAGAACAGGAAATAGCAGAGCATGTAGTAAAGGTTAAGTATTGTTCCAAAAATCTTTCTTTCAGATTCTCATTCTCTCTCTTCCTCCCCCCCCCCCCACTGGCCTCCTGCAGTTGTGCGTTGCCTTCCCTGTGCAGCTTGCAGCAGACAGCACATCTGCCTCTTCCTCAGGGCACAGCAGCATTTTGTATAAAACTCTACGACACTTATTGCACTGTGCTTGTTTACATGTGTGTCTCTACTATTAGACTATAAACTCCAAGGAAAGTGTCTTATATTAGTTCTATATTTCTGGTACCTAAAAATACTTAAGGCTCAGCAATTTTTTGTTGAATGAATTAATAAACCAACAAAATCTAATAGGTATTAAAAACATACAAAAATAATTAACTACTTTCATTTATCATTATCTCATCAGGTTTTATTACTGTATAGAAATTTAAATTTAGCTATATGTCACAATAAAATCAAAAAAGTTGTTCTTTTCCCCAAAGTGCCCAGTATACTCCCTTTCATCTGCAAGTGATGAGTAAATGTTTACTTAAACTGAAATGGTTGATGTGCACTTGAAAAGTAGAACATGCATACAGATACACTGCATAGCTGAAGTTTTATTTAAGGAGACCAATCACATTCTCGCTTCCTTGTTAGAGGCAAAGGAAGTTAAGGAAAGTTATTAGGAAGAAATAGTTGCTTCTTCTAAACTACAATTGTCCATGGATCTCCTTTCCTGGGTATTGCAGGTACCAAGAGAACACATCTAAATCACAACAATGGGCAGGTACTTGCTTGAGTAATTAATTAATATAGAGAAATATGAAGAACTTTAGTATTTTTAATATTCATATATTATCACCATCATTCTCAACTCTATTTAAAAGTAAGAATCGAACTGTACAAATCCACCAACTCTGCTTTTATAACATCACAAAAAGGTAAAACACTAAAAATAAATTCTAAAGAAACACTTCACCACGCTTAGAGACATCCAAAGTTGACAGTCTACTAAATCAAGGTTACATATAAGATTTGGTTTTACATTAGTCAAAAAAAAAAAAAAAATCAAAGAAACAAAAAACCGAAATAAATGTTTGCTCCAAAATGAGACTTAACTTTTTAAGGTATTGGTTCCTTCATAGTAATCTTCTAAAACATGTTTCTAAATCATTGATAGCTTAACTAAAAAACTGGAAGTTTCCAACTTATTATAACTTTCTTGGTAGAGTGAGCTATATACATGAAATAGTAAGAAAAAAGAAGTGGTACTGCTCCCCTCCCCCAGGCTAATTAATGTAAATGACTCATTTCACCTACTCCAAACTTGTTAAACAACTAAGGAAACAGCTATTTCACAAAAACTTCCTTTTGTCACTTGAAATATATTTTACGTTATTATAAAACACAATTTCAAAGTAATTTATTGGGTTTGGACATTAAAGCCAAGTCTTGACAGTTAACATGATGTATTGAAGGAAGAAAAAAGATAAGCTGTGATGTATACTCTTAACAAACAAAACTAATGAAAGTGGCAATAAATTATTGCTACTCATTACAAATTCTCTCCTTTATCTGAAAGGGTAGTTTTAATGACCCTAGTAAGGGTGGCAACACTCACCAGTATGAATCTTCTCATGTCTCTGTAGCAGGTACTTCTGTATGAAACGCATGTCACATTGACTACACTGAAATGGTTTTTCGCCTTAAAATAATTTCACATCCACAAATTAGTTACTGGATAAAACACAGTTTATAGTTACTATTTCTCAGGAAAGATAAATCTTAGAAACCCAAATTCTGGAAAATTCCAAATTATCCATACAATTTTTAAACTGCTCATTCACTTGTTTTACTTCCTCTTAATTTTTCCCCAAGATTTTAAAATTCACATTCTCACGATCATACAAAAATGAAATTGAGCCTGATCTCTAGCCTTCGAGGTAAAAAAAAAAAAGGAAATAAATAAAACAATTTAAAATAGAATTTAAAAATCACAAGGCTAGAAAGGACTATAGGTTACCTAGTGTGTCTTAAACATCTTTTCTTCCTTTTTATCTGGAGAGATCCACCCACTTTGTTCTCCCAACCATCAGGTTATGTTCTTTCACTTATTTTCTCCAGAACCTTCGGAATTTTATAATTATCCTTTTTTAAAAAAAAATCCTGTATTTTCAAACAGTCTCTCTTTGCTGTAGCCTTTCCTCTCAAGGGAAGTATTCTTTGGTCTGCTCTATGCAAAGAAACATTCCAGAAATCCTGAAACACTCCTACCTTATTACTTTCTTGTTTTGTTTTTTTTTTTTTTACCATACCTTGAAAGGGAGTCTATCCTGTCTCAAACTCTTTACCGCCCACTTGTGCTTTAGCCCTTATACTCTACTTTTTAAAAAGCTACTCATAATCTTCTTCCTATTTATTTTATTGGTTGTCTTCTCAGTTGTCTATCCTCTCTGAAGGTTGTACCGCTGTTGTCGATACCCTTCTTGGCAGTTTTCTCTTCTTTTGGCTTCTGGGACAACTGTATTTTCCTAGTTCATCAAACCTACCTTATTGCTCTGTCTCTGACCCCTCACTACTCCTTGAATTCAACCTATATGACTAGTCTGTTTCCTCAAAGATCTATGATCAGTCTTTAGTTCTGCTCTCTACAACTTCATGTTTTTAATTATCATTTTTTATATTTGATTTCCAAATTCTTATTTCAAACTCCATCTGGACATCTAGCATAGAAAAGTAAATGTTGACAGGCTTTTAACAGTACATTCTTTTACTGTTTCTCTAGCTAAAAAGAACACATTAAGCCAAATAAGTGTCCAATTAGGACTAATTAATTTTGCACATCCACACTAATGATCTTCTCATTTAAAAATTTTCCTGGTTTTCTTCTGACATTCTGGCCTATAAAATCTCTGATTTGAAATGCCAGGTTAGCTATGGTCTTAAGAATGAACGACATTTACACGAAGATAAAATAGTAAAGATAATTTTAATGGTCATAAGCCCATTTAACTCAAGAAATACCTGTATGAATGAAGACATGTCTCTGTAAGTGATAGTTCGTTCTAAAGGCAGCATTGCAGTGCTCACAAATGTGAGATTTAGGGGTTTTCAAACCAAGTGATCCATCCTCATTTATTGTAAGGATCTAGTTTAAAAAAAAAAGGCAAAAACAAAAGAAAGAAGTTTTAAAAACGTAGTACTAATTTATATAAAAAAGATAATGCCTTTTAATGCAAACAATGGTCACCAAAGATTATAAAATATTTTTTCCTAAGTAATTTTGAAAAGGTTGTTAGAATATATTAATATATATTGTCGAAAGTACAGTGTGACTCAGAATGGGTAAAGATCACTGATAAAACTTTGGAAACTGGTTAAGTAAGATCTCAGCTCTCTGGCCCCTCCTCTCCAAAGCTGATGTCTAATAGAGTCCTTAAGTGATTTCTGTTAGGGTGAGGATAGCTTTATTTTCTATTTCAAATTCTCACATACACAGGACAAAAATCTTATGTTTTAGACATGAAGTAAATATCAATCAGTATAGGACCGGTTAAATAAATCATGGAAAATGAATACAATTTCATATCATGTGGTTGTAAAGTAAAATGAGAAAGCTCTCTATATACTTATATGGAAAGAGCTCCAAGATTTATTAAGTAAAAAAACAAACAAACAAAAAAACAAAAAAAGTTTAGAATCCAGTATATAATTCTAATTTTTATATATGAGAGACTACATATATATACTTTCTTATATACAAGGATGTACATGTATTTGTTTGTATATACATAATAACTATTTGAGAAGGATGTACATAAAACGGATATAACCTCATTTGCAATGGCTGGGGAACTTGGAAGACGATATGTGAGAGAGAGACTATGTACACACTTAAAATGCTTTTCTAAGCCACATAAATGGCGTTACATTTTCATTTTCTTTTTTAAGGATGAGAAAACTAAGTTTTCAAGTCATCCTAGGATAAAATTTAGAACTGGGTTCAGTCCAGGATCTCTAAGGTTATTCTAGGACTACTAAACCATTATTAAGCATATTCCTAAAAATTGTCAGATAAAGTAGAGTAGGTATGGGGAAGGAAAATAAGTAACAAAGGAATCAATCTTTTCTTCCTGGGCTTGAGGTCAAGAATACTGTGGACCCAGTCTGAACAGTGCCAGAGAGAAGCCACGTTTGGGCTTCATGTATTCTAATTTATCAACCATTTGTTCTATGTGCAACAATAAACTGCCTCTCTCATCAGACACATGGCAGAGTGATAATAATAAATGATGTGAAGATAAGCAGCAAACAAAACTAGGACATAAATTCAGGAAGCACATGGCAAGTACGAGGCAAATACTGGAGGTGGGGGCATAAAGAGTGGGAATTAAGAGGGTAGAGAAATCTAGGAAACCTCTTACGAAATACAAAAGCCCGTGGAAACTGATTAGGGCCTGTACATACACAGCTATGACCCTACTCAAACCTAGAAAAGAGAAGTAGGTAAGAAAAAAAGGCTTTTTAAAAATAATTTTTTACTTTAAATTTAGGAAGGCAATTCTGTCTATACTGTATATTTGTAAATCAATGGTAATTATTATGCAAATTATACAGGGCACTTGGGTTCTGGGAAAACAGCCAATATGGTCAACAATGTTTCAAAGTCTGTACCAAAGTCAAAGTGGGAAACATTTGGCAGCAGAATGGAAGAGAGTCAGTGAGAGTGCAAAGTTTCATCTCTGGCCAGTCAGCTGAAAATTTTTTTCAATCCCTAGTAGTCACAAAATAATATGCAAGTTAATACTGTATAAAACAAACAAACAAAAAACCCCCCACAAAATCTTTAAAATATGATTCCAAGTATTTCTAACAAAAAAATATTAAACATTTCATATAAAATAGAACTAAAAACAAGACAGTACCAGGTATTTTTTCACATGTTGATAAATAAGATCCATGTGCCAAAAACCATGGCAGTTCAATAGCTTTCTGTGGCATAGCAACTGAAAGGAAAGGCTTTACAAGGAACAAATCTGGTCCAAGTTACTTAATGTGAAACGGATGTAATCCTTAACTGTACAAAGCCCTTTTATGAAGAATTAAAGAGTTCTAGGTCATTGTTTTCTGGCACTGGAGGTAATGCTGCCTTTCATTGTGGATTCAAACCTTAATTCAAGGTGGATTTTATAGATGAAACAGCTAACTTTGGATTGTGAATAGCAGACTGAAAAATCGAGCATATTCATAAAGTTCAAAGTGAGAAAAATCAAATACTTGGGCATTTTACATTTTATTTTCATTTTTTTCTTTTCTTTTAGGCCAGAGTAACAAACATCTTTGTACAAAGCAAAATTCACCTTATCTCAGTGGCACTTCCAATTTGTAATCTGTTTTAAATATAATCACCTGATTTTGTCTGTTTTACTCACCACTATAAACCCAGTATCTGGAACATAGTGAGACTATAAATGTCTATTGATGTAGCTACCTACTATCCATACCACACATCCTCATGGCTCACCATTTTATTCTTTTTAAAATTTATAACAGTCTCAATAATACTCAACATACTTGATTTTTTCCCTAATTTATTTAATAAATTTAAAACAATTTTTCAGTAAAACTTTTCAATACCACATGGACTTCTTTTACTAATCTACTCTTTATCTCATGGTCCATTAGTAGATAGATTTTTCATTCTGAGCCAAATCTATCTGTTCCCTAGAAAACTACCTATACACAGAGTGATGGTTACCTTAGATAATACACCAGTGTTTGTCAGGCAAAGCACTAAGAGCTACCTCTACCTATTTAATTCAGAGATCTTTCAGTCCTCAAGGGTCACTGACACTGAATAAGTAAAACGACACCCCTCGGTGAGAACGTTTTGCTCTTTTAAATGTCAGACAAGATTTTTCCCATTTTATACTATATTTCGTCTACTACATAAAATTATTAAAGCATAGTTTAACCTAATGATTATAAATTACATTCTTAAATCAATCTGAATCAACTTCTAAACCACTGAAACTCAAAAGACACCTTAGAGGAGAGCATTTAAATTTCTCACCATTATGAGTTTTTTTACTGAAAGGGGGGGTGGACAGTGAGGTCTAAAATTCTCTCTCCTTTTCAAATCCAACTAGAAATGGAGGAAGAGTGCAACCCCAAAGACGTACAACAATATACCAACGCCATCCAGAGCGATAACCACCACCACATCTTGACCATCAGTTATCTCTAAGATCCCACCCTCACACTATCACTTCTTTTCATTCTTCAGGATTTTGTCTCTCAATATTAGATTTTACACACTACCAAAATTGATTTTTAAATGGCGAGATTTTGACAGTGCTAGAACACAAAACTCACTGTATCATAAGCATGGTGCGATAAATGGTGTTCAGAATAATGACTCTGAGTTTCAGAAAAGGTTGTTTCTCTCATGGTTTCTTAAATATTAGGTAAAGAAATATACAATATTTTAAAAGAAAAATTTACAAAGTATTTTTAAGTTAGAACTCCGTTCTGTGGAAAAAATATTTATCCAGAACACGTAATTCCCTGAGAAAATCAGATAAATATTAATAATTCCTTTACTATTTTTTCTTGTTTTTCTCTTAAGAGAAAAACATATCTCTATGTCCAGTCTTATAATCGGTACTTCATCTTCAAAGCCACTTCTTCCATAATTAGGTTAGCATATAGGACAATGTATGACAAATACCTAGTACATCTATTTCTCTGCTGCTTTTAATTAAATTTTCCTCATTTTTATCATTTAATTTTAAATCTTTTTGATATCAAAATTAAAAATCTTTTCTGGGAACCAATGATGTATAATAAATTACCAGGAAAAAGTTCTCTATATAATTTATAATCAATTTGATTTGTAGAATATACTCTTCCTTCCTGAATTCAGCATAACTTTGAATAATCAATTTCTATTCCGACCACCTAAAGTGTTACAACAAACACTCATCGTTTCTTCAGTACCTGATAAGAGATCCTGGCACATAACAGATATCCAAATTATTTGCTGAAAGAATGAAAAAGGAGATACCTTTCAAAATAAGAAGAAATAAGTAATTTAAAAAGACCCTGCTCTATCTCATTCAACTACTAAAGAGTCTGAAAGACCTAAAAAATGTATTTAATATTGTACTGAAAAGGATCTAGAGTTCAGCAGTCTTAACTCAACAATCCTCATAAAACTCTGTGGTAGAAAAGGTTATCTCCTAATCACCTAAAAAGTTAGCAGTAAAGTCAGGTGATAATACTTCATTTCTCCAGAAACTTCTGGTATCAAGATTGAGATTTTCAAGCTTAGAATTAAATCACTATCACCTTGGACTCTTAAAGGATATAAGGAAATCCCTTAAATAAGAATCTCCAGGGATGGGGACTGGCTATTTGTAACTGGAAAAGCTCTCCTGGTGATTCTAATGCAGCACCAGGAGGGAGAACCACTGCCGTGAATGCACTGAGACTAAGTTAAGTCTACTGAGACTTTTCATGCATTTCTAATAACTTTAGTTCTCTGCAGTTCTAACCACAACAAAACAAAAAAAGATTCGAAGGGACAATGGAATGTGATGTTAAATGACCATATAGGTATAGCAATGTAAAAATGAACAGCACCTCATTAAGGAATGAGACAGCTAAGCTATTATAAGCATCAAAAAACAAAATCTAGCAGTCAGGAATTTTCAGGGTAAGGGGAGAAAAAAGCTCTGCTATCTCAGTCCTCCCAGGGGGCATTGTTATAATGTATATAATTTTTAAAAAATGTTTACAACATACCCTAAGACATTAAAAGCTGAGTCATGTTCGAATGCATTATATTTAAAAAGTAAACACATTAAAGACTTCCAATAAAGTGGTTAAAATAAAATTAAATTTGACCTTTAAAAAGGACAAGTTTTTATTATGCAAAATATTTAGTTTCATAAAACAGCTTATTCCATAATAGTACCAAATAACTTGACCTATATAACATTCCCTAGCTTGATTATCCTCTTTTTCTACAAACAGGATGCCAAATGTATTTTGGCAATATTCAAGTATCAATCTACCTTAAAATAACTAGGCTTTGCCATATGACAAAGGCCCAGAAGGCATTTACTGCTTAAAATTCATAGGCAGCTAAAAATGAACTAATAATACAGCACTTCTTACCACAAATTTATCATGAAGGGAGCCACATATATGGGAAATGAGTTCTAATATTTTACTAAAAGTCTATCACATTACTTTAGTTATACTTCCCATACAGATCCCCAATCTAATATGACAGAATAGTGACACATACTCAAAATATTCATGATGGCAAAATACAAGATTTGGGAAAGGTGTCGGAGAAGAGTGGAGTCTTCTAAGCCAGGGTCCCCAACCCCCGGGGCCTGTTAGGAACTGGGCTGCACAGCAGGAGGTAAGCTGCAGGTGAGCAAGCGAAGCTTCATCTTTATTTGCAGCCGCTCCCCAGTGCTGGCATCACCTCCTCAGCTCCACCTCAGATCATCAGGCATTAGATTCTCATAGGAACACAGGTACCTGGTGCCAAAAAGGTTGGTACCGCTACTCTAAGCAATTATAAATTATAACTTTTTTTGAGTAAGTTCAGGTTGTTTTTAGGGAATTTAAAATAAGCAACATATTGATTTATAAACCCAAGCAAGCTTTTCCCTGCTCCTCAAAAGGGCAGAAAGAGTGACTTTATTGAGTTATTTTACTGAAAATTCAGAAGTGTAAACTCTTAAACACATGCCTAAGAAAATGTAAAGTAACTCATTGGCTATGCTTCAAAATTCTAAGACTCTAGACACAATAATCATTCATAGACCAGTGTTAAAAACAATCCACAACCACTCTGTTACAAGTAATGTGCTAGAACAATTTGAAAATAATAGTTTTTGTTATTCTCATATTCCTGCTGGCCATGTAATATTTCTGGTCATCTCACCTTAAGAATTCCCTAAAAAGACCTTAGAGTATTTTCTTATATACAGAGTATTTTCTTATAAATAATATACTTAAAATAGACCATATCTACACATCTGATGAATGTGTAGATATAAAAATACTTAAATAATACTCTTAGAAGTATTATAATACATTATAAATAAATTTAACTATCTCAAAGAGAAAAGCAAAAAAGTTTAAACCCTGTAAAAATCTGATCTGTATTTACAAACATCTAGAACATACTACCAAATAATACCCTACTAAGAGATAATAATCTGAATTTTGGTCAGAATTTCAGAACACATTACAATCAAGAACAGTACCAGAAAAACATGGCAATGTAATATTAAGGAAAATGTAGAACTTATATATATTATGTTGTTTTTAGACTTGAAATAGATTCCTCATAGATCAGCAGTGAACCAAAGTAACATAATCACTATCACAATTTTAGAAATTAATTTTCCTAAAAACCTGGCATTGTTCTATAATGAAGAACTTCATTTATTTGTTAATGTAAAAAAATAAATGGAAAGTATCATATAAATTGCTCAGAAAAATATTAACCAAGAAAAAAGAAGGGAGGGAGGGATTTCACAAAATGTAAAATATAAAATGCTAATACTTACAGGGGGAAAAAACAAGTTTAATGTGATCAATAACTACAGAAATTAAAATTTAAACGATATTGAGATATTCATCTTAAGCTATAAAAAAAGCCAGTCTCATACTCAAGGCTAGAGAGCAGACAGACACACCTTAAGTCCACTGCAGGTAGCAATGTAACTGGTACAACATCTCTGGAAAGAGTAACGTTATCAAGAAACCTTTTTTTAAAGTTCATGCCTTTTGATTCAATAGTGCATGAATATCTATACACAAATATTTTAAGTGCAGGATGATTTACAATGAAGAGAAACAATACAATTTCCCTACAACAAAGCAATCACTGACTGTATCAAAAATAACATCCAGCTAAGAAAATCCTTATAAAAACCATTAATAACTAAATGTAAAAACATTATATATATTTTAAGTGTTAAAAATCAGGAAATTCTATCTACACAAAGATGAAGATAGGAAAAAGAATATGGCAGGAAATTAAGATAGTTACCTCTAGGAAATAACTATGGGTTATTTTAGTCTCTACGTTTTTCAAACTCTTCTATAATAGTCATATTTATATATCCCAAAATCAGTGGTTATGTTGGTAAACGTTTAACAACACATTTAGGGATCAGGGGTTTGGTGATTTGATTTAGGGATCAAATCTGTTTGCTGATTTCTATGGTGTAAATATTCTCAATATGGCTAATTTTAAGCTAGCAATGGTTTTAGCACTGGCTTGTGAAATTCCCGAAACTCAGCAATCAGCTCTGGCACCCCAGTACAACAAACTGGCTCCAGGACGCCAGTGAGTCCAAAAGAATACAAAATATATAAATAATAACGATAACTATGATTCAAATAAAAAATGCAAAAACAATCAGCAATCAAAATGAAAAGGTCATGTTATAATATGATCTTTTAAAAAAGTCTTCTTCATTACATGCAAGGGTAGAAAACAAAAGATAAAAAATAACTACAAAGATGTAAACGCCCTGCACAGAGGTCCTAGGAATACCAAAATGTTACATATCAACTATCAATATATACAGTAAAGAGGGGGGAAAAGGCAAGCAATTCTTAACTGTATTTACTGGGTCATTTGTTTACTAATCCATTCATTCACATAAAAATTATTGAAGGTTTATTATGCCTACTATTCCAGGTTCTTGGAATATAGCTACGAATAAAATAAAGTCCTGCCCTCATGGAGCTTACATTCTATTCTAGTACAGGTGTCCCACAACCTTTTCCTGATGAATAACTGGTACTGAATTTTCCTAAAACCATATTAAAATAAGTAAAATTAATGTGAATGAGAAGCAGGGTACTGCAAACCACCTGTCAGTTTTTAAAGAGAGACACGGAGAAAGAAAGTTTGTTTTTAGAAAAAAGATATGGTGAAGAAGAAGTGGAAAAATTGAAAGCAATGGCCCTCCACCTCCATGCAGGCATGTATCTCTTCCTCCTGGTGAAGCTGATGCATCCTTCCAACTTTGCTAATCCACATGACACTGTTACATCTGCCTTATAGTCCAGCCAGGTTCCTGCCCATAAGATTAACCAAAAGTTTGGGATTAATAGGTTAGAGACCACCACCTTAACATATTTCTTACTTTTGCAGGAGAACGTTGTTTCCGTTTCTTTTTTCTGCAAGTCTACTGGCTCTCTGATTTGTTTTTTGTCTCTCATCAGTTGCTCAGATACATCAGTAAAAGTAATTTCCTGCTTTACACTTATCTGTTAAAAAAAAAAAACCAACTTTAGAAGTAAATAATAAGTCCACTGTGAAAAAAGCCATCGTGTCTTTAATCCTTTGCTAAACCTACATATAGGTGCTCCCAAGATTATGTGTGTGTGTCTGTGTGCAACAGTGCACTGAAGACTTCATTAACAGGCAATTAGAAAATAAGAATCAAAAGTACATAAACTGAAGGATAAACTACAATTTTATAAACATCTATCTGGATAAAAAGGGTTAAATAAATCCTGGGAAAAGATGATTATAAGACCTACCACAATAAAGCAGAAGTCAAAACAATAACATCAATTTCACTCCCACATTTAAGGAAATACACTGAAGTTAAAGGCATACACACACACACAAAAGGTTAAATACCAAAAATAAATAAAATATTAGGGGATAAAAAGGGTAATTAGACTTCACAATGCGTTTTTCTCTCAATTTATAAAATATCAGGAAAACAACACAAAATCCTAAAAGGTAATCTCACATAAAAAGACAATGAAAATTTAATTATCGTTAAACTCAACACTTTTTTCCTGACCTGTACAACAAACCATCACCAAATTATGTGTTTATAGAATTGCACAGAAATAATTAGTACTGAATTTCCCTAAAATCGTATTATTAAAATAAGTGAAACTAATGTGAATGAGAAGCAGGGCACTACATACTATCTGCCAGTTTTAAAGGAAAGAGAGACAGAAAGTAAGCTTGTTTTTAGAAAAAAGACATGGTGAAAGAGAAATGGAAAAACTGAAAGCAATTAGCCTGCTGCTATGTACAAGACATGACGCTAACTACACAATAAATATAGAAATATGTTAAGAAACACTGAGATGTCAACAATGTGACCCGTATTTAGATCTCGGTTCTCACAAAGAGATGCTTGTCCTAAAAAAAATACATCAAGGTTCTATAATCACTAATGGTAATATCAATTCTCAAGAGATGCTCAGTCATCCACTCCTCACTGCTATATTTGCAATCTATGCTTGAAATGAAAACACAAGAATCTTAAAACTAAGAAACTTTGAACAGGCTACAAAATGCAATAAATATCCCTGATCTTTCCACCACGTGAGGACACAGGGAGAAGTTTGCAACCTAAAAGAGGGCCCTCACCCTACGATGCTCACACCCTGATCATGGACGTCCAATCTCCAGAATGGTAAGAAATAAATTGTTTATAAGCTTTAAAAAAAAAAATCCTTGGTAATAATCCAGGAAGTACAATGTGCTAAGGGCTACATTTTAAAAAAATACACTAAAAAAGGTGCAAAAGATTATAAACATCGTACAGATTCACAGTGTGAAGCTGGAAGATACAGCTATGTAGAAGGGGTTCATAAGGAAAATGCAACATAAGCCAGGGATTTCAGACTGACAAAATAAGGAATTGGAAACTTTCATAAATTCCTGAAATGTAGGCAGTACGGGGATCACAAATCAAGGAGAACATTGACACAAAAACATGACATAAATGATTATTCAGCTAATAATTCTATTAGGTTATAGAATAGTACTAGTGACCATTCCATGGCTTCTTTTGGTATTATTATTTGGAACATGAAAGAGAATGGTAAAATTACCACCAACAAGGCCCTGGCATTCAACACGTATGTTATCATCTCTGAAATGATGTTTACTAAAAATACAACTATTTGGGCTGGGTATGAGACAAGGAGAAATAACAGACTAAGTAAATGTTGAACTGCTCTGTCCAATTTTGCAAGGACATCAAAAGGTAGTTCTAACATATGTCAGCTTATAAACTACAAAGATCATGAAAATGTAGCATGCGGCAATATGAAACAGAGGAACTCTTTTTACCAAAGTGTCAAGGGAGTGTAAGACAAATAAGTTCTGCAATTCGCAGCTATTCACAAACCAGGGAAGAGCCTTTATATGCAAAACAGTGAAAAAAATTAATGCATGTATCCTTCAGTTATTTCTACATATATGGAAAATGTTCATATTGGTCCTGTATTTTCAAATATGAGGCACACTTTTACCATTGTGAAAGAACAGACCCAAACCTAGAAGTATCAATGGATCAAAGCCTTATGAATGTCAACAGGCATACAGCAAGTTACATTTTTATAATGTTGCAATAGGCTTATCACTCATAAATGAAATAAAGTAATCTACTCTATATATAACATAACCACACACCAAAGTGTATGGTCCAGCCTGAGGTGCTTAGAAAACATGTTAGTAAATCCCAAAACATAAAGTGATGGGTATGATAATAAGACAGCTAGAAAGAATGAGTTGCAGAAAGTCTGGGAAGAACTTAAATCTTCTGTGGCCCAAGGAAGGCTACAATAATCTATAAAAACATGAAAAATACTTAAGCATAACAAGAGACAAGAATCAAACATAAGTTATCTACTCTTTCCTTGAGAGCTATCTTTAAAAGAAAATCAAGTTCTCAGTGTTACTTTTTCACCTACTTTGAGACAATGGAAGCTGTCAGGCATGATTCCTATGTCATATCTACCTTCTTTAATCGTCTAACTTCTTCCCGAGCATCCTTATAGGGTCATACTTCCTCACCCCTCACCACCACCAAGCTGATTCTTTCTTGATAGTTCTAAAACATAACTCTTATTCTGATGTTTTTTTCTTTTTTGATCTTCTTTCCCTTTATTTTCCCAACTTTAAATATAGAGGCCTCTCTATATTAAAAAAAAAAAAAAATCCTTCCTTTGATTCTAATCACTAATAGCTCAAGCCCGGAACCTAGAATGGTTCTTTCTTTTTCAAGATTTATTTCACTCTTGCTTGCCCCAAAATTAACAAACTATTCTACTTTTATATTCAACTATCTAATGTACTTATATATTACCCTGATATCTGAAAATACAACATTCTTCTTTGGTACTTCCCATAATAGTTTTCTCTCACTTATTCTTTCAAGAGCTATTAAGTGCTCACTATGTGCTAAACTCAGTCAGTATAAAATAATACAACAAAAGCTTTAAATTTACTAAGATTCTAATATGTGCCAAACATAATTCCAGATACTGAGAACACGTTTTAAATATAAGGTCTCCTTTTCAAAGGTCTTAAAATGTAGATGGGAAATTTGATGCATTATATTAAAGAAATAAATAATTCAAGACAGCACAGGTTGGGCTCAACCTAAATGAATGACACAGGGAATAAGAGCAGGAATCAAAGTGAGAAATTTATGAGATTTGTCATTAACTGCAAAAGGCTCCATGGATAAAATAGGAGACTGAAGCAGAACTGCAAGTTTATCATATATAACCTCCTTTTATTTTTGTCTTCCAAACTTGCTCCCCAACTTTCTTCCAGACTCAATGTTAATAAGTGACATAACAAATATAAATGTACCTAAAATAATGTTGCCAGACACAGTGTGCAACGAATATTTGGTTTGGTTTAGAAATTTTGGTTTCCCTTCTACCCCCAACTCCCATATAAGAACATGAATCCTCAGAATGAATCATTTTAAACTCTTCCTTCTTTTCATTCATCATATCCTACATTCATACCCAGCAGCATCCAATTCACTCCAATTAACCTTATAAACCACACTGCTTTAGGGCTTTATCAACTCCCCAATGTATTCTTTATTTTAAATGTATTAATTTATAAATAAATTATAAAACTGTTTTCATCTCATTTCTCTAGTGAAGAATCTACAATAACTCCTTGTTATCCATGGTGTCAATTCTATTCTCCCCAGCTCAGTTTTCAAGATTCTCTACGATCTACTTCATAGAAAAGACCTAGGTCACTTAGCAGAAACATCTGTCCTTACCTACTCTCCTCTCCATTTCTGGAGCCGCATGTTCTTTTTAATTTTCGATTTTAATTTTTGGTATTCTCATTCCTCTTCCCATCCCTGTTTGAGTAAAAAGAAGGTATTTTTTGTGCTTTCCTCTTCACTCTGTACGAATTCCATTCCTACACATCTCCAAGCTCTGCCGCTACCCTGCATCTCTAAAATAATTTACCTTACTCCACCAGCTACTTCTCTGCCTAAAAGCACACTTAAACTTCCTCTATAAAATAAATTCTCATGGACCAAAATTCTCCAACAACTTCCTTCTTATATGGCCAAACTTTTTGAAAGAATAATCTATAGTAAGTATATAGACAAAACAACTGCCCCCGAAGTTAGAGAAATGATTATTCTCAGAGTATAACTAGTACATAGCCAAACAAAAAGGATGTGTTTAACTATCAACAGAAGGAATTGTTTCCAAAATATCGCCTAGGAAACAAGTGGAATCAAGGTGACCAGAGGTATAACAAATGTTTAAGCGTGAAAAGAAAACTATAACACAATTAACTGTTCTGAAAACATACTGTCTAAAGAAATAATATCAGTAATATTTGGGAGTATTCATAGAGTCCAGAAAAAAAGAGAAATTTAAGACCAGGTGCATATATGCATGCATGTATGTATGTATGTATGTATGTGTGTACATACGAACTTCCACAATGGTTCTGGCAAGAACAGTTAGATGTAACCAAGTCAACGGGAAGACTTCTAATTCAAAGCTCACCAAGCCATGGAAGCAGCACACTGATGGAAAAAGCTTTGTGTGAATCATAAACCATAATCCTCCCTTCTGCTTGATTCATGTTTGGATGCAAAATTTTGAAGAAGCTACATTTGTCAGGTTTTGAGAAAGTCCCTAGCTACCCTCTGATTTTGAAAAGGTTTAGGGATCCACAGTTCACAACATTCTAGTCTATTTTCCTATATTTCTCACTGTAATTTGCATTTGGGTTACTGTATCAACATCTTATAATTTAGGTAACTAAAAGATGAACTAGACAAAGAGATCACATAATCCTACCTGAAATAGTGCTGCCAACACCCTACCTGGAAACTCTATTCTTTCAACTTCGTAACACCATGATTTAAGTTCTCTCCTGTTCTTCATGGCAGTTCTTTTGGATCCGTCTTTCTATTATATAGGTACTTTCATTTTGTAAGAGTTTCAGTAAATCTATACCAGTGGTTCTCAAAGTTTGGTCCAGGGACTACTGAAAAAATACTTTTGTTAAGACTACCTGTTTTTCCTCTCTTCTCCAAGCACATAGTGGCATTTTCCAGAAGCAAACTAACATGTGATATCACCACAGACTGAATGGATTAGCAAAAATGAGAATCTAGTTACCCTTTAATAAGCCAGATGATAAAAAGATTTGTAAAATTGTGAAACAAATTCTCACTAAATTTTTTATTTCAAAAAATAGGGTTATGTTTCATTAAAATGTTACACATTAACATATAAGGGGATTTCTGGTTATTTATAAATAAACAAAACTGTAGATTTCTCAGCTTTAATTTTTAAAATGGTAAATATTGATATATATAGCCAACATAATAAACAAGAACTATTAGGAATCCTCAATATTTTTTAAGAGTAAAGGAAGACTAGAAATTTTAAGAACTGCTGATCTAGACACATCTTAACTATATTTGCATTTTCTTCCTTTTCTCCATTTGTCTCTCTTAATTCAGACTCCTGGGTCCCACCAACATGAATTAGTACAGATGTGAGCACATCTGCAGGTTAGTAGACATACATGCACTTTTTAGCTCTATCTGCTGAGATCACTGAGAAGCAACAGCATCCAACACACTTAGCACAAAGACTTTGGTTTCTAAACATCATTATTCAAAAAAAGGAACTGGGGCTCCTTGAAGTGGTTGATTCCAGACTGGAGGAGGGGGAAATATAAGATGACCCAGGCCTGAAAAAAGATTAACATATGTCAAAGGATACAAAAGCCAGTCTCAAAGAGCTCCTAATTGCAACACTGAAATGACTTAAGCAACAAAATAATGATAGTACTGTATTATAACTCATAGATAAAATGAATATCCATACTGCCATAAACGTGAAAAAAATAAATGGGATAGAGGAACAGCTACAATTAAAATATAGAAGGAATGAGGAAAATATAAAATTACAATAAGCCAAACACATTAATAATGAGAGTCAGCAGGGTCCACCAATGATGCTAAAATTAGCAGGTAAAAAAAAGAAACAGGATATTTAAACAAACTCAAATGGTCTCCTCCAAGATATTTGCCAATTACAAAGGAAAAATTACTGACTTTACAGTGGAGAAAACTGGGAGATAAAGAATCAAGGTTAATATGACCAGAAGACATATCCACATTTTGTATTCCTTGATATGATGCATCAAGAACACAATATCACTTCTGCTAGATTGTCAAAAAATGCAGTTTCAATCTAACCAAGAGAAAACATCAGAAAAACTCAAATAGAGAAATTCTACAAAATAACTAATACTCATCAAGTGTAATGTCATAAAAGATAAGGAAAGATTGACCAATTGCCACAGAATAAAGGAGACATAAAAAAGATACAATTAAATACATTGTGGGATTCTGAACTGAATCCTGTGCGGGGGGGGGGGGGGGGGGAGGACATTAGGGGAAAAACAAAGTAAAATAACGCCTGTAAAACTATTAGTTAATATCACTTTACCAATATTAAGTTCCTGGTTTTGATAACTGTACAATAGTTGAATAGGTTTTGATATTACAGAAAGCTGGGTGATGGGTTTATGTAAACTCTGTACTATTTCTACAACTTTTTTATAAATCTTAAATATTTCAAAATATACAGTTAAAAAACTATTCTAAACTTTGATTTTTCTAAATATAATAATATTTAGCATCCTAAACTTATCAAAATTGTATGTTAAATACAAGCAGATTTTCTGAGTATCAATTATACCTCAATAAAGCTATTTTAAAAGATACTTAGCATTTATTTGGTGTCCTACAAATTTGTGATTCCTCTTTATCAACATAATAAACTAAGACCTAACATTTACTATATGCCAGGTACTGTCCTAGGTGACAGGAGACAACAGGTGAGGGTGGGGTTGGGGTTGGTTGAGGCACAGTCTCTAGTCTGTACTCTGTTGCACTTAATCCTTGGACAACACTATGAGGTTAGTATTTTCATCACATTCTAAAAATAAAAAATGGGGGAGGTGATGGAAGGAAGGTAGATGAGGTAAAAGTCAAATATGTGGTGACAGAGAGAAATCTAACTATGGGTGTTGAACGCACAATGCAATATTTATGACTTACTGTTGAATAGCACACCTGAAACTTCAGACTGGATTTTGTTAACCAATGTCACCATAATAAAATTTTTTTAAAAAAGGATAAAAAGAAAAAATAATAATAAATAAAAATAAGAAAATTAAGGCCCACAAGGTTATTTTTCTAAAATCCCATGAAGAGGAAAAACCAAAATTTAAATAAGTTTTCTAAATCCAGCAACTGAGATCCTAACTACTGTGATCCATGAATTATTTTTATCCTTATGTTACCAATAAGAAAATTAAAACTTCAGGGAGGTGTCTTACCCAAGTTATTAAGTTTTAACCCTAGGACTTGAACCAAGATCTTATATCTTTTAATCCAGCATTATTATTTCCATTACAACTGCTTAATAAATCTAAAATTTTCAAATGTATTTAAAAATTATTTTGCATGAACGTATCTTATTTTTCCATATACGAACTACAGTTTAGTTACTGCCAGAATGTGGAAAGACTTTCCAGTGGTTCTATAATATCTACCACTAAAAGAGAAGAATTTTAAAAATAACAAAATAGACAAAACACCAACACTATTTATGTGACGTTTAAGACTTAAATTTCAATCCCACCTTCCAATTATTTTCTAGGTGAACTTTTGCTTACAGAAATAGTATGGCAAAACAAGAAAAGCACAGGTTGAGAGTTTAAAAAAACACAATCTAATTCCAAATAGTAATATTAGCAATGTGAGGGTGAACAACTAAAATTTTATCATTTGGAACTTTCTTCATCTATAAAATGGAGGCAATAATCTTCACGGAATTTCTATAGAGTTAAAAGAGATTATGTACATAAAGCATCAACTACTGTACATAGTAGTGTATAGTAGATTCTTGATGCCACTTATTATCATAATTGTTTCCTCATCTGTTAATTAGTGGTAATAATAACATCCAGCTTATATACATCAAAATATCAAATGATATATAAAGAGCACTTTGGAAACCTTCAAGTTCTATGCAAATATTTATGGTTATTATTATGTAACTATAGATTTGTAATTGCTTAGGTGCACAGAACATCACTTATTCTACAAAACATCACTTAGATATTCTATTATCTAAAACTCAGTATTGCTAAAAATGAAATAATCTTTCCTTTCACATCAGAACCTCCAACCATTTTCTCCATCTTTCAATATGCTTTATTACCCAGACGCCTGTCTAAAGACATATTTTCATTTTCTTCTCCACTCCCAAGCCAATACCAAGTCCAGTTGTTTTTCCCAACATCATATACAAATACAGAAATGATATTTCACATGTCCTACTTTATATCATTTATAAAGATATTAAGTTGGGAATCTCATACACTACCAAAAGGAAAATTGATCAACTTTTGTGGACTACAAATTGGCCAGTATATACCAAGAACCTTAAAAACTCTATAATGAAAAAATAATGCCAGCACAACAGTGTCTACATATAACATCACAATATTATTTATATGATAGTAAAAAAGTACAGTCTAATAACCAATAAAAAATAGTGAGATAAATTACAATACAGCTATGACATTATACAGTTAGAAATCTTACTTTTGAATATTAATGACAGTGAAATGCTCATGATTTAAGGTTAAGTGATAAACATAAAAATATGTAGATATACTTTTACATTTTTATACAAACACACAGATACATATGCAGTAAATTTTATACAAATACACACACAGAAAAACAAACAGAAAAAGAAAACAGTAAACTGCTAACAAAATGTTAGTAACTATTATGCTAGAGTAGTAAAATTACAGCAATTTTTATTATCTTTAGTTTTCAATTTTTACATTTTCTCAACAAGTATGTTACTTCATAATCTTAAAATGATATTAATATAATATCATTTATTATATCTACTTATCATTATCCTAATAGCTAAGCTGCTCTAAGAACTGAAACATTATGCCAGCAAAGTAAAAACTGAAAAAATTTCTAAGGGTGAGTGGAGGGAAAAAACATTAAATAAGTCTTGATCCCTATTTCACATCAGCAAAAATCTATTCCAAATGGGCTGTTAATCTAAATGGGAGAAAAACAACAAACATAAAAGCTTCTAATTAACAAAGGAAAATATTTTTATGAGCTTGGAGGAGACAAATAATTCTTAAACAGGATACAAAAACACCAAAAGTAAAAGACTTTTAAATTGAATTTTATTAACATTAACTTGTTTATCATCAATGGAGTAAAAAGGCAAATCATAGCGGAAAAGATAACTGCAATACATATATATCACCAACAAATAAAGAACTACTATAAATCTGTAAGAGAAAGAAACAACCTAATAGAAAAATGAGCAAAAGGTAAGCATGTACCTTACAAAAAAACAATATCCAAATTACCAGTAAACATGAAAAGGCATTCAATTTCATTAGTTATCAGTGAAATGCAACCTAAAATCTCACAGCAATACTATTTGAACCACGACAAGGCCCAAAATTTAAAAAAAAAAAACCTGACAATACCAAATATTAAGAATATGGAGTAATAAGTATAAATTGGCAAAACCACTTAGAGAAACTTTTGACAGTATCCACAACAGCTGAACATATGTATACCCAACAAATTCAATTCTAAGTATGTAACCAACAGAAATGAGTATGTACATGCAGCAAGGCACATCCAAGAATATTCACAGCAGCACTCTTCATAACAGCCAACATCCTGAAACAATCTAAATGCCTACACTAGAATGAATAAATTTTGATATATTTATACAACTGATGATTATATAAAGAATAAACTACTGCTACAAGCAATAACATGGATATAACTCATAAACAATGTAAAACAAAGAAATCAGACACTAGAGTAGAAAGTGCATGATTCTATTTACACTGGATTCAAAATCAGGTAAAACTAACAGACCATGATAGCAGTGTAGCGGTAGATCATAGTGGTAACCTTCAGGAATTAAAAGAGGGTTGTTACTAAGAGGGATAGAAGAGAGAGAAGGCCTCTAGGATGCTGATAATGTTCTATGTCTTGATCTGGGTAGTGGTTACACAAGTATGTTCACTTTTGAGAAAATTTATCACTTACAATTCGTGCACTTTTCTGTATGAACCTTAGATTTCAATTAAAAGACACATACCTAGAGAAAGTGTTACAAATGTGCAGATATATATAGATACAAACGTGCTTGTACATAGAGATCTACATATACATATATATGTATATGTACCTATATATCTATATCTATATAGCTATATATACAAGCATGATTCTTTCACCATTATTTCATTCAAACAAATCTAGTAATAATGTAAATATCCATCAATAGAGTAAATAAGGAATATCATTTAATCAGTAAAATAAATGAACTAATTTATATACAATAACATAAAAATGTTATTGAATAATGTAAATTTTAAAAGAAACCAAATAGCATTACCTAACTTATGTAAAACAAAATTTATTTTCGTAAAATATACATTATAATTACAACATATTTTATAAATACACTATATGTTTGTTTATAAATTAAAATTTTCCAGAAGAATATCATTATTAGTTACCACTTTGGAATTAGAGTAGGCAACTGTTAGAAGTAAGGCACTTTTACTTTTTACTTTGTTCTCTTCTATATTATTTTTTTACAACTATGTAAAAAAAATAATATGCTATTATTACTTTTCATAATACACTGTATCATACAATTATGAAAAACCCAAAGTACACACCTCTGAGGCTGACCCTTAAATAGCCTTGTCCATAATGATTTCCATTTGGGGTGCACTACTGACCTAAGTAAAGAGTAATATAACTCATTCCAGTACCACTTGTCTCACAATTTCCAAGATTAATTAATTAGACACCAAAGATCAGAGAGAACTATATGAAAAGTGTTAGGAGACCAGCTACATTATTAAAGTCATCTTGAAAGAAACCTTCCAATAACAATTTATCTCTGTCTAAGGGGGAAAAAAATGATAAAAATGAGTCAAACTATGACAACAGCATGGGAGCATACTAAAAAACAGACCATTCCAGGTTAGCTCCCTAAAACAATCCACTAGTAGAAATACCTCGATTCATTTATTTACCAGGTGAGCTGAAGTCAATAATAAGTAATAACATGACTCTCACCAGAAAAACTGTGAAGCAAAATTACTCCATGTTTTTCTGCTTAATACTGTTGCTTCTCAAACAGGGACATCTTCTAAGAGCTATATAGCATGTGAGTAAAATCTTGTTTAAAAAAAAAAAACTAAAGAATTTATATAAATTACCATCTATTGCACCTTAAAATAAACTCACTTGATAAATCTATTCCTGAAAATGATATCCAAAGAATATGTTGCTATAAAAAGTATTTGAATCAAGGGAGAAGCACTTCTTAAACATACAGCCCTAATAAAAGGCAATGCCATCACTTCAAAAGATAAAGAACTCAACAGATATGAACATAATAAATTACTTCTGAATCCTTCAAATGAACTTTAACAGAAATGCAATAATAAGAATTTGCTACAACTTGTAAGACTTTGTTGAAAAAGCCAACTATGTAATCAAGTTGGGAGTTAGCCAAAAAGAGAGGAAGAAACATAGCCTACCAACTACTTCAGCAGATAAATACAAAGGCAGATTTGTTACCTTCGAGGATTATGAAAGATCACTTGTTACCAATAAACATAGTCGAACTCTGCAATAGAGTAAAAATATGTGGCAAAAATAATAAGTATCTTAAAAATCACTGAAATGAGTAAAATGAGTCTTTTTTTTCTTAAATAGTAGGGAAAAAGTCACTCATAAATATATAAACAAATTTCTAGCATGGGTATATTAATTAACTGGAGCAATAGGTATTGGGGAATATATCCACACAACCCTCCTAAAACTAATGACAGGATTTAAGAAAATTTAAAAACTAAAAAACAAAACAGAGGTCTTATACCACTGGCCAAACACATTTTGAGTTTCCCAGGTATTAAACAAAATAATCACAACTATAAAATACATAAAAGTATGCCTACAATTATATTCTTACTGTTTTACAGCACAGAAATTGATGACTAAAATAAAATGCTACATGAACCCTGAAGGACTTATAAATACCTGAAATAATATTTTATATTTTATTAGATCAATATAATTAGAACATTTTTTATAGCTCCTAATTTATAAAATCCTTTAGGCTAAAGTAATATAATCCAACAATTTTCTAGAAGACAGATGTGGTATTTATCATAAATTGCAATTTGTTTCATTTTATCAATACAGACATGTCTTTACTCTTCAACATGCTTGCCATCAATGTGGAAAAATAAAGACCATAAAGAGTTACGATTTCTCAATTTCTTTTGAATGAAAATAAGAAAAAGGATAAATCAAAAATTTTTTTCAGATTCTGCTGAGAAGCTTTTTAACAGTGCCACCCAATAAAACTTTCAGCAATAATGGAAATGTTCTTTATCTGATACTGTCCAAAAAGAAGTCACTAACTACACCTGGTTATTGAGCACTTGAAATGTGGCTAATAAGACTAAGGATCTGAAAAAAATTAATTTATTAAATTTTATTTCAAATTTCTAACATATTAGAAAACAATATTCTAATGAGTAAACTACAGACATTCAAAAGTTGGCCTGTAGACTGCTGTTCAAAACGGAGGGCCACTGATTTGGGGCAACTAATTTAGAGCAGGAAGGTCAAGAGAAGTCCTGAAAACTGGCAACTGCTACAAACGAAAAACTTTTACTTCAACTGTCACAAAGCAACAGGAAGTTTACATAGGCTACAGAACCTAAACTGTTACTAACAATTTAAGAAAACTCAAAACTCTATTTTATTTTGGATTAACAAAATAGTTAATATGAAAAAAGTTTGTTGTGACTTACAAGTGAATAAGCAAATAAAAGAAAACCATTAATATGTTCGACATTTATTTTTATTTTTAAAAGGCTCTCACAAACAATCTAGAAATGATGAAAAGCCTGCTGGCTTAAGTTTTCACACTTCTGGAGACTTGGATCACATTCTAGATCAAAATCCCCTCTTTAATTCAAAAATATATATTCATAATCCCAAGACCTGCTCTTCACCACTCTGCCCTATCAGTAGGAATACATTAAGGAGGAATATAATTTCTCATGCCTGTTGTGTTCTAGCATAAAGCAATGTAACATAAACTCTAAATTCTGCTTATTTGGTGTTATCAACTCTTTCACGGATTCATTCTCAGAACCAACTCAAATTTACCATTGTCTGTTAGGACTAACAGGACTAAAATATGTATTATCCATAAATATGGAATATCAAGCATACATTTAAGAATTATGTATTAGAGAAGGAGCTGAGAAAAGTTCAAAATATGGTGGTAAGTGAAAAGAGTAGATAAAAAGCAACATGATCCTATGCATGGTATGTGTTTCATATATATCAAAAAACACAGAATTACATATACCAAAACGTTAGGAGTGATTATATCTGGTAGTAGGTGTATAGTAGGGTATTTATCCTTATGCACACCTATATTCTCATGAACATGTACCCATGAATGTTCATAGCAGCTTTATCTGTGATAGTCAAAATGTAGAAACAACTAAAATGTCCCTCAATAAGTGAATGGATAAACTGCAGTTCATCCACACCATGGAATAGCACTCTGAAATAAGAAAGAAGAAATTACTGGTACACACAACTCAGATGGCTCTCAAGGGCATTATGCTAAGTGAAAAAACTCAACCTCAAAGGTCACATACTGTATAATTTCATTAATATGACATTCTCAAAATACTAAATTATGGAGATGGGAAACAGATTAGGGACAGGATAGCCAGGGGTAAGAAATAGTGGAAAGGAAAAGAGGTATGAATGCAAAGGGATAGCATATCAAGGCCTCTGTTAATGACAGATTACTTCTGCATCTGATTGTGGTGGTGGTTACACATATCCACATGTGTGATAAAGTATGTACATCTGACATATTGTAGCAATGTCAATATCCTAATCCTGAGATTGTATTATAGTTATATAAAACTTAACCACTGGGGGAAACTGGATAAAAGAGTACATAGGTTCTCTCTATACTATTTTTATAACTTCCTATGAGTCTATGTAATTTCATAATTAAGCTCAGAAAAAGTAAAAGGATAAATCTTGTCCCTTCCACTTCCTGGCCCCCCTCCCCTTATCCACTTATTCTTTATGAAACACTAACTCTTAAAGCCAAAAGCTGGAAGAGAACAAGGTATCAGGTCCCAGATGAAGAGGGCATCTGCATGGGAGGGCTACCCAACACAAGACATCAAGAGTGTAAGCAGAGTGAGGAGGTTCTCCACATAGAAAGGCAACTCAGCATCAGGTATCAGAATCCAAGCAGCATGAGGAAGGGTTGATGCTATGAGAAAAGGGCAGTCTGGAGCAAGGTGTCAGAAGCTACATGGGATGATGAAGGTATCAAAAGAGTGGGCATGGACCAACACAGTGTATATAGAGGACTCCATGTAATAATGAGGCCCAGTTCAAGTTGTCAAAGCACATGGAGGGGAAGAAAGGCATTCATGCAGAGGACAGGGGGTGGCATGCACCGCCATGGAGTATAGGAGCTTGGGCAGAGTGCAGAAGGCATCTGAGTCAGAAGAGAGGCAGCGCTCAAAGAAAATGGTTACATGTGAGGTTAGTGGGGTCTGATCAAGTAAGTAAAATCCATTAAGAATAACGAAAGCCAGATTTCTCTCACTGTCCAAGAAGAGAGTTATAAAATATGGAAGTGAGAAAACTAAAATCTATTCTAATGAACTCTAACTGGAGGTATCAGTGTGAATTCATGTTTTCAATACTAATAGATATGGAGATAATTACGGATATAAATGGACATATATAAATGTAAATATATATAATTATATACATAAGCATATTCTCTAGCTTTGTCCACTGACAGGCCTGGGAGCAGCTATACCCCAATGGCAATAAGCAGCAAACTGAGCACCCAGACCTTGGTTTCTAAATACCATTTTCCACTAAATGAACCAGAGCTCCTCAGTGAAATGGCTGATTCCAGGGTTGAGGCAAGAAAAATACAAGATAAACCTAGAACATTTTATGACAGAAAGAAAGGATGTACTCAAAGATTGATGAGACATGTCAAAAGAACATAGAATCCAGCATGAAGAGCTCCAACTGGCTAAATCTTAAACCAACACAGAATAATTATATAATAGATTTTAACCCAATGAATATACAATGTAACTCCTAAATCCATACTGACACAAATTAATGAATTAATTTAAAAGTGGGATGAGGAATGAGATTAACTTTACAGTGAAAACAACTGGCAGACATCACCTAAATCAACTGATCAAAGCAAACCATTATCGGAACAGGGCAAATAAAATTCATGTGCCACATGTTAGAATGCAAAGAGGAGAGAATACAGCATCACTTTTGCAATACCCCTACCAAAGGTAGTAACTTAAATCTCATTAAAAGGAAAAATCGGATAAAACCAAATAGATATTCTACAAAATAAATGGTCAGTAATTTTCAAGTATTATAATCATAAAATTTTTAAAGAACTAATGCAGAGTAAAGAAAACTAAAGAGACATGACAATTAATGCAACACATAATTTTGGACTGGATCTTTTGCAAACGAACTTTAACTGTTAGAGAACCAGTAGATTAGTAAGGATATAAAATAGGTGAAGAGGAGTCGAATAAATGGTGATAAGAGGGAAACTAGAATATGGATGGTGAGCACACAGCAATATACAAATGCATATTACAGAACTGTACATGCGAAACATGTAAATATTAACCAATGTTAGTCCAGTAAATTCAATTTTTAAAAATGAAAAAAAAAAAAAGAGGTGAACACAACTAGCCAACTTGACCTAATTGACATTTACAATAACCCACCCAAGGACAGCCATAATACTATTCTTTTCAAGTGAATAAAGATCATTCACCAACCAATCATATTTTGGACCCCAAAACAAGTCTCTGTTAATAAACTGAAAAAGAATGAGATCATAGAAAGTACATTCTCTGAACATAATCATTAAACATCAGTGAAAAAAGATATCTGGAAAATTTCAAAATATTTAGAAATTAAGCAAAACAATTAATTGATGGGTCAAAAAGAAATAAACAAGAAGTTTAAAACTTCAAATGTTTACATCAAAAACAAAGAAAAGGTCTAAAATAGTCATCTAACCTTCTATTTTAAAAAGCTAAAAAAAAAAAGCAAATTTTTTAAAAAGTAGAAGGAAATAACGATTAAAAACGAAAGTTAAAATAAATGACAATGAAAAAAATCAATAAAACCAAAATGACTCTTTGAAGAGACTAATAAAATTGATAAATCTCATCCCAGAATATTAAGGAAAAAAACAAATTACCATTATCGAGAATGAGAAAAAAGAAATCATAGATCCTTTAAACAATAAAAAAATCAGAAAATATTATGAAAAATTTTGTTCAACTAAATAAGACAAAATGTACAAACTCTGAAAACTACAACTTACCAAAACTGATTCAAGAGAACAATTTTAAATTTGAGCAGCCTTATTTATGTTTTAAAAATTGAATCTGGTATCAAAAACTTTCCCACAAAGAAACCTACCCCCAGACTAGCTTTACTGGTGAAGCCTGTCAAATATGTAAGGTAGAGATAATACCAATCTTACACAAACACTTTCAGAATGCAGAGGAGGAACTACTTCCTAACTCATTTATGATGAGGCCGGTATACCTAAAACAAAGATAGTATTAGAAAACTAATATCCCTCATAAACACAGAAAAGATTATTTTAAAAAATTAGTAAACTGAATCCAACAACACATAAAAAAGATGACACATCATGACCAAGAGTGGTTTATCTTCGGAACGCGAGGTTGATTTAACATTTGAAGATCAATATAATTCACTATATTAATAAAGAGAAAAAAATCATATGATCATCTAGTAGGTGGAGAAAAAACAACTGATGAAGTTATACATCCATTCATAGTCTAAAAAAAAAGGCTCAGCAAACTAGAAAGAAAACTTTTTCGACCTAATAAATATTATTTATAGTTTAAAACCTACAGCTGAAATAATTCTTAATAGTGAAAAACTGAACGCAGTCCCCTAAAGATCAGGAACAAGGCAAAGATGCCTGCTCTTACCACTTCCATTTAGCATTGTACTGGGGGAGGCAGTCAATGCAATAAGAAAAAAGACACAGATTGGGGCAAAAAAATAAAATGTATAAAGAATATGATCGGACAATATAACCATGAATAAACCTAAATAACTACTAGATTTAATAAGTACATATAACAAGATCACAGGGTACATAGTCAAAACAAAAAGAATGAAATGCATCTATATGCTAGTCATGAACAAGGAGACATTAAAATTTTTTAAATACCACTTACAATTGTATCCGAAAAATTAAATACTTAGAGGTAAATTTAACAAAATATGTCCAACAACTCTCCGAAAACTACAGAACAATTCTTAGATAAATTTAAGAAACCCTAAATAAATGTAGCTATATACCATGTTCATGGATTGGAAACACCTTTGTTAAATGTTGATTTTCATGGAAGTCAATGAACAGAATTAATGCAATCCTAATCAAAACCCAGCTGGTTCTTTTTCTAGAAACTGAAAGGCTGATTCTATATTTCATATGAAAATGCAGACAACCTAGAACCGTCACAACAGTCTTGCCAAAGAATAACAAAATTGGAGGACCTTCACTACCTGATTTCAACATTTACTATAAAAGATACAGCAATCAAGATAGTGTAATACTGAGGCAGAGACAGACATCAGGTCGAACAAAATAAAAACACAAGAGAAATGGTTATGTCTATAAAAACGTACTCAAAAGAAATTTTTAAAAGACTTCTACGAGAATGTATATAGCAGCTTTATTCAAAAAGTTTGAAAACCAGAGATAACAGAAATAACCATAAAAGGGGAGATGAATAAATTTAGGATAACACACAATACAATATTAATCAACAATGAAAAAGAAGGGAGTACTGACTGATATACTCAATCTACACTGATAAACTACAAAAACATTGTGTTGAGTAAAAGAAGCCAGACACAAAAGTTACATATGATTCCATTTACAAAAAATTCTTAATGACAAACCTAATTACAATAGGATAAAACAAATCAGAACAATTGTTGGAGAGGGGATTGACCAGGAAAAACGACAAAGGAACCTTTTGGGATGAACGGAAATATTCTATATCTTAATGGGCTGTGAGTTCTGTAAGTTTATGCAGTTGTCAAAACTCTGAGAGCATTCCACTTTAAAAACCTTGCTCAATTAAATACACACACACACACACACACACACACACACACATATTCACTCAAAACATATTTAATTGCCTATCGTCCACGTATTAACAACACAAAGTTAAAAGACAGATCCAGAAGAGATCTTATAGTTTTGCCATCAAAGAAAAGCCATCAAAATAGTTAGTTAACCATAATGAAAATGGCACAAGAGAAAGCTTTTAAACTGAAAAGTAAAAAAAATGGCAGAATGCCACACAAAGAATATTATAAGTACATACAACATGTACAGAAGTAATAGAAAAAATAATAGTGGACCTAGACAACTAAAGCAATTTGATATGTTTAAAGAATGAAGTAAGGAGAGGGGCTTAAATTTCTGTGTAAGGAGCTGGATGATAGCAGACTGATTATGAAGGCTCTTCCAGCCCATGTAAAAGATGTATTTGAGCTGTCTGGCAACATGGAACCTCTGAAGAAGTTTTAGTAGGGGAATGAGAAGAATAAATCTCCTTTTGGAAAGTTCACTACAGAAACTACCTGAAATATAGATTGGACAAGGCTCAGGCTATAGTCAGTCAATCCAATAAAAAGCTACTGTAATTTACAGACTACTTCACAACACAACAGCGGAGCACGTTCTTTGTAAGCTCACATGGAACATTCTCCAAGACAGACCATATTCAGGCCATAAAATACATTTTAGCAAATTTAAAACAATAGAAAACATATACGCTCTCAAACCACAATGGAACTAAAGAAATCTGTAACAGAAAAATAGCCAGAAAATCCCAAAACACTTAGAGATTAATCAACCCACTTCTAAATAACACATGGATTAAATAAGAAATCTCAGGAGAAATTAAAAGGAATACTGAACAAAATGAAAATAAAAATACAACTTTATCAAAATTTGTGGGATGTAGCGAAAACAATGCTTAGAGGGAAGAAATTTATAACATTGAATGCATACATCAGAAAAGATCTAAAATCAATCATTTTCCTTCCACCTTAGAAAACTAGAGAAAAAGCAAATTAAATCAAAATAATAAAACAAATTATTAAAAAGCTAGAGGCAGAAATCAATGAAAACTGAGAAACTGTATATCAATAGTGAAAATCAAAAACTGGTTCTTTCTAAATATCAATATAATCAGTAAGCCTTTACTGGGGGAAGGGAAAATGGGAAATTGTTGTTCAGTAGGTATAAAGATTCAGGTTTGCAAGATGTAATGGTACCAGAGATCTGTTTTACAACAATATAAATATAGTTAACCCTACTTTCCACTTAAAAATTGTATTTAAAAAAAGCAGGAAACCTCTAGCTAGGATAAGAAAAAAGAGAGAACACACAAATAATTAATATCAAAAAAAAATGAAAGTAAGAACATCACTATAGACTTTATGGTGAATGAAAGAGAATTACTATAAACAACTCTATGCCCACAAATTTGATCATCTAGATGAAGAAGATCAATACTTTGGAAGATACATCTGCCAAAACTCACAGAAGAAGAAACAATCTGAATAGGTCTGCATCTATTAAAGAAATTGAATCAGTAATTAATAACCTTCAAAAAAGAAAGTACCAAGCCATATGAATTCACTGCTAAAAATCTACCAAACATTTAAAGGAAGATGTTATACAATTCTCTACAATCTTTTCCAGGAGACGAAAGAAGAAATACTCCTAACTCATTCTATAATCCTAGAGTCCAGGATTACTCTAACATAAAAATTAGACAAAAATATTACAAGAAAATAAAACTAGACCGATCTATCTCATAATGTAGATGCAAAAATCCTCAACAAAATATTAACAAATTGAATCCAATAATGTATAAAAAGAATCATACATCACAACTAAGTGGGATTTATTTTAGGTATGCAAGCCTGGTTCAACATTCAAAAATCAATTAAATTTTCCAGCACATCAATAGGCTTAAAAAAAGGCCATTGCAATAAGGCAGGTAAAACTTGGTAAAGCACATGTATTAGAACACAACTAAAAGTAGTTATCCATTTATTCACATCATGTGCCAACAACTGGGAAAGCAATACAAATTTCATGCTCTTGTAGAGCTTACAATCTATCAGAGAGACAATGAACAAGTACTCACAAGTCCCTACTGCACTGACTCACCTAGACTAGACAGAAGTGGCATTAACTAGGTTAAAAAACAAAGAGGGAGTATGTCTGAGGGGAATATTACGGGCAGGATATATGAAGGTCCTGCAAAAGAAAAAATACAGTATGTTAGAGGTACTGAAAAGAATCCAGGTTTAATATCTCACACAAAAAAGAGGATTACACTATGGTTGCAGTTTTGCTGGTAATCAAGTAAAAATAACAATACAAAAAGGCAAAAAGTTATGGGTGCCTACAAAGGAATACCTTACCTGATGACCCATAATGTCTACAGTAAACAGAAAAGACTAAAGGTCTGATATACATTAAAAAGGAAATTTAAACAAATAAAGAGGTCAGGAATTGCTGAGAGTTCAGAATTTGAAGGAAATCCCCACTCCAAGTTTATGATTTTTCTAGCTATGCTCAAGATTTCAATCTTTCTACGCTTTAAAGAGAAACCCAGAAGTTAAAACAAAATATCTTTAAAAATTAAGCACTAAAATTTAATACACAGTAATCTTGATGAAGAAATAAATGTCACCCTGGAAAAAGCTAAGTTTCTAGAAGGTAAGTAATATAAAAACTTAATTTTGCCTTTTTTATTTGATTTGTCAAATATGATTTGTTCACCTTTTAGTGGATCTATTTAAAAACATCCATTTTGAACTATTTCACACTATTAAATATTTTCTGAAATTCCTTCAGTGACTTGTCGTATTAATACAAAATTGTTTCTAATTGTATGTTTAATATCTTATAAAGGAATTACTTACAGGGACATTAAGTGCATACTGTAGTCCTTGAGGAAGTCTTTCATGTGTTTCCAATCTGCTCTTCATCATTTTTCACTGTCTCCTCATGGACCATTGAGTTCATCATGTGATATCATATCCTGTTGCCTCATTCACTTTCTTGTAAAACTTCATCTGCAGCAAGGATCTCCTGGTGAGGCATACTCCGATCTTGAAGTACCGACTCCTGCAGTTCCCAGACACGGTGGACTGGCCAGACACTCCACCCATTACAACCATTGCCCTGGAAGACTGCATTTCGTCTATGCCGCCACATTTAAGAAACATCCTTCCAGTTTTGTCGTCAATGTTCATGCTTAAGTATAACTGCCTAGAAAGACCAAGTTTGGCAACAAAGCATAATAAATTAGTTTTATATGTCTGCTTGGTAATTTTTTAATTTAAATTCTGAAAGGTACACACTTTAATAGAAAATGTCACTCATATAATTCAGTATTGCCTCCAATTTTAAATTACCTAGATAAGTTTCCAAATGGCTGGAAAGAATAAAACACAAATTTTCATTTTTGTCATTAAAGCATAAAATCCTAATCTATTTTTATGAAAAATAAGCCTGATATAAAGCAAATTGGGTAAAAGTATTTATAAAAGGATCATATCCTTTAATATTTTTAAATGTCTAAACAATTTTTAAAAATGCATTCATTAAGAAATAAACTGACAATACCATCAGACAAATCATAAAGACAACTTAGAAAGTCACTAAATATATAACTCAATTACAGTTGTAATCAAAGAAATTACATTAAAACAGAGTTACCATATTTCATCCACGAAACTAGTAATGACTTCTGAAAATATATCCAATGTTGAGGTGGTTCCAAAAATTAAAAAAAAAGAAAAACACTCATCTATGACAGTGAGAGTATAAATTAGTTCAACTATTTTTCAAAGGCAATTTGGTACTATGTACCAATTGCCATAAATGCATATTCTTTGAACCAATAATTATACTTTTAGGAACCTATCCTACCGAAATTGGAAATATAATACAAAGATATACATAAAAAAATCACTTTAGTGTTCACAATAGTGAAAATCTGAAAAATGTACTATGTATTCAACAAAAAGAAACTTATCAAAATATACTCATACATGTTTTGACACAACTACAGTGGTAAGCTGCACAACTCTAAATTTACCAAAAATCACTGAATTATATACCTAAAATGGGTGAACTTTATTGTGTGTAAATTACAACTTGATAAAGTTTTTTCTAAAAAATAAAGAAGAATGGCTACCCCGGGGAGGGGCTGCAGACAGGAGACAGGAAAAGGGGTGTTCTTTTCTTGAGCTGAATGATGGCTGCACTGGTGTGCCTCACTTTATAAAATTTCAAAATGTGTATCTGGGATAAATGCACATTTCTGTGATTTGTTATACTTCAATAAAAAGGTTTTTCCAGATTTCATTTATCTCTAATTTGAAAACTTTCCATAATAAAATTTTATTTTACAAAATAATATATTCTTAAATAGCCGTACATAATTAAATAATTCAATAGGTCATGGTAAGACCTAGACACTAGCGCATTACCTCATTTTTTTCTATTATTATGGAAAAGTCAAGATAATATTAAATTTAACTTTGGTTGCTATACATTCATATTCCACTTTGTTACTCTATAAACTAATATTAACAATAAACATGAATTCAAAGAACGACCATCTCAATGAGGGTCAAAGCACTGGTACAAAGTTTATTTTTTAAAACCAACTTCCATTATCAGACTGTGTGAAATAAATAAGCATACTCTACCCAACAAGAAAGGTCCACAATTAGTAAATATATTAACTGTGCTTTAGTTTAGTCACCTCTTTCCAAAAGCAACCAGTTAGGTAATGGTAACTGCCTTCATCATAGCTTCCAGACGTAAATCAATAATCAGTTAAAGTCACATACACTACTGAATTATTTTATTTATTTATTTTTTCCCCTCTGTGATTCACCTCTGCCTCACTTCCACCCCAGACCTATGGATGTTGCCATTTTCCCATTACGAACTGGATCTCTGAAGGCGGGGCATCTCTTTCCACATGTTTGCAGGTGCACTCGGGGGACCTGGCGCACCTGGGGTGCAAACCCAGGACCTTCTGCATGTAAAGCAGACGTGCTAAACACTACACTATGGAGCCACCGCCGCCCCCCCCACGCACACACTACTGAGATTTAAATACCATCTCATTTTCTAGAGATAAAACTTTAAACAAATCAAAAAAACCACATAAACAGCTAAATACAATAAAAATATGTAATTCATGTTCGCTAATCTTGTCTTCCCTGGTACTAGGTATTATCAGTCTAGAATACACATAGGACAAAGGACCAAGAATCTGATTTTACTTTTGAAAATTTTAAAGCAGAAACTTAAAATCTAAAGGAAAAGGTTTTAAAATGTATCATCAAATCTATAGCATTTCTTAGAGGATAAACTATCCTAACTATTCTACAACTAACTGAAACTTAAGTCTCTAATATTAGAGTTAAAATTTGCTTATTCTGGCCATTTCTTTGGAAATCCTTACCAAAATTATATTCTTCTATTTACTGTTTTCTTAAAGAATTTGTGAACACCCTAAAAGGGATTTATATACACATAAAGCCATCCTTCATAGCAATTCTTTGTTGCTGCTACAGTTGCTATTGCCATATTCAACATTATTTTTTTTTTTAAAAAAAAAAAAAAAGGAGAAGTCTTTTAAAGAACATAAAAGACTGTAGAAGATTAATTTAGAGAAAACTGACCTAGGACAGAACTTAGTTAAGAAAAATAAAGTAGCAAAAGTTGAAGCTGACTTGTTAACCTAACACAAGGTCCACACTTCCCTAGAGCAGTAGTGCCCAACTTCAATGTTCCTGATCATGTACCCTCCCAATTTTTAAAAAATTTTAATGTATTTTAATACAGTTGAACTACCCAGAGTTAAGGGCACTTACCCCATGCTGTCTTTGACTCCCCCAAAACTTAATTACAGTCCCTTGGCATCCTGCTCAAGTCCTTATATAAAATGGCGTAGAACAATGCATACAGTTGGTCTCTGCATCTGCAGATTCCTATCCAAGGACCAAAACTACTATTTTCACTCTGTGGCTGAATCCATTTATTTGAAACATAAAAATAAGAAGAGCCAATTGTATAGTTACTGAAAAAATCCAAATACAAGTGGACCCGTGCATTTCTAACCATGTTGTTCAAGGGCCAACAATCTATATATAACTATTTTAAAAATATACTTTTATAATATTGTGTTAATATAGAATATACATAATTAACAAAACAAAAATATGTACAAATTTTCACCAACCTTATCCCGAACATAAGGCTGAAACAATTAGTATGAGGGAATCAAAGTACTTTGGGGATAGAGACTATCTGGGGGGAAAAGACAACTCTGCATAAAGTGTCAAATGAGGGACTCAGAACAAGCGCACCTCATACAGAGGTAGTAAATGAAAAAAGAAGAGAAAATACAATAAATGAAAGATAAACATGACAATTTCAAAAATTTTCTTGACAACAGGCCATATACAGAGAAAAAAGGACTCACTCTTCCTTTTTTAACATGATTTCTTATTCCTAGGACCCCAAATTAAGCCATGCATTTTGAGTTACTTACTGGCTTAGCCTAAAAACTGTTTTTGAGACAATTTCTCTGAAATACCACAAAATACTATATCAATGAACACTGCTCTAACAAGGTTTTAAAGTGAGAGCTGGAAATATATATATCAAAATAAAAAATTACATGTACCTTTGACCCAACAACTTTACTGCTAGGGATATATACAATTCATGGGCTTAGTCATAAAATTAACCAAAGATACATGTACAAGGAAATTTGGTGCCTTCTAATGAGAAAAGAATTGGAAACAATCTAGGCATCCACTGATAGAAGACTTATTAATTATGATTCAACCACACACCCAGCCATTAAAGGAATGAGGTAGCTATATGTGTTGGTGAAAAGTTCCCCAAGAAGATACATTAAGAGAAAAAATCCAAGAGAAGATATACAAATAAAATGAGCCATATTGGTATCCCACATCTCAACTAGTATGTAGGCAGGGTAAGCATGGCAGGAAATGAAAGAAAGCTCTCAAAAACAAAAATGTTAATTTTGCCAATCCTATGTATGGTAAAAGGGAAAGTACAAAGCTCCACTAAGAGAAATGCTCAAGTAAGGAAAGTACATTTTTATTGTCCCTGAAGCGTTCTTACATGCACGGTCTTTAACTTTCCCCCTCTAACTCATCCACGGTCTCAAAGCTCTCATGTTCTTCAATGAACATTCAAAATATGAATACAACAAAAGGTCCTGTGCTAAAAAGTTAACACAGGATACTACTTTTTCTAAATTCAATATTTTCAGGGAGGATCAGACAAGTGTAAATGGGAAAAAATGATGCAATCAATCTAGTTAAGATGTGAATAGTTAAGTGTCTCTTCCTGATAAACCTTCAAAAAGCCTAGTGCTTTTTGACCCAAATGTCTATACAATTAACAGAAATTCAGGAGTTAGAGATACTACATAAGGAGTGAGGAAAAAAGAAATGTTTCCTTTAAATCACTTCACTTACTTGAAAGACTGCTCTGGAATAAAAAAGAAATACACAATTAATTTGCATTCCCAGGAGCAGCTGGCTAACTTGGGACAAAGAAGGACAAGGTGCAGTAATAAACAATAAGCCAACCTGAGCTCCCTGTGATGACCCATTATTTTATAAGTAAAAGGACCTTGAGCAGTTGACAAAAGGTATAAAATGGCAGAGCTGTTAAGAGCCAAGAAAGGGTGCACAATGATGCCTTAAGGCTAATTCAGCTAAAAGTGGGGATGGTATACCTTCTTCTGTAGTTTCAAGTTACCCAGAACAAGAAATTGCTAAAAAACTAGAACAGGGCAGGAGAGAGGAAGAAAGGATGGGGCCCACCCACCTTGGAACAATTTCTTTAGCAGGTTACTTCAAACTCTGCATTCTTCCCCTCTTCCATGTTATTCTTTCTCATCCCCAACCTTCTGCCAGAGAAGCTGGAGGGTACGGCAAAAGGGATATTAAGAAGGCCACAATTCAGCGTCCTGCTCCATCTGACTCCCCTTCTTCCACACACACCCCCTACCATCCTTTTCCAGTGAAAAATATTTGGTTCAGCTGTATAAAAGTAATCTGAATTGTAGTCGATTTGGTAACCCCTAGTCATTTAGGCCTAATGCAATGCTGTACTTAAAGGGAAACATGAATTACCAGCCATCACTTTCTCCTGTCTTCCAGAAGAGACAGCTTACTCTTCTTGTTGTCACCTTCTAATTTAATGCTTCGAATCAGCTGGGTGCAAGCAATTAGAAACTAAGCTTTATAGAGTGTAAGTTGAAACACAGTAAATAAGCTTTGGGTCTGGACTTTAATAAGGAATTAAAAACACACAGGCTTTTAAAGCAAGCATTTGTGACAATTATATCCTAAGCAGATGTGTCTGTTAGACTTGTTTTCAGAGGACGAAGTTAACAGAAATATAACATATGGACAAGTTGTATATTACTACTCATTTTTAATCAACTACATAAGACACTTCAAATGCTTCCTGAGATCTTTCCTTACGGGAGTTCTATGCAATTAATGAGAAAAAATATCTTTCCATTATTTATTAATAGGTTTCAGTCTGTATTATAAAGTCCAGAGATTATCATAACCTGGAAAGGAAGGACAACCAATGTGTGTTGAGGATCTCTAGATGTAAGATACTGTGCTAGGCACATTTCTATGTTTCTTCACTTAATATTTACAATCACACTCAAGATAGTAACAATCTGCCTCCATTTAACAAATGAAGAAACTGGGGTTTACCCAAAGTCACCTAGCTAGGATGTAAACTGGAATTTCAAAATAGGTGTACTTACTTGGTTTAATGCACTTTTCACCATATCTACTAACTCACTCCTGACTGGAAAAGGCCCTGGACACATTAAGAACTCATTGAACTCATTCTCTTCTGAGAGAGAACTTCACCTACTCTGAGGCCACCCTGTCACCACTGCTTGGCTTGGTAAAGCAATCCAACTCTCCTTAACTAGCTACTCCCATCCTATCATTACCATGAGACAACTTTGTGACACAGAATCCCTTTTCTCCTTCAGAAGGAATGGACACTCTCTCCATTGCCTATTTTCCCACTTCCATCTATTACACCTCAGCAAAATTTCTCATTTTTTCTTGGTTTACCTATACCCTCTTAATCTTTCCATTCTTTCTTCAGACCTTTACTAAGTTACTTCAGGATAATCTCTCTTCCTCTCTTCTTTATTTTGCCAGCATCACTTGGAAATTTTAAAAAATCCTAAATATGGCTGACCCAATGTAGGAGCATTACTGAAGATACACCTATACCAAAGAGGGCTATAAGTTTCGAGGTGAAAGCAGATTTGAAGACTTGTGCCACAATTCTCTAAAATTCTTGAAAGCACCTAGTTCCCCTTTTCAGAATATACATGAATACTGATCTGCCAATTTATCACTTTTAATTAAATCTGCATTCTAGCATGAAAGAAATATTTCTCACTTAAAGATACTGCTTTTTTGTTTTATTTATTAAGTTTGGCTGAGTATCATTTTCCATCAACTTAATAATGAACAACGTGGAACTTCAACTATACATTTTAAGTCAAAACAAATTACAGTGGGCAAGCTTAGGAACCTAAATCACTCTTTTCCATAAAGAGTAATTTTCAACTCAAAAGGTTCTCCTAATCAATAGTACCCCACCTGTACAGGACCATTCAACTTATAAAGAAATTTCACTTGTAGACAAATGAAAAGCACTCAAAAGAACCTATTCTGAAACAGATAAAGCTAGATTTCACAAATTACTTCTGATCCAGAACATTTTCAGCTAACTGTTGTCTAAAGGATGCCAGTTACATTCAATTGGATTTTAACATTTCTAACCTACGTACAAGTCAGTGAAAAATTACAACTTTAACATATCAGCATTAGAAATGCAAATATCAACTGACCTTAAGATCAATTGGTTAGACAAAGCAAGAGGCAAAGAAACTCATGATTAACACCGATTTAACAATTTGCAATTTGTCATTCATAAGTTTCTATCTTCATCCTTCAAAAGCAGTTCAATCTAAGGAAAAACTTCTTCACCTCTAAAATAAAATCTACTCCTTGTCTAGGCACTTTCTTTGTTAAGAATACCTCTGTATAACTACCATTTTGGACCTATAAAGCGTTATCTAATAACTATGCCCTTTGATGATTTTTAAATTGCTAGTATTTTAAAAACATCCTAATAGGAGCATCATTTATAATAGCAACTGAACAAAAAAGGTCCTTCTGGTGAGTGCTAGCAACAATAAAGATGTTTAATAAGAGAATTTACAGACTAAATCAATTGTCCTATATAATATGACAACTAAAGAAAAACCTGTGATCATTTTTTAACCATAGAAAAATAATTTATGTGTTTAAGCCAAAGTTAACAGACATTTCAATATGCCTGAAGCTCCCTCTCAAAAAAAGCAGAATCTAAGCATATTCTGCATTTCAAATATTCATCATTAATGTCTTCTAAAACAATGTTAACAATAAGAAAACAGTGGTATAAAATAGTAAAATATCAAATTTATGGCAACTCAAACTGTTTAAGAAACAGCTATAATTTATCTTAAAAAGGAGTGAGAGGTAGAGTGGGTAAAAAAGGTCCAAGCAAAACAGAAGCCTACATTCTGCTGGATCTAGTTGTTTTGTCCATCATATCTTATGTCAACTATTCAAACACTAATATTAAAAATACTTATTCTATTAGGAAACTATAAATTTTCTACAGTCTTATATAATAAAAGGAATATTAAAAATATTTCTTAAACTTCCCTGTGTATTATGAACAAACATTAAAGACCTAAATTATTTTTAATATGTACTATTCTAGTAACCAAGACTCACTCCAGAACAGAAAAGTGTTTACTTAATCAACATCTTTTATTTTTTAAACATTAGAAAACAGCTGTCTTATAACCATTTAGTAACAAACTTAAATCAACAGTCCTAATATAAATACTGTATACAACACTGTATACAAGTATACAAATTTATCAAAACTAATCTCAAGTCTCTCTTAACAAGTACCATAGTTATATATGTTGACAATATATGGTAGAAACTGACAACTAGTTTCCAAGCATTTAATAAATTCTGTAGTAGAAATATGTAATATTTGATGCTTGTTTCAAAATGTAGTATTAGAACAGGACAAGAACCATAAGATATAATGTACAATAAAATAATTAATTTTTTTTGTCCAAAAATAAACTTTTAAACTATACAATGTCTTTGGGAATAAGCTGTTCTGATCATATTTAAATATTTAGAATTTTTAGAATTAGGAAGAACCAGTTACTGATCATTTAGATATATGTGTAGCTAAAAAAAATCCTCCCACTCAAGGCCCCACTCTTGCCTTGGAGTCTAAAATGTTAGACAAATCACTTCAACCTAATGGCAGTAAAAGAAAATGAGGAATTCTCAAATCAATTTTAACTTTTAATACCTTACTCCATCTTATGATATCAAGACTAGCAATGTTTAGTAGAGGTATGATGACTAGTCACAAATCTAGAATTGTCTCAGAACTTGAATAAGCACAATTTTCCAAGTATTATTCCAAGCCAAGAGTTAATATGTCTTGAACAATAAAAATTACATTTTAACGTTAGTCCAAACTAGACAAATAGAAATCTGACACAAACCCTAATGTGACAGACAGCAAGTTCCCCATTTCCCCAAATCTCTTCCTTGCCCAATAATAATATACTAAGCAAGACACGTGGCTACCTAGGTAGGACTCATTTCCCAGCCTCCCTTGGAATATGAGTGGAAATTATGTACACAAGTTCCCTTAAAGGAAAGGAAAATATTCTTCCCTTTTCCTTCTTCCTACTGGCAGACATGACAGTAACCATCTTCAACCACAAGACAGAAGCCAAATATTAAAAAAGAGTAGAGCAAGACAAAGAAGCCTAGAGCCTCCATACAATCTCAAGACTGCTTATATGGACTTTTCAAATAAATATGTTCCTACCTTTTTAAGTCTGTCACAGTACCGAGTCTATATTTTAACTAATAAATCTAATATAAATGACTACTGAATTATCTACATAACTGTTTTTGTATTAGTATAGGCAAACATAACAATGTATAAATGTACAGTTACTAGTATGTTTTTTCGTATTTTAAAAATTACATGCCAAACGCCATTAAGTTTTATTTCTAATTTTCCCATGTATGAAAATATAGTTTTCCTGGAAATCCTGGAAAATTTAATGTAAGTATATATGTGTTGATGACAGGCAAGTGAAAAATATAATAATGTACAGAGTAAAATGGGTAAAGAAGAACACCTTCCCACTTAAATTTCACTTAAAATTACATAGTATGTTATACATATTTTTCTGTGAACTAAACTTAAAATATAAATAATATTATTCATTGATTTTCTCTTAACATGCTTTCTCAGGAAAAAAAAATTTAATCCCAGTTACTATCAGATATAAATACCTAAACATAAAGAAATTAACATGTAATTCTATCATACAAAAAATGGTTTCATATTTGAAAATTTTTACTTATTCATGATTATAAAAAACAAGTACTGAAGTTACCTGAGACTAAGGTAAAAATGAAGACTTCAAGGAAGAAAATGCTGTAGAGTTGAAAAAGAAATCATGGTTGAATCTCAGGCTTCAGTGACCCTCAATACCACCTTAATCACTTATGCCATCCAATACCTACAAAAACAAAAACAAAAACAAAACAAAAACACATTATTTATGGAGGAAAAAATACTGTACAAATATAATATGGAGAAACCAGTATAAATAATAAAGTGATCATTCTTTGTGAACAGTAAAGCTATTCCTGAATGACCACTGCAATGACCTGCTTTTAAGTATGAAATTGGAAAAATATAATAGGTAAGTAGTAACTGTGATATAACCCTGGCCCAATAAAGAATAATTTGCCTAGTCCTGGAATCTACAGCTTCAGAGATATGGGATGGTAAAGGAAATTCAGAGGATGACAGACCTAAAAGGTTAGAAACGAGAAAGCAAAGATTAAGAAATCACTTAATAACACTATTCATATCTATACAATAAAGTTTATGAAGAAAGAAACAAACACAATACCAGGCCTTACAAATAACATAGAACTAGTCATGTATAGAATGCATGTGTAACCAAAATAGAAAGGATTACAGTAAAATCATATCAAATACCTAGTTACAGAAACATAATTGGCAAGGTACTCTTTGAAAGGAAAAGCTGACAGAAAGATGGAACTAATCACAGGAAGACTGTGTAACATATCCAAAAAAAAATAAAAGGGAAGGACATAAGCTATACACACAAGAAGAAAACTTTCTGACTGTGAGTATATCTGAGCATAGAAATAGACTAAAGAGTTTATGGAATTTCCTACCATAGAGGTCTTTAAAATATTAGATTCCTATCTATCAAGTATAGTTTATATACATTCCTTCACAGGAGACCAGATAATATATGAAACATCCTATGATTTTATATCAATTTTTCAATGGTGCAAAGTCTTTCTTACCTAAAACAAACCTGTAATAATTCCAGCTTTGAACTTCAGAATTTTAGAATACGAATTCACTTTTTAAAAACATTTCAACATTGTACCTTATTTTTAAAAACTTTAAAATTGTGATGAAGTTATTCACTCCTCAGTATACTTTCATTTCAGAATTTCACTAGAAATTCATGCATATCTATTTTTCCAGATGAACTCTGGTCCAAAATAAAATTTCTTTTCTTTCAATAGCATTGTATTATATATAAAGGAATAGTAAAATGACAACAGTAAAGATAACGTGGGAAGAGGAAGGGGGGAAGTCATAATACAGAATTGCTGCAATATATTATCTAAAATACCCAGTTTTCAACAGTATGTTTATTCTTAAAAAAAGGAAAAAATGTGACTCATGTTAATAAAACAACAGTTACTACAAACTGTTTCTGAGTATCCTCAGATGTTGGTTTAAGCAAAAAGACTTCGAAACATCTATTATAGGTATGTTAAAAGTACAAGAATGTTTTAAATTTTTTAAATTATGAAAACAACAAATCAACAAATAAATACATTTCAATAAAGGTACTGAAATTATGTAAAATAACACCACGGAAATTCTGAAGTTAAAGAGTACTGTAACAAAAACAAAAAAAGCATTCAAGATGGCAGAAGAAAATCAATAACCTTGAAGACACATCAGTAGAAATTATCCAGAGAGAAAAAAGGTTGAAAAAATTGAACTGAGCCTCAGAGACCAACTTACCAATATTTCTGGAGTCCCAGAAGAACAGAAGAGAAAGGGCAGGAGAAAAAAAAATGTTTTTAATATAAACTACTAGTTAAAACATCTCAAAAAAATTTTTTTAAGAAATAAATTACAGGTCTTAGAAGTTCAACGAATTTCAAGTGGGATAAATACAAAGACCCATACATAGACATATCATAGTCAAACTGTTGAAAGCAAACTCAGAGAAAAATCTTGTAAGCATAAGGAGAAAAATTATTTAGCATGTGCAGGGACCATCAACAAGATTAAGAGCTGACTTTCAATCAGAAGTAACAGAGGCCAGAGGATAGTAGAATCACAGAAGACAGCTGAAGGAAAAAAGCTGTGAACCAAGAAGGAAGCAAAATTATTCTTCAAAAATGAAGGCATTATAAGGTCTCAGATAATTAAAGCTGAGAGAATTTTTTGCTAGCCAACCTGACTAACAAGAAATAAGGAGGTCCATAAGCAGAAAGGAAAAGACACCAGTCTCAAATACATAAGAAGAAAACAAAAACATAAATGGTAATAAATGTAGATTAAAAGGCTATAAATACAGTCATGCACCACATAAAACATTTTGGTCAATGATGAACCACATATATGACAATGGTCCCATAAGATTATCATCAAGCTGAAAAATTACATAGTGAGGTCGTAGCCGTCAAAATGTAACACAATGCATTACAACTGTCTACTATATTCAGTACAGTAGCATGCTGTACAGGTCTGTAGCCTAGGAGCTATAGGCTGTACCATACAGCCTACGTGTGCAGTAGGCTATACCATCTAGGTTTGTGTAAGTACACTTTTTGATGTTAGCACAATAACGAAATCATGTAATGCCACATTTCTGTGAATGTATCCCCATCATTAGTGTGACTACATTTTTCTTACCATCTTTAAAAGACATAAGAATGTATAAAGCAACGACTATACACACTTTATTCTTGGATTTACAGTATATATAAATGCAGCATATGTAAATATATATGGGCTACAAGGAGAAAATATTTTACTGATAATTAGTATTAATATTAGGCAAATTAATAAAATACATCTTATAAACCCTACAACAACCACAAAAAAAAATCTTCAATTACATTTAGTAAAAAGAAAAAAATCAACAGAGTAATTAATACAGCACACTAATAAATATTTAACACAAAAGGAAGCAGTAAAGAAGACACAGAGGAATAAAAACCATGAAAGATATATAAACAAATGGCAAAATGGCAAATGTAAATCCAACATGTCTGTAATTAAATGTGAATGGTCTAAACAGCCCAATGGAAAGGCAGAGTCTGTCAGACTGCACGATAAAACAAGATTCAACTATATGCTGTCGACAAGAGACACAACTTTATATCCAAGAATTAAAGTAAAATTATGGGGAAAAAGGATATACCATGAAAATAGTAACCTTAAGAGAGCTGGAATACTTGTATGAATATTAGACAAAAATAGACTTTAAGATGAATATTACTAAAGATAAAGAATGATATTTCATAATGGTAAAGAGTCAATAAATCAGGAAGACATTATAATAATTATATATGTATATGTATCTAAAAGCAGTGTCCCAAAATAATGAAGCAATAACTAAGATTATTAAAAAGTAAAATAGAAAATTAAACAATTATAGTGGAAGATTTCAATACTCCACTCTAAATAACTGATTGAGTAATTAGACAAAAGATTAGCAAAGATACAGAAAACTTGAACAGCACTATCAACCACCTAGACTTACTTAACCGGCATATATAGAAAACTATAGCAAACAACAGAATATATATTATTTTCAGGCACACATGGAACATTCTATAAGACACACCAAATGCTAGGCCATAAAACAAGTCTCATAAATTTAAAAGAAATGAAGTCATACAAAGTATGTTCTCTAACTATAACAGAATTAAATTAGATATCAATTAAATTAGGAACTGAAAAAATTCTCAAGTATCTAGAAATTAAAATCCACAAACTTCTAAATAATATAGGAGTCAAGAATTATGAGAGAATTCAGAGAATATTTTTAACTGAATGAAAAACAAAACAAACATCAAAATTTGTGGGATGCAGCTAAAGCAATACTTAGAAGGACATTTATAACTCTAAGTACATATTTGAAAAAAAGAGTCTCAAATCAATAACCTGATTCTGTACCTTAATAAAACAGAAAAAGAGCAAACTAAACCCTAAAGTGAGCAGATGAAAGAGAAAAGCAGAAATTAATGAAATATAAAACAGAAAAATAGAGAAAAACTTGGTTCTTTTTTCAAAAACTCAATGAAATTGAAAAACTTTTTAGGTAGATTGGCTAATTTCAAATAGAAAAAATAGAAAAAAATTCAAAATTAGGAAGGAAAGATGGGACATTATTATTTATCTCCCCAAATTAAAGTATTCTAAGAACCTGAAACTAATGTAATTTATAGGTCAATTATACCTCAAAAAATTATTTTCAAGATTTATAAGGAAGGTATATTATAAACAAAATTTATTCTAACAAATTAGACAACTTTTATGAAAGACAAATTCCTAAAAAGACATATTATCAAAACTAACTAAAGAGGAAACAGAAAAATCTGAATATGACAAATAAACAAACTGAATTAGTATTTAAAATCTTCCCACAAAAAACAAAGACCAGGCCCAAATGGATTCACTGATGAATTCCAGCAAATATTTGAGGAAAAAATACCAAACCTTTACAGACTCCTTCACAAAACGGAGGAAGAGGGACATTCTGCAACTTGATCTATGAAAACAGAGTTACTCTGATACCAAAGTCAGACAAAACCATCACATGAAAACTACACACCACCAATGTCTCAAAAAAAAATACAAAAATGATTACCAAATATCAGCAAACTGAATCCAGCAACATATAAGAAGCCCTATACGTGACCAAGTAGGATTTATCGCATAAATATAAAGTTGGTTTAACAACTGAAAATCAATTTAATGTAATGTGCCATATTAAGAGAATAAAGGACAAAAACTACATGACTCTCTCAATACACTCAGAAAAAAAGATTTGACAAAACTCAATACCCATTCATGACAAAAACTTACTAAACTAAGGCTAGAAGATAACTTCAACTTAATAAAAAGCATCTACAAAACACCCACAACATCATACTTAATGGTTAAACGCTAAATGTTTTTCTCCTGAAAGTCAGGATGCCTATTCAACACTGAAGAAAGGTTCCACCTAGTAAAATAAAGCAGGTAAAAATAAATAAAAGCAACTAAAGGGATCCAGATTAGAATGGAAGAAATAAAACTGTCTTTATTCTCTAGTGATCCTGCATGTAGAAATTTTCCAATGAAAGCACAAACGAACTACAAAAACTAACAAATGAGTTCAGCGTGGTCTTAAAAAACAAGTTCAGCAAGGTCACAAGATATTAGATCAATAAACAGAAATCTATTATATTTCCATAGTGAAATGACAGCTTTATATCGTATCTTCCTATCAAAAATTTGAATTGATTCAAATTTTCTTTCTTATCCTTCAGTAGAGCTTCAAAATTTTCTTCAAGGAAATTGAACCCAGGCATTTTATCTTTTAGTTGTTTTTGTAAACGTATACCTATTCTTCTATTATTAGTCCTGATGTCTACTTGTATAAAAATTGTTTAGGTATATTAATTTTATAAGCAGTCCTTTTACTGAATTCTCTTAATGCTATCAGCACAAAGTAGGGAGGCAAGTGAATTGAATGGAACTGATTTCAGAAACGGCTACCCCTGCCCCCACTGATAACATGAAAATTTAGTATATAATAAATGTGGCATTTCAATTACGTAAAAAAAATACATCATTCAATAACTGAAACGGGGACAACTGGTTAGCCATCTGGAAAAAAGTAAAACTGACTCTCTAAATCCACTGCTTATAGCAAATATATTCTACATTAATCAAGATTTTAAACAATTTAAACCATAAAAAGTAATTTAAAAAACCTGTGTAATTTTTTATTCAAGTACCACAGTTCACTAATTGAAAACTACCAACCTTAAAACACATAACTATTTTATGTGTCATTTAGAAAGAAAATAACAATGTTAAATAAAGCATCACAAACCAGTGATTCATGTCATTCAAAGATGTTAAAAATATGGAGTGAACTGTGAGTCCTACAATCAAAGGTGAAGACTTTCTAAACTTTACACAGAAACCTTCCCAGCCCCAGCCATGAAGTAAAAGATCACCACATTCGAGCATAAAAAATTAAAAATTCTATAAGGCAAAAAACAAATCAAAAGATATGCAAAAACTCACTAAAAATAATCCAACCAACAAATGACAAGGGGCTCAACATATGACTAAATAGATCACTAAAGATACATATAGCCAATAATAATGGAAAAAATGCTCAAACTCACTCATAATGAAATTTGAAAATACTAGGCAACAAAAAACTGACAAATACTAAAAATTTTGACACTAGCTAGGAATGAAGAGATTCCCATTTTCCTAGACTACTGATATTGGGGCAATCTTTTTGCTTTTTTGTTTTTTGTTTATTTTTTATTTTTAAAGCCTACAGCACCTGGTATTCCTAGCTGGTCTCCCATAGAAGTACTAACCAGGCCTGACCTTGCTTAAGCTTCTGAGATCAGACAAGATTGCGTGTGTTCAAGGTGGCATGGCTGCAGTGAGGCAATCTTTTTAGTTGGCAAGCAATTCATCTGCCAGATTATTATTAAACATATACACTCTTTCACTCAATAATTTTTTCTGTTAGGAATTTCTACTGCAAATATATTTTAAAATGTGTACGAAGACACACCCAATATTCACTATATTATCATTTGTTACAGCAAAAAAAAAAAAAATTAAAAAGCTAAATAGCCATAAAAGGATGACTAGTAAAATAATTATGGTACATCAAAATATTGGAATACTACACAGAATAAGAAGGAATGCTATACAAAGATATATTAGTTAACAACAACAAAAAAGATATGTTGCTGAACAACATGTATGGTATCTCATGTGTATGATGAATATGTAAATACAGGTATAGATGTAAATGCTTGCATATGTAGAAAATGAATGGAAGGATACACACACACACACACACACACACACACACACAAACACACATGTCAATAGTGAACAGGAATGAGGAAAGCTTCTTTTTTTTTTTTTTTAACCTTAGAACATTCTCTACTGCTTTAATGTGTACTCTTCTTATAACAAGCCTCGGTAAGGAGCGAGACATGTTGAACATGACAATTACCAGAAAATGCAAAAAAGGAGAAAATCTAAAAACATGGCCACTAAAACTGTTAATATTTTCACATACTTGTTTTAAAAGAATTCTCAAATAAAATTTATGAGAAACTTTAGAATTTTTATGACCATTAATAATTGAGAATGTGTGCCACTAAGCAATATGTAAATACTGTAAAAACTGTTAAATATCTAATTTTCTTTCACTCTGAAAGATAAAAGCATAGGTCCAATACATACACCGACATAGGCCAACAAGAAAAGAGAGGATTGCTTCCTTTTTTCTAAAATAAGGAAACTGGGGCCTAAAAAAGAGACATGAAAGTAATCTAGTTAAGTGAGAGAAGATAATGCTCTTCATCCTGTAAAAAACTAGTAATGTTAATTCACTTCAATGTACAAACGTTTATATTTATATATAGTGGTATCATGCTATGTATAAATAATATTCATGCTACATATAAAGAATAAAAAAGGAAAAGGGATTGTCTAGTAAATGCAGTTGTAAAGGTGTGTTTACGTACAAGCATATGGGCATCTAACACAGGTAAAAAAATAAAGACTGAAGAAAACAGTGTTGGATTACCTCTATAAAACATGTCAGGCAAATGCCCATCCTGCCAGATCACTTGGCTGAATTTCCAAGCTGTTGATTCCTCCCTCTATCCTACAAAAGTATGAAAATACAGGTTATCCTCCAAAAGAATCAGGATTAGATAGTCTTAAAGTCAGGTAAAATAGTTGTATCTAAATGTGTTATGTCTAATAAAATTCTTTCCATGATAAATACTTTCGGATTAAATCAAATTAGTAGCAACTAACACTTAATGACCTATCAGTGCTAAATATCATGAATATAAAAAAATGACCCAGGTACTAACTGGACTTTTTCAAAATTAACTTCTAGTTGAGGACAAAGATTTCTTTAAAATCAAGGCAATAACCTAGAATTATCTTAAACAACTTAAAATAGGAAACAGTACAAAATGTGTTTCATTAAAATCTTATGTGATATCCTCCATTACTTAAATAGTACTATTTCTTGATGAAATCCCACAGTAACATTCCCCTCAGCTCACGAGTCTAAACATAAAAAGAATATAGTTTCTGAAAATAAAAACTAAGTATTTAATATTTTCAAGGCAAAAATATTTAATTATGCTATAATCGATCTTTTAGCCAAGAATAATGCAGAAAATTAACACCTTATGTTAATATTGCACTGATATCAGACACATAATTTTCTTTGTGCAACTATTTTTTCCTAGCATTTGAAATGGAGATAATGAAGATTAACAGTTGAAATTTTATTAGAAACAATACACAGCAAATATAATTTTTTACTTGAAAATACTGAAGTATTTTATATAACAGTCCTAACACATCTTAGGGCTCAATAAATACCTTGCAAATCAATAAAAGCTACAAAAAGCAGAAAAATTAAGAAAACTTTAAATCTGTAGAAAATAACCAAGTTTATTAATTCAAAGTTGTGTTTCCATAATTTTATCAAGGGATTACAAACACTACAGCCTTGGACAATTCTGCATTTTCTACTCCTGAGCCAGTCTGCTTTGTTACAAACAAAATAAATCTATCTTAAAAAAATTTATTTCTATTAAGTTTAATTGGCTGCCTCAAAGTTTTGCTCCCAGACATTCAAGAGTATATATGCTGTTCTCTCAATTATGTTAAACTATTTTTAAATGTTATTTCTATAATTATCAAAAAGATAATAAAAGCCATAAAATACACTAAAGTCATGTGCCACTTAACAACATGGATATGTTCTGAGCAATGTGTCATTAGGTGATTTCATCATTGTGCAAACATCATAAAGTGCACTTACACAAATCTAGATGGTATAACCCACTACACACCTATTACTCTGAAGGAAAAGAAAAATAATTTCCCCTCTACCTTTCTGGGTTCTTGGCTGAGACATCCTGTAATAAGAAACAGATAAACAGGAGAAAAAGAAAAGTTTAACAACATGTATACATGGGAGAGACCCAGGAAAACTGGGTAACTCACCAAAGTAGCTGAAGCCACTACCTTAAAAATCATTTCACTAAAGACAAAAAAAATATGGCTGGGGGGAGTCAGTTATGGGAGGTTACCAGTAAAAGCACAGTAAACAGGGTAATAAGGCTGTTATGCAGACATAAGTCTTCAGAGCTGATGAGAGTTTCTAGAGATAAGATCAGCACCCCAAGAGAGACAACCTCACTAATGGAGATTTCCCTTATGAATGTGTTTTACAAATTGTACCTTCTACTTGGTTTTCAGAGCTTCTCCAAGTCTGCAATTTCTTAAAATTAACCAGCCTAAAATAAAACTTATGCCAAACAGACATAGTTGGGAGGGCTAGGCCATCACTAGGCCATAGGAATTTTTCAGCTCCATCATAATCTCATGGACTAAGGTTATAATACAGTGCCCATCACTGCAGGATATGTCCTCATGCAACACATGACTATGTTGTGGTAGACATTATTAAAAACAGGTAAAGTAAAGCAAAACTATCTGCCCTACACTGCTATTAGTATTCCATGTTCTTTACTGTAATCAACTTTTAGAATTTCTAACACAGCTACAGAAATAAAGTTGAACAGGAAAGGATGGCAAAGTCTACACACAGGAAATAAAAACGTCTGAAATTATAGATTTTAGTATTTTTCATTATGAGCCTTTTTAAAAATTGACTGGACGTATCTAGTCCACAATCAAGATATTACATATGCTGTCACATAATACTGTAGCATCTACATACTAGACAAATGGTTTTGAAATGTTAACGCTCTATTTAAAACATTTTCACAAAAAGCCTACCCACCTTGCATCACTTTTTATTGAAAGGCCTAAATTAAGGCTATTATATATTAAAGAACATAACTAGAGACTTAAAAGAGAAACAAAAATTTAAAATAGTGAAACAAGAAGAAATAAATGTGATTCTCTCAAACATGCATACTCTCTCCCACGCACAAAATAATACAACCCTAAAGTCTAAATCTATAAACAAATTTTGGAATATCTTTCCCATCACAACCTTTCCTCCACCATGGAAACATACAATTTCCCCTTACTCACCTGCCACAAGGCCTCTGTCTCTGGAACCCTAATTCATTTAGCATTATCTACCCATTTCATTTCTCCTTCCAAGTTTCTATCCCTTATGATGGTCTACAAGGCCCTTTACAATCCACTGTGCTATCCCCTCCTCCCCACCACTCCCACCACTCCCACCACTCCCATGTCATCTTTCAGACCTCATCTTCTATACTCTTCCCCTTGCTCACTCCACTCATGCCTCACTGACCTGACCTTTTTATCTTCTAGATCTTCCAGTATGCTGCTCCACCATAGGGCCTACAGCACTGGCGGTTCCCAGGCCTGGAACACTCTTCCCCAATTTCAGGTACTCCAAACTAAAAATCTCCCACCTACTTCAAGCCTCTGCTCAATCATCATCATGTTAATGAGGCTTTTTCCTGCCATAACATTTAAAATTGTAACCTGCCCTCACATACACTCACCCAATCCCCCTTGTATCCATTATACATTTTGAATCGTATTTACCACCTTTTAACATATATATTTAATATATATAACCTACTTATTTATGATATGTATAGTTTTACAGTCCCCAACTATAATATAAGCTCCACAAGGGCAGGAATTTTTGTTTTATTCACTAATATATTTCAAGTACTTAAAATAGTGCCACATAACACTCTCTCTCAATTATGGAATCACAGATAATGACAGCAAGGCATCTAGAGAAGCCACATTAACCTAATGAAAACAGCAGAACCTGGTTATCAAAACCAACCTGGTAAAGTTCTGGCAATATTACCCTCCAGCTGGGAAACTTCCCTAAAAATGCTTGAAGGTCTTAACGATAAAGAGATTGAACCTACTGAGTCTACTGTAAACTTTATGAAACAGTTATCAAACAGAAACAATAATTCTTAGCAATGTAAAGCATGGTTTTCAGAAGTACTCTGTTAGGAAGCTACCAAAATTGCACACACTTTACAATAAGTAGAAAGAGTTTCTTTCGCTTTTTCAAATATCTCACATGCTTCATGTTTTAGTTCTAGGACAACTTCTACCTCATAGAATATTTTTTAAAGTATACCTTTATATTGTTTGCAGGGTGTATTTTCAGTCTACCAAATTATGTTTCAACTGTGATCTTTGCCTAGAAAAGTAAGACTGCAAAAGATTGAGGTTTTATGAATAATATATCAAATCCAGATAAGAAATGTTAGTAAAAGAAACCCCACAAAAACTGTCAAGAATAAATTTCTAAAGCAATAAATAAAATTTAATGTAAAAAGAGAATCTAATCAAACTTAAATGTTTTATAATTACTTCATTTATACTACAAACAACATCACTTACAAATGACCATCTAGAAAAGCCATTCACTGATAAACAATAATTATTTTAGTTTAAGATTATCTTTTTTAAAACCTCATTTTAAGTTTTATTGAAATGGATATGCTTATAAATTTTTAACCTTTTATGTTCTCACAAGCACTGCCAAATAAAAAGGCTACTTCTATCTGTAATCAAGAAAAAATTCCAAAGCAATGAAAGAATAGAGAATGGCACACATGGCATAAGGATCTGAAACAAAAAATGCTTTAGCATCTTTTAAAAGTCCTCTAGCATCCTTTAATTAGAAAATTACTTTAACATAATTAGTAAAGTTCTACTTTATATTATTTTTTTGCGATTTAACGATGCTTTCTCAATGAAGTTTTTTTTAATAAAGAAAAAAGCATGTTCTATGAAATGGTTAGAATTTCTAAATAGCAACAAAGCACAGACATATGCGTTCTTTTAAGAACTCTATTCTGAATGATGGTCTAACGGTATAATTTTTATGACCCAGATCTAGATCTATCCATCCCAAGGAGGAATAACAGCCCAACAAAATTCAAACCATCCACCTTAGAGATTACCCTACCTTGGCCTTTCTAGAACCATTTTCCATTTCTACTCTCACCAAAAATCAAGCCAAATCTCATAAAACTTTTCAATTAATGAAATTAATCTACTTATTTTGAAAAAGAAACTCCTACAGCCACCAACTGGAAATTTTCATCTGCCCTTGACCTTTTCAAATCACCTAACCAGTAAACACATGTAACATTTCATTTGACCCTTACAACTATGTGGACAGGCATTATTATTTGTCTCTGTTCCATAGATGTTGAAAACCCGGGTTCAATGGGTTAAGTACACAAGGGTACACAACATCTAAGTGTCAAGTCAAAGACTTCAACCAGATCCTCTGCCTCCTAACAAATGTCTTTCTGACCACAAGAAAAGTCATTCCCAAGTTAAAATATATTTCATGTTACTCTTAGACATGGTCTGGGAGTCAAATAATAAAATAAAAAACATCTCTGAAGTAAGTCTAACATCAATGAACACAAAATTTGAAATTAAAATGCTATCTATAATGATAGTTACCACATGATCAGAGAAAATTTAATTCACCTGATTTTTTTAACACGAAAATTAATCCACTGTAGTAAGAGAATCTACAAAAGATTATAGGAACAATCATTTTCAAATGTTTATTTAATTTGATGTTTTAAAGTGTCAAGTCTTTGAGAACAAAAACATGTCAAAATACTATTAAAAATCAAAGGTAAGAGGAAACTGAATTACTTCTAATACGAAATACAATTACTCTCATTTAAACACTTGCATATAGTTCATAAAAGGCCAGCTCATCTTTTGACAATTTTCACCTTATTCAATACCAAAATCAATCATTCTTATCTCCTATTTCTAGAACACATGTCCACAATTGTACGGGGCACTAGACACAATGTAGAGGTGTGCCCATACATAAAGGAAATGGTTTTTAATCTGATTAGGAAACTGAGATTCACCATCAGAGTCAAAGAATATCTCAAGAAGTAGCTGCATTGGAGACCAGTGATTTCTCTATAATTGCAGTAACTGTGTTAAGTTTGAAAATTCATGAAATATGTTAGTGATTTTTTTTTTATTAGAAGTAGATTTAGCAAGTTAATTCATTGTTTAGAAACACTACCTTCCACTAATTTAGAATGGACATTTTCTTATTTGGGTCAATTTATTCTTAATTACAAAACTGGGAAATGTAAGAGCAGGATTTTTTATCTTTCCATTTCAGTCTGTAAATTAGAAAGAAACAAATTAAACTGGATGCATACTACAAAATTTTCAGTAGTTTTGAAAAATGTTTATTAATATTAAAACACTATCATGTAGTGTTTTAATATTAGTCATTTTATGGAATTATTAAACATCTTATAGACAAATAATCTATTAAACAAACACATCATTGAAGAAAATACCCAGACTTTATAATCTCATTTTAATTAACTATATAGCAAAATTCTGTTTATGTGATAGCACCCTAGTAAAACAGCATGCATCTATTCCCTCTCATCCTTTGGACTGGTTGTAACAGATCTCCCAAAAACTTTTAGGCATCTGATATTGTGATTTATAACTGAAGCAAACATTTGTATAGTGCTTAATTAAAACTTCACAAAGCATATATCCATATACCATTATTTTCAAAGCTGAAATAATCCACTAGATGGAGATCATGCAGGTTCACAAAAATTAAGGGTTTGAACTTTCTGTCTGGATACAAATGACAGAGATGTTTTTCTCTGCCCTTCCTCACAAATCACAACTATAAACCATGAAAATTATATAAGAGACAACAAAAGGAAAACTCTGAGAAGTGGTAAAAAGGCAGCAAACCAGTTTGGGCCCCCAAGACAGGACAAACAGAAGAACAGCAGGGTGTTTTCCGTCCCTACACTCAACAGAAGAAGGCAATCCAGACTGGCACTTCCGACCACCAATTTAGCAACTGAAGGCAGACCAGATAGTAACATTCCTCTCCCAAATTAAATGGAGTCCCTCTGCAATATCAGAGGGAGATAAACTGGAAGCCCAGCCAAGAGCAAACACTAGGAGAAGCAATTCTTCCTTCCCCACCTGGCCTGAGACTCCCATTTTCTACCTTGAGATACAAAGTCAAGTAGGCAAAACTAAGGGACCCAGCCAGAGCAAGCAGCTTAGTTTGGTCCAAAACTCTCCTTCCTTACCCAGAGATTCAGGGACAGGAATGAATGCTGGGTTCAGGGGAACCAGTAGGAGGATCCCATCATATTCTCTCCCATCTAGAGATAGTTAGGAGCCCGACATAAGGAAATCCCTTTTGCCTCCTCAGGAAGCACCAGCAAAGACCAGTAGGAGCCCAGTAGCATCGTGATGAATCAAGCTGACCAAAGGGTCTGAAAATTAAACTGTCACTAGAACCAGAGCCCACAAAAGTAGGCCAAGACCTGTATGCTAAATCTAAACAGGATGACTACCTGCTGAAATAAAAAATGTTAAATAGGGCCCAGGACCTCCTAATATAATAAATAAAATAGAAATGACCCAAGAAAATCACAACGTGAGAAAAGATAATCAACTAAGGCCAACAAGATCAATCAAATGTTAGAATTATCGAACAAGGATTTTAAATCATAATAAAAATGTTTTAGCAATCAATTATAAATTTTCCTGTAACAAGTGAAAAAAAGGAAAATCTCAGGAGAGAAGCTATAAAAACAAAAGTAAATTCTAGAACTGAAGAACACAATAGAGTAGTGAAGGATATGTTCCAGGACCCCAAGTGGATGCCCGAAATCACAGATAGTACCGAACCCTACATGTACTATGTTTTTTCCTATACATACATACCTCTGATAAAGTTTAATTTATAAGCTAACCACAGTCAGAAATTAACAATAATAAAATACAATAATTATAATATACTACAATAAAAGTTATGTGAATGTGGTCTTTCTCAAAACATCTTATTGTACCATATTCACCTTTCTCCTTCTTGTGGTGTGAGATGAAAAATGCCTACGAGACGGGATGAAGTGAGGTAAATGACAGGCATTCTGACGTAGCATCAGGCTACTACAATAGTGAGAAGGAGGATCACCTGCTTCAGGTGATCCTGGATCATCAAGCCATGATGATGTCAATGGCTGAATGTCAGCAGCAGACAATACTGATGTTTGGGAAATTTTAGTATTTTCGGACTGCAAGTTTACCATGAAAAACTGAAACCATGAAAAGCAAAACCATGGATGAGGGAAAACTACTGTAACAGAAAATTTTTAAAACTCACTGTCATGGCTCCATAGAAACATGGAGATGATAATCACTGTACTTAAGGACACAAAAATAAAACTCGCCTGGTCTTAACAACAGAGAGAAAATTAAAAAATTAAGTCTTTTTTTGTCCTTTTAAAAAAATTATTAAGTTTATAGGGGTAACATTGGTTAGTATAACTATATAATTTTCAGGTGTACATTATAATTTGACATATATATATTCTATTGTGTATTTACCACCCAAAGTCCCATTTGCTTCAGCTACCACATATTTGATTCCCTTTACCCACTTCACCCTTCCCCTACCCCCCTTATATTTGACCCCCTTTACCCTGTTTACGCCCCTCCTCTCCTGCCTCACTAGTAACCACTAGCCTACAGACCATGTCCATGAGTCTCTGTTTGTTTGTCCTGCTCATATGTTGCTTTTAGGTTTATATCCCACATATATTATGTGATTTTTCAACTTTTTCTGTCTGGCTTATTTCGCTAAGCATGCCTATCTCAAAGTCCATCCATGTGGTCGTTAAATGGCAGTATTTCATCTCTTCTTATGGCTAATACTCCATTGTATATATGTACCATAGCTTCGTTAGCTAATCATCTATCATAGGACACTTCGGTTGCTTCCACGTCCTGGCCACTGTGAATAACGCTGCTATGAATGTCAGTATGCAAATATCTTTTCAGATATGTGTTTTCATGTCCTTCTGATGGTAAATACCCAGTAGAGGATGCTGGATCAATTCTTAGTTTGTTGGGGAACCTCCATACTGTTTTCCAGTGGCTGTCCTCTGCAGCCCACCAGGTGTAATGAGCGTTCCATTTTCTCCGATCCTCTCCAGCATTTGTTATTACTTGTTTACTACTTGTCCTGTTGATGATAGTTATTCTAACAGGTGTAAGATTGTGGTTTTGATTTGCATTTCCCTAACAGCTAGCGATGTTGAGCATCTTTTCATATAGTTGTTGGCCATTTGTATGTTCTCTAGAGAGAAGTATCTGTTCATGTCCTCTGCCCATTTTTGATTGGATTTGTGGTTTTTTTGTTGTTGTTATTGGGCTGTATGAGTTTTTGTATATTTTGGAGATTAGGCCCTTATCAGACGTATTGCTTGCAAATATATTGTCCCATGCAGATGGTTCTCTCTTTACCTTGTTGACAATTTCTTTTGCTGAGCAGAAGCTTTTTAGTTTGAGGCAGTCTCATTCATTTATTTTAGCTTTAACTTCCCTGGCTTTTGAGATCAAATTCATAAAATCCTTTTTAAGTCCAAAGTCCCTGAGTTTAGTTACTATGTTTTTCTTCTATGCATCTGATTGTTTCAGGTTCTTATATTCATGTCCTTAATCCTTTGAGTTGATTTTGGTATGTGATAACAGACAATAGTCTAGTTTCATTCTTTTGCAGGTGGCTTCCCAGACTTCCCAGCACAATTTATTGAAGAGGCTTTCCTTTCTCCACTGTATGTTTCCAGTTTTTTTGTCGAAAATTATTTGTCCATATAAATATGGGTTTACTTCTGGACTCTCGATTCTGTTCCACTGGTCCGTCTGTCTGTTTTGCTGCCAATACCATGCCGCTTTAATTACTGTGGCTTTGTAGTATAATTTGAAGTCGGGCAGAGTGATGCGTCCAGCTTGATTCTTTTTTCTCAGGATGGCTTTGGCAATTCGGGTCTTTTGTGCTTCCATACAAATCTGATGTGTTTTTGTTCCATTTCCTTAAAAATGCAGATGGGATTTTGATGGGATTGCATTAATCTGTATAATGCTTTAGGTAATATGGTTATTTCAACTATGTTGATTCTTCCAATCCAAGAACATGGAATACCTTTGCATTTCTTTGTATCTTTTTCAATTTCTTTTAACAGGGTCTTATAGTTTTCATTATATAGGTCCTTCACTTGTTTCATTAAATTTATTCCTAGGTATTTTATTCTTTTTGTTGCAATTGCAAAATGAATTATTTTTTCCACTTCTTTTTCTGGCACTTTATATTAGAGTATAGGAAAGCTATGGATTTCTGAACTTGAATTTGTATCCAGAGACTTTACTGCATTTGCTTATTGTTTCTAGTAGTGTTCTTGTGGAATCTTTAGGGTTTTCTACATAGAGAATCATGTCATCTGCAAATAGTGACAGTATGACTTCTTCATTTCCTATTTGGATGCCTTTTAGAACTTTCTCTTGTCTGATTGCAGAGTCTCGAAGTACTAACAAAAGACCCAACATTCATATCACAGGAGCCCCAGATAGAAAGGAGAATGAGAGAGGGGATGAAACAGTATTTGAAGAAATAATGGCTGCGAACTTCTCAAATGTGGCAAATACAAACTTGCAGATGCAATAAACTGAGCAACGCCAAAACAGGATAAACTCAAAGAAATTTACACCAAAACACATAATTAAGTGTTCAAAAGCTAAAGACAAAGAAAAATACAGCCAAACACAAAGGAGAAATCACCTATAATGGAACAATTCAAATGACACCAGATTTCTCATCTGAGACCACAAAGGCCAAAAAAAGTGGTACAGTATTTTTTGAAAACTAAGGAGAAAAAGACTAACCAACCAAGAATTCTATACCCAATGAAACTATTCTTCAAGAATGTCTTAGTCCATTTGGGCTGCTATAACAAAATACCACAGAATGGTGGTTTACAAACAAGAAAAATTTCATCTCACAGTTCTGGAAGCTGGAAGTCCAAAATCAGGGTCCCAACATAGTGAGGTGAGAGCCCTCTTCCTCAGATGACAGAAAGGGGGCCTCTTTTATTATAGCATTAATATCACTCATGAGAGCTCCCCATTCATGACCTAATAACCTCCCAAAGACCCCAACTCCTATAAATTTCAGGGGAATACACTCAGATGACAGGAAGTAACAAAGGGGATATGTTTTTTAAGTATTCTCAAAAGAAAAATGGGGGGAAAAAATGTCACTAGTAGTCCTACCAATAAAAACTGGCTTAAGAAAATGTTCTAAATAAAAGGAAAAAATATATATAGGTATATATAACAGATTATCTTTCCCATCAATAGTCTTATAAATTACACTTGATGATTGAAACAAAAATTATACCACCACCTGATACAAAAGACAATTATATTTCAAAGCTGAGAAAGGTAAAATAGAAGTTTTGACACTTCAGCCAAATAAAATGTGGATACCAGAAGACTATTAAACTCATATAAGTATATTGTGACAGATCAAAAACATTATAAATAGATCTTTTATAAATTATAAAAGATGGAATCCTAAAAAAATGTTCTAGTAATCTGCAGGAAGGCAAGAAAAGAGAAACAAACAAGCAAACAAAACAGAAAATAAACAAATAATAAAATAGCAGACTTAAGTGCTAATATCAATAAATACCTCAAGTGAAGATGGTCTAAATAAACCAATCAAAATACTAGCAGATTTATTTTTGTAATTATCCACCTATATGTTGCTAACAAGAAATTCTAACATACACTGAAAGTAAAAGAATGAAAAAGCTGTAACAACTTTTTTTTAAAAAGCAAAGTGGCCATGTTAATAACACAATCAATCAAGAGTCTAAAAGACATATACAGAACACTCCACCCAACGACAGCAGAATACACATTTCTTTTGAAGTACACGGAACATTCACCAAGACAGACCATATCTTGGGCCATAAAACAAACCTCAACAAATTTAAAGGAACTTAAATACAGAGTTCATTATCTGAGCATATAGTGGGCTCAAACCAGAAATCAATAACAGAAAGACAACAGAAAAATTTCTAAACATACAAGAATAAAACAACACACTTCTAAAAAGTCTATGAGGCGAACAGGAAATTGCAAAGAAAATTTTAAAATATATTCATAAAAATAAATGAAGAGAAACACAAGTGAAAATATGTGGACTGCAGATAAAGCAGTAATTATAAAGGAAATTTACAGCACAGTATTTTACACTAGAAATGACAAAAGATCCTAAATCAATAACTTAATTACCTGCCCTGAGAAACTAAAAAAGAAAAAAAAAAAGGCAAAACATAAATCCAAAAAGCAAGCAGTAGGAAGGAAATAAGAGCAGAAATCAATGAAATTAAAATAGATAAAATCAATAAAGCCAAAATTTTATAAGCCACTAACAAAAATAAAAAGAGAGATACAATTCAATATACATATGCCTTACTGTTGTATTGTACACCTGAAACTTACCGGATTTTGTTAACCAATGTCACCATAATAAAATTTAACTAATTAAAAAAGAAACTTAAGCATAAGTAAGTAAGTAAGTAAATAAATAAAAATAAATAAATAAATGAGAGAGAAGACACCAATCAATATCAGGATTGAAATAGGGCTATCACTACAGATTTGAAGTAAAAAGATAAGGTAATACTATGAAACAACTTCACATTCTTAAAGTTAGCACTTAGAAAAAATGAACCAATATCTCAAAATCACACTAACAAAACTAAATCAAAATGAAATCCATAATCTATCTAAATAATTCTACAACCGTTAAAGAAAAATAAATCCTTAAATTATAAAACTCTCCCAAGAAAAGAACCTCCAGGCTCTCAAAGCTTCAGTGGAGAGTTCTACCAAGAATTTAATAAAGTAAAACTCCTCTGAAAAATATACAAGGGATAACTAGCCCTCAATTCATTTAAGAGATCAGTATTACTGACACCAAAACAAGGTAAAAATCTCACAAGATAATGATAAACCATTATCTTTATGATTATAGACACAAAAATCCTCAACAAAATACTAGAAACTGAATTCACTAACACATAACAACAATTATGCACCAAGACCAAGTGAGATTTATCTTGGGAATGCAGAAACATCTGAAAATCAACTAGTATATTATTACACCGTGTCAACAGAATAAGCGACATAAACCTTTGTTTTTTTGTAGATCATCTCAGTAAATGCAGAAGAACATGGGATGAAATCCAACAAACTTATACAATAAAAAATACCCAACAAATCAGGAATAAAAGCAACTTTCCTCAAGCTGACAAAGAAATACCCAGACCTGACATTATACCTAATAGTGAAGTATTGAATGCTTTCCCCCAAGACCAGAAACAAGACAAAGATGTCTACTTTTGCTATTTCTATTCAACATCGTACCAGACTTTTCTAGCAAGAGGATTTAGGCAAGAAGATAAAATAAAAAGCATTCGCGCTGAAAAGGAAGAGGTGAATTATCTCTATTTGCAGATGACATGATCTTATATACAGAAAACCCTGGAGAATTCACTAAAAAACTATAAGAATAAACAAGCAAGTTTGCAGAGTATGAGAACATTACACAAAAATCAACTGTATTTCTATACACTAGCAATGAACAATGCATCAATAAAATTAAGAAAGTAATGTCACTTATACAGCATCAAAAAAGACAAAAGTACTTAGCAATAAATATAACAAGAGGCACAAGATATATTAAAACTATAAAACACTTGAAAGAAATTAATAAAGACTTAAAGAAATAGACATCTGGTGTTCATGGATTGGAAAACAATATTGTTAAGATATAAATATTTCACCAAATTAATCTGCAGATTCAAAACAACCCATGTCAAAATCCCAACTGTAGTTTTTGCAAAAATTGACAAATGGATCCTAAAATTCATATGGAAATGCAAGGGACCCAGAATATCCAAAACAATTTTGAAAGAGAACAAAGTTAAAGGATGCATACTTCCTAGTTTCAGAACTTATGACAAAGCTTCAGTAATCAAGACACTGTAGTACTGGCATAAAGATGGACATACTGATCAAGGAATAAAATTGAGAGTCCAGAAATAAATACCTATATTTATAGTCAAATGATTTCTGATAGGATGCCAAGACAATTCAGTGGAGAAAAAAATCATTTCAACAAATGGTGTTGGGACCAACATATAACCACATGCGAAAGAATCATGTTGGACGCTTTCCTCATACCATATACAAAATTAAATCTAAATGGATTTAAGACCTACACGTAAGAGCTAAAGCTATAAAACTTAGAAGAAATATTTCACCAAATCTTTGTGACCCTGGATAAGGCAAAGCCTTCTTAGATATGACTCCAAAAGTAGAAGCAAGAAAAAAATAGATATTTAGGAATAAACTTAACCAAGGAAGCAAAAGACTTGTATTTTGAAAACTACAAAACACTGATGAAAGGAAACACAAATAAATGGAAAGACATCCCACATTCATGGACTGTTAAAATGTCCATACTACCCCAAGCAATTTAGATTCAAAATCCCATCAAAATCCCCTATCAAAATCCCAATGGCCTTTTTACTGAAATAGAAATATAATCCTAAAAATCAAATGGAACCACAAAGAAACTCAAAAAAAAAAAAAAAAAAAAAGGAAACACAAAACCAAAACGATTTTAAAGAACAAAGCCAGAGGTCTCATATTTCCAAATTTCAAACCATAATACAAAGCTACAATTAAAACAGCATAGTATCAGCATAAAGACATATAGACCAACGAAAGAACAGAGCCCAGAGATAGACCAACACACATACTCACAAAAAACTGATCTTAAACAAGGGAACCAAGAATAAACAATGAGGAAAGGATAGGCTTTTTAACAAATGGTGCTGAGAAAACTAGATATCCACATTCAAAAGAAGGAAAATGTACCTTTACCTTATACTATACACAAAAATGAACTCAAAATGGATTAAAGACTTGAACATGAGATTTAAAATGGTTAAAACCCCTAAAAGAAAACATAAGGGGGAAAGATTCATGACATTGGTCTTGGTGTTGATTTACTGAATATGATTCAGCAATCCTACTCGTAGGTACATATCCAAGAGAACCGAATATAAATGTTCACATAAAAACTTACATCATGAATGTTCACAGCAGCATTATTTATAACAGCCAAAAGTGGAAACAACCCATGTCAATTGATGAATGGATAGACAAAATGTGGTATATCTATATAATAGAATACTATTAAGCAATAAAAAGGAATGAACTCCTGAAACATGCTACATCATATAACATTATGCTAAGTTAAAGAAGCCTGACATAAAAGACCACCTATTATATGATTCCATTAATATGACATGTCCAGAATAGGCAAATTCATAGAGAAAAGCAAATTAGTGGCTGCAAGGGGCTAGGACAAAGGGGGAATAAAGAGCAACCGCTAATGGATAGAGTTTCCTTTTAGAGTGATGAAAATGTTCTAAAATTGATTATGGTGATTGCTGCACAAATCTGTAAATACACTAAAAATGATTGAAATGTACACTTTCAATGGGTAAATTGTATGGCATGTGAGTTATACCTCAATAAAGCTGTTTAAGAAAAATTATATGATGCCTAGAATTTGTTTCAAAATAATACATAAGAATGGAGAAATGTCCTGTGGTCATGGATTGAAAATATATAATAAATTCTCCCCCAAATGAATTATAGGTTTATTCTATTCCTATCAAAATCCTAGCAAGTTTTTTGTACACACAAACAAGATATTCTAAAATTCGTATAAAAAGCAAGGAACTATAGTCGCTAGAGCAATCTTGACAAAGTGGGAGGAATACTCTACCTGATGTTAAGACTTACTACACAGTTATAAGACAGTGGGGTACTGACAGAGAGATAAACACATAGAACAGAACAGAATACAGAACCCAAAAATAGACCAACACAAATATGCCCAACTGATTTTTGACAATGGGGCAAAGACAATTCAGTGTAGGAAGAATAGTCCTTTCAACAAACAGTGTTGGAACAGTTGCACAGCCATAGGCAAAAAGACCCAAGAGTACTGACCTAAATCGTGTACAAAAATTAATTCAAAATGAATCACGAATTTAAACATGAAACTATAGAAATTTTAGAAGAAAATACAGGCAAGATCTTTCGGGACCTAAAAAAAAAGGGGTTCTTGGACCTGGCACCAGAAGCATGCTCCATATAAAAGAAAATAAACCAGACTTCATCAAAATTTTTTTTAAAAAAACTGTCCTGTGAAAGACCTTGTTTAAGAAGATAAAAAGATAAGCAAGCTGTAGATTGAGAGAAAAATGTCTGCAAACCATGTATCTGACAAAGGTCTTTTATCTAGAACATATAAAGAACTCTCTTAACTTAAAAGTAAAAAAAAAATTGATTAGAAAATGAGCAAAAGACATAGACAGCAAATGAGTACATATAAAGATGTTCAATATCATTAGCCATTAGGGAAATGCAAATTAAAACTACAATAAGATATCACTATATATCTATTTGAAAAGTTAAAACAAAAAAAAATAGCGGTAATAACAATGCTGACAAGGATGAAGAAAAAGCAGATCTCTCATATAATTGCTGATGGGAATGTAAAATGATACAAAATGGAAAACATTTTAGAAGTTTCTTATAAAAATAAACATGTCCTTGCTGCACAACCAGGAAGCTCACTCTTTATCTCAGAGAATTATACACAAAATCTGGTACATGAATGTTCATAACCACTTTATTAATAGCAAAATAACTGACAAAGTCCTTCAACAGGTGAATGGTTAAACAAAGTATATATTAATATACCATTATATACCATTCTTGAAATGAAAGAACTATAAAGAGAGAATAGCTGGCAGGGGACAGGAAAGAGTGTTGGGTTGAGGTGCAAATATAAAGGGCAGCAAGAGGAGTTTTCTTTATGGTGATGGAACAGTCCTGTTATCATTGCTGTGGTGGTAGTTACAAGAATTTATAGAAGGGAGAAAACCACATAGAACTATACACATGAAAATAAAATCGGGTTGAAAACTGAGTAAATTTAGTTAATGATTTAAATAACAGTAATGTACCGGTGTCACTCTCCTGGTTTTGATGTCACCATTGGAGGAATGATGGGTAAAGTATATATTGGACTCTGTACTAATTCTGCAACTTCTTGTGAGTCTACAATTATTTCAAAATAAAGGTTTGTTTGTTTGTTTGTTTTAAATAATGAGGAGAGAAAGTGGATAGAGGTACAGGCATACTGCAGAGAGACTGCAGTTTTGGTTCCAGACCACCACCATAAAGCGAGTATTGCAATAAAGCAAGTAGTAATCTTTTTACTGGTGGACGATGCTGCCTTCAATTTGTTAAAAATCCAACATCTGTGAGGAGCAATAAAGTGGAGCACAACAAAATAAGTTATGCCTGTATAGATGAAACAAGACTGGCCATTAATTGCTAACTGCTGAAGCTAGGTCAAGGATACATGGACATTCATAATACTACTCTATTTTTCAGCTATTTAAGATTTTCTATTATAAAAGGTTAATGAAAATATAAGAAAGCCACATATCAAAATATTAAAAGCAGCTTTTCCAATGATTTTTTTTTGCTAATATGCATTTTAAATTTATTTATCTAAAACAATTTTTAAAGAAATCTTGGCTCACATGGTATTCTGTCCTCATTGTTTTCATATTTTAAAAAGTAGCACTACTTTTAAAAATTTTAAACATAAAAAGAACACCACGGATACATTTTCCTATGACAAAACACAGCTTAATTTGAAAATATTTCATCTAAATACCCAATGTATATTTCACTCGATTACATTTCACCCAAAAGTTCCATTATCTTTTTCTAAAATTAGCCAAAACACTCTTGCTAGAAGACTGACAATCAGCACAATAACTATTATAGTGATTCTCACACAACAGATCAGATGTCTAAGTTCGAGACACCATCAGACATTTTAACAATCCCAGTTAAGGTGTGCATTCGCAATGTTGTCTAAGGTATCATAATTTAACTCTGAATTTTGTTTTTAAATTGTATGTACTCTTTTTAAATTTTGAAGATTTTTTTAAAAAGCAGATACTCAAGTTTACAATCGTTACAAAGCTATGCTGAAGAATTCAACACGTGAATCTGAAAAAGCAACAATTCACTGACTACTGACATTCTCATGATGTAATATTTATTTATTTTTTTTTGTATATCAAGCAAAAATGATACAATATTGTTTCCTTCAGTAATAATTTAAATTAGTTTTAATTAAGTTAAAATTAAACTGTAATAGAAATAACAAGAGACCTGAGCTCTGCATTATCTGTGGTACCTTGGTAAGTCTCAATCTCTCTGAAACTGCATTTCCTTATCTACTTATTGAAAGGGTAATGCTTGTTAATCTTCCAACTACAAAGTCCTATGTAATGATGCTCTAAAATATGCCTTATAACCTTTGACCTATAATCATTCCAATTACACCTTTGGAAAAACATTTATAACAGATGTGATACAGAAATACCATTATAAATATAACTATATAATGTTATAACATATAATTATATAATTAAAACTATGTTATTACAAATAACTTTTATAGGTTTAAGTTATTTTGGAAATTATTATTCTCAACATATTAGATCTGGGTTTCTCAACATCAACACTCCTGACATTTTGCACTGGATAGGTCTTTGTTGTGGGAGCTACTGTGTGCAGTGTAGGATGTCTAGCATCTATCCTCTAAATACTAATATAATCCCCAGTGTGACAACCAAAAACGTCTCCAGACACTGTCAAAATATCACTTATGGTGGAAAACCTCTGGTACTAGATTGAAAATTTTGAGGGTTCTTTGGAAATAGGAAGGAGAAAGAAAAATAGTATCATTTTGTGTGATAAAGGAGGAATGACATAAGAAAGGCTATGTATGAATGAACAAAACAAAAAGGTTCAACTGCAACTCACATACTATTAAAAGAAAAGGTACTCTTTTGTATGAGGCCTACTGAAAAACATGTTAACCAAATACTTTTGTCCAGAGCTAATAGAGTAATAATAACAAAAATAACAGTATAAAAAGCTGAGGGGAAAATCCACAGGTATTCCATCCTCAGTAAAGAAAGCCAAAGGTTTTTTAATCAGAGATTAATGAAATTTACTAATTATTGTCCCTAGCATTTGAGACTAAACATTCTCAAGTTACCTGCTATTCTCTAACCACTGAGAATACCCACATGAAAAACACATTCACCCACAGTTAAACACAATAAACATCTGTTTTAATCAAGTGTAAATGTGCTACACATGTCATGAAAAGTAACACAGAAATATGCTCAAGTCCTTTATGTATTTGAAGAAAGGCCAAAGACATTCAGCATGGCAAAACCACACTTAAATGTTACAACAAAATTAAACGTTCACACATTCACTTTTTGGATCTTTAATGCTCACTATAAAATCAACTCAGCCATATTTTCCACCAAAGAGACAAATACCCAGTTTCCTTAGTCTATTCTTGGACAGATCACCAGACTGGGAATAAGAGACCCAGAGTCTATTCCCAGCTGCAAAACAGACTGGTAATCTCAAGCAAATTATTCACTCAGGTTAAGGTTCTATACCCGTATCATGCTGACAATACTGAAAAAGTGCCCAGAAGCAAGCACTGAGAAACACAGGACTTCCTCCTGCACCCAAAGGACAACTGCAAACGTATTTTTAGATTTATTAAATCTAAAAATCTGAATAGGATTTTATTTATAGCAACATTTAACATACTTGAAATTTCAAAACTGTGTGGTGCCTTTATCATTGCCCTCTATAAAATAAGAAATGTTTCATCACCATGCCCAATTTCACATAACTATATGTAAGATACACAATTCATAATTATTACATAAAACCAAAAACATAAAAAAGGTTGGTTTTCAATTCAAGCTCTTGGAAAGGGCTTTAATTTTGCATTTCCTGACTCTATCTAGCTTTAAGTCTACTACACAAGCAGTTCTTTCCTGGCACTGTAAGAAGTGCTTCACCAAGTCTGGAAAGCAAAAGTATGCCCCATAGCCTAAATCTGGAAAGGTCTTAGGACTGTTCTTACCACTAAACATAAAGGTTTTACTAGCGCAACCAGTATGCGGATACCAGCGTACATTTTTTGCTCTTGATACCAAGTAAAAATTACTGTCTATCAGACTAAGTTACCCATCTGACCTTTGCGAAAATCACAAACACAATGCAGTCCCAACAGAAGATTTGACAAAACAGTGTTAGGAGGGAAAAGGGGGTGTCAACGTTAAGCGGCCCCCGCTGTCAGGCAGACACTCGTTAGGCGCCCAGAAGCCACTCACAAAGTTTGCCATCTCGCTGGGGGAAGGGGCCTGACTGCGTCGCGGGCCGCGACCCGGAAGACCGGTGTCTGGGAGGCCCCACCGCCCTCCGAGGCCCGGGCACGCCAGCCACCCAAGCAGGAAAAGCCCCGGCTTCTCCGCACTCCTCCGCCGCCTCCCTGCACACGGGCGCACTAACGCACGCGCGCGCACATTCGCACACGTACACACACAACAAAAGGAAGCCGTGCGAACCGCGTGCAGAGGTTTAGTCCGGGCGCTCAGGAAGCCCCTCCCCCCGGCCCCCGCAGCGCGGCCCGGAGCCTGCTCACTTACCGGAGCGCCCCGGGAGCTGCTGGTAGGTGCACCGATCCTGGCGGCCAGCAGCCCACCGGCCCGGCTTTGCTCGGCCGCCCTTGCGGGCCGAGCGGGCGGAGCCGGAGGCTGCGCGGCAGCCGTGGGCCCACAACTTGCTACGGCTCCACGCCACTGCTCCGCCCGCCGCCCAGCAGAGCACCGGCAAAATCGCACCCGTGCGGCTGTCGGATCAGGCCTGGGCTCCAAAAGCCCAAGGAACATGAGGGCTCCCTACTTCCCGGTTTCCCTAAGAAATAAAACTATTATGCTTAATTATCCTCGGTAAAATTCCCCCCCCTACAAACTATGGATATTTAAGACCCTTTCCTTACTGAACCGCTAACCAAAAGTAGAACTCAACACAATACTCCTTACAATAAGAAATCTCTTTCAGTAACCTCTTCCTTAAGCCTTCCTCTTAGTTTTCCACACCTTAATTTCCTCATTTTAGTCTGCCTTTGCCTTCCTGTTTTTAACCTAAGAATTGCCTTTTCCCAAAAAAATAATCTTCCCTAAACCATCTTTCCAATTTACTCTTTAAACTTACTTTTCTAATAATGTTTCCTCATAAATCCCTTCTATCTCCCACTTACCTATTCAAACATCTCCACAATTTTTATAATTTTTATTATACACATAACACACAAATTTGCCCCAAACTGCCTCAAATTTTGTGAACTATTTCAGTCACTCGAAAATCCATTTCTTAAGCACACCTCCAATAAAACGACAATGATCTTTCCAAATATTCTCTACCAATTCATTTGATCACTCATAACTCAAAACTACTATGCTCATTTCCCTGAAAACTAATTATAGAACTAATCAAATTAACACATTATCTCTACCATTATATGTATCTACACATGGAGGTGTGTATGTGTTGAGAAGCATACACAGGACCCTGCAAAACATCAAATGTGTATTTCATTCTAATCCGTTGGATATTGGCTTTTCTCAAATTTAAAAGGAAAACTCCATGCCAACCAAGATTTTCAGACATCCAACCCCTATCCTGTGAAGTCACTTATCTATGTTAAATTAATATAATTACTTAAAACATACTCTCTCCATTTCTACTATAATCATTCCCAACACTTTCCTTAAAATAGCCGTCATTCGTCCAATGCAAACAATCCACTCAAATATTCAGATTATACCCCTACTCAGCAAGGCCCAGCTATGTCTGAGGCTGGTTTTGGAAACAATTCTAAACCAAGTCAGGCAAGTTACAACAAAGATGGAGTTGGGCAAGGTGACATCCCTGGGCCCACTTAGGCTTTCAAAGCTCTGGGTCTCCATAGGCCCTTCATTATTAAATTTGGTGACTGACTAAATGCCAAAAGGGAGGGGGAAAGTGACAAGTAACCCAGGGCTAGATTTTGGAACTAATCTTGAAGCAAAGATGCTCCAGGATGGAATACCAATACCATGTGTTTTGTACCGTCTCATATTTTTTCACCACCACTAAATATGCTCTCTCTGAAACATGGAATAACATTAAAAACCCTGATGTGAACAGGAAGGGTCAGAAAGTAGTCTTTGCTCAGAGATTGAAGGAGTGAATCATGTGAGGAATATAAAGCAAATACAAAGGGTCTGAAGCATAGAGCACTGGTTCCTTTATGGTTTAAAATGTGAGTTGCCAAGACCACAGCAAGGCACTGATAGAGAATCTCAAAAACCAGTTAGGTAAGCACTTGAGAGTCAAATCTTTGATAGTACATGGGGAAGTTGACAGAAGACAAAAAGTCTGACATAAATGAATACTACTGTAGAACTCAACTAGCAAAAGTTTGAGAGCAGAGACACAAGCCAAAAAATGGTCTGGGTCTCAAATATCAATGGATGATGATGAAGGTTTCAACCACTGAGGTTATATGTCCACGATTTAAAAGCAAAACAAAACAAAAAAAAAGTAGCAGTGTTTCAGTTTTAGCTATATTGTTTTTTTAAATTGGCAAAGTAGTTCCTTTAGAGATGTTCAAGAAATGATAATTAACTAGAAATAGAACAAGAAAGCATTTTCAGAACTATCTATCTGCAAGTCACCCATATACAGGTAATAAATGAAATGAGAAGACAGCAGATCAGCCTCTTAAGAACACTAAGAAATATGAGATAAAAGTCATTTAGACAAAAAAGAAAAAAAAACTACAAAAGCTATTTTACATCCCTTAGGACACCTCCTTCCTACCATCCACCTCATTCTTTCTACTTTTTACCTGAACCTCTTTACATATACAATTACCACACAATTTTTGCAAAGAAGTTTGATGTGTTTTGAGGCAGTCAAGTAGAGATCAAAGATCTTTATGTCTTTCATTTATGCTGGGGTTTTTTTTTAGTTATGCTTGATGTACTATCACCTTTATAGCATCATGGTTGGCAAGGGCTGTACTTATACGCAGGCTTCTGGCATTATTTCCTAGGTAACATTATATTTTCTCCATATTTACTCTGCTAAAAGCTCCTCTCTTCATCTTACTCTTATTCAGGTCAAGTCCAACCTCCTCATTCATTTCCATATTATCCATTTACTAGCTTCCATCAGCTTATCCATGTTTTGTCAACAAACTACCCCATGTCTTTTGCCTTTCATATTAGTACCCCACCAACTCATCTTTTTTCTTTCGTTGTCTCATTTATAATATACAAATCTCTCAGCTGAATTTACATCAGTGTATTACATATGAATGGTTATGATTCTTATAAAAAATTTTAAGAATTGGTGAATAAATCCAACTATCTTCATTTCAGTGCCACAACAATTCGGATCACTATCATCTCTTCTCTAGATTGTTGGGACCACCTCCTCATCTTATCTCAAGCTTGGCTTTTCCTGGACAACCTGCTTCTTTCATGACTTAGCTATCCATTCTCCTATACCTTCAGCTTGATAAAAGGACCACCTGCTTCATACTCCTCAGGGACACTCCCACTGTTCTCTATCACTAAAAAAAATCTCTTTGCAGTTCACATTATTCAAATCATTCTCTCTGAAACATCTACCAAGTTCCAGAATACTCTCCCCTTCCTTCCTCCCAATTCTACTTTGTCCCATATTCAGCCATTATTCTCAGTGACTTCAAATAATGATGCTGAAGAACTCCATATAGACCTTCCTCAAGTCCCAAAACCTTCATCTGTACATCAGTCGCCCATGCACATATGCTGAAAACAAGTCATCAATTGGAAGCGTTGTACCACTATGACTGTAACTTCAGAAACCCTTTTTAACCACAACTACTTTATTTTCTAGTTCTACACCTGTTCTTCAACTCCTTTTAGCTTCACTTGTCTCCCTACACAATTTAAATTTGTCTATCAGCCATTTTAATACTGCCCTCTCCAGAATAGCATGACCTTCCATTATATTCACCATGTATCTCCCCAATGAAAAGACAATCTACACCAATTGTTTTCTCCACACCCACCCACACACTAGATGTTAAGCACCACCAGAAAGCTTTGAAATTCTCTACAACTTTTCTAAATTTATTCTAAATACAATTCTCATCACATTAACTAATCCAAATCATTTATATTGAAATCCTTAATCCCATCAAATAATCTTTTCCACAAAATTCCTTCAAATCACACCTTCTCCACCTCTTTACAGTTCTAAAAGTCTGTATCTTCATCTATTACTTCTTACCTCCAGTTTTGGAAAAAGAGTTGTTCCTCCTTCTTAAATGTAATACAATTCCTACAGTCAGTGCTTCCATAGTCTCCCAGCCTACCCAGTTCTTTACATCCATGCACTCTGGTTTCTGAACTGTTCTCTTGAAGACCAAAAAAAACAAACAAAAAACAAAAACAAAAAAAAAACTATTCCCATGTACCAAATCTTATGACCTACTACCAAAGTCCTTGTCCTCCCTTTGCAATGACACAACCTACCTCCTTTTGTTTATGTCACCGTAGCACATGGCTCTCCTCTGGTCTCTCTAGTTGCTGCTTCTGTCTCCATTGACTATTGGTCCTCTTCTTACCCCAAACAGTGGGTATTTCCCCAAGTTCTGTCCTGGAGCTTTCTCTAATTCTTTCCCTCCCTCTCACAGTCTCATCTCTTCCCATTGCTTCTACATTTCTCTTAGTTATCTTCCCTCAGCTCCCCAAAATAATCTTTAAACCATCACCCTCTGTTATAATTTATTCCTGAAGAATTAGAATCTTTTTAACTAGATTCTTCAATTATTGCTTCAATTAACACCTCAATTATCGTTCAAATAATTTCATAACCATCAGCACCCTACAAATCCAGAATTAGTAGCTTCAATTATCAACTCTATGTACATATTCCCAAATCTCTATTGGACCTCTTTCCTCAACTGAATCTAGTATTTTTAATTCTAGCTAGATAATATCCCTCGGATATTTCCACTGGTGCCTCACACACCAGCCAATGTTTCTTAACTAAGTAGCCATTCTTCCCCACCAAAATAGTTCTAACTGATCCTATAATTTCTGTTAATGACACCACCATTCTCACAGTCACCATGTTAAAAGCCCTAGAATTTCCCATAACTTTCTTGTTCACTTTTTCTCCACTGTTTCCCAAAGCCCACGTGCCATCAAATCCTTTCATTCTTCCTTTGAAATATGTCTTATATCTATCCCTTGCCTTTTATTCCCACTACCACCATCCCAACTTACTCTCAATACTTCACTTTTAACTACCTTTTTTTTTTCCAGCCTTCTAACTGTCTCCTAATCACTAGGTTCTCTTCATTGCAAAACAAACAACAACAAAAAAGTTCACCAGATTAGTATTCTTAAACTAGTATTCCTCACTGCATACTGATTCAAGTTATAAAAAGAAACTGCTCAATTGTCCAACAATCATGGAATGGCTAAATACACTGTGGTATATCCATAAATGGAATCTCACTGAGCAGTGAAAATGAATGAACTACTGCAATACATATCATGGATGAATCTCACAGACATATATTGAGCATAAGAAACCAGACACATAAGTAGAATCCCATTTATATGAAATGCAAAAACATACAAAAGTACTCCACTGTGATAGAGGTCATAATAGTAGTTACTTTGGTTGGAGGAGACATCAGTGTGAAGGTGACATATGAGAAGAAAGCCTTCTGGGATGTGGGAAAATAGTCTATATATTGAACTCAACAGTGGTTACATAATTGTATACCTAAAAAATTTCATTAACCTGTACCCTTAAGATTTGAGCACTTTAATAAATAAAATTTTTAAAACCAGTTTAGTCTGGATTTTTAGACATTGCAACTGCTTTACAGTTTTATTCCCCTCCATTCATCAACATGAACCCTAAATTCTAGCTAATCTGGACCACAATCACCTAAATATATCCAAAATTTTTCTGTCACTCATATCACTCCCTATTCTTGGAATACCAACTCTCATCATCTTGCCTACTATAATTCTATTTATCTTTCAAGGTATAAGCGACACACCAATTCCTCCACAAAGTTGAACCTGCCATAGTACTTCTGTCATAGAGACGTGTACATATTTTTGTTCCTGGAGAAACCCTAAAGAACATGGATTGTGTCATATATAAACAGGTATCCTTCACACTGCCTACCACGGAATTTTGAACACAGTAAGTATACAAAAATATTCCCTGAATGAATAAATTCTTCAGCCCATCAAAAGCTACCTTCAATCTAACCCCACCTTCTTAAACCTATCCATCACATTCTCCACTCACAATTTTTCAGTTTACATATTTAATCATTCAACAAATATAGGAGAGGACCTACTATATGTAAGAAACTATAACAACCTGCTTTAATATACTCCACTAAACTCCCCAAAAAATATAATCCAATTTTAGCTACTGCCTTTGAATCTTTTACACTCTAAATTTCCAGTTATCTTCCTCTTTTCTCTCCATCCAACCACATCCCACCCCCCTCACTTCTAATCTTGCTACTATCAAACTAATTCAAGTCCTTCTTAGTTTCTCCAGTAGCCTCCTAACTGGGCTTCTCACCTCCAATCTTACTCTACCATGCCTCCAATCTATCCTATATGGTATAGCTTGTCAGATTAAGTAATCTAACATACAGTCCTTGATTCAATTCTCAAAAAAGCTCAACAGCTATACTTTAATTATACATGTTAATAAGTTTAATCTTAAAAGCCTTGCCAGACAATATAATTATTATCAGTTTCCTGATGAGAAAACTGAGTCTCAGAAAGGAAGCAATTTTCTCCATAATCATAGCATGGGTAAATAGAAGAGCCAATTCTAAAACCCAGCTTCTGTTTACTTACTAAGCACAACACTACATCCTATCAAACAAAAACTACTTATCTTAGCTTTCAAGGGCATCCATTTTCTACTCAATCCCAAATTAACCTTTCCCACCTTGTATCATATTATGCCCTATTCATGAACGCTTTCGTATATTCCAAAATACAGGTTGTGATCAATTATTTAGTCTTGAAATCAGTTTAAGTGACAGCCATATTTTTTTTTCTTTTTAGCCAAACAGGATAGAAAACATCAGAGCACATCCAACATGGTAAGGACTGTTACTGTTATTGAAAATTTTTGTTTTATACATATCCACAAACATCCATATATGAATATATTAGGCGATGATGTAACATGTATTTCTTACTGTGGGTCATAGTAAAATAATTTAAAACTCACTCTTCTCCATATAGCCTTGGCTTCTCACCTCCAAACGTTTGCTTTTGCTAATCTCTCAGGTTGGAATGCTCTTTCCAGTAATTTCTGCCAGTCAGGATCCTATCCAGCCCTTCCAAGACTAGCTAAAATGCTACTTCCATGCCACTGAATGCAGTCCCAGGTTTTTCCAGTTGAATGTTTTTTATTCCCTTTTAACTTCAGTAACATTTGGTATTTTTCTTATGATACATTTGTGATCATAGCGTAGTTATTTGTGCACAAATCCAGCTCCCTTATTAGAATATAAATCTCACAGGATTTATTCTTGATCGAATCTAACAATAGTTTTGCATATAACAAATGTGCATTATCTGTGGACTAAAGAAACCCATCCAATCATTTTCCAAAACCTGTTATAAATCAACATGATAATTTCTACTACACTGCAACTTCTGTTAACTCTTATCCTTGAAATAGTCTTACTATCCTCCTTCCCCAAACTGCCATTTCAAATAATCCTCTTTACCTTCAACCTTCTCTTACTTTCCTCTAAACATAACCTGTCATATATTAATCTTTTTCTTCTTTTAAAATCATACTTTCTATCGACTAACACCTTTCCTTCTCCATGTGCTTATCTTCCATTTTATTCCTAGTCTTCTAAAATCCATAATGATAGATCTTATATCCTTTAAACAGATTTTTCTTTTATTTTCTCTTCAACTAGACTTCCTCAATTATTTCAATTCATGTACACATATATATTTGGCAGCTCTATGAAATCTCTTGTAGAAAAAGACTGATTATGAACAAATAAATTTGAACGGGACACATACTAAATTATCTCAGATACTTTCTCATTCATTCATTTATTCAACGAGCTTGTGTCTACTAGACATGCCCTCAATTTTCTATTCTATTCTGTAATTCAAAAAGCAGCTATGAGAAAAGCATGCAGGAAAATGCCAGAATAACAGAGCCAAATTGACTCATGCTCTTCACTCACAGGGAGCAAGTAATTTGTGGGTATAGGCTCAAAAAAAGGAAAAACTAAAAGTTACACTAGACATAGATGGAAACAGACCTCCCTTCCCCCATCCCCTGACTTGTTTCAGAGGGCTCAAAATCTACCCAGCAAAGGTGAATTTGAAAAAGAACAAACCAGTAGGAGTAGCTAAAATGAAATAGGCAGAAAGCATTCAGACAAAAATAGATCAGGATTCTAGGTTCATTCTAGGGCTGCAAGAGAAATTTGGAGCGATTTAGTTCCTCGCCTGAGGTCCCTACGGCAAATATCTATCTAAAGTATGGTATGTTAAAATCCTTTTGCCAAGCCTTAGCCAATATTCATTTCTCTGTTCTCTGAACTCCTAAAGCACGTACTGTCTGTAAAACTCATTTGGAAACTTAATCATAAACTATCTTGTTCACAGTAATGAAACTATTGACATACCCAGAATTTATTTATTATCAAAATCAATGTGTTCCTCTTTAAAATATCTACTTTGGGGAGACTACCACTTACTTATTTATTCACTCCATTCACCCAATCATCTGATGCACTTAACAACATTCACCTAGTGCCTCATTATCTACATGTGAACTGTCACCAACATTTAAAATAGTTCCAACTTCCTCTTTGGGAATGTTTTCCAAAGTCAGTTAATAAGTCAACCAAAAAAATCATTCCCATTTCTGTGACTAAGTGAGTTTAAACCAAAACTAGTCTTTATTCAGTCTACTTGTTATCAACAGATTCTTAGCATTTCTAAAAATAAAATCTTTCAAATTAAAAAGATCTGTCACCAATGAGACTATTCAGAATGACATTATGCCCTGTATTATTTGTAACCGTGCCAACCTGGAGGGATTATTAACTCCTAGAAGACAGGGACCGTGTTTTACTCACTTTTACAGGCTCCCTCCTCCAACAGCACACAATAGATACTCAGTAAATAGGTAAATTGCATAGAATGTGCTAGAGGCTCAGAAGATAATTCAGAAAAGGTGTTCCAAAAAAGTTCTGAACACTACTCCGAAAATGACTATTTACAAAAATTGTCATCGAAGGTAGACTTGATATTTGTTTTTTAAAAATCAATTTTCTGAAATCTCACACTGTTACTGAATTAATTCAAAACTATCTTTCTCCCCCTAAAAGAACATAAATATTATAAATTCCCAGAGGGAAGAAACTTCATCTAACACTTTTTCATTATCTTAAAAATGAATTAAATCCAATCAGACAGATTCTTAAAACAACTAAAATCTCTAAACAGTCACTTAGGCCTAAAATAAGAAAACCCAAATTATATCAGCTGACCAGCTGCAGACCAGATTTACTCAAATTAAACTAGCCTCAGTTTAGAAGAGAACCTTTGGTCCCAGGTCTTTAATGGTTTTTCAGGATTGTTAGTTCCATTCTAATCCATTCTGTTTTTTCCCTTAAATCTAAAGGCCTTCCCCAGTTGAGTATCCCCTTTGTCCTTCACATTCGCAAACACACACACAATTTTGTCTGTAATACCCATACAGCGCTCAGCAATTTCACACATTCCCACTATTAACACTAAAGCAGTGAACACTGCTTTCTATCAGTCATTCAACAGGTATTTATTAAGCACTTAAGAATCAAACTTTTGAGTGAGATTATAAAAAGTCTCAGCTCTAGAGCAGGTTACAATCTAGCCACCATTTGCAAAGCAAAGCAAGAATAATTCCACAAGCAAAGACAACATTTAGCAGTATATAATCTACATGTGAATGCTGTTTTTATGCAAAGTAAGGAAGATGTCAAAGGGTGGGGTTACTTAAACAAGATTTCCTAAAATGGGAGCAAGATTTTTCTCTCAATCTCAGTCACACTGACTTGGTGATGGTGCACCTCATACACAATTCCAAAAAAACAGTATTTTATGAATTAAGAAGGTGTGAGCCTCACACCTTTTTCCACCATATTACCAACATATTCGTGGCTTAAATATGCCAATTTCCTTAAAACTGAAACAAACCTGCAGTTTAAATCTCCTTCACACCAACTATCCAAATGTCCTCAGAATTCTTTACCTTTTCTACAGCTCCCACAAAATTATCACCACCTTATCATACCCTGTCCTTCACCCTCCTTCCCCTTATCACATTTCTCCATGCCTCCCTGAAACATATATTCACACTGATCCATTCCTTCCTGAAAAACAGAATTGCCATAGAAGCCTGGAAAGAACAATTAAGGGTCATTTTAATCCATTCCCAGACTCCCCACACGAAAACTCTCCAGACCACTGTCCAAGAATACTGCACAATTGACCTGATAACTAATTCCAAGATGAACAACTATCACTGCCAAGCAACTCCTCCTCATCTCTAACTAGCAACCCTTATGCTGCAAAGATGTTGTTTTCTACAATCTAGTCTTTTTTACATAGGTTCATCCATCAAACTTTCCTTTATCATCTCACCCAATATTTCCATTCTAATTTTAAAAGCTCTCTATTTAAGCATATCATTTAAAGATATAAAGACATCAAATAAAAAAGCAAAAATTATAAATATCAAAGGTTGAACAGGAGAAGTGGAGAAAATTAATGCCAGTGACATGAGTCCTTTTCATTTATACTGTCTTGACTCCTTCATAATGTCATTCTGACCAATCAAGAAATAATAAGTACGTGCATATTATTTGTGGACCTGGAGAAGAGCATGATAAGAACAACAAAAATTAATGCTTAGGCAAGCAGTAGACTCTGGAAAGTGGAAATGCAACTGAACAGGTGAGACAGGGGCTACTGCTTTTCTTTATAAGCTCCTTTAGTACAATTTTAGTTTTAAATTATGTACATGTGTTATTTCATATAATTTAAAAGGGAAGAAAAGCAATAATGACATACTATATCTAAGTCCATAAACTTACAGAAATTAAAAGAACTGATAATAACACAGTGCCTGTGAGGGAAAGGAAAACAGACCCTCTCATAACTGCGATGACAATAAAAGTGGGCACGTCCTACTATGCGATATATTAAAACATCTTACAGTAATATACAATGTACTGACATAGAAAGTTTTCCAACTTTTGAAAAATAATTCCGGATTATTTCTATAAGAAAATTTTTAATAAAAGCCTCTCTTCACTCCAATGCTAAATTATCATCCTCCTTTAGATAACTGCTAAATGAATGGCAGAATTTTTCCCCCTTCCCACATTTCTTTCCATCTTTCCCATTAATCTCTCCACTTTCATAAAATATTTTTCATATTACCCTCTCCTCAGCTGAATTAATATTACAATGTAATGTGTATGCAAGGGGAATAAAATATTAAGAGCATGCTCCTAGCCCAGAGTTCCCTCTTGGAAAGCTGGTCTGGTGTGAACTCAGCAAATCCAACAGGCCTTGGTTCATTTCCCAATATAAAAATGCTAATACTCTCTCCAACTCGGATCTAGAATCATCCAGCCTCTTCAGGTTCCCCTAGACAATTCCCGACCTTGCAACCTAAGACCTAGATATTCTAGATCCTTTATTCTGCCTACCCACACTTTGTAGGCTGATGCATTTTCTTCAATATCGTCATGCCTCAGTGAGAGTATACATTCAGCAACTGTGAATGGCAAAAGGTCTCCCACCAGCCCCAGAGTTATGGGACCAATCCAGTCAATCAAACTAATTTGAGCTACAAATGGAACCTCCAAAGAAGGACCACCATGCATGGAAGGCCCCTCACCATTAACTATAACCCTGTGTACTGCACCCCAGGCTGAATAACATGGCACCAGTTCTCTTGGACCATTAACGCAAGCTGGACAGTGAAAAAGAAAACCACCAAGTCAAGTAATTTCCACTCCAGCATTTGGCAGAACAGTGTTCATCCAACCCCTACTAAGTGGTAATACTTCAAATTTGCTAAAATCTAAACTCCATGACCTACAGAATAGCTGTGGGCCAGGTGTTTTGCTAAGATCTGTTTCAGAGATTCTCGCATTCACTGGTGCTGTTCTAAAAAGTCTCAGACCCAACTACACAGTGAAGCCTAATTCTCAGCGACCCCAACCACTGCCGGGACCCACACTTACCAGATGTCATGTATAGAAGAGCCCGAACAATTTCGGAACTAGGCCATCCTGGCCCATCTGGAATAACTCTTTAGTCCTTGGGCCAACATTTATTAACTCTACCACATCTGTCTATTCTATCATGCATTCTCTTCATATTCTCTAGTATTTAACACTCCCTCTTGCTTCAAGCGCTATCCTTTCTATTCACTGAAACTCCTTATATTCATTCCTTCCTTTCTTAAGAAATGCTTCAGTTCCTTCCACCACGAAACACCTAATATCTATCTACACAATGAACATCCCCCCCCCCCGCCAGAATCCTAAAGACTCCTCTGCAGCCACCCCCGGCATTCCTCCACCTATTCGACATTCTCCCCCACCCCTTACCCGGCCTCTCTCCTTGTCCGCGCTCCCACTAGGTTTCCTGCAAGGATTCCCTTTTCTGCAACCCCTGCCCTTCCCTGCTTCCAAAGAACACACTCCGGCAGCAACAGCGACTGAGGCCTGCGGTGCATAAAGCACTGCACCAGGCAAGGTGGACAGAGACCTGGTGTCTCCCTAGCCTTTTCCCACCCACACAGAGCACCCACTGCCCTCCCCAGGCAAACATCCCACCTCCTTCCCTACCCCTGACACCCTCCTCGGGCCTCGGAGGCCGCCTGCTCACCTCCGCCACCCCCGTCATTATCCTTTCTCAACCCCCCAACCCACCATCCGCGCCCGCTTCCTCCCGTCCCCTCAGCCTGCTGCTGCATTGGCCTCGGCCTCGGCCGGTCCCCCGGCCACCCGCAGCCTCGCCGCGGCGCACTCCCCCCGGGGTCAGGCCGTTACCGCCGCGCGCTGCCCCCGCGCGCCCCCCTCCCCTCCCCCGCCCTCCCCGGGCCCAGGCCTGCCAGGCCGAGCTCTTTACCGCGGGCGGGCGCCGAGTCGCGCGGTCACCGACAGCAGACGGCGGCGATCCCAACCTTCCTAGGGGCCTTGAGGAGAGGGGAAGGGGGGAGGGGAAGAACTTTTGCTGTGGCAGCTTCAGCAACAGCTCCCACCCCTGCGCCTTTCTCCTCTTCCTCCCCCTCCTCCTCCTCCTCCTCCTCTTCCTCCTTCTCTTCCTCCTCCCAGGGCAGTAGAGACGCAGACATGCCGCGGCTAGAGTGCCGCCGCGGTCGCCGCCGATGCCGGCGCGGTGCATTGTGGGAAGCCCCGCACACGGGAAGCGCTCCGCGGCGCTGGCCCTCCCCGGCCTCGGGACGCAGCTGGCAAGACCCAGCGTGACTTCGATTTCGGCGCTTGCGTGTCATCAGCTCAGCGTGGCCGGGAAAGTTGGCCCCGAGCTGAGGGCCTGGGAGGATAGCAGTTTGAAAAAGATCAGAACTCTCTTGGATTCGGGGTCCGCCTTCAGCCATCATTAGTGCCTAGTGCCTGAGAAGTGGAGGACTCGAGGGCCGTGTGTGTTTCAGGCCCGGGGATAAGCAGTGGGCGGGGACCTGGGTGAAAGGTTATCTGCTAGCATTTCTTGGCCTTTTCGTTTGTCCTCTCCTCCCTCGCCCTCTCCCCAGCTACCTCAAGTCGTTCGGCCTCTACCACCCCAAATGCCACCTTTTCCGGAAGCGGCAACCCTGCGGCCTTGAAACTAGCAAACCCTGTTAGTGTCTGCAAACTGAGATGCAAAATGTGAGCACCGAGGAAGATCAAGAGATCCGGCCCTGGACCCCGTTGCGCAAGGTCTTACTTGTTATTTCTCGCTTACTTCACCTGCGGCCCAAATCTTCTCGGTCTGTATGTCAAAGGCTTGGTAATGATCTATGTAAAGCTAGAATTGCACAATTACGTCCCATCCCTTGGAGGCCCTTTAAGTGACCTTAGCCAAATTGTGACCTCCTTACCCCTGCCTTTATTCAGCTAACGTTTATTAGGCACCCTGAGGTGCTTGTGCATACTGGATGGTTGACAATTACTCATCTTTATGTCCCCACCCTCACAAGGTCAGCCATGTGATAGAAAAGATGCTCAGGGAATGTTGAGTGGTTATGAGCATCAGAAGCTTAACCATGAGAAGAAAACACCTTCATTACTATTTCTTCATCATAGTCTGAAGATTTATTTAGAGTGTCTCTGCAATACTTAAACATAACCTCTTAGGGGAGAGGAAACAGAAAGGCGTTAAAATACCTCTATAACCATTTGTCGACTTCTACCCTTGTCCACACCACACCCACCTTCACACCCCTTGCCAACTAAATGCTCATCTGAATAGTGCTTTTTGGCAAAATTCCAAACTCGCATTATGCACTTGTGATGGCACTGAATTAATGTCTGCAAGGTTAATGTTTCCCCAGGCATTAACCTTAGTAAACCCTGATGCCTGTTTAGAAATAGCTGAGGCTCAGAGGTTCAGCTTAATTTAGATACAGGTAACTAAGAAGTACAAGGGTAAGCCACAGCTTGACAATCAACTCTCCATGTGCTTTCTCCATTAAAAAGTATAAATTTTAATAAGATGACAGGCATATTCCGAATGCTAATTGCAACAAAACAGTTACAAGCTAGAGCAAGAGAATTATCTGGAGGACAGTCTTCTGGCAACTTCTAGTATCTGCAATGGCATCAAATTCAGATGTTAAAAAAAAAATACCTCCAGCAGCAAAGAAGCAGACGCAGAATATTAGGTAATAGGAAAACTAATAACTGAAGAGGATTGAAGTCCTGGAGGTTACACTCAATGGGCTAAGATTGATTGGTTTGCCATTAGGAATAGATCTAGTTCTCTGCTCAGTACCGTAACTAAGAAACAAGAGAAACAACTGTTTAATATGAGCAGAATAAAGAGCACCATAGAAGTAGTGACAGCAGAAGTGATGATGGGGAGCAAGTTTAAGCCTTCAGTAGGTTAAATCTCTACAAATGTTTCTCAACCCTAGTTCACCTTTCCATGCTCCTATTGCTTTCCTCTTCAAACATCAGCCTTAGGCATTCAGCCTATTTTCCTTTTTTTTCTTTTTAATTTTATCCTGAAATAAAGACTCACAAGAAGTTGCAAAAATAGTACAAAGTCCCATACGCCCTTCATCTGGCTTCCCCAATGTTGACATCTCATCAAGTTTTATTAAGACATTAAAACCAGGAAAGTGACATTGGTATATTACCATCAAATAGACTATAAATTTTAAATTTTTTTTTACTATTTTTTAAAAAGTTGCATTCGCGTGTGTGTATTCAATTTTATTCCATGTGTAGATTCATGTAACCACTACAACCAAGACACAGAACTATTCCATCATGGCAAAAAGAACTTCTTCATGCTACCCTTTTATATTCACAAAACCACCTCCCATCCCACCCCACCCCCTCCAATCCTGTCTTCTAGTAACCACTAATCAGTTTTCTATCTCTATAGTTTTGTCATTTCAAGAATGTTATATGAATGGAATCATACAGTATATAACCTTCTGAGATTGATATTTTTACCTAAACATAATGCTATTGAGTACCATCCAGGTTGTTGCAGGCATCAAACATTCTGTTTTTCACTGAGCAGTATTCCATTGGATGGATATACCAGGGTTGGTTCATCCATTCCCCAGGCGAGGTACATTGGGGTTGTTACCAATTTTTTTGCTATTACAAATAAAACTGCTATAAGCATTTTTGTACAGACATACCTCAGAAATAGTACAAGTTAAGGTCCAGACCACCACAATAAAGCAAGTTGTAATCTTTTTGCTAATAGAGGTCCTTGCCTCCAATTTTTGAAAAATGCAACATCTGTGCCTGTACAGGATTTTGTGTGAACTTAAGTTTTCATTTCTCTGGATAAATGGCTAAGAATATGATTGATGGGTTGTATGATAAATGCATATTTAAGAAACTGCCAAACTATTTTCCAGACTATCATTTTACATTCCCACCAACAATGTATATGAGATAAAGTTTCCCTCCATCCTCACCAGCACTTGGTATTTTTACTTATTTTTTATTTTAGCTATTTTAATAGGTACATAGTGATATCTCATTGTGGTTCTTTTTTTAAAGTGGGGAAAGAATGTGTGCTCTCTACTACTTTCCTTGGCATGCTTTTAAACAAGTTCACAGGCCCCTCTTGTTGAAAGATTTTATTACATGTCACTGTAGAGAAATACAGCTCTCCTGGGTAAGTTATAAAGTTTCTTGAAATAGTAAGTTTATACACCTTAACGTCTTTTTTTAACACCCTTCTTGAGATCACTGCAGGAAACATTTGTTAAGTGGGCCTAGAAGTTTGTTTTTCAGGGGAGGGGAGCTGATATACATTAAACTAAGCTGCTCAGGATACAGTCTACAGGTGGCAAATTTAAGTGCCCAATAAGCCAAGCAGGTAACATGAATAGGTGAAAGAGGCCGGATGTAATGACAACGGTCCGTGAAAGGGACTGTGAAGAGCCAGAGAGTTCAAACCAGTCTAAAGCGCACAGCCTTTACTCAAAACCAGCTAATGATTTCCAAGTGGGAATGTGAAGATTAGGAAATAAAGAGAAATTAGAAATCTAAATTATTGGGTGAGCTATCCCCAATATTAATGTTGGCAACTAATTCCTTTTCTTTAAAACAGGAAAGCATGTCAGACAAAACATGTCTGTGGGTCAGATTCAGCCTACAGCCACCCTACCTTATCTGCTGTGCCCTAACCCGTAGAAGGCTGCCACCACTGCTCTGACTTGTGGGATTTTCAGGGCCTTCTAGAACCTCTTTTCTCTCCTCTGTCTCTGGCATGGGTTCTTTTCAGTCTTGGTCCTCAGGCTTCTTTAGGATATGAATGTACTTCCATCTCTTGTCCCCAAAGACTTCAGGGCTTCAGAACCTTCTGTACTAACCATCTTTTAGGTGTCCTGGAACTCTCAAGCTCAGGAGTATGTGAAAGTACTTTTTTCTATCCATGTGGTTGCCTGCAGCATGAGCCATTTGTCAAGGCTGATTCTACTTTAATGAGAAACTTGACTTCCTATTGCAAAGCTCTAAATTCATAGCCTTGTCAGAGCTTGGCCCACAGGAGCCCACCTCCACATTGTGTCATTCTAACCAGACCCAGGAAAAAATTGTTTTTTTGTTCCAATGGGCCATCTTTCCCTGAGACACCTTCCGATCTGAAGGGCACTTCCAGATCATCAATATATTCTTAAATTAAAGACCAATCTATGGAAACAACTTACACGTCCATCAACAGATAAATAAAGAAACTATGGTGTAGATATACAATGGAATATTATTCTGCCTTTAAAAGGAAGGAAATCCTGCCATTTGTGACAACATGGATAAACCTGGAAGACATTTTGTTAAGTGAAATAAGCCAGTCACAGCAAGATGAATACTACATGATTCCGTTTATAGGAGGTATCTAAAATAGTCAAACTCATAGAAGCAGAGACTATAATAATGTTTGGCAGGTGCTGTGGGGTGGGGGAAGTAAGGAGTTGTTATTCAATGGGTATAAAGTTTCAGTATGCAAAATGAATGCATTCTGGAGATCTGCTGTAAAACATGTACCTATAGTTAACAATGTGGTATTGTGTACTTCAAAATATGTTTTCTTAACAAATATCAACTGTTGAGAGAGGGAGGGAGGGAGGGAGGTGGAGGACACTTTGAAGGATGTTGGATACGTCTTTTGCCTTGATTGTAGTGACAGTATCGCCAGGGTTTGCTGCTCTTTGAACTCATCAAATTGTACACATTAAATATGTGCAGTTCTTTGTATATCAGTTATACTTCAATAAAACTTTTTGAAAAAACCAATTAATGGCCTACTCTCTCCTACTTAGTATGTAGAATTTAGATAATAGATTCTTGAGTTTATGAAGACGAGTCTAAGGGAATTACTGAGTTACACTAAAGTTCATCTGTTGTGAGATAACTATTGTTTGGATGGGTACAGGGAAGGCATGAGTGAAAAGTCAAGATGCACAAGAACACAAGAATGATGAAAATAAGATCTTGGACCAGAATGATATCAGTGGGAAAAAATAAAAATAAAGCAGCATTATGAGGATACTGTAGAGGTTAGCTTGGTGGTTAACACCGTGTATTACAACTAACCCCTCATTGGTCTAAATCCTGCCTTTACCACTTACTAGCTTCACTCGTCTGTGTTGTCAAGTGCCCCACCTAGAAAATGGGGTAATAATAGTAACTTCCTCTCGGGTTGTTAAGAATATTAAATGTTAATACATGTAAAATATTTATAGAGTATCTGGCACATAGTTAAATGTTCCATGTGTTGTTGATAGTAGTAGTAGTAGTAGTAGTATAGTAGTAGTCGCAGCAGCAGCAGCAGTTATTTTTATTCTTACTTTTAAAAAGAACTTAAAGATGGTACTGAACCAAAATTCCCTAAAATAGAATTCGATAGGGGAAAAAAGACAGTTCCTGCAAATGGATTGAGGGAAGGAAAAGATAAAAACTATAGAAGTACAAAAAAATGATTTAAGTGGATCTTAGAGAATGTTTGGCATGGGGAATAAAAGGAGCATATGATAGGTAGATGAAGCTAGGAAAACTAAGCAATTAAGCTGTAGAAAAAAAAAATGTACCATTATCAGAGAATTTATTTCTGAGCATAATCTTTACCTGAATCATTTTATTTATAAGCTGATGAAATTGCTCTATTGTAAAGATGCTTGCTATTTTCTACTCAGCAAATACCAGTGAATCAAGTTCCTACCTCTTTTTTCTCAAAGTTTAAGTAAAATGAAAACAAGTTAGCTGCTCATATATATTAAAGCTGTAGGCTTCCATAAAATAGAATATCAATTGGATTTTTCATTCTAGAGCTTTTAAAGTTTCTCTACATTTGCTTACTGTCATATAGTGTGATACAATGCAGTGATGAATTTTTTCTTGTTTTTACTGTCATATAATTTAAATTTTAAAAGCATGTTAGAATTCTGAACTTATCAGGGCATATTAAAACTACCAATTGCTAACAGTTATGGAGAGCAACACAAAGAAGGAGTTAGTTTCCCCCAAACTGACCATCTTTCTACCTGCCAATGTTCAGTGTAAACATTTACTAAAAGTCCACAGAAAGACTCAACAAAAGAGGTAAAATAGGTACTAGGTTGCACTAGGTTCATCAGCTATGAGAGAACTATGGTTTAGAGGGATTCAAGGGAAGACAAGAGTGAGAGGTCAAGATACGCAAGAATACAAGAATGAAGTGCTAGGGTTGAGGCTGTGTTACCTTTTCATTCAGTAATTGACTTTTCATTAAGATAACTATTTTACACTTTCCTGAAAATTATGCAGCTACATAAGAACACAAGTGCTGGGTTCAAAGAAAGCGAGAAGCTCTTAGACTAATGGAAGAGATAGATTAAAAATGCAATAATTTCAGCATAATACACTGTGATAACATAGAGGTATAGAGAAAGTGCTTTGGGTTTTCTCATTGATGGAACCTATAAACTAATATATGATTCTGATACCAAAACAATACTTTCTACCTTGTTCATACATCTAAAAACATACTCGTGAAGTTCTCTACAAGTATCAAACATTATACAGGACTTTCACATTTAGAGAAGCACTTATCTCCTAAAAATTTAAAAATGTGTAAGCTTTGAAGCAAGTCCTTTCCAATACACACACCTTGAAATGATTGCAGAATAATCTCCCATACTCCATGAACAAAAGGTGAACAAGTAAGGCTGAAGAACAAATGCAAGCTGAAAATTAGGTGAAAATGACCTATAGCAATGATATCAAAAGGAAATGAGAGCATCAGTGATAGATGCTACAGCGATCGTAGCTAATTGGCGGAAGAGGCTGCTTTACCTTTTCTTTAGCTGATATTTCAGAAAATCATTTTGTACTTTCCCAAAGAAAATCGCACAGCTACACCGGCTTCATTCTTCCCTTATGAAAAAAGACGGAAGGAGGTAGATCAGAAGTCAGCTGATTTGGGACTTGTTTTTGTTTGCAAGAAATTAAGTTTCAACATCACAGCTAAAGTCATCACTCATTTAGCCTCAGGCCCCACAATGTCTGAGTCTGTATGTGTGCACCTTAGACCTGTGGCATGGACAAACATGACATCCAAATCACTGATGTCCATAGAGAGAGCCCCAAGTCAACATGGAACCATTACTATTTGGGGTATTTTATTTAAAAAGTATGAGAAGTGTGTGGTATATTAGGAAAGTTCTCATCTTTTTTTGTTGTTTGTTTTTTAATGTTTTGGTGCTTACAAGATTAAAATCAGTTGTTTGGAGACTCCATTTATACCAAGCACCACATTCCCCCAGATGTCAGATAGTAGAGCTGAGAAAAGAAAAAGTCTTTGAGTACAATTTAGTACTGTAAAATCTTCATCATGGCAGATACATTCCTATAGCACACATTGCAAAGAACATTGTTACCATCACTCTTAAAAATCATAGGTTGATTCTAGACTCTCAGAAAAGGGGAATAATGGCTTCGAAATCTGAATATACAGTGAATTAACATTAAATGTACTCAACACATTCATGAAGTATGGATTTTAACATTAATTCAAATGTTTAATATTTACTTTATAGCTACTTTACATGAGTAGGAGAAAAGTATATAATATATATGTATATATGTATGTGTCTGTGTGTGTGTGTGTGTGTGTGTGTGTGTGTGTGTGTGTGTGTGTATAATCTCCTCATTGTGCTGTGGCTTTCCCAACGGACTCTGGCAGGTTTATCGCAAGACCAAAAGTCTTTAGGCCATAAGTAGACATTTTGACCTCATTTCTGACCTCTTCCTGGGCAAAGAGGAGAGAATAATGTCATGTAGAGCAAAGACCTTAGAGTTTGAGACTACCTCTCAAACAATTTTTTTAAAAAAGGTAATGTCACTAGGGTGAGGATCAACCCTTTTTTCAATCACTCAATAATATTTTTCAAATGCCTAGTATGTTTCAGGCAATGTGCTGAGTGTTAACAATATTCATTTCCTTGAGAAATCCATACATTTGTAATTTTATTCAACCAAATTATTATCGAATTTCTGATTCTATACTAAATACTAGAAATACTATTGGCAAATAAAATGCTCTTCTTCCCCAAAAGGAGCCTGCCATTTTCATTTGTAGTAAAACATCACGAAGAAGCTGCTTCGCTTTGGAGGGATACATTCTAAGACAAAGGTAGGCATGGGATCTTGGGGCCACCTAGCCAAGCCCCATTGCCAGGACAGCTTTCCCAAAGAGACCTTTACGCTGAGACCAGAAAGGGGGTGTCGGGGAGACGGCATCCGGTGGAGCTCTGGGTGGAGGAAGGAGTTGGCCGTAGAGTCCTAGAGCGAGAGAGAACTTAGTGCGTTCAAGGACCTGCTAGTTATTCTGAATGAATGAGAGCAGGAAGTGGTGAAAAATAAAAATGCCTCGGAAACCACCAGTAAGCTTCAGAGTGCCTCCTCGGCTAAGCTGAGGCATCTGACCTTTATCCCAAGAGCAGGTTTCCCCAAAGTGTGGCTGGGTGGTAAACAAGAAGCTTTTAAATGGTATACAGACCAAAGTTTTTTATTTTGGTACATAACGGATTTAATATGCATTAGAAAAATATATAACTCATGCATCCAGCATATTACTTCTCTTAAATTATTGCTTAAGATGAGGCTGAGTGACAAAAGTGATTCAATTTAGACAAAAAATGAATATATTATAGTTGGTACAGAAACAACTATAAATGACTGATGTTTTGGAAAAACTGCCTGAGATCAACAGATTGCCATTGAAGGATTTTATTCTGGGAAGTAAAATGACAAGCTTTCTGAGTTAGAACACTCTAGTTGTGGAGGATGCATTAGAGTAATGTTTGTCAAACTTCTGGTTAAGTACCACTAGTGAATTCTGAAATCAAATTTAAACTTGTAACTGGAAGGGTTTTTTCAATGAAACATAATAAAATAAATATTATCAGGCAACTTCACAAATAATTAGACAGCACAACACATAATAACACTTCTAAATATACATATATTCACATATTCATGTGTATTTACTGGATTTCAATATAAAATGTTTTTTCCTATAGGTCAAGATCAAAGAAAGTTTAAAAGCTGCTGGAAACAAAATAGATAATGTTCCTGATCTCACGAGGTTTACATATTGGCGAGAAGAGGACATAATGAGCAAGTAACCAAATAAATAATAAGACAATTTAAGAGATGGCAAGTTTTAAAAAGCAATAAGTCCAAAGGAGAAATGTAAGCTCCACACAAGTTAATTTTTCACTGCTATGTCCCAAACACTGAGAAGAGGAATAGTGGAAAATAGCAATTGCTCAATAAGGGATAAATGAGGGATATTGTTGAATATTCCTCAACAATTGAATAAATGAGGGATAGTGTTGATTTCACTTAAGTAGTGACAGTAGAAATTAAGTAGATGGGTTCAAGACATATTTAAGAAATAAACAGGGCTTCGTGAGAAAAAAAATTGGACACTGAGAGGTAAAAAGAAATGATTTCTCTACAGCAGTTTTTAATATAGTAACCAAGGCGATTACATGATTTCTCCACTCCTGTCCATGGTTCCCTTTTATGCTCAGAATAAAACCCAAATCCTTACAATGGTCAATAAGGCTGTCCATGATCCAGACTTGGGTACCTCACTGACCTCATCTCTTAGAATCTGGCAACCTTGCTGTTTCTCAAACCCCTAGTTAAGTGTTTGGTGAAGGTATTTAAACTAGCTGTTCCCCTCTTCCTGAAAAGTTCTTCTCCCGAATATTCATATAGCATAGTCCTTGCTTCCTTTAAGTCTTTTTCTTCGTGAAGTCTATTCTGACAACACCATCTGGTACAATTCACTTTCCATAACATTCATTGCTCTGCCTGCTCAATTTTTCCCCAATAACATTATAGATATGGATATAGATGATATAGATATAGAGAGAAAGATATAGATAGATCTCATGTCATACAATTTATCTATTATCTTCATTGTCTCTCTCCTCAAAAGAATATAAACTCTCCTTGAGCCTAGAGTACTCTTGGCACACTGTAAGTGCTCCATGAATATTTGTTGAATGAAGAAATGAAAGGTGACTTTCAGGTTTCTGGTTGTATGGTGGGTGTATGGTGGTTACCAGAGGCAGAAACCACAAGAGATTGGGTAGGAAATAACAGTTCAGTTTTGGACATCCTGAGTCTGTCTATGAGACCAACATCAAGGTGGGATTGACCATTAGGCAGTTGAACACAGGGATCTGGCACTCAAATAAGCTGGAGATATAAATTTGAGAGTCGCTAGATTATAGATAGCATTTTAATGGGTGACATTGAGAAGAAAATATATGTAGAAAGAAAAGAAGAACCCTGAGAAACAGTGGGAAGTGAAAGGCAGAAACATCAGAAGAGCCCATAAAGTAGAGAGAGAGAAGGATAAGACAGGGAATTAGGGAAAACAAGGAGTTGTAGAAGTCCATGGGAAAGTTGTTTTAAGAAGGAAGATACATTAATTATCTATGCCGTGTAACAATTACCCCAAATCTTAGTGGCTTAAAATGAAGCACATTTATTATCTCTATTTGGGCAGATGAGGAGTTGGTGCACCACTCAGCTGGGTCCTCTGTTTTAATGTATCTCACAAGGCTGCAATCAAGGTGTTAGGCAAGGCTGCAGTCTCATCTGAAGGGTTGACTGAGAAATGATCCTCTTCCAAATTGTTGGCAAACTATTCCAATTATTGGCAGGATTCAGTTTTCAGAGGGCTATTAGGATGAAGGTCTCAGATCCTTCTCACATGAGTTTCTCCATAAGCCACCTCACAACATGGGGGCTTGCTTCAACAAAGCAATCATGCAAGAAGACTCAGAGAAAGAGTACAAATGAGTCTGTTATAACTTAGCCTTGGAAGTAACATGTGATCCCATCTCGCTTTTGTCTTATTCTATTCACTAGAAGAAAAGTTAGGAGGCTCAGCCCACACACAAGGGCAGGGGATTACAAAAGGAAATGAATACCAGGAGGTGGGGATCACTGATATCTTTCTTCAAAATTGCCTCCTACAGAAAATGTGTCAGCAGTGGTAAATGTTGTAGAGCAAGCAAGTATCCAGGAGATTTGGCAAGGAAGGGAAACCATTTGTTACTTTAAGGTTGGCTGACTTAGGAACTAAAGAAGCAAAGGCCAGACTATGGTGGACTGAAGAAGGAGTTATAATGAAAGAAGCGGAGATAGCAATCCTAGACAATTCTGTCAAAATACTTAGATATGAAGGAAAGGATTGAGATAGGGTGGCTAAAGGAAGAAACGGAGTCAAAGTCAGACTGTAGGGTTGTTTTTATAAAATTGGAAAAGATGTGAATATGTTTAAATGTTATTGGATAGACATAAATAGAAGGAAGAGATTGTGGTCAGAGATAGACAAATCACTCATATGGTTTTGTAAGATCCAGAGGAAAAAAAAAATGATGACAAAATAACTACCATTTATTAAGCCCTTACTTGTCCAGGCTTATTGCATTAAATGCTTTACCTGTACTATCTTATTTAATTCAACTCTCAAAGGTAAGACTGTTATCACCATTATATAGATCAGGAAACAGGCTGAGAAACTAAATAACTTGCCTAAGGTCACATAGTAAATGAGAGGAGTAAAATTTGAATTCAACCTCTATGCCAGTAGATTGCTTGCTATCTCAGCATTACCTAGGAACTTCTTAGAAATGCAGATGATGAGGTACAGCTCCCAACCCACTGAATCAGAAACTCTGAGGGCAGAGCCCAGTAATTTGTAGTTTAACATGTCCTGCCCTCCAGATAACTCTGAAGTACACTGAAGTTTCAGAAGCACTGCTCCAGGTGATACAGCCTCTCAAGGCCCAAACTTGGACAGGTGTGGTAAAGAAGAGACAAGGACAGGTTGGAGAATTATTAAGAAAGTTAAGGGAGAGTAACTGGGTGAAGAAACTGAGGATGACTTCTAGGTTTCTAGCCTGGGTGACTCTAGCCTGAGAGAAAATTACCAGAAGAGGAAGGCGGTTTAGAAAGAAAGATGATAAATTTAGTTTTGGACATCGATTCTGAAGTTCTTGTAGGCAAACAGGTAGAGCTCTGTAGTAGGCAAATAAATATTTGTTTCAGATGGTTGAAGGAAAGTTCATGACAGAGACAAGCCTGCCTGTACTGCCTGCAGCAAGAGTACAAAAACCCACTTACTGTGGGCCTAACTATTTAGAGGTTATAACGTGAACTAACTTATTGTTAAATAAAATACACCATCTTCTTTTACCTTGACAAATATATCTTTATAATGAGAAAAAAAAATTTTTTTTTTTGGTCAATGCTTTTTATGTGACTGAAACTTGGCAAAATGGCAAAGACATCTTGGGAGTTCTGTTGATGGGTTGATTGAAATAGGTGATAAAATATACATATAATTCATTCATTAACTATTTCTTTTCTCCATGAAATTTATTTTTCATGCCTTCATTTTAGCAAAATTTTCAATAATGTTGTTATGATGAAGATTTTCATGTAATTTGTATTCAATTGACAGCAGTGATTATTCAAAGGACTAAAAAATAAATGTAAGTAAAGTGCACAAAATTTTAATAAATTTTTATTTAAAAATGTAAATCAAAGAAATGTAAAAATTTTTAAATTATCTTTCATGTAAGTTTTTTAAAGTTCTTTTTCTTCTAAACTATTAAAACTATTTTAAAAGCAAAATACAGATTATAATTAATGAATATCAACAATTTAGATTAAAATTATAGTTGAAAGTTTTTTTGAAAATTTAAATCTTATTATTTTTATAAAGATAGAACTATTAATAATTCCAGTAACATTTAGTTATCTTTTGCTACATAACAAATCACCTCGAAATGTAGTGACTTAAAATAATATTTTATTTCTCACCATTCTGTGGCTTGAATAGCTGGTTTTTCTACTAGTCTTTCCTGGGTCACTCACAAGCTTGAACTGGGGGCATCTAAGATGAACTCACTCACATGTTCAGGGCCTTCGAGGGGATACCTATGAGGCTGAGACCTCTCTCTCCACATGGGTTCTCTTCGTTCAGTAGGCTGAATAAGGGTGGCTTCTTAATATATGGTTTGATCCCAGAGGAAAACCGAAGTTTCCAGGCCTAAGGACTAGGCCCTGAATAGGCAGTCCTTTCTGCCACATTCTATTACTCAAAGCAAATCACAAAGTCAACCCAGATTCAAGTGGAGAGAAACAGACTCCATCTCTTGATGAGAGAAATGGCATGAGTGGACAAGAATGGGAAGAAATATTGGCAGCTACCTTTGCAAACCACAGTACATCTGGTTGCCAATGTAAAAGATTGGTTATTACGTAGCTTACAGACATTATGCCCAGACTTACATATATAAAAATTTTAAATGACATTTTAATAACAAAATATATAATAATAACAACAACATTGTTTACTATTGTAAGAAGTCTCTCTGCCATTCTATGCACTATTGTGACTACCAGGAGAATCACGATTTAGAACATGAAGAGAAGCAATAAATGGATGTTCAGCACTACTGGGAAACACTCTGTTATGTAATAATCTATTATACTCATTCTGAGAGGTAGAATTTGACAAGTTAATTGCCTAAATACTTACCCTGCTCAAATCCTCTCCAAACTCAGAAGCAGCATCCACCTCCAGTGTCAGCAGCACAAATTTGGGAGCAGTTACCTTTTGTTTTGTGACATGGGGCAAGAGATGTGGAGAAGTATTTCCCTGGGACCTGAGTGGATGTTTAAAAATATGGGTCATACTGTACCTGTGCTGAGTACTGGATCCTGAGTGACAAAACTGCCCAGTAGTACTCAATTAATTTACACTGTATATGTTTGCATATGTAGGGACCTCCAAAGTACAGTCCAGGGTGGTACTGGGTAGCTACCACTGGATAGGGTGCAACATGAGCATAGAGGAGAGATAATCCAGGGAGAGTGGGAGGGGTGAGGAGAATAATGGCCAACAAGGATACAACTCTGAGGTATAAACACATTGTTTACAGAATGAATAGACTGAACTATCCATAAATAGGGGAAATAATTAAATAAATTATGACGCATTCATTTTTTGAAATATTAAGAAACCCCTTCCTCTCATTTCATCTCTGTCTCTCTTTCCATAAATATATATATATGTATGTGTGTGTATATATGTGTGTATATACACTAATCTCTAGAGTAAAACAAAAAGATCCAGCAAGATGTAGCACAATAGGCATAACATGATTTGTATTATATTTATATTGCACACACACTCAAATTGTGACTGTATGCACAAAGGATTAGAGCAAATATACCAAACTGCTAAGAGTTTGAGGGTAAAAGGGAATTTCATATATTATTCAGCCACTTAGAATAACTTGTCTCTGAACATGAGTTTTCTTTTATGTATAATACAGATAATAATAGTAATCACCTCATAGTTTTTTTAATTGAGATATAATTCACTCACCATAAAATTCACAGTGTACAATTCAGTGTTTTTGAGTATATCCACAAAGTCATACACCATCACCACTATCTAATCTAGAACATCTCATTCCCCTGTAAAGAAGCCCCGGATCCATAACAGTCACTCCCCACTCCTTCTTCCTCCCAACCCCTGGTAACCACCACTCTGCTCTCTGCCTCTAGGAATTTGGCTATTCTGGGCATTTCACATAAATAGAATCATACAATATTTTCCAGGTTCATCCATGTTATACCATGTTCCTTCTAATGGCCAAATAATCCATCGAATAAGTGTATCATGATTTATTCATTCATCAATTGACAGACATTTGGGTCATTTTCATTTTTTCCTATTATGAATATCGTTACTATGAACATTCCTGTATAAGGTTTTGTTGTAGGAATATGTTTTTATTTCTCTTGGGTACAAATCTAGGAGTGGAATTGCTGAGTCATGTGGTAACTCTATGTTTAACTTTTTAAGGAGCAGCTAAGCTCATTACTATAGCAGCTGCATCATTTTACATTCCCATCAGCAATGTATGAGGGTTCCAATTTCTCCACATCCTACCTAGCCAGCACTCGGCATATTGTCTTTTTTTATCACAGCCATCCTAGTGGATGTGAAGTAGTATCTCATTATGGTTTTGATTTGCATGTCCTTCATGGCTAATGATGTTGAAAATCTTTTAAGTACTTATTGCCTATTTCTATATCTGGAGAAATGTGTATTTCTTTTGCCCAATTTAAAGTAAAGTTATTTGTGAAGTGGCCTACAATAGATGATTGGCTAAAGAAGCTATGGTACATATATACAATGGAATATTACTCAGTCATAACTAGAGATGACATACTGCCATTTGCAACAACTAAGCAAAATAAGCCAGACAGAAAAAGTTGAAAATCACGTGATATCACTTATATGTGGGATATAAACCTAAAAGCAACAAATGAATAGGACAAACAAACAGATTCATGAACATGGACTATAGACTACAGAGGGTAGGGGGTAAGGGAGGATGGGGGAGGTAGACGAGGTAAAGGTAGGGGAATAAGGGGAGAGTGAGTGGGTAAAGGGTATCAAATATATGGTAACTGAAGGAAACTGGACTTTGGGTGGTAAACACACAATAGAATATACAGATGTCAAATTATACTGTATACCTGAAAATTATATAATTGTATTAACTAATGTTACCCTAATAAACTTAATTTTAAGAAATAGAAATAAAAATAAAAAAATAAAATCAAGTTATTGTCTTTTCGTTGTGCATTGTGAGAGTTCTTTACATATTGTGGACATTAATTCTTTATCAGGTATGTGACTTGCAAATATCTTCTTCCATTCTATGGACTTTCTTTTCACTTTCTTGATAGTGTCCTCTGAAACACAAAAGCTTTTAATTTTAATGAAGTCCAATTTGTCTATTTTTTATTACTCGTACCTGCATTGTCATATTTTAAGAAACATTGCTTAATCCAAGGTCACAGGATCTCTGTGCTTTCTAAGATTTTTAGCTATAAAACTAATAGTTTTAGATCTTACATTCAGGTCATTGATTCATTTTGAGCTAATTTTCACATATGATGATAGGTTTCAGAGTTCTTATGATGACTCATCGAGATAAATATCGCATACTACAAGGTAAAAGTTAGTAAGCTCTAAGTGACTGAGAGCTAGTATTATTGTATGACTTGTTCAAATAAACCACCAAATACACAACAGTCATTGAACAAGATTAATCTTATTACTTCATGGTCACCTCTTCTTTTTGAGAAAAAACAAACAAACATAACGATCACCTTGTTTGGTTGCCCACTTTGCTCACCATCCTTGGTAACTGCTAGTTGTTCCCAAAAGACAAAGACTTGCCACAGGTAGAGTTTTCAAAGCTAAGGCAGTTCCCAAGGGCAGCCCCAGCACCACCCTGGACAATGAGGGACCTCTGGCACAGGTATAAGTTTCCCAGGGTGACTGCACAGGAGGGAAAAGATGCATTTCAATGAATAAGTTATTTGTCATGAAACTTCATAGTTTCATCCTAGTGTTTTTTATGTGCATGCGCATCTACAGTTCTTCACATATGTTTTATGAATAATTAATTAACTTCTGAGGATTCACCCGCTACCCAAATGCTCTAATTAAGTCAGTGATCCAGCTACCCAAATATGCCAAATATCCTCTCTGGAGCTTCAGTATTTGCAGTGGCTCCACATGGATCTTTCTTTGGAACAGTCTCAGGGTTTTTCATGGCAGTGGGTGGGGAGGACTTTGCCCCTAGGGTACATTTAGCAATGCCTGGAGATATTTTTGGTCGTCACGACTGAAGGGACACAACTGAGGGGGCATGAAGTAGAGGCCAGGGGTACTGCTAAACATTCTACGATGCACAGGACAACCCACCAAAACAAAACCTTATCCAGCCCCAAATGTCAAATGCACAGACTAGATATACGTGCGTTGACTATACTTACACCTTGGCCTAGGGCCGCAAGATGTGATGGCTCTGGAATCAGATACACCTGGGTTCAAATCTCTGCTCTACCACTGACCACTTCTGTGACCTTTTCCAAGTTCCTTAAATTCTCTGAGCCTTAGTTTTTTCATCTAATAATCACTCTACTGTATATACATGTGTAATTATTTAATACATATAACGATCATCTAATCCATATTTTAAAAATTCATATACATATAATGTGTGGCATAGTAACTGGCACACATTAGTCAAATGTTAGCTCACATTGACGTAGGTAATGATACCCTAATAAAAATCATACTCTAGGGGTAAAGTCAGATTTATTAGGTTCATTTACATATAGTAAAATCACCCTTTTTAAGTGTACAGTTCAATGAGTTTTGACAAATGTACACAGCTGTGTAATCACCACTGATCAGGGTATCGAACAGTTTCATCAGCCCCAAATTCCCTCATATCACTTCGTAGAAAATCCCTATTCCACTGATCCACTTTCTGTCTATCAATTCTTTGCCTTTTTCAAAATATCATGTAAATGGAATCATAGAGCACGTAGCCTCATAGAGCCTGGCTTCTTTCACCTACATAATGCTTTTGCGATCCATCTATGTTTCTTGTACATATTGGTTGCCTTGTTCCTTTTAATTGCTGAGTAGTAGTCCATCGTTTGGTTGTACCTCAGTTTGTTCATCCATGTATCAGTTGAAAGACTATTGGTTGTTCCCAGTTTTTTGGCTTTTATGAAAATAGCTTTTATAAGCATTAACATTCAGGTCTTTGCGTGAACATGTGTTTTTCTCTTAGAATAAACAAGTTTAACACTAAGAGTGAGATTTCTGAGTATTATAGTAAATGTATGTTTAACTTTGTCAGAATCTGCTGACCTGTTACCCAAAATGACCTGCATCATTTTGTATTGTTGATCTACAACCTAGCTGGCATGCGGTGCTGTCAGTTTTTGTTTTGTTTTATAATTTAATTTTAGTCATTCTAAAAGGTAGGTAGTCATATCTTACTGTGGTTTTTATTTGCATTTTCCTCCTTTGTTTTGATTTTGTTTTACAACATGCAGACTACTTTGGATGCTTTGAAATCTCACAAAAATGTATATGTATGTGTGTGTGTGTGTGTGTGTGTGTGTGTGTGTAAAGTAGGTAGAAACAAGCAACATGTTCATACTGACAAGAATTAAATACATGCCTTCTCTCCACCCTACCATCTCCAAAGTGACTGTTTCCCCATTTCCCATAAGAAAAGAAATGTCTGGTTTTATACACTCTCTAGCAACCCAGAGTTGCAGCCAATCTGCGTCATGCTCACTGTGTAATTAGCGGCTGGAGGTGCCCACGTGTCTCATTTTTAGGATGCTGTGGGCTACATTTGGCCCAGATTAGGTTATACTTTAGGCATTTCACAGCATATCTCTTCTTTTCCCCTCAATGTTCCATTTCTCAGAAGGCTCTTAAAAGAACAAACAAATCCGGCATCGAGTGAAGAGTTTTGCTCTCTGAGGACATTGGGGTGATAGGGACGTCCATCAGGAACCCTCTCTAATGCAGAGAAGGAAGGGAAAACAAAATCCACCAGCCCTCAATGGCAGAGTCTTACGCTCAAACCCAACAAAGGGCATACTGCTTCACACACTCAAATCATCTGTCCACAAGAATTCTGTTTGTTTCACCCAGCGGACACTGGCTGCCCACATGTCCCTGTTTTCCTCCCCCTTCTCTTGCAGAAGCCATCACCCCCACCACTTCTCCTCACTTTCCTAATTCTGGTTACCAGAGAAAATTCAGGATCCCCAGTTAAATCTGAATTTCAGATAAACAAATAAATTTTTAGTTTAAGTATATCCCATGCAATATTTAGAAACTTCCTCCATTGCCAATGTTGGAGAAGCTAGTTTATTTTTATTAAGGAAGTCAAGCTCTTGCTTAAGGAGAAAGAGAGACAAGAACTTATTTCATTTTTTAGTTTGATGCATGGTTTGTTTTTTTTTTCAGAGACAGGTTATATTGACAACTACTAATTTTCCCCAAAACTGCATTAGTTATGAGTTCTCAGAAACAGAAAGGACCAAAGCTAGATGACAGTGACCTGATTTTCAATAACAATTCCTGTTTTAAAAAAATAAATTTTAAAAATGTCCCTTCTGGGATTGCTTTATGTAGTCAGATGAAAAACTGACTACCCTGCCTGTTCAATGCATCATGCCTAGGAGAAGAAGCAAGGTAGTCTTTATGAAAGGGTCACTTGAACTAATTTCTGGAAAAAGCCTGATATAAATTCATTCATTAATTTTAAACTTTTTGAGTCATTGCATGACTAGCAAACCTACTAGTAGGGAACTTGCCCTATAGAGAAGGGCAGAAATAAATCCAAACACTCCAGTTAACAAGAAAACAAAGGCAACACATAAATAAAATAGAATAAACATTACTTTTAAAGTAAGAGGAAAAATATGTATTGACTGCCTCTTATGTCTGAGTTCCCTATATACATTATCTGAATATATCTTTTTCTACCTAACATACTTCTGGGTTATATGTTATGAAACTCTAAAGAGTTTAATAAGTTCCCCAATGCTAGTGGAATAGCTTGGATATGAATTAGGATCAGTCCAATTCTGGAATTTGGTCTCCCTACTAATTCACACAAATCTGACACCATAATTGTCCAGGAGAATGAAAGAGAAACCCCCCAGTAAAAATGTTCAGTAGTGTGTGGGAATTATTATGATGGATCAGCCCCACAGGACAAAGCCCATGAGTCCACCAACCGAGCAGGACCCAATCAGGCAGTTTCAACAGTGACACAAAGGATGGTTTTGAGGTGCCACAGCCACGGGTTGTATAGGAGGCAGCACTGGGCTTCAATGAAAGGTCAGGAGTGGAGACTGGTATCCAAAGGTCATTGACACAAAGGGAAAACAAAACTATTTTGTAATTGCCAGAGAGCAGAGAAGGGGGGGACATCAGGACTCCAGGCAGGCAGAGAAGTCTGATGATGTTTCTAGCCACCAAAGCACTATAAAGTGACTGTGATTCTGAGGTAATGTCTGGCCGGCCATGTCTTGGTTAGGGACTGAGACCTGTGTCCTCAGGTGTGAACGCCAACAACAACAAGAGTCTATACTTACATAGCACTTTCCAGGTGCCAGGCTCTGCTCTAACTGCTGTACATCTAATAATGTGTTTAATCCTTACAACAACCCGAGATAAGTACTCTTACTATCTTCCTTTCATCTGTGAGGAAACTGAGGGAGAGAGAGGTTAAATCACTCGCCCAAGATCCCACCGTCTGGCTCCAGCCTCTGTGCTCTTAACCATCATGCCGTACTGCTATGTAAGCATCAGCACCCATCCAGAAGGCAGACCGAGGCAGTGCCAGTAAAGTCTGAAGAAAGAATTGAAATTATGAATCGAGATCAGCTTACCAAAGCAGAGCTCCAAATGTTAGCGTAGAAAAGTCAGCAGAGAATAGCCATAGTTAGTAAAGGAGGGGCAGAGAAGGAAAAGCCACTGAGGAAGACAAAGAAGAGAGAATCGGAGAGGTGGGAAGGGAATCAGGAGTACAATAGCAGGGGAGCTGAAGGAAGAGAATGCTTCACAAAGAAAGGTTATCTACAATGCCCAGTGCTGCAGAGATTCAGATGGGTGGGGCCTGAGAAACGAACATTGGAATTGGCACTTTGAAGCTTCCGTTGATGAAGATGTGGGTTATTCTAAAACAAAGGCCAAAATAACAGTGTGAAGTGTATTTCCTCTCAGAACAGTCCAGCATAAAAAGTTAGAGCTAATATAGCCATGGTAGCTTGTTGGGGATCCATGCTCCTCCTACCTCATTTTTATCTCAGGTCTAAAATTACTGTCCCTTTGATTCCTCTGCAGTCTAGCAAGCCTGAAGGTAAAATGCAAAAGTGGATAGAGTGTCCCTTCCTTTTAAGAAGATGGTTCAAAATTCACCTAGCTCTAAGGGAACCTGGAAGACACCATCTTTAGCTGGGCAGTCTGGTACTCAGCTCAAACTGATGGGTTCTATCGCTAAAGAAAAGAAAAAAATGTGATATTGGATAACTCTCCATAGAGGCTGTTGGTCATCTTTGCAGTTTGTTTCATCTAGTGGGCTATAGGAAGCCTACAGGGGAAAGATGGAGTGAATAGAGAAGAGAAGTACCAGCTAAGAAGGTTGGTGGTCACTGAATAGAGAAGATGAGGGTAGTTTGAGGAGCAGCAGAATAGAGAGATGGTACAAGATGTACAAGAAGGGGAGAACTATGTGTGCTTGTGGCGGGCAGGAAAAAACTGGAGGGAAGAGAAAGCCAGATGTTAGAGAGGGTAAGGACAGCTGGAGAGGTCAGCCTTGGTTTATTTCTTTGAAACAAGAGGGAAGGAGACAAGATATAGAGACATTACAATGTGGAGAAAAGGGAAGTTGAGCAAACCTGGGTTCAGGTGGCCCCGACTCCAGCGATGCAGATGAGATTAGCCTCCATGTCTCCCAATGTGAAGGCTGCTGGGAGTTCACAAAATGTAAGGGTGATGCTCCACGTGCCTGACTAGCATCCAATCCCGGGCCACCCTGCCCCTCAGGAGGAAATGAATGAATATGCACCACCGCCCTTCTACAGAGTTAGAGCCCTGGGGCAGAGCTGCTTCTCACCTGGAAAGCCAGACACCGTGACACAGAGTTGGCTCTCCCGAATATTTGTTAAATAAATGCATAGATGAATGAGTGAATGAACAAACACATTTCACACTCCATGACTTTGGAGAGTTGCACATGTTGGGGACATTTAAATTCCTCTCCAAGTAGTGTAACTCTTGCAGGCTGACGTTCGTTTCAACCTGCTTCCCTCTTCTCTAAAACATGAGAACGACGTGTTCCCTGGAATTGCTGAGACTGTGGATTTTGCTAGGCAGTATCTAGGTCTTTCACTCAAGTTGTTGGAGGAGCTTTGGAGGATTCACTCAGGCTAAATGTTAACTCCCTCCGGTTTAAAGAAATAGCATCAATAATATTTTTTTTCTTTAAAAAAATGTCCATTCATGGAAGTTCTTTGTGTGTCTTTGTTTCCAATCGCCATTTGTCGCATCGTTTCAGATGCCAGGCAAGCCATGACACGACTCAAGAATCCAGATAGTTCAGACAAAGTAAACAACCTCCTCTAACTCCCCACCATCAATTTATACAGTTAATTGTTTCTCATTTCTACTTTATATTTCAGGAAATTATATCCAGGAGGGTGGTGAAATTAGAGGGGGAGACTCAGATCAGATGTTGCCTTATCAGCCATCAGCCACCCACAGCATCAGAAAGCCTTTTATTATGAAGTTCTTGCACGAGGTGCTGTGTCAAGGACTCAACAAACGAAACAACAAAGAGCGAACGCTGCTGCCTGGGCTGGGGGCCACACAGGCTCAGAGTCCTCTTCCTGCAGGACAACAAGCCAATTCCGTTGGTGAGACACACAAACACCTTCCTTAAGGGAAAAAACCTTCAGGTTCTGCTATGACAACTGCAGAAATTATAAGCGAGTGGAATGATGACATCACTTCTAATTACAATTCTTTTTTTCTAGATCCAATGTGAGGAAACAGCATGCTTGCTTGTATCCTCACCTCCAGACTGCCAGCCCTCCGAAGAGACTTCACCTTCTGAAGGGCAAAGCTGTCCCAGTCTTCCACCCTACGAAATCCCTCTGAACTTATCTCTTTCAAGACAAAACATTCTTTAAAGCATTCTCTAAAGCCCTGACTCTGGCACAAGACAAAAACAGGTGTGCAAGGGAGCTGAGACAACTGTCCTCTTCCTTCTCCAAGAGGACTGGCTTTTGATGAATATATTTGGGGCACTGCCTCTGCTTCCTCCACGCTCTCCTGGAACACTGAGCTCCCAATGCTGGGGCATTGACACAACCCCACTATTGGTCCCAATCCATCCCTGCCTTCCAGATTACTCCGTAGCTTTTGGCTGGGACCCACCCAGTCCTCCCATAGTGCTTATATTTGACATCAGAGCCCCGACTTCTCGAGCCAGCATGCCAGAGTGGCCAATGGGGTTCTTCCTGCCCAGTGCATAGGGAACCTTGTTTTACCTTATTTTTCATTATTATCTCTCTGTGACCTCCCTCTTTCCCATACTCCAAAGATGACCCACAGAGCAGACCACACATTTCAAGATGTTTACTAACAAAGACGTAATTCTACTAAAATTACAAAGTAGCATGGTATCTAATCCTTAGTTACAAATCGTTGCTAAATCTTGTCTGTCCTTCTCTGACCACACGGTTATGGTCACCCGAAATTTGTGCCTCTCCCAGATCTATGTCAGACTATACCAGCATCCCCAGGCTGACCCAGCCTGGGCCAGGCCTCCCCTTCTAATTACAGAGAAACCAGACAGTGGTGGTTTTGTTTTTGAATCTTGCTTCAGTACTTGATGCATCTGATATTTCACATCCAGTATTTGGTTCAGGGTGTCATATTTTGAGAAGCACATTGACAAGTTTGAGAAAATAACCAGGTGGTGAGGGATCTGGAAACCGATTATCTTCTACCAAAAAGGGTCAGAGACACTGAGGACACGGGCTAGAGAAGAGAGGACTTGGGGAGTGGATACGGCCATTGTAGATGCTCCAACACGGGAATAGGGCAGAACCAAGACTGTTTTCATTTCATCACGAAAAAACCTTTCTTACACCAACCCCACTAAAGTGGTGCAGACTGTTCTAGAAAATGGTAAGCGCCTCTTTATCTAAACTGTTCTCGCAGAGATTAGCTGGCCTTCCAGCAGAGATGCTCCAGATAGGATTCTTTTGTTGGATAAGAGCTGGCCTTCCAACTCCATAACCGTCTATTTCTATGAAGAAGATGGAGAGAGGGTCTGGAGGTTTTTGGTAACTGTGATCCTGTGAACCCTTGCTCCTGCTTGGCTCTAGACATCAGTCATCTTTTACCTATTATTATTATCCTTTGAAATACTGACACGCTCTCCAGGAATTTAAAACATTCCCTTCTGTAGGATGACACAGCTTGCCAGCTTTAAATTTCGAACTTCAAAGCTGCTTTGGAAATAAAAGTTTGCTTTTATAATTTTAAAGGTTTCTAGCCACAGGAAAAGTGATGTGAACTTTGAAAATTTGTTTTTGAAATTTAGACTTATTGACCAATTTACTGGTGAGCTTGAAAGTCCTCTGGCATGTGCAAGCAGCCTGTTTGACTTACCTTTGCTCTCTGACAGATGAGGCCTGCCTCTAGTCTAGCAGTCTAGAGCAGTCGTTCCCAGCTCTGGTTGCACATCAGTATCATCAGGAGCTTTAAAAAAAATAAATAAATAAATAAGTAAGTACCCAGGCCCCCACTCAGAGCTACTGGTTGGGCTGGGATCAGGCTCAGGCATGGGTAACTTTTAAAATTCTCTCATGTGCAGCCAGAGCTGAGAAGCTGTTCTTGAAGTTTTGAGAGCAGCCATTTGATCCACATTCCTCTCAGACATCATTTCAGATCAAGCCCGTTTACCAGGTTCTAGAGGCTTAACAGTGCCATCATTTCCCAAAGTATCACTCAGGAATAAATGGATGAATTCTTTATATCTGTTGTTTTCCTTCTCAGCGGACCTCGTGTCTCAGCAAACGTTGTGTCTCAGGCCCACTAGACCTGACTGTGATGGTGGAGTGAGAGTGGGGTGGAGGTTGTGGGATGTTTTTGCATCTCTAATGACAAAACTGGTGGGGTTATGGTCAACCTAAACGCACCCATGGGTGTTTTGAGGGCTCCTCTTAGGTGCCTCTTGCCAATACACAGTTACCCTATGCCTGGATGAAAACATCTTTTTTTGAAGCTTCCAAAGTCTCATACAAGAGAGAGCTCTCCTTTAAGGAGGTTTTTTGACATGCTGATTCACAGCTGTTTTTCTTCAAGAATAGCTATCCACTGGGAAAAATCACATCTGTGCTGACTTTTGGAATACAACTGTCCACAGGAGTTGCTGAGCCAGCAGACACATCCTTTTGGATGGGGCTAGACCCATATCATCCCACACAAAAGAAAACTCCACAAAGGCACAGACTTTATGGGTCTTCTCCACCCTTGTAACCTCAAAGCCCAGAACAACATCTGGCACAAAGGGGGGTGTTCAAGAAATATACTTAATGGATGAATACATGAATGAATGAATCAAATAATCAGGGGCCACACAGAACTCCAGAGACTATCAAAATTACTAAAAAATAACTACATAAAATATTAATTTCCAGATTACGGTTTCCCCAGAGCTTCACAGAAATGCTCACATTCAGCAGAGAAAGACCTGGACAATTTCACACATTAAGCTAAGGAGGAACTGAGTGGCAAGGACAAAGACAAGTCCATCTACATGAAGCCCTGGATCAGCTTCTAAATGACCAATCTTGGAGCCCTTCAGGCTGAGCAGCATGGAAGTCACCTTCTGCAGCACTGCCTCCTCGCAACCCCACCCAGGGGTTCCCTGCTCTTAACTGTGCTAACCTACTCTCCTCCAGCGAGAGCCCCTCTCAAATCCACTTCTGTGCCCCAGGTCTTGAGGTCAAGCCCCCACATCTTTGCATAATCCTCGTTTTACCAATCATAAAACACCCTGCCCTCCTCAGAGAAAGCAGCTTGGAATTTTTTTTTTTTTTTTTTTTAGCTGAAAAAAGTCAGAAATAGCCTTGTCCAGCCCTGGCAGTGTTAGCAATCATCTGCTGGAAAAGCATATAAATTTGAGTTAAAAAAAAAAAAAAACCAGCTGCATTCTCCCCATCCCCAGGGCCCTGGAACACACCCAATAGAGAGTAGAAACCCTTTCTTGGAATGTAGAATGTAGGATTCAATGAAAAGATTCTAACCTAACCACCTTTCTTCTGGGCTTTCACATCATCTGCCTAGAAGAGACCTGGATGTGAAGGGAAGTGTTCACACCCAGTGCTTTTTAGTTTCCCAGTCAGCCTAGCCACTTACTTGGCCGAGCTGAGCAGTTCCCCCTGAGCCCCTGACAGATCCAATAAGGAATTTTTACTTTGAGTCTCAGTCAGCTTTCTGATGGAAGGAATTCACTGTTATGTCTCAGTGTAGGTAGTGCCTATGCCAATGTGCGTGTGGAAAAATCAGATGCTTAGGCCCAACAGTTAATGTGTTCAAGCTCTTATATTTATCACGTTCTCTGGCTCTGAGTCAAAATGAGGGATAAAGTCCCAGTGACCTAGGCACTAAGATCATCGGTGGCTCTAGAAAAGTCCCCTCTCTGATGGCAAGGTTGTTTGCTATGGACCTCATCTCTAGGAGATGAGGAGGGAAATATTCAAGCAACTTGATCTGTAACAATAACCTGTGATGGTTAACTACAGGTTATATTCTAAAAAGAACAGCATTCAAATTTCTAATCAAGGGGCCATTGTTACTGATAATAATTATCCCTCTCAGCTTATCCTTATCTTTGAAATATGCATCCTACACAGAGTAGAAGTGATCGCTTATTTAGAAAACTTCTTCGGTCTACATTATCACAACCACTGAGAGATTCACTTAAATGGGATGATGGGGCTTAGGGCCTGAGAGGCAAGGCTGAGAGACAGATATTACATTTAAAGTAGCACCTGGTCAGCATCTGTCTAATGTTACTTTCCCCAACTCCCCCACCCCAAATACATGTAGACACAATACAAGACTAAACACTCTAAGTCATCCAGTCATTTAAATCAATATTTTATCTGATAAGCACAGAGCCAACTGCCACTACTTTCAAGGAATTTCTGGTCCAGTCACTAAAGCAAACTCTGTCATAGTTAACTATTGCTATTTAACAAATGATCCCAAAATTTAGGAGCTTAAAGCAACATTTATTTTCTCACAGTTCCTGTAGGTCATGTCCGGCATAGCTTTGCTAGGTCTCCTGGTTCTTGGTCTCTTACAAAGCCATAGTCATCCAAAGACTTAATGAGGAAGGACTTACTTCCTTCCTCACTCATGTAGTATTGGTGGAATTCAGCACTTCAGTGGTTGTGGGACTGAGGATCCCTTGGTTCCCTGAGATATGAGCTTCTCCACAGAGCATATGACAACATGGCAGCTTTTGAGGAGTTTTAATAATAAAACAGAGTGGAGTAAACCTGGAAACAAGCAGAAACACTTCCAAATTCCCCACCCGTCTCCCACTCACTGCTGAGATTTGAGGGCATCTTAACTGTTTCATGCCTGCCCATTTGCACCTAGGCTTTCTTCTTGCTCCATCCTTCATCTGTTCACTTAACGTTTTGGGGCATTCTTTACAAGCCAAGAGCTGTCTTATGTCATGAGAACACTGCAACAAACAAAACATATTTCCAATTCTTAGGGAGTTTACAATCCAGTAGAGGAGGCGGATAATAAGAAGTGGATAGTGTATCAGAATATACATGTTATAGAAAAAAAAATAAGGCAGAATAGTGGGAGAAGTGGGGCGAAGAAGTGTTTGTGTGTATGGGGGTGGGTAGTTTATAATGTGAGAACTGCGCAGATTTAGAGAAGAGGGGTAACATGATCTGATGTAAGACCACATGGGCGCTAGGTTCAGGAAGAAACTGTCGGTGGGGCAAAGGTGGAAGGCAGGGGACCAGTTACAAAACTATGGGACTAACCCAGGCAAAAGTGGTGAGAAGTAATGGGATTATGAATCTGCTTTAAAGAAAAACAAATAGGATTTAATAAAAGAGTGAATATGAGATGTGAGAGAAAATGGGCCATTAGGGACAACTCCAAAGTGTTTGGCCTGAGCAACTGGTGCCATTTATAAGGAAGAGGAACACACTGGAAGGGGCGCAAGATGGGGAAGGTTGGGAAATCGGAGGGTAGGGGGAAGGGGGAGGAAGGAGAGAGATGGAGTAAAAGGGGTCAAATATGTGGTGACATTAAAGAATTTTAAAAAATAATAAAAACGAAAATTAAAAAAAGAATTCTGTTTCAGATATTAATTTGAGATGCCTCTTTAACATCCAGATGGACATGTCAAGTAGGCAATTGGATAATAAATTTGGAGTTCAGGGGATTGACTCTGGGCTAGAGATGAAAATATGGGAGTCATCAGTTAACAGACATGATTTAAAGCCATAGTACTTGATGAAGTCACTAGGAAGTTAAGGTAGATAGGAAAGGATTGAGGACTGAATCTCAGGATACACCAACATTAAGAGGTGAGCGATGGAAAAGCAGCAAAGAAGTGGCTAATACATTAGAAGGAGAATCAAGGAAAAGAAGTGTCCGGGAAAACAAGTGAAGAAAGGACTCCAGGTTACTGGAGCTTCCTTTAGTTTATCTCAGTGTTTCTCGAATGCTAACATACCTAAGAATCACTCTATAAGTTTTATATGGAACACTTATTTGCCTATTTTGTGGGAAATTTAAAGGACTTTCAAGGTAATTTTGACTTGGCTTGATTTTAGCCACAGGCACTGACTGAAAACATGCTGGGGTTGGCTGGGACCCACTTCAGGTCTCTGTATCCTGGGAGGACTCCAATGCACTGTAAGGACAGAAGCAGTATTTACTGGGGAGTCAAGAGTTAGGAGTTTACTTTATTCAATTTTTATTAATAATTTAATTTTTTAAGACTTTTTATTATAGAGAATATCAGATGGACAAAATTAGCAGAATAGTATAATGATATAATAGCCTCTGTGTTCCCATCATCCAGTTCAACAATATCAACTCATGGATAATCTCGTTTCTTTTATATTCCGCTTGACAACTTCCATTCATTTTGAAACAGACTCCAAACATCAAATTATTTCATCTGTGAATATTTTAGCATGTATATTTTAAAATAAAAACTTTTCTTCCCATACTAACATAATATTATCACCCCAAAAGTTAGCATAAGTTTTTAATACTATAAGAAATACAGTCAGTGCTCAAATTTTCAACCGTTTGATAAGTATCTTGATTTTTTTAAATGGTTTGTTTGTTTGAATCAGGATCCAAATAAGATTCATACATTGAAAATGGGAATATATCTTTTAAGTTTCTATACATTTTCCCTTTACCATTCCATATATTTGAAATAATTTTCCTGGCAAATTATTTGTTGAAGGGAGCAGGTAGAGCTTCCCACAATCTGTATCTTGATGATTGCATCCTCATGTTAGTGGTAGAGAATGTTTAACATGTTCCTCTATCCTCTGAATTTCCTGTAAGAAGGGAGTTAAATCAAGAGGCTTGATTGGGTTTTTTAAGATTTTTTTTTTTTTTTGCAAGACCATTTTATAGATGCTGCTGTTTTCTTCCACCAGGAGTTTTTAATGACTGGCTCATCTCCTTTTTGTGATGTTGGTAGCTGTTGGTGATTAAAGCCTAGATCTACTATTACTCTGGGGTTTGCAAAGTGATTCTACCCTTCCTTTTTCATTTATTAACTGTAATATTTCTTTCTGTAAAGACAAACTCTCCCATGATTTGCATTTGGGTTCTCAGTGATACAGTTCATATAGGAAAGGTGACATAAATGCTTGATTTCTTAACTTTATTTATCAATTTTCAAAATAATGAGTTGGTCTCCAGTATCCTCCCACAGAAATCAATTAGGGTTGGGGGAAGTATTGTGAATGCATGGATTTAATTATTTGATGCGTTCCAATCCATTACAGTTATCCTCACTGATACTCCAATTTATCCATCACTGGTCAATGGAAGCCCCTTCAAGTTGGTCCCTGAATCCTTTTTATGCATAATTCTCACTATCTAGTATGACGAGATGCTCAGGTTTACCTTATTTATTTTCTACTTAGACCTGGAATCAGCCATTTCCTCTAGAAGCCCCAGTTTCTTTTAATAGAAAAGGAATTGGAGTTGTTATGTACCATATGAGGTCACAGATTCAACAAGCCAGGCAGTAGGTGTTGAAGATGTCACCTCAGTGAACAAAGCTGTATTAGAGTCCTCTAGAACTCAAAATTTGACTGGGAACCATTCACACCAACCTCCTCTCAAGCTGTTGATCTAAGAAAAGGATGCTATTATCTCCCAAGCAGACAGTGTGGGGCCAAGCTGATGGCTTTGTTTCATTCAATCCAAGTAAGTAAAAGGAGAAAAAAAATGGAGTCCATAAAAAAATGCTACTGAATAAGAGAAAGGACAAATCCCATCCTCCCTAAGGAATAAGAAAACGGGACTAATCCCTGAAAATGCAGACTACTGCAGGATGCAGAAAGAAAATGTTGGGAGATTGTTCAGCATCCTTAAGAGGATGGAAGAAGAGATGTTTTTCATAAAACATGAGCAGACAGCCATGGGATGAAAACAAGTCAAGAACAATAAAATAAATAGAAAGGTAGATGGGTGAGATGAAGAATTCCTAAAGAAAATTAAAAACACAAGAGCAAAATTATGATCAGACTGGGTCTACATATATAACACTGTTGTTTTCACTTAACAATATATAAGAAACATCTTTCCATAGGTCATTAAATACATTTTTGTTTGTTTGTTTGGTTGGTTGGTTTTTTTACCATGCTACTCCTAATGACTGGATTGCATGAAACATATAAAGGATCACACTTCATTGAACTTATCCCCTCACATTAGAAAATCAGATATTTTTCAGATTTTTCTGCTACTCTGAACAATGTGAAAAGGATATATATCTTTGTATATCTGCCCATGTATTCAATAACTATTTATTGAGAAATTAATGTTTACTGGGCATCGTATTAGAGGCTGGGCGCATGGTGGTGAAAGAGATAAACATAGTTCCCATCTTCATGGGCCCTGAAGTCCAACAGGGAAACAAGACAATTTCAACACTTTTATGATAAGTGGTAGAGAAATTGTATGGTGATAACAAACAGCACGTGGCAGGAAGCCTAACCTACTTTAGATTTTCCTGAGAAAGTGCCATTTAATCTGAGACCTAAAGAATGAGAGGAGGCAAGCTAAAAAAGAATTGCAAATAGTATTTTAGGGAGAGAGAACAGCACATGCAAAGATCTGAATGTGAAAAGAGTGAGGTACACTCGAGATGAAAAAATTAAGTGGCAGGTCACAAAGGGCCTTGTGGAATGTTGTGGTCCATTTTTTGCCAATAGAAGGAGTACTCTGGAGCACGACGAACATCTGATTATAGCCTAGCATGACTAAAGGAAGGGAGGCCATTTAGGAAGTTGTTCAACAGTCCAGGCAAGAAAGCATGGTGGGCCAGAGAAGGTGTTGGCAGAGAGAATGCAAATAAACAAATGGAGTTGGAAAATACTTAGGAGAGGCTGATTCATTTCACATGGTGGTAAGGGAGAGGGGGTTCAAAGCTGGATCCCAGATTTCTGACTTTAGCAACCAGGTGGTGCCATTTACTAGTAACAAGAAAACGACATGGGAAAAATGGTGAGTTCAGTTGGTAATGTTGAGTTTGAGTTTCCTACTAATTTCCCAAATGGAAATATTCAGTTGAATATACAGATATGGAGCTCAGGATCTCTTATGAGATCTAGACTGGAATTCTAGATTTGGGACCCATCAGCATATTGTGTGGGTTGTAACCAAAGCTTTGGAGTGGTTGGACCCTTACAGAAAGAATATATGAAAGGAGAAGAGATAAAACACCTACGGCAGATCCCTGACAAACAGCACCAACATTTAAGGGACAAGAAAAGGGAAAAGATACTTAGAAGAAATAGCCAGAGAGGTTAGGGTGGAAAATCAGGAAAAGTGTTGATTTATAGAAGCTGGGAAAAGAGCTTGTGTCAAGAGCAAAGATGTGGCTAACAGCACCAATATTTCCAAGAGGTTAAGAAAGATGAGGGCTGAAAAGACACCATTGGATTTAGTGACTACCTACATGACTTGACAAGAGCAGTGGCAATGGTGAGTTGGGTGGTAGTGATCAGATTTCACAGTAAACAGTTAGCTGACGGTGAAGAATCAATCAATCTCTCACTTGACTTTTGACCCAATTGAGAATCATTGCCTTTAACTCAAGGCAAGTTTAACTCATCTATATTTATTTTCAGAATGCTTTTATTTGGGTTTGCTTCTTTCATTTATACTTTCTAGTTTTTGTGTTCCCTTGCTCTTTTTCTATTCTATTTTTTTTTTCTGAGTAGACTATTGTGTTTTACAATTATCTCCTGAAGTGAACTTGAGGGTGAACAGCCTTCTTTTAATTCTACTCAATAGTAAAACCAGAACTCAAACCCAGATGATCCAGAATTCGCACTCTTAGCCATTGTGCTATATTGCCTCTCTTGTGACCCAAAGCATCCTAATAGACATAGCAAATTAATTCGCCCTTGAAAATAGTTATACCATATGGGAAACAATTCCACTTCTAGTAATATACCTTAAAGAACTAATCAGAGAATTATGCATATAGGTATTTACTGCATTGTTTATAACAGCAAAACAATGTGAATTTGTATAGATTTTCCTATTTAAAAAAGTAATATCCATCAGCTGTTCCACTCTAGTGCTTAAATTGTCTTTTAGTCTGTGTTGATAGTTTTTTGGTTTTTATCTGAATTTTGGTTGTAAATTGATCACAACCTTTCAAAAACTGATTGAAAAAAATGTTTACATTAAAATTTGTACCCCATTTGCTTCCTGAGTTTGCTGAATCTTTACAACATTCTGTGTTATAAAGACTTGACATTCAGAATGGAACACCTCAGAGTCCATCTGAAAGAGGCAGAAGGGGCAGGCATTTTCTGGCATCAAAGCTGAACATAAGACCCAGGATATTTGGTTCTAAGATGTCTGGCAATGAAGCAGAAAGAAACACAATAAGTTACATAATTTGCATTGTCCAATAAGAAAGAATTCTAACATTCTTCTGTGGAGGCAGCTTTTTCTGGCATCTAAAATCAAGGAGGAATTTATTATGTGAATCCTCATACAAAGGGTATTGAAGGACACTGAAGACTATCTGTGATATCTGTTTCTGGCAAGAGCTCCCCAAACCCTTGGAATTTACTGAGCTATATAAGATCAACGATAGCATCTTTCGTTATAGTGTTTAGTGTCTTGTCCTCAGTTCCTGAAATCACTTAAGAAGCTTGAAGGTGAAATAGATGTCTTGTTATTCATAACATAACAAGTTCCTTTCAACCACAACTGAGTTTAAGTTAATGAGGTGACTTTGGGAAATCCCCTCAAGATGGAGGGTTCTGGTTACCAAGAGAGCCAACCATGTGATCAGAGGATTGGGATGGTCCCGCCCTTGAGCTCCAGAGAAAGGAGGTTAAATCACTCACCAATGCCTGATGATTTAATCAATCATGGCTATATAGTGAAGCCTTCAAAAAACCCAAAAGGAGGGTGTTTGGAGAACTTCTGGTTTAGTGAATACTGGGAGATTGGAGGGGAGTCATATGCCTGATGAGGTCATGGAAACTCCACACCCTGTCCCCATATTTTGCCCTATGCATCTCTTCTACCTGGCTGTTCATGAGTTATATCCTTTCATAATAAACCAGTGATCTAGTGCTAACTAAAATGTTTCTGAGACTCCTGTGAGCCTATCTAGCAAATTAATCGACCCCAAAAAAGATATGGTTGGAACCTCCCATTTATAACTAGTCAGAAGTACAGGTAACAGCCTGGACTTGAGACTGGCATCTGAAAGGAGATGGGGACAGTCTTGTAGGACTGAGCCCTGAACCTGAGAGAGCTGACACTATATCTAGGTAGACGAAGTCAGAATTAAGTTGAATTATAGGACACCCAGCCTGTATTGGAGAATTGCTTGTTGGTGTATGGGGGGAGGGGGGGAAACCCTCCTCCACACACTGGAATTGAGAGCTCAGACCCTTTACCATCTTTAAACAATTTATAAAGAAATTCTGTTAAACCCATTTGCCTTGATGTCTATCAACTTGCCACAAAAGCAGACAGAGATACCCATTCCTAACCTGGGGAAGGTATTTATGCAAACAGCTGAACAGTGGGGTCTGGGTATTTTGTCTTCTGGCCGTATTTTCATCTTCCCCTCATCTGTGGAGCTCTATCACCAAGGCACTTACAGCTCCCGTGCTACTTCAGCTGTGCCATGAAAACACCCTCATGTGAATACGAGCTGGGGGTGGGTGAGAAGAGGTTGTAGCCCAAAAAGGCCAGCTGTAAGCTAAAATTTCTTTGAAGATTTGCAATTTATATTTAAAAGCCATGTGAATTTTGCAGTCTGTTTCATAATGTGTTACAGATAAAACTGTGTTTCCCCCCTTAAAAAGTCTAACGAAATTAGTGTTGTAGGAAGATGGGCTGCACTTACCCTATTTGAGTATCCCTTGGCCTCTGCCTTGCACCTCCCACCTCCACAGACCCACCATTATTTTAATTTGATGTTGACCAAATGCTTCCAGAGTATATATTAATACACGGCTTCTTTCCAATATTAGATGCCTTGGAACAGAACACATATTCACATATTCATATCATATACTCTCTCACCATATAGCAAAGAAAGTCTACATAAGCTCTGGTTGACAGGTGTTCTTTAAAAAGTTGGCATTACCTTGTGAAGAGTTATCAGTTGGACTTTTGTACAGCCAGTGAAAAAGCCACTATTCTATACAAGTACAAACATCACAAGTGACTACATTAGGCAAAAGCTAATACTTATTTCTCAAGAAGGATCTTTTAAGCTCTAGCATTCATGATTGATCATGTCCTACCTGAGGTGCCAGGGAAAGAATGCCTAGGTGGTAGACACTTGGCAGGGCTGACCTCACTGGAATAATAAGGCTCTAATGAGAGGTTTGAAATCTCCAACTTGGCACAGGCTCTCCGTGAGAGCAAGCACACTTTTAAGAACTTTGCACATTGAGTCATTTATCCTGAAGCTGAGTCCTATTCAGTTGGCCCTTTCTCCAATTGGGACTTCTGGGTCTTAAAAGCCTCGGGTGAACTAAAGCAGTTCTGGAGGGAGGGGCGGTGGTGTACAAATCTTCTGGATGAATTTAGGGCTGGCCTGGCCCATTCTATGTGTTTACAGAAGGGTAGAAGGCCCAAGATCATTTGGAAAAAGATGTATTCTCCCAAAATTGGAAGCCACAACCCCATGAGCAAGACCCTTAGATGCAGGCCATAGGTAGGCCAGTAGGCACCTGGCAAGCTCCACTTAACAAGGAAGAAATTGGTTCATTGTGGAAAAGTATCTAGAGCAGATGCTGGCCACCTCTTCCATAGAAGAACCTCAGAATGGCCTCAGCAGTACAGCTATTTTAAGAAAATTTCCTCTCAATGAACCGTCAAAATGAGTGAGCTACAAATCATGCCCCGAAAGAGCTAAAAGACTGAACTATTTGGTATTGTTTTAAAAGTTGTTCAAATACCGGCAAAACCAATACCTAGGACTACATGGGTTGGCCAGAGGAAGCACCAACAGGAGGTAAGGCTAGGTCTTCATTCCTCCGGAGCCCTCTTTGCAGGGCTGTTGCTTGGCAGAGGCTGCGTTCCTCTACAGAAGACTACAGTCCTGTTGGGTCGCCCTCTTCTACACTTCGGTTCTCACCAAATTCTGGAAACTACTCCCTTTCCGGCCCCTTCAGGCTTGGCAGGTAGTAATGTTGGACTGAGAGATTTCACCGTTCCTTCCTAGTTTTTGATAAGCTTGACCACACATTCGTGGACAGACTTTTCATTAAACTCTCCTCAACTTCCCTTTTGCCTATGTCATCTTTCCTCTGCTGGGACCCTGACCCAGTCATAGTCCTCACTTAAGGCCAGGCCAATGAAGCAGCTACCATCTGGAACTTGACTAGGAGAAGAGAGCAGTGGATTGTACCTTGTTCTTAAGACTTCTTCCTGGAAAAGGCACATGACACTTCTGTGCATTTTTCATAGGCCAAAGCAAGTCACAAAGTGTATTAGTTATCTATTGCTTTATAACAAATAACCCCAAAACTTGTGGCCAAAAAGAATAAACATTTATGATCTCACATAGTTTCCGAGGGGCAGAAATCTGGGAGCAACTAAACAGGTGGTGCTGGTCCAGTCTTTCACAAGGCTGTAGTCAGTTGCTAGGGCTGCAAGCATCTGAAGTCTGGGGGATCTGCTTCCGAGGCAGCTCACTAGACACGACTAGCAATTTAGGATGGGTTTTTGGCAGGTCGCCTTGGTTCTTTGCTACATGGACCTCTCTTAAATGCTGTGTGAGTATTCTCATGACATGGCAGCTGGCTTCCTCTGGAATGAACGAGTCAAGGGAGAACCCAAGAAGGAATCTACAAAATCTTTATGACTTAGTCTTAGAACTCAGCCACTATCGCTTCCAGAATATTCTATTTATTCTACATGAGTCCATAACTCTAGCCCATACCATATGAGCAAATCTAAGCTCCACCTCCTGAAAGGAGAAATATCAAAGAACATGAGGATATTTTAAAATCACCATACAAGCCTACACCTATACTCCAAGCACACAGTGTGGCCAGGAGATGAAGCACAAACATTTAGTGAATAGTACTAATGACTGGAAGAATCCTAGGAGATTTTATTGGCTACTAAAAAATTAAAATCTAGATCCAAGCTTAACTGTTATGCTTGATTTATGAGTCTTTGCATATGATTCTTAGGGTTATGGTGTTGAAATACAATCTGAACCTGATCCAGAAATCCTCTGGAGCGGGGAGAGGGACAGCCCAATATCCAACTTCCTTGAAATGATAAGTAATTCCCAGGGCTAATCCCCTCTGGGAAGAAGAGGTTCTTTAAGAAAATTAAATGAGGCCCTTGGCAGGCAGGAGTGGGAAATCCACTCATTGTTCTGATCTTGGATTTCCCTGGTAGAGGGGAACAACGTAGTATCCACTTGGTGTAGCTGAGAGGTCTGGGGTCAGAGAGAGGGACTTCTAGAGAGTCACAAAGTAAACCTTGCCTTGTGAGCCAGATTGCCACTTCCATATTACTCTCTGTGTTCATTGCTCATTTGTATATCTTAAGCTTTTGATAAAACCTGTGTAAGTGGGCTAGTCTTATCTCAGCAGTCCAGATCATGAGAAAGGTGATACATCCACACTTAGGACAGGGCATCAAGGGGAAAGCAGTGAGTGGGAGGCAGGGATAGTTGAAGAGAGACTCATGGGGAAAGGCTGGGCTCCGGCTCCGAGTTGGAGCCACATGGTCGAGCTGCCCTCCCCCCACAAGAGGTTCTGCTTTCATGACCAGACATAGAGATTCTGTGTTATATTTTATGAATGTATCCAGCATTCCTTACTAGCAGCCACCCCCCCCCAATCTGTTTTTGACCCAACAACTGCAGCTGTCAATACAGCAGCCCAGGAATCCAGGCAATTTTAAGATCTTGGCCTTGGGCGCAGATACCCAAGGACGTATCTGTGAGGGAGGTGTGTGGTCATTTCCAGGCTTAAGACAGAGATGGAAGAGACTTCCAGGCCAGAGCAGGAGGTCCAAAGGTTTAGAGATAGTGTCTCCATCTGACGAATCTGATTCCCCGCAGGAAAGTGAAATATTCTTTTACCTTTGAAGCCTTCCCCAGGGTCTGGGTGAACTTTCTGGTGAGCCTCTCTCCCCCAGAAAGAAAGGTCACAGGGAAAATTAACCCGCATAACACTTAGTGCTGTGCTGTACCTGCTCCACGCTGTGGCCATGGACTGTGGGCTCATGGCGGTGTCCCAGATATAGAGAGACGATGCAAACCCAGTCCAGGATTTGCCGTGGCACCATGCACTGACTGTATCTGTACAACAAAAACAGTGTGATTTGTGACGAAATAAACCTTTTCGGGGGTCTCCCACTACCCTTTAAATTCTATTCAGTGGGCAAAGCTTTTCTTCTGCTGCAGGAGGAAAGCTCAGCAAGCCTCACGAGTTTTATGTGCTTAGTTTAGGGTGACAGAGACTTGACATCACTTCAGGTCAGAACGACAATCTCATTCAGTAGTCGTATATTAGTCACTCTTAGGAACATCTCCCTTTCTCACAGCGAAGGCTTGCAGTGGGTGCTACCATCTCTAGGAAAGGCTTCTTCTTCCCCCAACCCAGGCCCCTCCCTTCCCCACTCCATAGTGGCTGTTTCCATCATCACCAGGTGAGAGAAAAGGCAGATCAGGTGAGGAGACTGACTGGTCACATGCTACTTGGCTGGACAGCTTTGTACTCTGGGATGGCAGAGAATTAGTGCTGACTTTCTATTGTGGGTGCTTTAATGGATTGCTCACAGACTCTCACCCCTAGGACCTTTCACCCATGGTTCCCTGGACCCATGCGATACATCTGTATTCTAGATCAGGGGTCCCCAACACCCACACTACAGACCAATACCATCTGTGGCCTGTTAGGAACCAGGCCACATAGCAGGAGGTGAGTGGCGGGTGAGTGAGCGAAGCTTCACCTGTATTTGCAGCCGCTCCCCAGCGCTAGCAGCACTGCCTCAGTGCCACATCAGATCATCAGGCTTTAGATTCTCATAGGAGCCCCGGTCCCTGGTGCCAAAAAGGTTGAGGCCGCTGTTCTAGATGGTCACTTGCGACATCTTTACTTCTAGCTTCTTGCTTGGTCTTGCAGGCTCGCTCTTCTGCTTGATCCACTTCTGCTTGTGGGAAACACTCACACTTCCCTTTGTCCCAGTGATGTCTGGAGTAATCCTCAGACACCAGCAAGTCCCTGGCTCTGCCTCCCAAGCTCTGACTCAGCACATCTGTCTGTCATACCCGAGAGAAGGGAATCAGACCCCAGGTTCCATGTACCCCCTCACGTCCAGAGGTCCCGTGATGTGGTTGCTGTCTCCAAAGATGGCCACCGTCATCCTTCCCTTCCTCTACATGCATGCCCCCTCGCCTATCAAGAAGTAGAATCTACTACTCCACCCCCTTGAATCTGAGCTAGCCTGTGACTGCTAAAGCAACAGCATGTGGTAGAAGTGACTCTGTGTTGGTTCTGGGCCTGTCCTTTAAGAGGACTGGCAGCTTCCCCTTCCTCCCTGTTGGCACCCAACCTCCATGCTGTGCAAAAGCCCAGACAGTCACATAGAGAAGAACCAAGACCCTCAGCCAACAATTCCAGCCGACTTCCCAGCCTTCTGCTGGCATCAACTTGCTAGCCAGGTGAGTGAGTCACTTTGGAACTGATACCATGTGGAGTAGAAACAAATTGTCCTGACTGAGCATGACCCAAATTGTAAAATTGTGATCAATGATTGTTGTTGTTCAAAGGTACTAATTTTTGTACTGTTTCAGTTTTAACTGAAACACTGAGTAACCTCTCCAAGCAGCCCCAGTGAGTGAGGTGAAGTTGATGGCACCCCTTTCCTTCCCACTTGGGCAGGATGGGGGATTCGGCATGGCAACAGATTTCTCTAAGGAAATCGCTTCAAAAATTATCTCTCCCCACACTCTAACCCATTTCACACATCCCTGATCTGCCTGAGGAGTTCAAGAGGTGCGGAACCAGTTCTTAAAATTTCCTTGGTAAATTTAAATGCATGGGAATTCTGTCTCACGCTCACGTAGAGGTCTAATCTGTCATGTGAACCCCTCAGTTAAAGCTGAGGCCCCAAGAACCTCATGTTGAGATCCCTTGGCACTGAGTTCAGGAGTGTTTGGGGCAAACCCTGACACCTGGGAGTCTTCAGGCAGGTGGATGGTACAGAACAGTGATTCTTTTCAAATGTGTTTTTAGTCAGAAAATCCTGACAGAATCTTATTTGACAGTCCAAACCAGTTAAAGGCTATGCGGTCGTTGTTGAAGAGAGGGAGGCTCAAGTTGAGCCAAGGGACCCTTCCTTATACCTATACTGCCCCCTAAAGTGACATAAATGGCCTGGGTTCGGCAAAGCACAATGCGAACACCACTGAGTAAGGCAAAGAACTTGGGATTTGGGGCAGGTGAACTTCTTTGCATCTCGGTTTCTTCACCCATAAGATGTGGAAGATGATAATACGCACCTCAAAGCTGTTATGAGAATTCAGTAAGACAAAATGTGTAAGCATCTGCACTTAGTTGGTATTCCACAAGTGTCTGTTCCATTTCTTTCATTTTGACTCAAGTTTTGTGTCAACAGCAACACTGACTCTCCTCCCTGGGCTCAATGGACAACCTGCTGCTGCACCCCCAGACCTCTGCAGATTGTCACTGTGTGAGACAACACGAAGCTCCTCTTCTAGAGGGGGTCCAGACCATCCGAGTTCTCTGGCCCAATCAAACCACCTGGTAAGGGAAGGGTTAACACAGGTGCACCTCCCCCACAGAATGAAAGCCAGTCTGGTGAAAAGCCCTTCACAAAATCAGGGAGGAAATCCAGGCCTTTTCAGCGCCACCACACTGGCAACCCAGGAACTCCTCCCTCACATCCACTGTTGGGTGCTTACCATATGCTAGGTGAATGTCAGGTGCTTTACAGGTTTTATCTTGTTTAATCCCCACAAAAACCCCATGGAGGAGATACTATTAGCCTGTTTTACAGGTTATAAAACTGAAGTTCAGAGAGGTTAAGCCAGTAACTCCCAAGTTTGGCTATCAGAAAAACTGGGGAGCTCTTAAAATGCTCATTTCCTGGCTCTGCCTCAGATCAACAGACCCAGAAATCAGTTGTTTAGGGCCCAAAGTCACGTACCTACTCAGTGAGAAGACAGGGGTGGGACTAGTGCACGGCGATCGTGGCGGCTAGAGCCAGGACGCACTTCACTCTCAAGTGCTCTGCTTCTGGGACCCAGAGCGCCAGGACCTTCTTAAACTCTGTGCCCGAGTTGCCCCCAGCTTCACTCTAGTCCCATCCACTGCAAAGCCGGAATCCCGACATAGATCTGCGCGCAGAGCCCACCCTGCTAGCCGCAAAGCTACTACAGCCCCAGGATGCCTCAGGGCAGAGCTTCTCAAACTTGAACGTACATCAGAATCACCATCAGAATCCCCCGGAAGGTGCGGGTCAGGGGTCCACAGTGAGATTCACAGCCTAACGCGACGGTTCCTTCTCTAGATTTCTTCTCTTAGGGTCTGTGATGAAGTGTTGAAAGCAGCAGCAATGCCCATGCTGCCACCCAGTCGCCCCACCCCCACCCCCGCAAACACCTTCTTACCCAGGGTCCTAAGATGCTCCGGGTCTCAGCAAAGAGGAGTACCCAGGGAAAGGACCTATGGTTTTCCGGGGTGGAGAAGTCAGGCCTTACCTGGTCGGGACTGATAGGGTCTCCGGTTTCTGACCACCCTGTGTGGCTCCATCACCTGCCTGCGGGCTTCTGGGATGGCACTGTTGCGCTCAGGTTTCCGTGTTATTTGCAGCTGCTCATTTATACAGCTGACGGGAGAAAGAAAAACCTGATTTTAAAGTTCCCAAGGTTCTCACCGCTCCCTCATTGAGTAATTGTCCCAGGAGCAGTTGCAGACATTCTCTCTAATTGGTTAATTTAACTTAGGTACCTTCTTAGGACCCCGAATTCAATCTACAAATTAATGGTAGCTCACATGCAAATAAGTGGAATTCACAAGGCCCCAGATTTCATGGTTTGGGTTTTGGTTTTGAAACAGCCCTACAGACCCATAAACCAGCACTGGGTATTTCCTTCAATCCTCAAAACAGTGTTTCTGATTCATTAAGTGCCTAATTGCACAGCTCTTGAGGGGAGTTCCTACTAAAAATGAAAACCAGCTTCCCGTGGGCCTCTACCCGCTCCTCACTTCCATCCCACCTTGCAAACTCTCTTGGTTAAACTGACTTGTTCCTGAACCCTGACCCCTGACCTATTTCTGACCCCTACCCCTATCTCTTCCTCCTAATTTACCCATTCAAACCTGGGCTCCTTACGGTTTGGGGAAAAGGCTGTACACTGAGTGTCAGGACATGTTGGCTCAGTCCACTGACCAGCTGTGTGTGCTGGGCAGAGTCACCTTTCACAGACTTTCGTTTTCTCACCTAAATACTGGGGCAACAGGATGTTGATTTCTCCCCAAGGAAGTGGAGACCCTGTTGGAAAGAGGACTCTAGGGCGAGAATGATGGTGGCCCTTAGGACTAGGAGAGGAAGGACTCCCTCTGGGGTCTTGGGAATTGGACTTGGATTAAACCAGACGACAGTGATGAGTCAATCCTGGGCAGGTGGAGGGGAAGGTCACAGCATCACTGGACTGCCACTTTATTTTTGCTGGCAGCTGCAGTGAGAAACAGCCTCCAGACTGAAGGTGATGCCAAGACCCCTTAGAGCTTCTTCTCCAGAGCTGTGGGGAGAACTAACACAAGCTGACCAGAACCTGTGTATGGTTAAGTTCAAAGAGCTCAGTCTTTAAAACACCAGCATTATGGGAGCCCAGGCTGGCCCTAGGCTTATCATAACCCTGCAGAGAGAGGAGTCTTCATTTCATTCCTGAGCCCTGAGAAATCCCTGTGGCTTGAGAGGCAGGCTTCAGGGGCCTGGGAGCTTCCTGAGTGGGTAGGCTTTGCGCTGCTAGGCTACCTGCTTTCTCAGGAGCAGCCACATGAAGAATACCTCTCAGAAGGACTCAGGGGTCTTGAGGGTCACTCTTGGGAGGAGAGTCTTTTATTTTTTATTTTAAAAATGTATTATTTTTTAAAGCTTTATTGAGGTATAATTGACAAATCATGGGAGGATATTCTTAATAAGTAGTATGTTAGGAACTAGGAATCACTTATTTGGACCTTAAAAAATAGTTCTTTCTTTTCATTTAAGCTGGTAAAGCAAGATATCTGGTTATTTGAGAGAACCAGACCCCGTCTGACTTCTTTTGAACTGCTATAACCAAACACTACTGACTAGGGCTTATAAACAACAGAAATCTATTTCTCACAGTTCTGGAAGCTGAAAAATCTGAGGTCAGGGTGCCAGTGTGGTTGAGTTCTGGTGAAGACCCTCTTCCATGTCGCAAACTGCCAACTCCTTGTGTCCTCACATGGTGCATGGTGGAAGGGGCGGGGGAGCTCTGTGGGGTCTCTTTTAGTAGAGCATTAATTCCACCTTTGAGGGCCTTCAGGACCAAAGACCAACCTACTAATATCATCTCGTTGGGCATTAAGATTTCAACATATGAGCTTTGGAGTCACAAACATTCAGACCATAACACAGACTGTGATGATCTCTGTGCGCCTGTCAGCAATAATGGTCCAGGATTCCGTGAGCTGTCCTGACCCCTTCCTTCACTGAACAATAGCCAACATTACTGCGCACTTAGGACAGTGTGCTGAGCATCGGGCTAAGCATTATTGTATCTTGTACAATGTTGTGGCCCAGTAGGTGTGATACTTCTCCCCACTCTGCACCGAGGAGACTGAGTCCCCATGAACTAAAGTAGCTCACACAGAGTCACAGAACTTATAAAAGGTGGAGCCCGGAGTCAAACCTGGCCTGAAACTTGACTTCGACACCCCAGGTTTACAGCCAAGAGCCCCACTCTGGACTGTTTCTCCAGGTCCAGCCCCACCGGAGTGCCTCAACTCCAGTGACAGTCCGGAACTCACCTGTGCTTGTGGAGGACTGGGGACGGGAAAAGGTCAGCTCAAAGCCAGGGACACCACTGGGAGTGGCTTGGAGTTCAACACTGTACCATCTCGGCAGAACCAATGTGTGGCGGATAGTTTTAAAAAATTCTTTTTATGTTCTAGTTCTGTTGAAACATAACACAGTTAGACAATTCGAACATGAGTGTTGTTCAAATGATTTGAAAAAAATGCTGCTGACCAAGATGGGAAATCAGCAAGCAAAGCCCTGTGCTTGCTTGTTCAGGAACTCTAAAAAGAAAGAATGAAACCTTTTTTTTTTTTTTTAAGGCAGCAGAAAAACCTCCAACTGTGACTGGGAGACTGAAGAGAGGAAAGGGGTTGTGGCATGTCCTTTCCCACAAGCTGGATAGATGGGAGGGTGGGTGGCCAGAGGGCTCTCACATACCACCAAGGCCACCCCTTCTAAATCCCCTGCCCCAGATTCGGAGAGGCTCCTCCAGTTGAGGCGCGCCCCATAGCTTTCATCACCACTAGGGACGTACTTGTGCAGGGGGCAGAGGCAGCAGAGCAGGCAGAAAATCAAGGAGAATCATGGAAATGTGGGTGAGTTAGGAACACAGATTTCCCCCTGAGGAATTATATTGATGAAATCTAGGCTAGAAAAGTCCAAGTTCAAAGGTCTGTTTACTTTATTATCTTTTTACCCCGAGCAATGTGCCTGTTGGGTTAATGTTTATTTTATTGAAAAATTTAGCTTTAGGTATATTACTAGGAGTCAGTGTTACTTTTATGGGGGAAAAAAAAAATTGCTGGGTTGCCGTTAACTTCCGAGCTCAAGCTAGAGGTTCTCGCCAGGCCCGTTGGCTCTACTGCCATCTGGCGGTAGATTCCTCTAGAGCAGGGCTGGCCGCTTGGGTTGCAGGCCAAGACCCAAGTCCAGTGTTGGAATCTTGGCTCCACTCACTCTGAGCAGAGTGAACAGTTCAACAGAGTTTCTCTCTCAGAATTCTAATTTCCACATCTTAAAATAGAGACCATAATACCTACTTTGGGGGGGTTGTGATGATCCAATGTATAGTGTCTAGTGCATAGTAAATGTTTAATAAACTGTAACTATTATGAGTCTTATTGGAAAAGAGCTCGATAATCCCATAGGGTTCTGTTCTCATCATTTCCATCCTGACTCAAGTGAAGCTAAGAAAATATGCCAACCCATCAGTGGCTGTCACTGCGAAATCGGAGGTTGAGAGATATTGGCAGGGTGGGAGGAATGGAACAAATCTAACAGGGATCTAACAGTTGAAATTTAACAGGGATAATGTAAGTTCCAAATTACATATATCATCCACCAGATACACAAATACAGGGATGTCTGGTTGACAAAAAAAGACCAAGCCAAAAACACTGCGGGATTTTAGGAACAGATAGCTCAAGATGAGCCAGTTGGGTGACTACACACAGAAAATTCTCATATGATCAACAGCCAGGAAAGAGCAACATATATTACAAGCTGTTAAAATGTTCAAATACCCTGACCTCGTAATTCCACTAGGATTCTACCCAGAGGAAGTAATCAGAAATAATTGTATACAAAGATGCTCATTACAGTGTGATTTATAAAAGTGAAAAATTAGAAACCGTAAATGCCTACTAATAGAGAACAAGTTAATTACAGTGCAGCTTATCCACATGCAGGCCTTAAAATTTTTCAATTTGTCATTATATATAATTTTAAAATGCTCATATGTAAGTGGGGGGGGAGAATCAGGGTATAATTAAAAATAAAGCACCATAACATTGATTAAAATTTCAATTAAATAAAAACATAAAAATGAAAAGCCTGTATGTACCTAATAAGACAGCTTCAAATTGTACAATGCATTAACTGACAAAACTATAAGGAGAAATTGTAAGTCCAACATTAAAATAGGAGATTTTAATGCACCTCTCTGTCACTGGTAGATCAAGGAGATTTTAAAAAATCAACAAGGAAAAAGGCTTACACCCTTTAGAAGCTTGATATAATGGCACTGCGTGGTACACTGCATCTACAGCTGAAGAAGACATGTTCTTTTCAAATACACATGAGACATTTATAAAACTTGACCCCACACCATAGAAACCAGCAATTTCAATGCCTGTAGCTAATTCTAAGACGGGGTAGGAACAGGAGACCCTTTGATTCAGTGTTCAGGGAAGATTTCCCAGGGACGTGTGGCTGAGATGAGTTTATGAGCACAGTTTTTCAGACAAAGGAGATGGGGCTGGAGAAGCAGCAGGTCCAAGGTCACAAAAGCAAGTGATCCCAGGGAACTGCAAAGAGCATCCCAGATTTGGCACCCCTTGTTCTCCATAATACCAGGTTCTCTAAGCCTGCTTCCAGGCATTGGCCTTGTCATGAATATCCAGTTGCCACATCAAAAGCTATGTTTCAGTTTCCATCTCTAATAGGAGATGGGGGTCTTCAGTTACCTCCAAGCTGGGGCATGTCCCATAGAAAGGAACATGAGCTCGGCCTGAAAAAGAGCTGACCGGAGCTCAGGTGTCATGCAGGTTTGGTGAGTTCATGGTGGGAATGGTGCAGGACTCCCAAGGCTCTACCAACAGCTAAAAATCCCTCTGTCCATCCCCCAAGGGTACCTCGAAAAAAACTCTGGGGGCCTCCCTGCAGGCTGGGACAAGCAAAGTGGGATCCAAGACTCCCAGACCTGGTCCAGCCCACTCTGTATAACCCAGCTTTCTGGAGCTCAGGCCACCTGTTAAAACACAGGTATCATTGGCTTCCTGCTCACCTCGCCAAGGTGTCATATACACGGGCTGATGTTTAAGGGGGAACTCTAGAGCGTTTGCAACATAACATTTCAAAGTCCCTGCATGGATAAAGTTTCAATTAAATAAAAATAAAAAAATTAAAAGCGTGAATGCACCTAATAAGATAGCTTCAAATTGCACAATGCCTTAATTGACGAAACTGTAAGGAGGAACTAGCAAGTGTTTATCCCAAACCTTCATTTCAGCAATTGCTTTCTTGTGTCCTCCCCACTCTCAATATACCCTCTGCCTTGGTGTCTCACTTTATCTCCCTTTCAGTCCTCCTCCTGGCTACTGAGCAGGTGGTGAGATGTGATAGAGAGGCTTAGGCAAGCCACGCAGGCCCATTAGCACAGGAGACAGATACGGAGAGAGAATACCTACAGGAAAGAACTCTGTCCAAGAGTTGGGGCTCTGCACTCACTGGCTGTGTGACTATAAGCAAGTCACTTGTCTGCTCTGGTCCTGCTTCTTCATTCTTAAATGAGGAGAAATTATCTCTAAGTTCATTTCTAGCTAGGATTCTGGGATCCTATCATGGAAAGAACCGAGTATATTTCAAGGATCAATCAAGCAAGTCGTTAAGCAGAAACATAGTCTTTCCCACTGACTTTCCAGAGCTGCTGTGAGGCAGAAGGAAGCAGAGGTGGACATCACTGGCCTTTGCTGAGCCATGGACCAGGAATTAGACCTCACAAGAGGCTGCCACCAGGACTTAAAACAATAAGGCCAGTGTTCCTCAGCAATCCCCACCTATCGAACACAACACAGGGTGTTTCTAGCAGGCTTGACCAACATTTTTGTAAGTCCTAATGAGAAGCCATCTCTGTGTGTGTGTGTGTGTGTGTGTGTGTGTGTGTTTATGAGAAAGAGAGTGTGTCTGTGTGTGTGTCTGTGTATCTCTATCTATAGATCTACCTATATATACAGATATAGAGAAAACCATGATCTTCAGCTTACTGATGGGAGCTGAGTGGTGCCTAAACACCAGCAGTGAGCAGTGTACCTGTACCCTGCTTACATGGGCTAACCTCTGGAGGATCATACTTAATTCTGGTTACTAAGTTTTGAGAAGGATCCTTCAAACCAGAGTCTTCCAGGTAATATCAGCTCAGGTAGGGTAAGGTCTGGAAAGGATGCGAGGGATGGTTGAGAGACTTGGGCATTTAGAACCTGGATAAGAGCAGACAGGAGAGGAATGTATAACGGCACACAAAAAGACAATGGGTATATAAATTAGGATGAAAACAGAGTTGAGTTTTTACCAAAATGTAGTGGAAGAAAGAAAGGTTAATTACAATGGTCATGCCCATGTCCCCACATACAGTTTCGTCCCTGGGTCTCCTTTCATTCAGCCTACTCCCCTCAATGACTTTGGTCATTCTATTACCAGGGTTCACTTTCTGTCTACCCGCTAACGTCTCTTGGACCCATCTTCAGCCCAGACTCCTCCAGAGCTTCAGACCTGTACATCCAACTCCCTCCTGGTCAACCTCACCTGGATGTTCTCATGTATGCCAAGCTCAACATGTTTTAAATTGAACTTTTTCACCACATCCATGACCTATGACCACATTGGGAAGGGCTCCATTTGTACCGATCATGTCTGGAAGGCAAGAAAGATATGGTATGGGATGTGTCCTTTATAACCAAGCTCTAGAGTGGACTTGCCTTTGTCCTTAAAATGAGGTGTTTTGAGAAAATGCTCAATATCACTAGGCATTAGGAAAATGCAAATCAAAACCACAATGAGATACCATCTCACCTGTTAGAATAGCTATAATCAACAGGACAAGTAATAACAAATGTTGAAGAGGATGCGGGAAAAAGGAACCCTCATACACTGCTGGTGGGACTGCAAATTGGTACAGCCACTATGGAAAACAGTATGGAGGCTCCTCAAAAAACTAAGAATTGATCTATCATAGGATCCACCAATCCCTCTACTGAGTATTTAACCCAAAGACTTGAAAACTCATATCTGAAAAGATATTTGCACACCGATGTTAATAGCAGCATTATTCACAGTGGCCAGGACATGGAAGCAACCAAAATGTCCTACAATAGATGATTGGCTAAAGGAGCTGTGGTACATACATACAATGGAATATTACTCAGTCATAAGAAGAGATGAAATACTGCCATTTGCAACAACATGGATAGACCTTGAAATAACCATACGAAGTAAAATAAGCCAGACAGAAAAGGTTGAAAATCACATGATATTATTTATACATGGGATATAAACCTAAAAGCAACAACTGAACAGGACAAACAAATAGAGACTCATGGGCATGGATGATGGACTAGTGGGTACTAGAAGGGAGGGGGGCGGGGGGAAGGGAAAACAAATGAACAGTTAAAATGAATGAATGAATGAATGAATGAATGAAATTTTTAAGTGAGGTGTTTCAACTTGGTTGCTCATTGGAATCACCTGGGACATTATTTGGAAAATGCAGATTTCCAGGCTCCACCCAAAACTCCATGAATCAGAATTTCATGAATTTTAACTAATTTTTTTCCTGTTTTTGAATCCCACTAATGATATCAAGTATGCTAATTAACAAGTCATAAATTGCACCACTGGAAATTCATTTCTTACGCTTATTATACTCACAAGGGAAGATCAGGGATTGATTTTGAGGGAACGCATGCCTTGGCCATCATCATCATCCTAAACCAGAAAACAGCTACTGGCTCAGTCCGCTCGGCCATTCTCTTAAAATTTAGCAACTCTGGGAAGCATTATCCGCTTGATGCTTCCTGATGGAATCTTCCCTTCATTTTGCCTCTCTGGGCATCAGGTGCTGGATTGAAAAGTTTTAATTTGTTCTCACGATTCTGTCCGTTTGAAGAAACTCTCAAATTACTTTCTCTCTCTTCAAATTTGAAGCTCAGAGACAGGGAAATAAAAGGCAGGGCAGCCAGGTCACACACTGAAAGGTGCCGATGTCCATGTTGTTCCACACCGACTTCCCATGGGCCCAAAGTCTGCCCTTTAGCCTCAGTAAGGTCCCGAGTTTCCTGCATAAGACTCAGTTCTCCTGACAAGAATCTCATTGTGGAGCCTCCACGCATTATTGATCACTTTTCTGTACTTTTGGTAGCTTTTCCCTTTGAACAAATATAATACAGTTACACTCACCTCATGGGATGTAAAATGTAGGCAATTATAAATAGTAGGTCATTGTCAAATTATTTTAAAGCCAGCATGGAAATGTAATTAGACATGCATGCGCTAGAATGTACCACCCCTCAGTTACCTATTCCCCACTATTCCCCACTCTCAATCCCATTTCGACCAATGCCACAGCAGGAGGCTCAGTCAGTCACTATACGACAATCCTCACAGAGCAATCGTCTCATAGGTTATCAAGAGCTGACATTTCTTTCACACTAGGCAAACATGAAGTTCACACAACATTATCAGAAATACACTATGTACTGTTTTATATAGGGCATAAAACTTTGTTTTTAAAAAATTCCCATCAAATTTATCTTACTCTCATACGATCATAAATATAAGGATATTCATTGTGTCATTATAATAACCCCAAACTGAAAACCACTCTCATTTCTACTCATATGAGGCTAATCAAATAAATTATGGTCTATATGGAATACCACATGAACAAAAACAATCTTCAAGACATGTTAAGTATGCACTGTATGCTCCCATTAGTGTGTGTGGAGGGGTGTATACACAAAAATAAAGGATAGACTGTTTCTGGGAGGATATACAGGAAACCGACGACAGTGGCTACTTCTGTGGAAAAGAACAGGGAGACGGAGCTGTGGGGAAAGAGGAAGAACACGACTTTTCATGTATAGGCTTTTAGCAACCATTTGAATTTTTTTTTTTACCATCTTCATATATTAACTTAAAAGATATTTTAATGTTCTATTGAAATGTCAAGTATGAATTTCACCATCTCAGAGATTTGGATATGCCCTTTATCATTTACGTTTATAATACTATGGGGTCTTTGATGTGACCTCTTTGACTTCCCCAGGTGAGGTTGGGGAAGAAAATTTGGCTTTCCTTTGCTTTTATGTGCTTATTGTTTAAAAATTGTTCTCTACCCTTTTCTCTCTCTTCTTCTAAATATTAGGAGAAAGAAGTCATTATTTTTACATTTTATTACACACATTTTGAATTTGCTACCTGCCCTTTCTCCATCCCATCATGTAAGGAGTGCTGTACTCACTAAGTGGCGTTTCTAACATGCAGGCAGTGAACTTCACTGTGGTTATTAGAAACCTAACTTTATGAAGGTATCTATTAATAAGCAGAGGGGGCAGATGTGGACACCACTCTTTCGTACCAGTAGGCCATAGCCACATTTTGCTGGTAACTTAATTCCTGATATTTATTTCTTTTAATCGTCTGACTTTAATTTCTTCCTCAGGAGCCACTTTTGGAGAAAAGATGTGTGCTTTTGCCATTTTTATTACCCATGTCTATATTAATTTCCAGTGTATTCCACTGTCTAGGACATGTGACAACTTTGATAAAGTTCCTACTGGGCTATATTGTCTGAAGTAGTGATTACTGTAATTTTTCTTTTGGTTGCCAAGCAGTTGGATGTATAGTGATATTTTTACAAATATTATTTCTATGACCTGCAGGTAAAAAGTTGTTCTTTTGATAGATCATCTTCTTTTCTTTGGGTAATTATTTCTTATCTACACTTTTAAAATATTAGATTTTTATTACATAATGGTGCAAAAATTTCAACAGTACTGAACTAAAAAGAGGCTATTTCAACCAACTGCACCCTAATCAGAACCAATGTGAATCTTACCAGACGTTTCACAAACATATGTAAACACACAGGCATATACAGACATAATTAACCCCCTTTTTATTAAAAAATTAAACTGTCTCATGCTATTCTTACTGTTCTGTTACTTGCATTATTTTCTTTCTCTACAGGGGAGTGTTTTAAAGTCAATTCATTTACTTTGAAATTATTTTTTATTTTTTAATCGGTTATCTATCACATAATTTAAGTATTAAATAGTACTTAAAGATTTATGTTAAACAGCATCTCTTTGCCCTGCCTCTAGCTATTTCCCATCCTTCAATCTCCTCTTTTTGCTGTTTCTTTTGACACTTACCTTTGTAATCCTAAACAATGTTTCTAGTACTATGTCTAGATTTATCAAGACATACTAGATGAGTATTTGTCTGTCTTAACCTCCTCTCTCAACAAGCACAATAGTTGTTACCCATGTTTGGATAAGCACCATGATTATAATTATGTAAACATGTTTAACAGCAGTCATGTAGTATATTCTGATTATGATTCTCTTCTTGCAAAACATTTCTTTTTCTCATATTATAATAGAGTTTTTATTGCCTAGTTTTCTATCTATGGCTCAATCACCCCACTCCGGTCGCCTCCAAACACAACATTCCATGTTTGTTAAATCTATACATAAGCCTAAGACTCTAAAGTTTTTCCCAGGTGATCTTCCCAGAGCCCTCCATCTCTGGCTGCACTCTGGACAGTGTCTTCCTAGAATCTCTTTTCACCCGATCCTGGGCATACCTTTCATCTTTCTGCTACTATGTTGGCCCTATTTTCTGTAATCCCTGTCTTCCTGAATTTTGGTCTATGCTCTTGTTCTGATGAACCACGTCCTCCAGTAGCTTCTTGAGAAAAGGTGTAATGAAAGAGAATCTTTTGAAACCATATCCAAAACCATCTTTGTTCTGCCTCACACTTGATTGACACTTTGACGATCAGATTGGAAATCAGTTTTCTTCAGAATTCTGAAAGCATTATTCTATTCTCTTCTGGCATCTAAGAAATTTTGCTATTAAGAAGCCTGATGCTATATGATGGTAATTCTTCATATATTAACTGTTTTCCTGTAAACTTTTACAAATCTGAAATGTCATGGTAATGTGCAATGGTGATTTCCTAAGCATGTGGAAAAAGCGTCAGGACCTGGGTATCTAACTGTTCTTGGTACAGACATTCAACCAACCCCTACCCAAACTGTTTTAGTTCCACACCCATTCGGTTTTACCAGTATGTTTCTTCTAATTCTTGTGTCTTTCAGGGATTCCATTGCACAAATTAGCTTGCTTCTCATTAGCAGCCCCACCATAAGACATGCAAGTTTCAGCTGCCACCATTTTGCTAAATTAGCACTCCTCCATCTTTTTATCTTCCAAAATTTTGTGAGCATTTTCTTGTACATGGTTTTCTCTTCTGTTCTCTTTGTCCTTAATGGTACTTTTTTAAAAATCCTTGTCATTTTAGAAGGAATTTTGAGAAGGCACAAAGGTAAACCCATGTCTAAATCACTGTCTTTAACAGGTCTTACACAACACTTAATGAAAGTCTCATTAATACTTTTTGTTATTACCATAGTGTTGAGTTTCAGTCTTAATTTTTGCATTATTATTATCCATCTACTCATCTTTATCACTAAGGCTTCACATTGTGCTTTTGATAAACTTGCAATTGTATAGAAAATTGGTATTACTTAATTTTCCTTTCTTTTGTATAACTGTGAAATTTCTGTATATTTGCTAAATAACTATACCTAAATGGATCTTGGTTTGGTAAGGTAGGTAGGTATGTGTTGTGTACACACAAACACTTTAACACCTCACTACCCAGAGTGACGAATAACATTGACAATATGACATTATCTGGGAGCTTGTGAGAAATGCACTTTCAGGCTCCACTACTGAATCAGAATCTGCATTTTAACTAGCTCCCCAAGTGATTCACAAGCACAGCCAAGTTGGGGAATTAGTCTAGTACTTCATCATAGCCTGCCTCACTCTCATGTCTCCTCTTCCTGTTCCCATCCCCAGGAGCACCAAAGACATTTTCAAGCAGCGTGCAATTTGAATATCATGAAAGTTACCTTTTCTAACCTCCTCACTCTCATGGGTTTGTCCAGGTCTCTGACACTTAAAGACCCCTGCTTCTCCAAGTGGGAAAAGTCCTGAAAAATATAGGCTCTGGAGCCATGTTACTCGAGTTCAAATTCTGGCTCTACCAGTTACCAGCTATAGGACCTTGGGCAAGCCACATCGTGGCACTGTGCCTCAGTTCCGGCTTCAGTTATAAGCATTTGATGCATGTGAGCAATATCCTCTGAAATCAATGCATTAGCAATGGAGTATTAAGAAAGTTCTCCTTGTTTTCTGCTGAATGGTGTTTCTATCACATAGGTGTGTGAAAGGGATGTTGTATTCATTTGGGCTTTTGCTACTAAATTGACTAGTTCTACCTTATCTGTTGAATCAACGGATTCCCCATATCTTCTGGACTTGAAATACCCACCTGGCGATAACACTCTTAGAGCTTCAAGTATGGAGCATCCACCTACTTCAGGCTTCAACAAATACCCTGAAAGGCTTAGGAATGAGCACAGGGAACAACAGGGGAGGGGAACAGTTAGAGGGAGACTTCGTGAAAGCTGGAGGAGCTTCGGCATTGGTGGGAGAAGAGGGGTGAATGGGGACACATATAGTCTAGTGGGCAGTTGTCTAGTTATAGACTTAGCTTTACCAGCATTAAGTAGGATGTCAGCTGTAGGTTTTCCACAGAGGCCCTTGATCAGATTAAGCTTCCTCCTCTTCCTAGTTTGCTATTTTAAATCAGAAATCATTGTCGTCGAATGCTTTTTCTGCATGTATTGAAATCATGCAGTACTCTCTTTATTCTGTTAATATGGCAGATTATAGTAATTGACTTTTATTTTTAAACCAACCTTGTATTCTGAGATAAACTCTGCTTGGTCGCGTGTATTATGATCTTTATATATTGCTGGATTCAATTAGCTAATAGTTTAATGATTTTTGTATCTATGTTCATGATGTATATTGATGTGTCGCTTTCTTTCCTTGAAATGTCTTTAGTCGGTTTTAGTATTGTGGTAATACTGTTCTCATAAAAAGAAAATTGGTAATACTATTTGGTCAGTAAAAAAAAAAAAAAGATGAAATATTACCATTGGTAACAACATGAATGGATGGACCTCAAGGAATATTATGCTGTGAAATAAGTCAGGACAAAAAACATATGAGTTCAATCCTATGTGAAATATTTTTTGGAAAGAAGAAAAATGAATAAAAACAAACTCATACATATGAAAAACAGCTTGGTGGCTACCAGAGGGGAAGAGAAACAGGTAAAGGGCATCAAATGTATGGTGATGGAAACTAGACTTTTAGTGGTGAGCATGTTATAATGTATACAAATATCAAATGATAATATTGTATACCTGAAATTTAGTTGTTATAAACCAATGCTACCTCAATTAAAAAAAATTGAGAACAAAGCAGTCCCCCTTTTCCCTATGTTCTGAAAGTCTGTGTAGAACTAAAGCTATTTCTTCCATAACCGTTTGACAGAATTCACCGATGACGTCATCTGGACCTGGAGTTTTCTTTTGTAGGAAGATTTTTGATTACTCATTTCTTTAATATAAAGCTATTCAGATTTTCTCTTTCATCTATATCAGTTTTAGTAAGCTATTATTTTTTAAAGAATTCATTGATTTCATGTAGTTTATTGGTTTATAGTTATCCATAATATTTCTTATCCTTTTAATGTCTGTAAGATCTATAACATCCCCATTTCATTACTGATAAGAGATAATTTGTTTTCTTTTTCTATCCAGTTTTGCTAGAAGTTTAACTTTATCTTCTCAAAGAACCAACTGTGGCTTTGTTAACTCTATTATTTCTCTGTTTTAAATATCATTAATTTTTGCTGTCTTTTAATATTTCTTCCAATTACTTTGGACTTAGTTTGCTTACCTTTTTCTAGTTTCTTCCTTCCTTTCAAATATATAAATAAAACTATATAATTTAGGAAATAGGTGTAATTCTACTGATTTGGCCTTTTATTATTTCATTTCTATGGGCTCTTCAACCATGAAAGAAATTATTAAATCTTTTTTAGGGAAAATTTTTTAGGAGAATCAGTAAATTCTACCCAGAAAGAGTATGTGAATAAATTTAAAGAATGATTATAAAGATATTAAAAGCTTAGCATTCCCATTACATAACTCTTGGGTTTTCATTCCATTCCAAGCTGGGTGTATGTTAATTCTAAGGATGCTTGAATTTTAAGAACCCTCAGTTGCTGTTTTGGATTTTATGTTGTAATTACTAGTGACTAATTCATCCATACTCAAATTTTTGGATGCAAATGAAAAATAAGTTGTGACTTCAGTTAATTTTAATGCTTTGACTATACCAACTGCATACACTGTCAAGGTGAAATCTTCCTGTAACTAAGTATTTGTATTAATGCAATGAGTAATTGTTCTTTCATTTCTTTATATTTACCTTTGGAGATCTAAACTTCCCATTTTAATAATTTTTTGAATTCTGATTTTTAAATACCAAAAAAGTCATTGCATATCGATTATTTTCTTTATACTTATTCTGAATAGTACCCAAAATTATTTCTATCACAAAATTCCTTTAAGAGTTTTTTTTAAAGGAATGATTATGCTATGAAATAAATTTTTCAAAATCAACCCAAGTCAAAACATTCCTAGTTAAATATACATACAACCAAGTGGTATTAGTGTATATTTTTGAATATTTGTATATTTTAGAAAAGACAATAAAATATTTTTCAAAATTCTTTTTTGAAAACGTAGGTAATAGTCTTCTCAAATTAAGTCAGCTAGTAGAAAAAAATTTAATATATCTTACATTTAGCCTAAGGTTAGTTTGGAGGATAAGCCTTTTGATTTTTAAATGCCAAATCGGAGAGTTATTTTATTTCATGCGTCAAGAATGATCCAATTCAATGGAAAATGTGATCTATACAGATTATTTTTGCTTCCACCAATTTTATCTTTATAAAAAGGCAAAAATTTAAAAATTGTATCCCATTTTAGCATCATATTTTTTAAACTCCAGTATTTCAGCATAAGACAAATTTATAGTTAAATACTTCAAAACATACTATGGCATGTATTATTTTCTCATGGGGCATCAGGTACTAATGTGTATATGTGAGTTTGTTAAAGTTTGTTAAAATAATAGAAATCGTATGAAAATCAGCACAATACTTCATTTATTTATTGTATAAGTTTGGCAAACAGCACAAAAAAACCTGCAACATTTTAAACATGTAAAAAAGTCAAATGCTGAACAGTACTGGTGATTTTTTTTTTTTACATAATTAGTAATAATAAGCACACGTAAAATTTTGCAAAGCTAGCAAAATAAGAGTGCTTGGCTTCTGAACGTAGACCACAAAAACACACACCAAAAAACAATATAACTTATCTTCACAAAAATTACAGCCAAGCAATAGAAAAGAAGGATGTTAATAATGAAGATACTAACAGATATGTTCACTACATAAATCTTATACACTGAAATGCTACATCTTATACCCTGAAATGCCATGTGTAGAGAGCCAAGCAGAGTAAATTTAGGCTCATCACTGAGGTTTAGAATTATTTGGGAAGAATTTAAGCCTATATGTAACATAGTCAATTAAAACCTTCTATATAGCAATTCCTAGATCATAACAACGTACTTCATTATATATCTGAGAAGTTGAGTCTTCTTTGTTGGCAGTATAAAATTTCTGACCAGTATCAAAATTCTGGTAAAACACAAATGGAAGGCATTTTCTAGTGTATGCAAATGTTACAGGGGCATCAATGAATGTGGGAGAAAATCTTAGATCTCACACTAAGTTTCTCCTGAGCTTTGTCAAACCAAACAGCTCAACTATAAGGCAAGAAAAAATAACCCCCTATAACAGATTCGTGGGTCTTACCAAGACAGGAATTCGATCTTAGGAAAAAACTCCCTACATAAACAGATTTGAAACAGCTGGCATTGAAATGAACATCTAGAAATTACCTAACATCTTGACATTCAGTCATTGGTTCAGAAGCCTGACAAACAATCTGTTGGTATATTTTATCAAATTAACTTTTTGAAATCAGCACCAGTCCCCAAAACCTCAAATTATAAGATTTAATCTTCATTAAAATACATCCTTTTGTGCTATATTAACACAGCTACAATCAAATTATAGAAAGCTGAATTTATTCAACATACATTTCTGTATATACTAGGTAGCAACTTAAATTTTTTTTATTTACTTGTGCTTCTGTTTTGGGGCACTTTGATTGAAGAGAAATTCATTTCACAAGATTACATCTTGCTAAAGCATTCCTTAGCATTGGTCCAAACTTGAATTCCCTTAAAAAAAAAAAAAGGGAGCTTAAAATGTGATTTTGGAAGTATTCTGAAAACCCAAGTATCTGGCTTGCTAGTATGCTAAATTTTATGTTTATATCTTCTCACAGATATCAGCTAAATGAAGGATTTACTTTAACAAACTAAATCATAATCTCATTTTTCTCAAAATAATCTTTGAGCTGTTTTTCAGTCAAAAGTGTCTATCACTGTTAGGAATAGTTTTTTACCACCCTGTCCAAGAACATCATATAATCAAAGTAATGTTGTTGGTATATATTTCAAATTCAACAGATAAAATGGAACACACCAATTTGGAACTTTAGATGAGTGCAGACTCAGTAACTGGTATTTTGGTTATGACATTTCTTTCAAAATTAAGTAAAGCAATTGGGAAATATTCTGGAAGGGGATAAGAATGAGCTTTAAAAATGAAAACAATAAATACACTTTGGTCCAAATAGGAGAAATTAGTTTTTAAAAACTTAGTAAGCACTTCTGTACTTATATCTTCACTGAAACGAAAACCTACCTTTTTGCACATACTGATCTGCATGACTGCATAGCTTATGAGGGCCTCCTTTAAATCATGGTTCTTTTGTTCTTTGAAGCGTTCAATATCGGCCCAAGCATTTTTCACAAATTCTCTGAAAAAAAAGTATAATCATTATTATTATTTTAAGTAAACTATTTTATAAATTCAAATAACCAGTTCTCATTTGAGTTTTTTATTTGTCTATATAGAGGAAAAAGGTATTGCTTGTATAAGACAGTTTTTTTTCTTCCTAAAAACTAGTGTGAGAAAAAGCAAATATTCTTCTACATTTTATTATTCTGTATTTTTGCCATTAAGAATTCCAGCTTCAAATCATTCCTATAAAACAGATATAGATGGCTCCTTGAACCAGCTCACAAGCCTAACAGAAGCCACATGAAGTTGCCTTGCTGGGGTCACTGGAAAACAGACACTCTTTCTGACAAGATGGATTATGTATCACATTTATCATGTTCTTGCTTTAAATGTCAACTAGAGTTTTAAAACTTCTGAAAGTTTAGTTTGACTTATTTAATGCTGGCAGTTCTAAAAATTAACAAAACCATCTCCAAACCAATGATACACTCTTTGCCTTGGTCTAAGAAAACTGAAACAAACAATGACGGCAGACCTTTAGAAACTGAATTTCTAAAAAGATTTATAGAATAATTATATGCCAACCCCCTATGCAAGGCGCTGGGACATAAAGATGAAAAAGACATAGTCACTGACGTCGAAGAACTCATAATTTAGCCAGGGACTCACACACACAGAACAACTAACTGTTACCCAGTACAAAACTGCCACACTACAGTGACATGAACCAAGTGCTACAAGCCTGCGAGAATAAGAGAAGGCTTCACAAAGGAAGTACTACAAGAGCTAGGCACTGAACAATGATCAGGCTTTTGTTAAATGACAGAAAAGAAAAGGAAGGGGAAATGTGTAAATGATAAAAATCGTGAAAAGTACAGGAAATATTATGAAGCTGAAACTCTCTTCTTCCTCTTTCTCACACGCTAAAACAACTGTTTCTGTAACATGATTTTTGATAAGTCAAATTTCTTAGAAATTCCATCTTCATTTTGGGAGAACAGGCTATATCCGGGAATGCTAACGAAGCTGGGAATTGTTATAAAGCAACAATCTGCCATGTAGTCTGCAGGTCTAGCTTTGGTAAACATCTCAGCATTTTTACCGGCCTTCCAGATTTTTAGACTTCAGCTGTTGTTCTCCTTCACTTATTTGCTCTTCAAGCACTTTTATTCTGGCTTCTCTTTGCTCTGGAGTTTCTTGACCAAAGAGCTTGGTAGTCATTCCCTTCAAAGAAAATGTTCTCACAGTCTAAAAAGAAAAAGAAACAGATGAATGGTAAACAAAATATGATGTATACATACAACAAAACAGTATTCAATCATAAAAAGGAAGGAAACTGACATGTGCTCTAACATGAATAAATCTTGAGAACATTATGCTAAAGAAAATAAGCCATTCACAAAAAGATAAATACTGTATGACTCTACTTATAGGAGATATCTAGAGTAGTGAAATTCATAGACAGAAAATAAAATGGTGTTGCCAGGGATTGGGGAAGAGGGAAATTGACAGCTGATGCTTAATGGGTACAGTTTCAATTCTGCAAGATGAAAAGAGCTCTGGAGACTGGATGCACAACAATGTGAATGTACTTAATACCACTGAACTGCACACTTAGAAATAGTTAAGATGACAAATTTTGTTATGCACATTTTACAAGTAAATAGTTTTTAAAAAAGGAAATAGAAAACTTTTGCCATTTCCCCCCAGTTCAGACACCATAAGCCTTATAACCAAGAAGCTCTTAATATGATTGTTAACACTGAAATAATATGAAATAGTCAAAAAGGGTAAAATCCTAACTGAACTTCTTAGTTGGATGAAAAATTTCTAGCTGAAGTATTAGGTGAGTTATTTCTTTATACTGATGACCATATTTTTAAAAATTACCTGTGACACTTCTGTGTATTTATCCTAAGAAACCCGAAACACTACTTTGAAGGGTCATGTGCATCCTCCATATGTTCACTGTAGCATTATTTACAATACCAAGATACGGAAACAACCTGAGTACCATCAATGAATGAATGGATAAAGAAGAGGTGGTATACATCTACAACAGAATATTACTCAGCCATTAAAAAAGAATGAAATCTTGCCATCTACAAACATGGATGGGCTTCAAGGGTATCGTGCTGAGTGGAGTAAGTTAGACAGAAAAAGACACATGCTATATAATTTCACTTATACGTGGACTCTAACAAAATAAATGAACAAACGAAACAGAAACAAACTCATACAGAGAACACTTTGATGGCTGCCAAATGCAACAAGGATTGGGTGAACAGGTGCAAAATGGGAAGGGATTAAGAAGTACAAATTGGTAGTTACAAAATAGTTATGGGAATGTTAAGTACAGCATAAGAAATATAGGCAGTAATATTATAACAACTATACGTGGTATCAGATAGGTACTAGGTTTATTGGGGTGACCACTTTTTACACCATAAAAATGTCTGATTACTATGTTATATACCTGAAACTAGTATAATATTGTGTGCCAACTGTAATGGAAAAATAAAATAAAAAATAAAATAAAATTACTGACATAAAAGATAAAATTCAACAGGCAATAATGGAAATAAACCAAACTAAAGAAGACATACTTAAAATTGGCATAACTCACACTGAGACTTGAGCATCTTTAATAAAACAGGATGCCTAAGTCCAAGCCTCAAGCTTCGCTGCTTTAACACTTCCTCATTCTCTGGAGTTGATGGAAGGAAACACTTTTCCCTTCACACGCAGGAGTAGAGAACCAAGCTCCCTGAAAATGGCCTGGGAATTTCCTCTGACTTTTAAAAACAAATTAAGACTACTGTATACCTATTTCATGGTCAAAGGTCTTTTCCCACATATATCAATGACTTTTCATACACGTAGCAAGTGGGTAACCTATAAGCACTTTTAAAACGAACATACTTGTCAACTATGAAGTGACTTGCAAATTATAAACGGTAGCATTGTCGGGGCTTCATTACTTCCAGATTGTGCGCTCGTACTGTGAGAGCTAATTTATTCCAATAAAAAGCCAACAATGACCTGAGTGTAATACAATAAGATATGGAATTTTCTTCACAAGTACTCACTGTAAGCATTCAAGAATAAAGTACACAAAAAGTTCATTGTTAGGAGAGAGGCACTCATTCTAACTGGGTATGGCTTTTCAAAGAAAAGTAAAATTTATCTAATATACCTTATAAAATTAAACCTGACAAAGGTCATTATTTCAATCCCAAAGAATAAGGTTTTTCCAGTTGGACTTTATCAGAAATGAGATGATAATTATTACACAGAGCAACCTTAGCAAAATTTCTTATAATACCATTTAATACAGCTTACATCTTTTTATATCAAGATCACACCCCAAAGAATTATAAAGTTGCCCACAAATTCTTCCTCTGTAAAAACTACAAGCATCCTGAGTATTACAACTGCAGCCCATTCCACGTAAGGCTTGATACAACAATACCAGAGACCTAAGTGGAAAAACACTCACCCCAGTTGCCAGTTCCTCACACTGCTGCTTCTTGGATGCTAAGTCCTGAGCAGCCATCTCCAAGTCATACTGCATGAGTTCATGTTTCCTGCACACAGCGCTAGGGATGAAAAAAAGTGTTGCTATTTAATTTTTGTGGCTTCTCTATTAACATGTTCAAATTTTTTTCATGGGTAAAAGGGAGGCATTACAATATTTACTAAGGTCAAAACTTGTGTACCCAGAATTTTCAAGTTTAAATGCATTAACCCAACATTAAAAACTAAACATAGCCAAACCTAAGCATAAAAACCTTATATATGTAAAACAAAAATAGGCCTTTTCTAGATACTTACAATTTTTTTTTATTAACATACTATTATCACATCATAAAAAAAGAGAGAATCTTTGTATAACAGAAGCTAATGCTATAATCTCACATAGACAGTGAGTATTCTTTGAAAGGATATCTAGATTTATTGGGGTGACTACTATATACGTTATAAAAATGTCTGATTACTATGTTATATACCTGAAACTAGTATAATATTGTATGCCAACTGTAATGGAGAAATAAAATAAAAATAAAATAAAATTACTGACATAAAAGATAAAATTCAACAGGCAATAATGGAAATAAACCAAACTAAAGAAGACATACTTCAAACCAGTTTTCTTCTTTATTTGAAAATGTCTTAGTTTTTTTTATCATAAAAGTAATCCATGCTCTCTGAAATAAAAAGGTTCTAATACAGAAATGCACACGTAAAGAAAACTTTCAAGATTCCTCTCTTTTCTCCAATCCCACTATCCAGACAAAATCCATGTTAATAGATGGTGCATGTCCTTCCAGACTTTGGCTAGGCATTTATAAATACACATATCTACATGCCCTGAGTGATTCCACATCTTTTCTTACTTAACTACATACCATGAACTTGTTTCTATAACAATATACATTAACCTTTTCCATAATTTTTAAGAGCTGCAGAAAATTCCACTGTATTCACAGTAACTTTCTTTTCCTTTGTAACTTAAAAATACCTTGGTGAACTTTTTACTACTCAAAACTTATAAGGGAAAAGGCTAACAATATATTTTCACACACCAGTTACTGACTGGTTACTGATGGATACTGCTCCGCTGTTTTACTAACAGAATTTTTATACTTCTGTTTAAAAGTGAGAGGAAAATGACCAAAGGTGGCTACAACCAAAAGCCACCTATTCAGGAAAATGATTCACTTTTCTAAAAACAGAAAAAATACAGTAACTTCTTAATTAACTATGACTATCTACCGGAGAGTTCTGTTTGTCTCTGCAGGAGATACCATAAACACAGGAGACAAAGTCTTGATAGTAAGAAGTTTTACAACCTTACTGAGGACATAAAATATGCAGTTATGGAAAAAATTACCAAATAAAAATGACCATATACAACGTAGGACCAGACACTGGTATACACACACTCAATCTGTTCTTTGTTTCCAATCTTCAGACTAAAAAAAAGTAGAAACAACAACATACAGACAGATGCCAGAGACTAACAGTTTTTTGTCAATATAACGTTTCAAGGGCAGGGACTGTCTTAAATTTCTTTGTCTATCATTCTGCAACACAGAGGAATAAAAAGAAACCTCATTCAATATGTGGAGTAATGAATTTGTTTAAAAAACCTTATAATCTCTATTCTAAAGTACATTTATAGAGAGTGGTGACCAGCTATAGGGCTACAGCTGGAACACTTAACACTCACCGTAGTGCTTCTGCATAAAAAAGATACTCCTTTAACTGATCTGCATAATGTTCTTCATCTTCCAAAATATCATCGATAGAAGACGCATACCTGTTAAAAAAAAAAAACACGCACACTACAGAAGTAACTTTATCAGGACATAAAGTGCCAATGTTCTAAAGAGCTATTCAGAGTGTGGTCCATAGACCACTTGCTACCTATCAGTGACAGAAGAACAGAAAGTGGGAATAAGCATTAAGAACCATTTGTAGCAATTTTTAATTACCAAGACAATTTAGTGAATTTTACCAAAATGTTTCAATCAGCAATGACTTGGAAAGAAAAAGAAAAACAAAAAAGATCTTTCTTACAAGTAGTTGAAGATGCCCTATAAGACTGTAATATTGTTTTTTCAAAGATATTATAAAAGGTCTACAAAATCTGTAGGGAGAGTAACAGTTTAGTGTAACTGATGCACACCGTGTTCCTGGTAGTAACTACATAGAGTAATACCAAAAAAGATTACTGAAAATTTTAGAAACTTTATTTCCTTCTAATTCTCAATAGCAAATTCTGCTTTGATACAGACAAGCTCCTCATTGTCACGCCATTCTCGTTCCTGGGTCTGAGCCTTTCCTTGTGCAGAAATACAATGGCTCTCCACTTTGCTTCTCCATATCCTACAAGTACATGTCTCAACACCTGTAGGAAACCTCAGACTAGTTTCGTTTTTATTCATCACTCTACTCTGACCTCTTGGCAACAATTTAGAACTTAAACTTTATCAAAGTAACATCTTGAGTATTGGTTTTACTTCTATAATCACATTATAAATTCTGTAAGGACATGGGCTACTACTTTATTTACTACTTCTGTATGGTATAATGGTCATCCTTAGCATGGGAATAAAAGAAAAATGTAGATAATGTTCCCAGGCCTGCTTTAGGTAGGTAAAGTTTACTGAAGTTCTAAAAATAAATAAGTAAACCTAAGTTAAGGTTCATTGAAAAGCGATGTGTTTATAGGATTTATAAAAGTAAACAAATTATATATTCCATAATTATAAATTTATGTAGAGTGTGGAATTTCTTCTATGTGACTAAAAAGAGTCTTAAGAATTACTGTTTTGAGTAGGAAAAGCTGCTTTTAGTTCATTTATCTATGATTCTGGAAGAGTTAATGTTAAGGAAACAAAAAAGTGCTGGTAGCTTGAAAATAGAAATAAATAGCACAATATTGGGTAGAAAAGTATAAGTGGTAGAGAATTTTTGCTATCAGTACTGAGATTAATTTTATCTAACACTTTAATCAATTGAAGGGATAATCCTAAATTCCTGCAAATATTGAAAATATTATGTCAACAGAGTGCAGAAAAACTTATGAACTGGTTGAAAAGTAGCCAGTTAGCTTGAATATAAGCCAAAGGAAAATACATAGATTTTTGGATTTTTATTGAGTTGTAGTTCTTTATATCTTGTGATTGGAAATGTTTATTCCCAGTCTGTGGCTTGCCTCTTCATTATCTTAATTGTGAGTGTGTATGTGGTAAAATATACATAACATAAAATTTATCTTTTTAACAATTAAGTGTACACTTCAGTGGCATAAAGTATATTCACACTGTTTGTACGACTATTATCAGTGTCTAACTTCAGAACTTTTTCAGCTTCCTCAAATGAAACTATAACCACCGAACAGTAACTCCTACATTCCTCTCTCCCTGAATAGGATCTTTTGATAGGCAGTTTTTACTTTTGATGAAGAACAATTTACCATTAAAAACTTTTCTTTTCATGTCCTCTTTAAGAAATCTTTGCTTACTCAAAGGCTGCAACAATATTTTCCTGTTTTCTATTAAAAGCTAAAATTTTAATTTTTACACTTATGTATATGATCCAGATTGAATTAGTTTTTATGTAAGATGTGACATATGACTCAAGGTTCACTTTTCCCCCCAAGTAGATATCCATTTATTTCCAGAACCATTTCTGGAAATCGACTATACAAAAGTGGGTCTACTTCTGGACTCCACTCTGTTCCATTAATATGTTTATCTCAATACCTTACTATTTTGAGAACTATAACTTTATAGTACATTTTGAAATCAGGTAACATATTCCAGGTTTGGGTGTTTTCCAAGATTGTTTTGGCTACTCTAGGTCCTTTGAATTTCCATAAAATTTTAGAATCGGCTTATAAATTTTTATTTTAAAAAATCACTGGAATTTTGATAGGGATTGCAATCTGGGAAGAATGGTCATATTAAACACTACCGAGTCTTCCAATCCATGAAAGTGGTTTCTCTCTCCATTTATTTAGGTCTTTCTCTCAGCAATGTTTATATATAAAATTTTCAGTGCAGAGGTTTTACACATCTTTCATTAATCTTTAAGTATTCTGTTTTGATGCTATTAAAAGTAGCATTGTTTTAAAATTTTTATTTTCTAATTGTTGCTAGTGTGTAAAAATAATTTTTCTATATATTGACCCTGTAGCCTGCATCCTTGTTAAATCCAGTTCTTAGTTCTATGTTTTTGATTGATTCTTTATGATTGTCTGTGTAAAAGATTCTGTTGACTACAAATAAAAATGGTTTTACTTCTTCCTCAGATTTATGGCTGTTTGGTATTCCTGCCTCACTGCAAAACTAGGCCCTCTAGTACAATATTTACTATAAGTGGTGAGAGCAGACAGCCTTGCCTTGTTCCTCATCTTAGAAGAAAGCATCAATATTTCGCTATTAAGTACAATATTAGCTTTAAGTTTTAGACTGAGAAAATTCCTTTTTTTCTAGTTTGATGAGAATTTTTACTGTGAATGAATACTGAAATGTTTTTTCTACACATATTGAAATGAACATACAGATATTCCTCTTTATTTTGTTAATATGTGAATCGGACTGATTGGTTTGTGAATGTAAAATTTACCTTGTATTGCTGAGATAAACTCCTTTAAGTCAGACCTATACACACAAAGCATGATAATAAATGCCAGTAAACCTGATAAAAACAGAACAGAAAATCACTAATACTTCACCGCTAATCTTCACCTCAGGTTTTACCTTAAATTCTCTAGGTACTTACACATCCATATGATGACCAGCACTCTGCAGTCCATCACCCATTTCTTTTTCTATGGCACTCCATTCACTAGGAAGAAAAAGACAAAACCAAAAACATCATGAATTAGATATGGAACATCATTAAATGGAATCTTGTAGACTGTTTTTCCGATCTAGCTTTTAAACCATGTATGGTATCTGTGGCTGGATTTATTTTGTGATGCAAATATGCTGCTCTCCCCTTAAGTTTAACAACTAAATGCAAGTAAAGGCTTTAAAATGTTAGTTCAAAAGTTGCTACCTGCTGCTGTTAAGTGCAAAGCAAGTATCATACAAAACAGCTTCTGCTTATAAATAACTTTCTCAGGGAGGGTGCCTATTTAAATCAATTGTGGAGCTCTAGAAGCTATGGATGCTGGCCCTGCTCTTGATCTACTTGATCAGAACCTTTGGGGTAGAGCCGAGGTATGTGTATTTTTAAACATGCCACGGAGGATTCTGATGAACACATTTGATTACATGCCACTGTGTAACAGCTAACAGAAAAAGACGATGGTACAGTAACAGGTGCACAATGAAATTTCAGTAATTTGAACTACTGTTTTATAAGAAAATCTACCAGAAACCATGAATCATTTTGTAATTTCTGTGAAATGCTGCAAATAAAAATTCCTTTTTATGGAAGTTATATATGTAGATTATAACGAACTGTGAAAATAAATCTATGTAGTATAGTGGTTTAATGATTTCAAACGCACGTTTTTACAACTTAAAGTTGTTTTAAGTCACTTGTTTATGACAAAGACAAAAAGAGGTTTTTTTAGAACTTGATTTGATACAAGAATAAATTAAGTGGTTTAAGATGTTATCATCTTATGTTGATAAGTACCTCAGCTGAGCAGACATTGGATTATAAATACTGAGTTTGTGAGGACTATTTGAGAGCTTGGTTTTGGCAAGGGGACTCTTTGCTAACCGAGAAAACTCTTCAGAGTCCCTTCAGGCATTAGCTCCTGCTGTGTTAAGAGTTACTCTCTTAAGGACAGTGGCTCAGTAGCCCCACAAGGAAGTCAGCCTGCCTGCCAACACCAGCTTTTCTGTTCCCCAGCAACACGCTCTAGCAACAGGGGACATCTGCTTTTGTGCTGCCAACTAGAAATCAGCTCTTGGTTGGTCACTGCCTCATATAAAAAGGTATACCTTGTATTAAATTAGTACCTGATTCCTTCATCTCCCCTTGCCTAGAACTATAGTGTGATTAATCTGTCATTTGTTTAAAGTTTGTTATTTCTTTATTTGGCTTATTAGAAAATATTCTTTATTGGCTATTATCCTGTATGCTACTGGTTTTCGAAATTATCATTCCCACAGCTAACCTGTGCTAAATAAATTGCTGCCAAAGACAACTCAGTTTCTTGGCATAATTTTTGTTGCTCCACGAAACAATCTATAATCCAAAATATCGAGATAACGTAAATTGATATATTTCCTACTAGTTTTTTTATTTACTGATTTTAATGTGTCTGAGATCATATAACATATGTAATTTTGTACCATGCATTTCTCCCTTAACAGTATTTTTCCATATTATTAAAATAATTTGTTCTAAGCCATGTTAGATGGCAACTCATAGTTTTTAAAACCATTTTCCTGGCAATTCAGGTTGTTTCCAATTTTTCTGCTACGTAAAGAATGTATGATAAATATCTTCAATTGTGCCATAAAAGAACATCTTCAATACTATTATTCTGTTAACTTGTAGTTTTTAGACACTGTTCTTGAAATATCAGAGAAGCTTATAATCCCAGAAGAAAAAAAGTCACATGGTTTTTAATACTGTCAAGGAAGCAAAACAAACATAAATCATCTATATAACAGTACAGTTATGATTAAGTAACAAAATAGGTAAGACTTCCTTTGATAATCTTCCCACATGTTTACTCTCAAAATAGTAATAGCAACAGTTAAACTTTTAGTGCTTTGCTGTTTTTTCCAAATGGATTTTTAACAATCTCTACCTATGCTAAGTTCTAAAGCCATATGCCTAGAGGACAGTTCTGTCATTTCAAATTCGAAGTATCCAAAGCCCAGTTTTCACATGAAAAAGAAGACAATTCTGCATTTGTATAACTTTGTCACTTCCGATTTGACATATCCAAAGCCCATTTCTCCACATGAAAAAGAAAATCTAGGGGTTTTAGTAGATTACCAGCATAACTAGCCATGTGTAAGGTAGCAATCGGAGTTAATGTAACTATAGCTCATGTTAATAGAATTAATGGATGGTCCAGATCAACCATCTATTAGATGTCCAAATTGTTTCATGTAATCTTTGAGCACCTTTTCATGGGATACCAACTCAAGGTCAAGATAATCAAATTCAATTCCTTTTTTTTTTTTAACAAACAAGACAAAAAAACTAGTTCAAGGATGACTTACACTTAATCATCTTTGTAGTCTTGTTAAATTATTTAGTGCCTGATAAATACTTGGCATTTATAGTTGGCACATAAAAGAATGAACCAATAAATAAACTGATAAACATGAGGAGGGAAACATGTACTGAGTTCTACCTATCACCACTGCGAGGCACAAGACCTCTCCCCTCATGCTACATGTGGTCTGGCCCTGTGCTACTCAAACTGTGGTCTAGCAGCAGCGTCACCAAGAAACTTGTTAGAAACGCAGAATCACAGGACCCAGTCCATTATCTACTGAGTCAGAACATTTATTTTAACAGTTCTCTAGGTGACTTGCATGCCCGTTCAAAGTTAAGAAGCACTAGCTAAACAAAAACCCAGGGTCCATGAATATTTCTAGGGCTGGAAATAGAAAATGTTAACCAGTTTGGTGGGAACACGGGGAAACCATGAAGAACTATTAAAGGGTAGAAGGACTTAGCTTTAACTTTATAAGATACATAATTACTATTGTAAAATACTTAATGGGTGGGTGATGGTCCTCAATAAACCAGATCAAAGAGGTTCACTGATCTTTGCAGCATCTGATAAAGACTATGAACATTTTCCCTAAGGGAGGAAAATCACAAATAGACAACCCAAAGTCCATCCTCACCTCTAAGATTTAAGAACTCGGAACTATAAAACCACCAAGGTCCCTCCTGCTCTAGTATTTTACGATTCCATTAAAGAAAGGGAAAGACTCCAAGAAGTGGAAGCAGCAAGATTTTGGGCAGGACTGAAAATATTATTACAACAAAAATAGAGATTTAGAGCTAAATTTAGTTCTCCCAATCTGGTGTTTATCAGGGATAGAGGCACAAGAGGGAAAGCCTCCAACCCAAAGCAGGCCTGTGGTAATAGGTTTTGTTTATACTTCGGTATAAGATTCCATTTAAACAAAGTTCCAGGCTAAGAAAAAAATCATCTCCTCACCACCACCAGGAAAAAAGTTCTGAAATATCCTAAAATTAAATAACAGCAGGCGGGAGGGTGGAAGAGATGAGAGATTAACCAAGCTGCAGGCCAAAACCAACAAAAGACTGCTTATATTCCTGAATGTAAATTGAAATTTTGAATTAATTTCTGGGTGGCTATTTCCTCGAGAGAAATTAATCCAGTAGCAGACCATCAGGTACTACCAGGTGCCACCACATCTTGCTCAGGCATGAACTTTCTGGACTACTACTCACAACCAATTCAAAATAGCAAACACTTTTTCCTCATGGACTATGCATCTACCTCAGAACTAGCCCTGCTTCCCCTTCTCACACTCCCTCTATGTAAATTCTTTCCAAACAAAGTGTTTCTTCTTCAGACTTAATGTATAAAAGCCCAGTCAGCTTCAGGACAGCAGCTGTGATGTCTTCTCCACCTAGCTCTGCTGCTGATGACTTTTACTGCATGCCCCGGGACCTGATCCTTTTTATGGCTAGCATATGGCTCAATAAAATCATTCTTTCAAAAAAACTTGTGGCAGTGAAGGACACTTAAAATTAGGCTCAGAGATCTAATATGGTTTGCTCAAAGTCAAGCAGCTCATCATCAGAGACAGAGCTAAAATTAGCATCAACTACCAAGAGTGTTCTATCTACTAATCCCAACCTATAATACCTCTGGTTTTTTATTTTATTATAAAGAGCTCTTTACCTCCACTCACCATGTACATGGCCAAAATTTTTTTAAAAGTATACATCCTGTGTCTTTGAGCTCTGAGGTTATATGAGTTTTGTGTATCCCTGATCATGTGTACATGGCTTTTTGAAAGAAATTTGCTTGTGTATTTTCCTGGAATCCCTAAAAAGGAATTATACCAATTAATTTCTGCTCTTATCATCCTGTGAATTACTAACACCCTCCCCTTTGAAGTCCCAGGCCCCTATCCCATTCCTTAGCTCAGGATTACATGCCCTTGAGTCTCATATCTTTGAGGCTCCCCTTAAGTATGAAATTAAATTTGTTTTTTCCTTCTGTTAATCTGTCTTATGCTAATGTAATTATTAGACAAACCAAAGAATCTAGAAAGGACAAAAGAAAAAGTTTTTCGGCCCTACAGCCCAATTTTCCTAAAAGATAAGCTGATTTCCTACAAATCAGCTAAGAAACCATACTACCAGCCCAACAGTAAAAAAGGGCAAAAGAAATATAGACAACTTATGAAATAAGGGCAAAAAAATGGCTGTTAATCATTAGGAAAAAGTTTGACTTCATTCATAATTAAGAGGAATGTAAATTACAACTATAGTGAGAAACCATTTTGCACCATCAGTCTAGTAAAGACAAAGTTTGCTAACACAATGTTTGTGAGAAGGTATGAGGAAACTGATACTAACACTTTGTTGGTGAAACTTTAACATCTTTATACAGGACAATTTGACGATATCTGTCCCAACTACAAACGCAATTATCCTTAGACCCAGTAATAACATTTAGAGAATTTTATCCTACACACATATTTGCACACGTGTGAAATGACAAGAACAATAATTTTTATTGCAGCACTGAATGCAACAGCCTAAGACTGGAAATAATTACCAAGAACTGGTTACATAAATTATAGTAATATGCTTACTCTAGCCCAATACAGTAAATATATTGTTATTTACTGATAAAAATATATCTTTGAGAGTAGTTTTTTAAGTGAAAAAAGCAAAGTAAAGCAAGCAAACATAGCAATGTATACAACATGCTCCATTTTCATATTAAAAAAGAGAAGACATAGATTTGTTTGTAGTTAATATATTACATTTATAATACAACATTTTACTACAAAGATACACAAGAAACCAAGAAATGAATATTAGTTGCCTCAGAATAGGCGACTTGGGTGGATGGCAGACAGGGGTGAGGAGACTTAATTGTATAAGCTTTTGTTCCTGTTGAATTTTGTGCCTTATCAATAAATTGCCTATTTAAACATGTAAAATGAGTTATATTTTTTAATTAATTCAACTGAAAGGACTGATAATGGAACAATAGCAAGATTTATTTTTAATTAAAAGACTTGGGGAGGCCAGGCAAAATAGTGTAGATAGAGTCTTTGTTCATCTCCTCAAAGTTGTGACGGAAACACAGAGCAAACAGCAAGCAGAGTTGCCTGGGGTCTAGATAAACAGAAGCCTTCTAACTAGGGGGGAAATAAGAAATCATCCAGCAATGGTAGGAGGTAGGAAGGGGCGAAGACACAAGGCTGCCCGGTCCTGAGCGGCTGAGTGGGGCAGAGGCTACGGCACTGGCAGCCAGCAGCTGTGGACGTTCCTCTTAAAGGAGCCAAGTCAACAACTGGACTTTCGCAGTGACAGACTCGCTTGCTCTGAGTACCAGCATCCAGTCGGCTGCTCAGAGGAAACCAGGGACTTACATGGGGACACTAGGTTGTTGGAGTGAGAGCCAGAGTCAAGGCTTTCTCTGGGCAGAAGTGCCGGTGGTTTCCACTGTTCCTGTATTGAGCCCTACACCCTCCCCGAGTGTGAGGACAAAGCATCACCACAGCTGAGATTTCATCAAACTGGATAACACAGGTCGCTCCACAAAGAAGATTCCCTGAAACTCCACCTCCCCCAACTCACAGCCCTACCCAAGCCCCATCCAGTTGTGTCCTTGGCAAATCCTGGGCCATGTGCTGAGCAGCTCCAAGACCCACATTGGTGGCAGCTGACCTTGGTTCTAGAATGGTCTCTCAAGGCAACTATAAGCTCAGCATCTGTGGACTACTTGCTGAATCTTAACAGGTGGTCCTACAGGGGCACAGGATGGGGCTAAACTTGGCCTGCAGCTGAACCCATCTCAGGACTGTGCCACTGGACACCTACTAAACAAAGCCATACTAATAAGACCGGAAGACTTAGGAGCTTCACTTAGTACATAGAAACAGACACAGAAAGGCAGCCAAAAAGGGAAGACAATGAAGCAGAAACCATATGAAAGAACAGAACAGAGATCCAGAAAAAATGGAGCAATATAACAGATGCAGAGTTCAAAACACTGGTATGCTCAATGAACTTAAGGGAATGGCAGATAAAATTAGTGAAAGCTTTAACAAAGAGATAAAAAATATACATATAAAAATGGAAATGGAAATTATAAAAAGGAACCAGTCAGAAACGAAGAACACATTATCCGAGATGAAGAGTATATTACAGGGAATCAACAGAGTGGATGAAGAAGAGGCTCAAATCACCGATAGAAAATGGAGAAGCCAAGGACATCCAATCAGAACGGCAAGAAAAAAGAGGCCAAGAATATAATAATTTAAGGAGCCTATGCGACACAATTAAATGTAACAACACGGGTATCTGAAGGAGGAGAGGGAGAACAAGAAGTTGAAAACATATTTAAAGAAATAATGATGTAAAACATCCCTAACCTAGTGAAGGAAATAGACATACAACCCAGGAAGCTCAGAGTCCCAAGAATGAGGAACCCAAAGAGGCCCCCACCAAGACATATTGTAATTAAAATGCCAAAGGTTAAATACAAAGAGAGAATATTAAAAGCAGCAAGAGGAAAACAGTTAGTTACCTACAAGGAGCACCCATAAAATTGGTAGCTGATTTCTCAAAAGAAACTTTGTAGAACAGAGGGCTTGGCACAAAATATTCAATGTGATGAAAACCCAGGATCTGCAACCAGGAATACTTTATCCAGCAAAGCTATCATTTAGAGCTGAAGGACAGATAAAGTTTCCCCCCCCACACACACACAAAAAGCTAAAGAAATTCATCAATGCCAAACCAGTATTACAGGAAATGTTGGAGGGACTTCTTTAAGAAGAAAAAACACGTATCAAAAACATAAATAAAGATGATAACAACTACATCTCTATCAACAAGTACCTCAAATGGAAAAGAATTAAATGCTCCAAAAAGATAGGATGGCTGAATGGATAAGAAAACAAGACCCCTACATATGCTGCCTACAAGAGATTTACATCAGTGTAAAAGACACCCACAGACTAAAAGAAAGAGGATGGGAAAAAATATTGCCCTGATGGAACTAGAGGGTACTGCACTGAGTGAAGTAAGTCAGATAGAGAAAGACAAATGTCACATGATTTCATGTACATGTGGAATCTAAAGAACAAAATAAATAACAACAAAAATGAAAACAAATTCACAGATACAGATGTTTTGAGGGCTATGAGACAAGATGGAAGGTGGGGATATGACAAAGGGCAAAGGGATTAAGAAGTAAAAATGGATAGTTACAAAATAGCAATGGAGATATAAAGATATAAGGAAAATAGGCAACAAAGTTGTAATAAATATGTAAAGGGGAAGTGGAGTACTAAATTTAGTGGGGTGATCACTCTGTAAGTTACATAGATGTCTAATCACTATGCTGTACAACTGAATCTATTATTGTATGCTAACTATAAAAAAAGAAACTACTGAATTGTACAATGGAAATATGAGCAACTAACTGTCTATTATATTTCAATGAAGCTGTAAAAGAAAACAAACAAACAACAACAACAAAAAAGATCTGGATAACTTCTAAAATTTCACGACCTAATGAATACATACAAAAATTCACAAAAGGTTTACAAATAACCAAAATATGCAAGCAAATATTCTACTTTACACTAAAACTCCCCCCAGAGTGAAAGCCCACCTTGTAAGTCTCCGCAAATCATAAAGTGACATAAAGGAAGACAAAAAAGGTGAAAATCACTAATTCTATAACACAATGATTTCCAATGAAATCTTTTTGGGCATTCTGCCAAGGAAGTAAAGGGCACCACTCACTGCTTCAGAGCTGTTTCACTTTACCTGCCCAATAGGTAGGATTTCCTCAGTATTTTTTATTCAAAAAAAGGCTTTAAACAAGTTTGAAACTACTACTACAGGATATCATTTAAAAAAATATCTTCAGCCTTCTGGAGTCAAAAATTTCTAAGAATTACAGTTCTCAGACATAAAGCTAAGTAGAGCTAATTGTTTAAGTTTATGTAATGCTTACCTGAAAACTCGTCCATAATTTCCATGTACTTTATATACACCATAGAGTCGATCTGCTACTCTCTAGAATATTTAAAAGAAACTGTTATTAGGTTAAAGTTATATATAGATTACTTTAAAAAAAAAAGATTTCATCCTCATTAATAAAATATGCTTAGCACAATAAACTTGGAAAAGATGGGAAAAAAAGAAAAAATTTAAATCTCACAAAAGTTTTATCATGGGGAAAAATAGCATTGTCCTCTTATTTATGTAATCGCTTTCATACTTCTTTCTACACACAGATTTTAATTAATGTCTTTAAGTTTCCTATATCAAGAGTGATAATTTTATCCAACAGATTAATAGAAAGCACTTTAAATAGCTGCATAAAATCCCACCTGGTAGTACATACATAGAATATGTGAGCATTTCTTGTTGGGTATTTAGTTACCTTAACTTTTTTCAGTATTATAAATAATGTAATAAGTATCTCTAAGAATAAGGCTTTTTCTAGATTTCAGATTGTTTCCTTATCATAAAGTCCCCAAAGTGGAATTTACCAGGGGAAAGAATATAGATATTTTCAATTCTATTACTAGTTTTATACATAAATGCTCAACGAATGCAACATATTTTTATGCTACTCCATCAACACTCCTCACCAACACACTAGATTTTTAATAACAACAGAATTATAATTTAGATCACTGAGATGAAATATGTACTGCCTAGCCAATAACACAAATTTTACAAAAGACAAAACAAAACACCACAAGTAATTTGCTTTATTTCCCCCCAAAGTGTCATGGACATCAATTGGAATCCAAAAAGTTAATCCCATATAAAGCCCTGAAAAAAAAAAATTCCTGGTACACTTTCGAAATGTTAACCATGAGGATAAATTACCTCCCTAATTCCTTACTCAAATTGAGTAATTTGAGGAATTAGAACTTAACCCTATTAACCCTTTCAATACTTTAGCTTAAAGTGAACAAACCAGAACTATAATACTTGGAGCAGGCCTAAGAATATCATAAAAAGGTTTTCATCTCTCTTTGGCTTCCTCTGAAGAAACACATACAAACTAGACTCGTGGGCAGCACACACTACAGGTTTGCAGCTTGTTTCTGTAGTCTTTTGCAACAGTCATGCTCGTGCATGTTAGCACTGTCTATGGCTGCTTTCATAGCTCAGCTAAACAGATTCAACAGGATCACAAGCCCAAAAAGCTGAAAATATTCTACTATCTGGCCTTCGGAAAAAGTTTGCCAACCCCTGCAGTCGACTCGACTTTCAAGACAAAGCTCATAGCCATTTTTCTGCTTGAAACTTTCCAGGGCTGTCTCCATAACTCTAAACTAATTTTTATAGAATGTTATTTTCCAATTATTTCTTGAGAGTCCCAACAGGGTCAAAGGTTGTTTTGCTGTTGTTGTTTTTAATGCCTACAACACCCAGTCTTGCGAGGTGGTCTCCTGTCCAAGTACTAATCAGCCCCGACCCTGCTTAGATACCAAGATCAGACATGATCAGGCATGTTCAGAGTGGCATGGCCTCAAAGGCTGTTTTTTAAAGTGCTTCTATCATCAAGTAAATCTGATAAACACTGAGATAAAAAAGTTTAAACGTTTCTTTTCTTTAGAATTTCTTAGATTTTAATACTATATGAATCATGACTATTCAAGAGAGAAATGGTTTGCAGTAGGGAACATTATACAGGACTGGCACTCCAAAAACATAAAATGCAAAACGCCATTCTAGACCACTAACTTTTCTAGATCTTTGCACTTTTAAAGATGAAACCTCCTCCTGAAAGCTGAGCATTTTATTATCCACTTAAGATATTAAGCATGGAAGAGAGAGCGCTTGTTAGATAGTTACATACACACACAGAAGCAACATAAGTATAAAATGCAAATCAAAATAAATTTTCCAAAAAAAAATTTGTAAATCTCAGATAGTTAAAAGTTTATTTCTTTAAAGTATACCATTCCTGGCAGCTGCTATAAAAGGAGTTCTACCGTAATATTTTGGTCCATAAAGTATGATGAAAACAGGCAAGAGTTTTTATACTCTGAAAAGTGGAGCGACCCTGAGGAACTACTCTACTCAGGAACAAGGCAAAAATCAGACACTCAGCAGTTCTTATTGGACCAACAATGTTTCCGGTATGAACTATTCATAAAAACAAATTGTTCTACCCAATTAAAATATGGAGTGACTTGTATCTCGATCATGAGGGCAGTGAGAAAGATAATGATGAAGCAAAGAAAAACTGTAAACTATAGACTGAAAAATATCATTTCTAGAGAAAAGACAAAAATGGAAGATAAACAAACATGAATTATTAAAACTTAAAACTAGATTAAGTCAATGGTCACTGGTAATCAAGAATATTAGTGCCAGGAAAAAGAGGTTGTACCCAATGATTTAGCCTAGACTACTTTTCAATTTCATGTTTGTTGACAAGTCTTTCTTTTTGAAAACTGATCATCTGACAACTGACAGAGGAGAACTGACACCTAGCAGATCCTATGACAAGAGAAGAAATCCGACAAACTCATCTTAACATCCTCTCCAGCTCCGAATTATTTGTATCTATAAGAATGTCTCCCCTATCCTCAATGAAGTAGTAGATGATTAAACATTTAAAAGGACATTTAATGGGGTTCTATTAGATGATCTTATTTTGAAAATATGGACACATACGGCTTTTATTTATTTTGAATTATTTCCTAAGGAATCAACAATTATAAAATTTAAGACTCTTGATACTTACTGCCAAAATGGTTCTCAAGGAGCTGTATGTAATAACTTTATACTGGCACCACCACTAAATATTTCACAAACACTAGATATTACCATGTTTATAAATGACTAAAAATTAAATGTTAAATAATATCTTGATAATTATAATTTGCATTTTTAGAGTATTAGCAAAGTTAAACATTCGACCCCCGCTTTTCAATTGTATTTCCTCCAGAAGGACAGCATATATGGTAGTAGGAAATAGTCATTTGGAGTAAGACAAATATGAATTCAAATTTCAGCTCCTGTTTACTTCAGGTTTGACTTTGGAGAATATATTAAACTACTCCAAGCCTTACTATCCTTTCTCTTGGAAATAAGGAAACAATCTTCATCAAATGACTTTGTGAGATGACATTTGTAAGGTTCCTAGCAATAAGCAAGGTGACTCAGTAGAAATCAGTTCTCTTCTCCTGCAATCTATTTGAATTGACATCTTTTATCAATATATCATTTGTGGTGATTAAGAGCATGGGCTCTGAAGTCAGACAAAGGTTTAAATTCTGGTTCCATACATCTATTTATAGTGTGATATTAGGCAAATTACTTAACTTCATTTGCTTCTGTTTCCTAATCTATAAAATGGGGATAAGAATAGTACCTACCTTCAAAGGGCCTCTATGGGAATTAGGTAAAAATACATAATATGCTTGAGCACCATGGCTGATATATAGTGGTAAATAAACATTAGACATCAGTATTATTTTCCATTTGTTTTAGCTTATAAAACAAATTATTTCTCCCAAGTCTCATAACCCTATGAATAAGGCACTCGTTCACATAACAAATATTATGTACTTAATTCTATACAAAGCAGATATTCCCACTTTCTAGGAAAAAAGAAAATTCTGAAAACGTACTGGATTTGTCATAAGGGCCTGGCAAATGGGAGAGACAAATTCCAAAACCAACTCCTCTCAGTCTAAGGCCATCTGCTCTTTCTGGTTGTTCTTTTCGATGTCTTAAATATTTAACTCTTTAACCTATCTGTAATTTATTTTTTGTCTCTTATGCTTTCAAAAGAATTCTCCTTGACAGGAAAGACAGTCAAATAATTCTATTTTCATATCTATTAACAATTCATCATCTATCTCAAATAGTATCTAAGCCTTCTTCTCTCAACACTCTGAATATCACGAAAAGGCCCTCCCTGTGGTGCTTTCTGCGTTGTCTTGCAGGCTTTTGACCTTCCATTTTTACTTTTCTGTTACTGTCCATGATTAAACAGCATTTCTGTCAATTTTAAAACGACCAGGATTTTGGCTAATCAGAAAACATTCTATATTTTTCATTGGCATTTCTCTCATTTATATAGTCAGAATTTCAATCTGACTTACAGATCAGCTGCTGCCTTTCCTTTGAAGAACTCAAGCTATTTTTCATGTCAATAAAGTTTCTGAAGACTGTTTTCATAAAGTTGAGGACAAATATCTATACCCAGAATTCTATTTGTGTATTACGAACTCCTTGATGACAAAGTCAATTTCTTTAAAGGTTCTTGTCAAACATACATTAATTACCAGTTCTCCCTAATCAGTTATAATTAAATTCAAGAAGCTATTTTATTGCTTTTTCAGATCTCTTTAAATATAAAACTGTCAGCATATACATTAGTTTATTCATTTATTTAATAAATATGCAGTGAGTGCCTTCTACAAGTTGGGCATTATCCCAGGGGTTTATCAGTGAGGGAACAAAGCTCAGTGGAGCGCACATACACCAGAGGGGGAATAATTAACACACGAACAAGGAATACAATGTCAGGCCGTGTCACTATACAGACAACATCAATGACAGAAAATGATGGGGAAATGATAGAAAATTGTGCTAGGCCTCTAATTTAAGTTTTCTGGCACAGAAGACAAAGCAGTATGACCTGTCCTTCCATTCTTCTGGGGTGTCTTTGTTACCCACCTGCATTTTCCATAAGAACTGTTGCCTAGTTTGTTTGGGTAATTTGAAGGCAACTAAAGGTCTAGAAATTTTATCTTATTAATCAACAGTCCTTTCCAATACCCAATTCTTGACTCCAGTTTACTGATTCTCATGGGTACCTTTTCATTCTCTAGAAAGTATCTCACAAATTATTTACGGAGTCCAATGGTACTCTGAATGGTTAAACAAGAAATTGAGCCAATATGAGGATCTTCAGAAGAATTTTTCCCCTTCTGTTTTTTTACACTTATTATGGAAATCTTCAAACATACAAAAAGTAAAGAATAGTAGGATATACTTTCCAACACTCGCCTTCAACAATTATTATATGGCAATCTAGTTTCTTCTAAAACTCTCCACCCAGCCTCTTTTATTAAAACAAATCTCAGATAATATATTTCATTTCAAGAAAGTTCCATTAGCATAAGATGTGATCCTAGACCTGGTAACCCAGTACCTTCAGAGCCTTTAAGGCAAGCTCTAAGTTTCCTCTAGGAGCCTTTAAGGCAAGCTCTAAGTTTCCTCTAGGTTACCCCAAAGGACCAGAGTGGATGACACAACATTTTCTGGGTACATTAATTTACCCAAATGTATTTTCCTCCATGTCTGTTACAGTCAAACTATATAGCTAAGTACAATGATTATTCCTTGATTTCTAGTGCCTTCTGTCATGGCAGATCATTACCTCAAATAAGTTTACTTAGAATTTAACAGCACAGACACTAGATGGCCTAACATATAAACTATTTCACAGACCTTAAAAAAAAAAGCCTTGAAAAAAACAGGATATTATTATATGTAGATCTAAAATGGCACTTATTTAATTATATTCCAACACTGAAATGGTAGGCCTTTTGACAAGATGTCAAAACAACCATATACAAACTACAAAGAAAACAACAGGCTAAAATTCTCCAAACTGTTTATGCCAGAAACATTTCACATCTTTTTTCTTTTTTATTTATTTATTATTTTTGGGTGAGGCAACCCTTGGTTGACCTCACAGATTGCAAAGACCCTGTCAGCTTACAATCCCTTATTCTTTATTTTTTTTTTACACCTACAGCATCTGGTTTTCCTAAGTGGTCTCCCATTCAAGTACTAACCAGGCCTGACCCTGCTTATTAGCTTCTGAGATCAGACGGCGTCAGGCTTGTTCAGGGTGGCATAGCCATAGACGATTTCACATTTTTTAAAAATGCAGTTTGGATGATGAACACACCAAATTTGAATGTAAAAATTAGTTATTCGTCATAAAATTTAAAAACAGAATGATTAAATAAGAAGCACGTTGTACAAATGTGTGTCAAAAACTCTTGGGGACCACTTACAGCTCTGACTCGAAGAAGATGTGAGATGACAGACTGTAGTTCATCACTGTAGTGCTTTAGTTCAGTAAATCTCCTGAAACAGGAAACAATAAAACATCATTTTTCTCATGAAAACATATCTAAAATTGAAAGACAAAACAGTACCGTTGACCCTTGAATAACACAGGTTTGAACAGTGCAGGTCCACTTAAATGTGGATTTTGTTTTCAATAAATACTGTAAATGTATTTTATCTTATGATTTTTTTTTCTATAGCTTACGTTATTGTAAGAATACAGTATATAATACACATAACATACAAAACGTGTTAATCAACTGTTTATGTTATCAGTAAGACTTCTAGTCAACAGTGGGCTATTAGTAATTAAGTTTCTGGAGTCAAAGTTACACGCAGATTTTCAGGGTAAACTCTAATTCCTGAGAATAAAACTGACTCTAATGAACCACATGCTGATCTTGAACATTTACAAACCAATACAAAGTCAAAAAAATGCTAAAATAAAACCATTTTTAAAAAAATATTTTTAAAGCCAAGATGTCATATTTCATAATTTGTACTGTTGGACTGAGACAGAGACACTATTTGTTGGTATGAAAAATTACTTGAAAACAAATAAAAAAATACAGGAAAAAAATTCCTGGTGCTTAAAGAATCTTATGGTGCAGCCATAAATTCATGGTATCTAACCTCAATCTTAATGCTGTTCAGTAATGTTTTCCTAATCTAATTAACTAACCATTTCTCCATTAAGACTTGAAAAAATTTTTTATACCACCACCTGTCACTTTCCAATCAAGTTTCAAAGATTAAACAGAAATCATCAGATAGAAACTACTTCCACCTCCACTTTCTGTCAGTAAACTTAAGAAACTTCCCATACCTACATCTATTATTTCTTCTTTCCCTCTAGGATCCTTCTTCCAATTCAATATTCTATTCAATCCCAGCTATACTCTACATTCTTATTTTGTAACTTCCTCTCTCTAGAAGCTCCTTCTCTTTAGTATATTAATGTAGGGTGTCTCCTAGATTTACACACACACACACACACACACACACACACACACACACACACACACTTTCCTTGACAACTCACTCAACTGTTAACACCCTCTCAATACTCACTCCTTTCACAGCCATACTTTTACAAATCATTACCTCTCCAGCAATAACCACTTCTTCCAGTCCCAATCACTGCTCAGCCCACTATGATCTAGCTTTGCCTCCAGCATTAGAGTGGAGAAATATTCCTGACAAAGTCACCTACTATTTTCATGTTTTTAAAATTCACTGATATTTAGGCCTCATCTTACTTGATCCTTCTAACAATGTAACAGCTGACCTCACCCTCCTCAAAATTTTGTTCCCTTGACATCAGTGTCATTTTCTCATGATTTCCCTTTTACTCTCTGGTCACTCCTAAAGTCTCTTTTGCAGTATTCACCTCCTTCACCCATCTCACACCCCAACTTTAGTGTGCAAAGAATTCCTGAAGTATTTGTTAAAAACACTGCTGAGGGCCTCTCAGTAAGACAGGGGTGAGAATAACCAGCACAACTGTACACAAATGCCCTAGTGGGATGCAGGAATCTGAATTTATAACAAGTTCGCCCACAGACTCAGATGCTGATAATCCTCGATCACACTTTGCAAACACCTTTAAAGTGTTGGCTTCTACTGAACCCTTATCACCCACAAAGCTTCACAATTAGAATCTACAAGCTGCTGAATTTCAAATTTCTACCCCCAGCCCAACTCTCTCTCCTAAATGCCAGTTCTATAAAGTCAACTGACTAGCAGATATTCGTACTTCCTCATATCCAAAACTCAACTTATCCTCTCCTCCCACCAACCTCTCTCCTGTATGTTTCCTAGCACTTTTAAGAACAAAAGCTTGGTGTCATCTGTATTTCCTTCCCCTTTCTTTCATCCTACACATTCTACTAACCACACAGTCTACCTCCTAAATATTGCCCAAATACTGTCTAAATAACGCCACATCAAAGTGGAAGACTCAAGGTCCTCTTCTCACTGCTCTAAACTGTCTAAAGCAAATATCAATCTTTGCAATCCTTCTGAAACAATCTGGTTTCTAGATTTTAAAAAAGGACAGAATAAAAGGATTTTAGTGATATAAACTATTTTAGTAATGGTATGAATAATAATTAACCTATTGGGCCAGCTAGACCTAGAACAGATTTCATATATTAAGAATCTGTTATAACAATTACTGATGTAGACAATTCTCTTATCTAGAACTTAAAGCAAACAAATTCCAATACTAATTAGACATTAATTATACACTTTAACAAGCACTTAGAAGCAAGAAATTGTCTTGGTTATGTTATTGGTCTATCACATTTAAAATTCTATACAGTCATGTGCCATTTAACAACAGCGATACGTTCTGAGAAATACATTATTAAGTGATATCATCGTGTCACAGAGTGTACTTACCCAAACCTCAGTGACATAGCTTATTGATCTGAGCTATAAGCCTTATAGCATGTCACTATACAAAATAACACGAAAAAAAAATCAAGCACAAGAGAATATGATGCAATCAAGAAATGCCGTAAACACAAGATGTATAAGGCTGTTGCCAGCATAACACGGCATGCTCTTTTACAGCAAACTTGTTTTATATATGTAGCAAGAGTACACTCTAAAATAACAATAAAAAGTATAGTATGGTAAATACGTAAGCCAGTAGGTAACTGTATGTGCTATCCTTTTATAGAACTGGCAGTGCAGTAAGTTTGTTTATAGTAGCATCACCACAAATACGTTAGTAATGTGTTACCTTACAACATTTAAGATGGCTACATCACCACTAGGAGATAGGAATTTTTCAAGTCCATTATAATCTTATGGGACTACCATCATATATGTGGTCCACTATTGACTGAAACGTTGTTACATGGCACATGACTGTATATTGTATGGATATTATATAAAATTTCGCAACCTAGATAACCTGGTTAAGGTGAGAAAAAGGAAGATATTCAATTGACAAAATATTTTTCATTAAATTGAAAAGCACTCAATTGATAAAATTATTATATTAATTTAATAAATAATATAAAAATTAATTTGAAAAAGTCTCATCTACATGCTCCGTTAATAAATGTACACCATCAAGGTCATCAATTTTCCTGATAAGGTTTTTTTGGGAGGGTGACCAAGCTTTTTTAGGAGGGTAACATAACTTTTTGGGAGGGTGACCCAGCTTTTTTGGGAGGGTAACATAACTTTAAGTTCTTAATCTAGAAAACATCTCTTATCTCATATACCATGGATGTCATTATAACCCTTAAAAATAACCTCAGGGGAATCTTAAATGCATATCACAAAGTGGAAGAAGCCAATTTGAAAAGGCTACATACTGTATGATATGATATTCTGAAAAAGGTAAAACTATGGAGACAATAAAAAGATCAGTAGTTGCCAGGGCTGTAGGAAGGGGGGGATAAACAGGTAGGGCAAAGAGGATTTTTAAGGCAGTGAAAATATTTTGTATGATGCTATAATGATGAATATGCATCAAACATTTGTCAAAACCCATGTAATATACAACACCAAGAGTGAACCCTAATGTCAACTACAGACTTTGGGTGATGATGATGTGTCAATGTCTTTTCACCGATTTTAATAAATGTACCACTTGGCGGGGTCACTGATAGAGTGGGAGTGGCTCTGAATGTATGGGAGCGGTGTCATGTGTAGAGGCCAACAATATGTGGGAACTCGTACTTTCTGTTTGGTTGTGCTGTGAATCTATATTACTCTAAGAAATATAAAGTCTATTTAAAAAAAAAAACTCAATGGTCACCATCATAATTTCCTAATTAACGAAACTCTAAAATATTATTTTATATTCAAAATGTACATTAAAAACCATAGGCATTATGTTAATGAATTATAGTTTATAAAGTCAGGCACCAGACTATGTAAACTTGGCCTTTGCCTACTGAGTACTTACACTATGTAGAAATTAATGCTAGAGAAATTCTAACAGACCTCATCAACTTGGTTGCCAAAAAAGGAAGAGCCTCACCTGCCTAAGCACATTTCTAACTGAAAAACAGCTGAACCAAACTCCAGGTAAAGGTCCATATAATAAAGAGCCTGATTTATCTACCAAATTCAGAGAATGAGCAAAACCAAAATCTTAAGAAATATGTAGGACTTATACTAAGAAAAATTATTTCTGAATATACGAGCTCCTTTAATATAGAAATGCTCTCACAAATACCAAACTGACAAAAATGAAGTCAAATAACTGCCTCTATAAAATTATTATATTAGTATGCATTTATACCAAGTTTTCTTAGTATGCAAAGTAGAAATTTTATTATTAAAATATTTCATGTATAACCTTATCTTGAACTTTGTACATTTTTGACAAGCAAAGTCATATCAGAAAAACTATTTTATATATTAAAATTGCTTTTCTCACTTTTCTGATACCTTCAACAACATTTAATAAATCCTTCTAGAAAAAAGAAGTAGTTTAATTTTCTAAAACTTCAGACACTCACAGACTTAAACCCAATAAAGTTACCAAATTTCAAAATCAGTGTTAGGCTATAGGATTTCACTAAATGTGAATTACTATTTAAAATATTTAGCAAATAAAGTGCATACATTCAGAAATGAAAAATTAAAAAGATTGATAGGCATCATTCAAAACAACATTGTAACTGTTTATAAAACAAAACCTTACTTGTCTGGGTTTTTCACTCTGAATGTTGCATTAAGCGCTTTTAACCTGGAGTCTGCCTGGAAAAAATAATTTATTCACTTAATACAATTACATTTCAGGGTATAAATCCAAACAGTTTTATTTTGCCTTTAGAATTAAGATGCTCAAGTACAGTTTTCTTCACATTATTTGTGTCAAACACATTCCACATAACTAAAAAAAAAAGCTTAGTAGTCATTTTTGAAAACACTACAAAAATAATGTTATAAATTAAACTAAATACATGGCATTCAATATCAAAGTAAAGCAACTGTAAACACCAACATGCTAACAGGCATATTGCTCTGCATTATTTTAACAGAATAGACTGAAAAAAGTAGCTTACTTTTTCTCTAAATTAAGGAAAGTAATAATCTGTATATAAAACGAAATAAAACTACTGCTTTGAAGTTTATGCATTACCAAGGGTAATTCTCAGGTGGAATCCAAACGAATCCAAATGTATACTGGTTTTTCCTCATTTTCATGATCAGTATTTTAGAAAACAAAATACAGAAATAACGGTACTAAAGTAATAACTGTACTAAAGTAAAAAAAAAAAGCCAGATAATACCAAAATACTTTTAGCAGTCAGAAAATGTTACAAAAAAACACAACTTTTTAACTACCTATTCTAAGTTCTCAATTAAAAAAAAAAAAAACCACCAAATTCTTTTTCTGACCAAGCACAGAAACTACAGGGTTCAATAAAAGGTAGCTCAAACAGGAATCAATTTCATAATGTGGTTTGGCTTTTAAAACCCCAATCAGCTTTAAAATTTTACATTATTCCAAATTTCAATGCATAATTACAAATATTCCCAAAATAATAAAACAAAACAAAAATACTACAGGTTCCCATATTACTTGCTAGAAAAATTTTTAAATGCAACATATATGTTACTCCACAAACTCAGACTCCTAGAACTTCAGACCAAAAGAAACTCAAAGGAGATTATCAAGATTATTTAAGAAGCTTAATTTGTCACTGATTTTGGGGGGCTCTCTTATTTCTAAAAATTAGTATTTCACCAATTCTTGACCCTTCTTACATCTCAAGGGCAAACAAACTAATACTGCGAAAGTCTTTACAAATAAAAGCACCTATAAATTAAGACATATGTTCTTTAATTAAATTCACTAAACAAAGTATTGATGACTTTTATAGTAACATGCAAATGTGATTCTTTAAATGATAATAAAATTACATAAAAACCATCAGTAAAGGAGAAAATTTTATTTTGTATCTTTTAATGAATCGCATCCTTCTTAATACCAGCAATTTTTTTTAACTTTTAATATCTCCAATTTACCAATTTAGAAGTCATATAATGTGTAAACCATCACCATCCTAATCTTTGCTTACCAAACATCGTCAGGTCAAGTCCATCACAACACCCAACTCAATCTGCTCATCATTTCACAAGATTCCATAAAAAGAGAAGCCGTCTAAAATATCAACAAACTAGAAACTTCTCCCCAATGCTACATCTCTGATAAACTACCTGGACTGTTCCAAATCTGACAGGTTACCATCGATCTTATCAGGTTCCCCATTAAATATCTAAAGAAGCCCTTACAGAAGTACAAAACTAATAAATTAGTCAAGGGATGTCATGTACAGCATAGGAATAGCCAATATTATAATAACTATGTACAGTGACAGACTCTATGACTTATTGTGGTGATCACTTTGTAAGATATATAAATGTTGAGTCACTATGTGGTACACTGAAACTAATATATTGTATGTCAACTACAATTAGAAATAAATTTTTAAAATAAAATTAAAAAGCTCTTATATCATTGTTTCGTGCCACTCTATTTTATTTCCTTAGCACAGCACTATCTGAAATCATCTTAGTTGCTTACTTGTTTCTTAGCTATCCACTAGAATATGAGCCACTCAAAAAAAAAGTGCAATGTGGATGGTGCCCCTGGAGTCGCATAAGGGCTGCCAAGCAATATTTTAAATCTGCTTCTTTTTGTTCACTGCTTTAACCCTATGCCTCACAATGCCTGACAGAATACGGACATGCAGAAAGTACCAGATGAATGGAAAAAATAACCAGGACTATTCTATAACCCCAACTTAGCTTTCCCGTGTTCTCCTTCAAAACTCACCTCTCCCTCCTTTTTCAAGTCCTATTACATACTTTACTTTCCTTGTCCTGGACCTTTTCTTTCCTTTTTTCATTTCCTAATTCTTACCTTGCGTAGTACACCATCACTCAGCGTGGCCTCTCTCTAACAGAGGTCCCCGAGGTTGACTCCACTGCAAGTTTATTATTCAGGTCTCAGCTAAATGTTACCTTTTCAACCATGTGACCCAGTTTGCCCAGAACAGTCCTGGATTTTATACCTGTAGTCCTAGTCTAACTGTTAACAGTAATCCTTTTTATAAAATCTCTGCTGTCATACTCTTTCACAAAGATGATTTATTTCCTAAATTTATATCACTTACAACTACCTGAAAGTATCTTACTTAAATGTTAATTTGATGTCTCCAACTACTAAAATATATACTCCATAAAGAAGTTTTCAGATCATTCACTAATTATCCACAACACCTAGCAAAGTACCTGATGAATCAGGCAGGGTTCCAGATTCTCCTGAGTCAGCCTAAATTCATTTAAGCTTCGGGCGTATGACTAACACTTACTTTCATGTAAGTAACTTACTAAGTTAACTGAGTTCAAATATTACTTTAAATTACTTAGTTTATATGTTCATTACTCTACAGATAAACTCTTTGCTCTCCTTTCACTGAATTGATTAACATGAGTATTACATAAATGTTCAAGAAAAAAAGAACACCAATATACAGCAGTAATGAAAATATCTGCTGCTCATGTTTACGTTAAATGGAGCACAGATAAAAACTAAATTTTTATAATTACCTTGCTAGATATACTAATTACTCTAAGAAGATTGAATAAAATATTAACCTGGTAGAAGATTCAATAAAATAATATAATGAATAAAATATTAACCAAATTAGAGATTAAAGATGTCTGAAAAAAGGAAAATTAAAGTAGGCTGACATTTCGATTTGAGGATGACAATCCAATAGCCAAGGTTAAATATTCTTATAAAATCATAAATATTTGGCCTGATTCACAATGATCTCATTTTTATTGAAATATAGGTTCCAACACTTCCTTTACCAACCATCTTTATATACATTAATTACAAGCTAATAAGTGAAAAGGGAGGTAATATAAGATGGTAATTAAGAAGGGCTCTGATTTAGGCCTAGACTTGGATTCACTTTTACCTATGTAATCTTGGGTAAGGCACTTTCTAGAGTTCCTCATCTGAAAGATAGGAATACTGAACTAATCTCAAAGTTACTGAGGCAATACTTAGCAAACAAAAAAAAAACCAAAAAAAAACAAAAAAAACCAAAAAACAGGATATTATAGTGCAGTGCTTGACACATAGTAAACATGTAATGCTAATAATACTCAGATAAGATACTGCTTTAGGTTCTAAAAAACTTTTTTTTCTTTTTACCATTTTTGGCACTGTAAAATTATCGTCCTAAAAAGTCTCATCTATCACCTTGTAGCAGTGGTTGTCATATTTTAGGAAGATGGGAATCAATATATCTGGGGTGTACTCTAGGATTTGGTATTTTGAACAAACAATTCCAACAAACGGAGGTGCACAAAACTGGCTGGTTGTACAGTAAGAAACACTGAATGAAAAAACTTTAAAAACCAAAAACCTAGTTGCAGGCTAAAAATAAAAAATATACTAAATTATGAGTACACAGTAAGCAACCTTTCTTGAGGACTCCAGGTAACCACTTTAAACAAATAATACTGAACCCATCTATGATATAGTGAAGCTCTAGGGGCTACACAAGTACATTGGGATTTGGCCCCATATCAAATGCCCTCCTACTGCAGTGTGTGATTCTCATATCATTGTTATCCTTCGTTACTAGCAGGCTTAGCTATTAATTTTCACTACTGTCACAGTGTGCCTGTCTCCAATAGTATTATTCACTTTTAGACCTTTTAAAGTTTCTTCTAATATGTTGTAGCCTAGAAATTAGACAGTCAAGTTTGTCTGAATAACTATAATAAGATTAAGTGGGTAATATGTGAAAGGACCAAAGTATTTCTATAAGTACAGTAGTAAGCCATGTCACATCCATCTGAGTATCTTAGAAGTTAGTTCTTTTTAAATCCCAGCTTTCAGCTGTGGTCAGGTTAGTGGTAACTGCTAAATACATGACCTATGGATAAGTGAAAAGTTACCTACATATATGTATGTATATAAACAACATCACGTACATATATTTTTATGTATGCATGCATGTATATGCTTGAGGTGGTCTAAAAGTCTCATTTCCTTAATGGAAGGAAGGACGTAAAACAAGAAACAGATACAACAAAATAAGGAATACAAATTCTCTCCATTTTACTGCTGGTCTATTTCATTAAGTTTGACTTCTCAAATTATTTATATTGTATATTAAGTATTATTAACTTTCAAAGACTTTGTAAAACCATAAGGCTACCCAAATATGATATATTATGTCTGAACACTTAAATAGCACCTACACACAAGATTCAAAGCACTCAGTAAACAGCACAGTCTATATGGATGGAGAAATTCAATAGTTTTCTCAAGGTTGCCAAAGTTATGGCCAAAAACTGGGTTCAAGGACAAACAACTAATGACTAAAACAACGATTAAAAATGTTTAAATCTTCTATTACACAAAAAAGACATCACCAAAACAATTATATTTTAGTTTTCTCTTTTCCTTATTAACATATTTTGGAGTTCTCAGAAAGCTCTATCGAAATATAAATTTTTTAAAGTAGAGTTATTTCAAATCTATCTCTAAACTAAAATTCTAGTAATCTCTCTGAAAGTCATAAAGTATAAATACAGCCAAGAAAATTCTAATTTTGTCCTGTAATCTGCCAACAAAATATTTATGAATTATGAGCAGTTTATAACAGAATTAGATAGCCAATTATATTTTCTGTGCAGAAAAAATTTTTTCTCTTTCTAGTTTTTTTGTGCTAAATTTTAACATTTATGCCTATTTTCAACATTCACTCATTCAATAAATAGCAAGTACCCAATAAGTACATGGACTGTGTTGGCAATTGTAAAGGAACATGGCAAATTATTTCATACAAATATTCTTACCTTCAGTTGAAATCCAGTTTCATTCACAGTCTCCTTCCAGTTACCTTCCTAAAAATTAAAATTAATTTTAGAAATCAATGCAAAATTAAACAACATAAGGAATATTCCAAATTAAATAAAATACCCATCATTTTATTCTTTTATCAGGAGAGATGGGAGAGAGACTAAAAAAATAATTATTTTCACTTCAAAATTAAACATACAGTCCAGATTCCAAAAGATTACCAAAAGATGAACCCAAGATTTTACAATTGGTGTTTCAAAAAACTAAAGGCTAACTTTGACATCATTTTGTGATACCAAAAATATTGCCTTTAGTATCTTTAAGTATTTTGTTAGCCAAAAGAATGACATAACCGATAATTTTGAAATTCAAAACAAACAAAAAACAATGAAATGCACACAAATTAACAAAGCTGCTCCAAAAGATCCTTAAGACTAGGCATTTCAACTAAATTTATCAGGGTGATCATAAGTTATATATATGTCTAATCACTATGTTATACACCTGAAACTAATATAATGTCAACTGTAATTGAAAAAAATTTATAAGAACAAGCATTCCAAAATTTTAAAAATTCCAAGTCAAATGAATTTTTAAAAAACTAAATAAAAGAAAAATACCTGTGTTAAAAACAAATAGAAGATTTTGTCTCTACAAAGGATGGGGTGTGAAACAACTCTCAAGAGGAAGTTTTCTAAACCAATTCGTCGTCTTTCTACAAAATCTGGATCCATGTTGTCAGCAGACAGTTTATGCCAAACAAATTCTGCCTAGGTAAATAAAACAATCATGAAAAATAGTCTCAATGTTAAATACTTCTTAACTGTACTGCCATTTCACTTCTTACCCTTTTTTCTGGTAGAGGTGGCACAACAACATGTGGATAGTAAACTAAAAGGTAGTTTCTCAACAACTCAAATTCACTGTACCGCCTCCATAGTGAGTCTGTTAGTACACTCTGACCATCAATGTGTTCAACTGACCTGAAAAGAAATACAAGATTCCCATTATCTTTAAAAAATACAAATGCATGTATACAACTTCCTTTAAACTTTATAACTCCATTTACTAAATGCTTATGAACCCGGCACTACAAAAGAACTTTTCATGGTCTTTTTTTTTTATATAAGATTTTATTTAAGTCAAACTGATGATATTGTCAGGAAGCAAGATCCCAAATGCTCCCATATTTTATTTAATCCTTACAACAACTCTGTGAAGCAGGGACTGTCCCCATTTTACAGATGAGGAAGCAGCTGCACAGTAGATGCTCTTCCTACAATCCCAATAATCTCTGAGTAGAGCACTCAGAACCACCTGATTCCAAAGCCCTCCTAACCACTCTCCTTGTTACAGAAAACCTTTTGGACTTAAGGAGAACTACTCATATTAGAAAATCCTGAAAGCTTCCATGCATTCAGTTAATGTAGGATAACTGATTGTATACTATAACAAAACCTGGCTTAGCTACTGATTCATTAAATAAAAAATACCTTTAACTGCATTTCTGCCACGAGAGAACAACATTAATGCCAAAGACCAAGATACTGTAAAATCTTGCCTTGTGGTTATAAAATGAATCAGATGCATCCAAGAACCAGAAAATATCCACAAAAGCAAAATGTTAATTAACTTTAAAAGAGTGATGGAGAAAGGATACAAAAATTCACCTCTAGTCCTACTTTTAATATTAAGAGCTTTAGGCAATGTCATGTCTCATCCATACAAAAGTTCAACTTACAGTTAGAGAAGTTCAGGTAAATCATATAAAGGATATTTGAAATTATTTTGACTACTTAAGATTTCTGCTAGCATACTCACTGTTAGAAAGCATCATTGTTCTAAACATTATCAGGATCTTACTATTTGCTAATTGTTTGCTTGATAATAACGTAAAGGCCCTTTAAGAAACATGTACATAACCATGACGTGCATTTGCACAGTAGAGCAGAAAGGCACAGAAGCTAAATCAGTCTTGGAATAAAGTCTTGAGAAAGTATATACACTATATCGTGTTCAGCACAGAGATGTTCAACGTTTTTATTATTTATATATTAAGTTTGCCACAAAATTTGTTCACTGTATATTAATAAAGAGAAACAAATTATAAAATTCTAAATGCACAAATGGCTCCACTGGCAAAAATACAGGATTATTAAATCATAATTTGTTATAAAGAGTTGACTTAACCATTAACTATAATTAATCCTATTCCAATTCAGATTCTTGACTTCAGTGGAAATAACATCTAGGTTAATATCCAGTTTCAAATTATTTAAAATCATCACCAACAGAACCCACACCTTGCTAAAGAGTAGTATAGCTATAAGCAGTACAGGCTATAAACAGTACATCTACATTGGGCCACAAAACTATCCCAATTAATTAACAAATATTTAATAGCACATAATTGGTTTTATGTGCAACATTTAATATAACCCTCACAATAAAGTAGACAGTATCATTAGCCCTATTTTACAAATTACTAGAAGGCAGGTGAGGAATTACTAGAAGAATTAAGTAATGACATCATACTGCCTCCCAAGCCACCAGTGAGCGCATTCTTACCTATTCTAAAAGAGGCATATCCTATCAATTTTTAAAGGGTTCATATTCTATGAGCAGAACAACAAAATCCTGGAGAAATTAAAAACCACTAATTTTAGTTATTTAATCTTAGCCTACTAAACTAAACACTTGGCAATGGCTAAATGGGTTTCTATTTTCTATAATGATAAAAGTTCAACTTTTAGTTCAAGGCCAATAATATTCATATTGTCCAAGATTATCTGTATAACACTAAATTACAGAAAGAATTCTACATGATTTAGAAATTCAAGAGTTCTGGAGTTGTTGAAGGTCACTTAACATTAGAGGCACAGTAGATGTTCAACAAAATAATCAGCACTCATCTAATAAGCTATTCAAAATACCAATTCTCAAAGCGAATATCGATATGATATGGGGTAAGCAAAAATTTCTCAAAATAGGGAAAACACAAATCATAAAGGAAAATGTCAGCTAAATTTGACTACCTTAAAATTTAAAGGCTTTGTATTTTAAAACATAATCAAAAGTATGGTCCACGTAAATTCCTGGACCCCACCCAAAATTTGGCTTAACAAATTCTCCAAGTGATTCCTATATATTTTAAAGTTTGAGAACCATCATTTTAAAATAAATTTATAACAAAATACAATCAGGAAAATCAACTCAATATGTCTGTGTACCACACATTTACTGATGATCCACCTAAATATGTATTCAGAGTGTAGCTATATTACTCATGTATGGTCACTTCTAACCTCCAGTTCCAATATATAATGCTATATTCATTTCAAAGTCAAGAGTAAACAACTATAAATTATTCAGATTATTTAAATCAAGATACTCTTCCAGCAATAAAAGTAATCAACAGCTAATTTCATTGCTCGGTTGGGTAAAGAAATGGGCACATACTAAAATATCCTTATTAGTTTTAAACTTCAAAATTTATTTAGAAAGCTAGAGATAACATTCATTTCTAAAGTATGATTTTTAAGTGGCTAATTGTAAAAAAATAAATAATTCCTCTCACGGGACCATAATTTTTTTTAATCACCTTAAAAATCTTTGTGATACATGTCACAAAATGACCTAATTTTAAAAAGATCCACCTTACCTCTCTCTTTTTCTAAAATTCCTATTACACACAAATTTCTCCTTTGTTTTTGTTTTTTTAGTGGAGAAAGGAAACTATACTTACAAAGAGGATTTTCAGAATTGTCCACAAATTAAACAACTTTCACCAAGATTTTAACTTTCATTTTGGGTAGAACCACAGACCTGGAGAAAGCCTTGAAAAGTTACAGGGTTCTCGGCCTTAAGGCAAGTTTGGAGACTTTTGGTAAAGCCTATGAAAATGAAGGGCTTTAAATTTTTTCCTCAAAAATGTATTCACTTTAAAACATGGTTATAACTCTTATCAACTAGGTCTGGTACTTCTATTATTTTACTTTACTATCATAGAGTTATCTCATATCTGTTTCAATTGAAAGTATTTCTGCTCAGTCTGCAAAGAGAAAAGAACTAGTCAGTATAGTCTTTATATAAATTTTTTAATAACTAGCAAAATATTGAGTCTTCCCTTGCCTTTCTCTAGACAAAACAATCTAATTCCTTTAACGTTTCCCTTATGAGGTATAAGACAACTTTTCTGGTGAGTTTTGATCTCTTACTCCATGTTTTATTTTATCTTGTCAATTTTACCCCCAAGGTCTAATGCTGCAGTCTCAATCAATTTTTGCCTGTCAGTATCTCCGTAACTCCCGACTATCCTAAAATGACTTATTCTCTCCTCCTAGACTTCTTTGTCAACCACTTCCACTTACCTAAATCCACTCAACACATCCCTGAGAACCTGGTAACCTTTCTCAAAATTGCACAAGGATTGTATATAACACCAGGAACTCCACCAAAGCATGTGTCAAGTAACACTCCAGTACCCAAAAGTTTTCCACTAACCTTCCCTCTCCGCCAAAACAAATACATTAGAATATAGCTACCAAGAATACCATAGTAAAAGACACATCTCAATTTACCGCTAAAAAGAAAAGAAACAAAAAAAACCCCCACAATTCCTAAAAAGACAGTGATCTGTAAACAATTCCGTCATACCACAGAATTTTACACCCATAGCTACCAAAGCTGCTTCTATCCAAACCTAGGCCTCATTCTGATCACTTACCTTGTTTCAATGAGGTAAGCAGTATATGTCTCTTGAATGTTCATGGCATTTCTTCCAGTTCGTTTTTCTGCTTCTGACACACTGATTTCTATCTTCTTCAACCAAAAATTGTTTTCTGTCATCTGGATAAAAACAAAAATGAAACGAAAAACACCTTTAAGATGGTAATGAAAAACACCCCAGCTATTATAATAAAATCCACTATTGGTACATATTTCAAGCTAGGTGCTTGTATTTCTTAAATTGCTGAGATTGCTAAATGACAGCAACAAATGATATGCCCCACTTTATCAGCATATAAGCTTTTCTAGAAGCTATTTTAACAGATATCATACATTTAATTATTAAGCATAGATAAAATAGGTGAAAAAAATAAAATATAGACATTTCACGTGAGCAAGAAAAATCTATATAGAAATACATAAGAAAAAAATCTAAGAACACTTTGTATAAAGATGAATGAGTCTCAATATTGATATCTAATTTTTTATTTTACCAAGCTCTCTCAAAATAAAACTATACATATGCCAAAAGAAAAGATTTTCAGTAGGCAGTTTAATTTTTTTTTTTTTTTTTTAAGCAGGAGTCATCTTATATTCAACTTTAAATGTAACTAAACTTTTTTGGCAGTAGTTAACCCAGGTGATACTTTACACAGAAAATTAAGGTTATGTGTTATAACAGAAAAAGCTGTGTGGTAGTACAAAAAGTTAAATCAGTGATAAATAAAGATGACAACACTCAGGAAGTGCCCCCATAAAGCTGAAGAAAAATGGAGAAAGTAAAAATGCTAAAAGAAGATAAAGGACAGAGAATGTTTTTAGTCAACAAAAACAGAAATAATGCAGTCATCAAATGAGACATTTTTACAAAATATAAGTTGTATGTTTATGTACTAAGATAAAATAAGAGACAGGAGACATCATTCAATTAAAAGAAAGCCCAAGAAATTACATAAGCACAAACCACTCAACATCAGGATTGTGAAGTCCTCAATGGTTGAGATATATATACAAAAATCATAATTTTGGCCAACAGGCAAGCACTATGACTTACTACCTTCAATTTCAGTTAAAAATTCCCTGAATTCTGTAAGCACATGACTAATAAAGCAAATTATCTCCCCAGACAAAAAGATAATGCATGAGTCATGAATTCACTCTGTTATGCCACCCCAGTTTCACAGAAGGGAAAAAAAAAGAAAACTAAGAGAATACCAACAGCTTTCAAAAAACTAAAGAATGGCAAAATAATACCAGCAGGGTTTAAAAGATGATATAAAATTGCTGTTGATACTAAAGCACAAACAGGGCCAAGAATAATCCAACTGATATCACAATTCTAAAAGAACACATTCAATAGGTTTAGAAATGAACTGATTTGATGACTGGAAGATGAGACCAGGGACATATTTTAAAGAGAGATACAAGATGTCAGATGTATTCAAAATAGATTCTTACCAGAGTGAAGAATATCATTAAAGAGTGATGTTATACCTGTATCCAAAGGAAGAACGTCCCAAATGTAGGTGTCAGATGTGTGAATCACTACTTTCCACCTGACTTAAGATTTAAATAACTACCTAAAACTAAATAAATGTAGAAAATAGACATATTCAAAAGGCTGATGAAATTATTTCCAATTCAAGGAGTAAAAATGAATATAATCTATTGTAAATTTTTTAAATGTTGCTAAGTGAAGACAGTAAAAGCAAGCATCAAGCAGGTAATAGTGATAAAAGGGACAATAAGAAACTATTAGTTCGGTAACTAAATATTTATTGAGTATCCACAATGCCAGTCATTAGGAAGGAGAGGATAACTGAAACAAGGTGCCTGAGTTCAGTAATTCACTGCTTGCTTGCATGAGAAATCTCAACCCTCCAGTGAGCTCCTGTCCACCTCAGGCGCTCTTTAAGATTTAAAACAAAATGAAGGCTAACTTTAATATAACAATTTTTAGGGCTGTAGATGAAAAAGTAGAGTGTCTATAGCATTTAATTTACTCTTATTTAAATTGCATACTAAAATATATTATATTGTTATATTGAAAATTATAGAAAAAGGATAAAATTAAAACAGGCAAAAAAATAAGCAGATTGAAATGAACATGGAGCTAACTCAGAAAAGAATGAAAAGAATAATAAAACAGCAAAAATACATTTTGGGCAGTAAACATTGCAAGAAATCAAATCAGTAAGAAGGTCTGCCAGAATGCTGAAAACAAAGACCTAAAAAAGCAAAAATGACGAAATATGATTAAAAAGGAAAACTAAGAACCAATGTTTAATTAACAGAAGTTCTTGAAGAAGAAATGAGAAGAAACAAAGCAAATGATAATCTTCAGTATAAAAACAGAAACAAACAAAAATCCTTCCTGAATTGAAAAAAATTCTAGGGCTTCAAATTTTTGAAAGGTATGGGCCATGTTTAATGGATTAGAAAATTTAAACCTTTGCAGCATAAAAAAAAAATCCTAACAAAATTAAGGCAGAAAAATAAGAAACAAGATCACTACAAAAGAATAAAGACCAGATTTGCCTTAGACTTCACAATAAGTGACAAATTAGCATCATGCATAGAACATGCTTGAATTTTATAAAACATACTAACACAGTGTTCTTTAATCCTATACTTAATCCCAGCAGGATTTTCTGTAGAAACTGATAAATGGTTCCTAAAATTTATATATAAATACAAAGGACCTAGAATAGCCAAAGCAATTTGAAAAATAACAAGTTACAGAAACTATACTATCTGGTTTCAACTTATTAAACAGCTAAAATAAGCAAGGCAGTGTAGTATCAGCAAAGGAGAGACAGAGATCAATGGAACAGAAATAAGAATCCAGAAATAAATCCTTACATTTAAGGTCAACTGGTTTTAACAAACAACCACCAAGGCAGGTCTAAAGGGAAGTAGAGTCTGTAACATGTTGTGCCGGGACAGCTTAATACCCACATGCCTACCCCCCACACCAAATTTTAGACCCTTTAACTCATACCATATGCAAAATTAACTCAAAATAACTTATACAACCAGATATAAGAGCTAAAACTGAAATTTCTAGGAGAAAATCTTCACAATCTCTGGATATGCAGAGTTTTCAAACGCAACACCAAAAGCACAATCCTTTTATGGAAAAACTGACTTCATACGGGACTTCATCAAAATTAAAAACTTCTGCTCTCAAAGAAACCGTAAAGAAAAAAAAGCCACAAACTGGAGGTGGGGTGGAAGTGTGAGGAATATCTATCTGCAAGTCACATTATCTGCTTAAAGTCTTGCAACCAGAATATCTAAACAACATGTACAACTCAATAAGACAACTTAAAAAATGAACAAAAGATCTGAATAGACATTTCACCAAAAGACATACAAATGGCAACAAGTACATGAAATGATTCTCAACACGATCAGTCATTAGGAAAATGAAAATTAACCATTTTATATTCATTAGAATGACCATTAAAAACAAAACAAAACAAAACAGAAAATGCCAAAAGCTGACAAGGATATGGAGAAATATGACCCTCATATGTTGTTGGTGGTAATGTTCAATGGTATTCCTACTTTGGAAAAGTGGTAGTTTCTTAAAAAGTTAAATATAAACTTACCATATAACCCAGCAATTATACTCCTACAAATCTAACTCCAGAAAAAGTTAAACACATATCCACATAAAAACCTGCATGTGAATGAATGTTCGTAGCAGTAATAGTCATAACAGCTTAAAACTGAAAACAACCCCAATGTCCATCAAATGATGAACAGATAAAATGTGATATATCCACACAATCAAAAACTATTCAGAAGTAAAAAAGGAACTCCTAATACATGCTATAACATGGATGAACCTCAAAAAATTATAAATCTGACAGATTGTAAGATTCCATTGATATGAAATACCTCAAAAAAAAACCGTTTACAGAAAGCACAGTGGCTGCCTAAGGCTAAGGGTGGAAGGGGAATTAACTACAAAGAGGAAGGAGGGAGGGATTGTGGGGATGACAAAAATGTTCTAAAACTGGGTTGCGGTGATGGCTGCACAACTCTGCAAAATAACTAAAAATTACTAAATTATATACTTATAATGAGTGAATTTTATGGTATATGAATTATACCTTAATAAAGTTCTTTAAAAATAAAATCCATGAGTCCATACTGAAATAAACAAATAAATACAAGATATTTTCATAGTTTCAAAGTATGTTCCCACACTATTAATTACAAAGGAAAAAAAAGAATACCTATAATAGAGAAAATGATCAAAGTTTTAGGGTAAATCCAAATCATGTACAAACTGATAAGATGCAATTAGAGCATAGCATTACTTTAGTGGCAATTTATGCCAAACACATAACCTGACTTTAATCATGAAAAAATGTCAGGCAAACCCAAATTGAGGGACATTCTACAAAATAACTGGTTTCTAATCCTCAAAAGGATCAAAGTCACAAAAGTAAAGACTGAGAAACTTCCATATGGAAGCAGACTGGAGAGAAAATAAAACTAAATGCAATGCATGTGTTTGAACTGGATCACTTTGCTCTGAACAAAGGATTAGACAGTAGTAATTTATCAATGTTATTTTCCTGATTTTGATGGCAGTACTGTAGTTATACAGGACAGTATCCTTATTTGCCCCAGAAATACTAGAAGTTTGGAGGATGAGATGAGGAGTATCATGATAGCAGCTTACTCTCAAATTCATAGCCGCTTACTCTTAAATTTGGGGGAAAGGGTTCTTTGTACTGTGCTTGTTTATATAAATTTGAGATCACTTCTATAGATGAGATTATTTCAAAAAAAATTTAAATAGTCATTACAGTTACATTAGTAATTTGTCTCAGTTGTTTTGGAGAAGGAAAAAAAACAAAGATACATGCCTTCCAAATCATTGCAGAGATAAAACCGAAGAAATTATGGTTCATGAAGGAAGACCCAAAAACAGAAACCATTATAAAGTATAAAATATGACAGAATAAAAGCAACTAAAAATAAAGCCAGTTAAGATAATAAATGCAAATGTTTTAAATTCCCTGTGGCAATGGACAAACACAAATAAGGGAAACCAGTGTAGCATGAGGCCAAGCAGGTAATCAGGAAAATGTAAAAGTATGTAATTAGAAGAGGATCAATTCTCTCTCAGGTTAGTTAACCAGCTTGCCAGAATCTGAATCCCATCTCAACCATAGATTAGCTGTGTAATTCTGGGCAAATTATTTAACCTCTCTGCTTCAGTTTCCTAGTCTGTAAAATGGAGACAAAAGTACCTAACACGTAATGTTGTTGGAAACATTTTATGAGTAATGCATGTAAAGAGTTTTTAAAGTTGCCTAGTACAAAAAGCAAGAGCTCAAGTATTACCCAGCACCTATTATTTGTAGATTTAAGTTTTTCAGAGTATGAAAGCTAATACATACTAATGCACAAAAATTGAAAGTATAGGGAAAAAAATAAGTAAATATAAATCACCTGTGCCCCATAACCCAGCGCTAACCATGGTTGATATATTGGTATACTTATAATCTTTTTTTCTAGGTGTGATGCTTCTGTATTACTGAAACAGGTCAAAAATCTGAAGCTTACAAAGTATCATCCATTGAATCTACTCCCCTTATGAGATATGTCTACATAGAGTCAAAGGTAGCTTTGACCCCCCCCCACCAAAAAAAGTGTTTAGACCTATTAGTGAAGTTTACTTCAGCTGTTATTTCTTAAATAACTAAAGAAAAATAGGGTTATACTACATGGTCTGTTTTCTTGCATTTTTTATCTATAAAAATATACTTTTTAAAAAGAACACAGTTACTCAGTAAATATTAATTTTTACTTAAAATAAATAGTAAGTTAAAAATTTTTAAAGTATAAGTTTGAACAGTTTTCCAAACTGAGTTACAACACATGGTTCAAGAAATTAATTTGGTGGGTTGATACCAACATTTCTTTTTAATGATAAAAACAGAAAAATATCAGAGGGCACTTGCATGAAGTAATGGTTAACCGTTGTTTCTTGAAACAACACATGTATGAAAGTGTACGTATGCTGATTGTGATGTAAAATATATTTTGTACTATGAGTTGCCTTCAAAAATATCTGAGAGTTGCTGAGGGAGAAAACGAGAAAAACATTCCTGAGTATGATTTAATCGTCTGCTGCTGAACTGATAAACTCTGTTAACTACGCCTATACATTTTCTTTTCCTTTGTTGTTACCCTCATCCAGAAATGCCTCAAAGTCTACTCCCAGTTCTGGCCTACTTCCACTCAGCTCCTTGCTGCCAATCAGCAAAGGTACTTACTAATTATGTAGAAATCTTTAAGCACCAGTTGCTCAAGCACTCTGTGCCTCCACCAGTACTCCCAGGACTAAAGTGCTCTCCCCCGAAAAGATTGCTCCGGCAGTGGTTCTTCTCCAGGCAAATACTTTTAAATGCCAACTCAATGGAATATACCATCCTAAAAAAAAGGATTCTTACTTCCATTCTCTTGCTTTCCCCTCTCTTCTGCCAGGACTAATTACTACTGTCTTGGAGATTAGATTCCTCTCTCATTTTTCCATTTTCCAAAATACTTAAAATAGAACTGACAATACTTAGAAAAGAATGTACTCTTCCTTACAGGGAAAAAGCACAAAAGGAAAAGGAAGGATACCTCTAATTAAACAATGGAAAGAAAAAGGACTAAAGAATAACAGAAAGAAAAAGAAGACTACAAAATAAGAGCTTATAGCCAAATTTAAAGAATTAGTAACGTTTAAAACCAGAAGAAACTTAGAACTCTTAGGCAGTGTTTGTTTCCACTACCCCTAGGTGTAGGGCAATTGGTACAAATGACTCTGTCCAAAATTTGGAGAACTGAAAGTAAACCGGTAAGGTGAGCTTTTTGCCATCTCTGTACACTATTTGTAGAGCTGTTTTTTGTGCTTTAAAAAAAAAAAGGCTTGATAAATCAACACAACTGTATATCTTTTTTAAAAAAACTACAACTTAATAAAAATAAAAAAATTTTTAAATACAGTATTGGAGCAATTGACAAGACTATTTTTAATTATTATTATTATTATTGGGTTTTTTGGAATGAAGCCACATGGTTTAATGCAGGGGTCCCCAACCCCTTGGACGCAGAATGGTACAGGTCCATGGCCTGCTGGGAACCAGGCCTCACAGAAGAAGCTGGGCAACAGCGAGTAAGCATAACTTCATCTGTATATGCTGCCGCTCCCCAGCGCTAGCTTCGCCGCCTCAGCTCCACCTCAGACCATCAGGCATTAAATTCTCACAAAAGCACCAGTGCCTGGTGCCAAAAAGTTAGGGGCAGAGCACTAAATTCAAAGCCAGGGACACCTGGGTCCGAATCCCAGCCATGACACTACCTTGTGACCTTGGCCAAATCACTCATCTTTATCTATCTTTGGGGGTAATTTTGAAAATTAAATGAAAAGTCGAGCCTTATAAATGCACGGAGCAACACAAAACAACTTACCTTTTGCACAGACCACATTCCTATCAGTAACAGTAGCAACATGGCAATAATTACAACAATCTCAACTGGGTATGAACAAAAGGAAAATTCCTGGTGATTCTGAAATATTTGCCCAAATGTCTTATGTCTCTGAATTACATAATTGGGGAGATGCTTTAGGAAATGCTCTAAATTTGGTCACTAACGGATGGTCTCTTGGAACACAAACATCTCCTAAAGAGTCAGGAAATACTATGCAACTACAACTTTTACTGTATAATGTCATCTTTGGGTTTTCACACATCTTAAAGTGAACACACAGATTTTTTAAATGAGATATTTAGAATCACTTTTAAATTAGCCTAAATGGATTTTATACTATAGTTTTTCATACTACTTAAGTCTCTAAAAGATTTCACAAAAAAATTACCAAATTTTTATCATCATAACCAAATTAACCTCATGATGTAGCTAATGAAAGATACGCTTCTTACTTTTTGAAACAACCTAAATTGCTTTAACACATATCCACATGATCGGCAAATATTTTAAATTCTGAAAATATTAAGTATTGATAAGGCACTACTGATAGGAGTATAAACTGGTATAGTCACTTTGGAAAACATTTGGCACTACCTACTAGGGTTGAACATGCTATTACCTTACAATCCAGCAACCGCTCTCCTAAGTTTATATTAGACTCTTAGACATTTGCGCCAAGAGATATATAGGAAGAAGTTCATGGTAGTGGCAATTTTTTAGTAATAGCAAGAATCTTGTAACAACCCCACCATCTGTAAACAGAAGGAGAAATCAACTGTAGAATTATCTATTAAATGGCATACTATAAGGCCAAAAATAGAAACTAAGTCACATTTTGGATGGATCCCAAAATATTGAGCAAAGAAAGGAAGTCATAGTATAAATTATTACACTTATGTAAATTTCAAAATTAAGTAAAATTAAACAACATATTGTTTAGGAATACATACTGATAAAGATTATAAAGAAAAGCAAGAAAACTGTTGATATATAAATTCAAAATACTGATTACCTCTGCAGTGTAGAGAAATGGATATAAACCCAGGTGAACACAGAGGCTTCAAAGGAACTGAAAATTATTTTGTGAGAACCTTCTCTGCATTAATGACATACTTCATAATAATTTTTTAAGAGAAAGAAAAATAAGCTACAGATGGGAACCTGAATAAAAAGTAAATCATGTAAGAGCTGTAATTATGCATACAGAATACACACACTTCTCTCATATTTAATGAGATTCTAACCTCTCCACAAATAATTCTAGAATTTAGAAAAAATTAAAGGAAAAACTTAAAATTCACCCAAAAAAAGTCTTCATGCTACTCTACATATATTTTGCCCTCAAGTGGGCAAAAACCTTCAACTCCTATGTTGAAGTCCCCAGCTATCCAGTCTCTAAACTTGGTCTTTCCACTTGCAATCAGCAAACAAATTTAATATTTCTTTATCCATAAGGCAATTTTACATTCATTAACACCTGTTCCAGGGGGAAAAAAAATAGAAGCAAAACGGATGAGCAATGCACACTCAAGGTAGAGTGGTCTTATGTGGACCACTAACTAGCTGAGTTTCTGAAACGCTTCATTTAACCTGACCTACCCATCATGCATTAATGAGTGAAAACACTTTAGAATGAAAGCAATTACAAATATAAAATGATGCATTTTTTCTTCTCCTCAAGCAAATGAAAATTACTAATTACCAAAGGGACTTTACAAAGCAGCTACATGGGATACTTTATGATGTCTCCATTGGGAAATACAGCACTGAGCCACAAATGAAGAAATTACAGCCAAAAAAGAAGTCTAAAATTTTTAACGTGTACTTTTCTGAAATCTAACACTTTCTTCAATTTCCTAAAGGCAGCACCAAGCCAACCACCCTTATTGTCCCAGACTTGTTCCTCAAGTCCCCCATTCTCTTCCTTCTCAAACACCGCGCTGCCCACTCCCCACCCCATTCCCCGATGCCTCCGTTAAGCCACAACCCCTTGCCAGACTGCCAGAAACATCAGGGTCCTCTCCAGGCCCAAACCTCCGGGCTCCCCGACCTCTGAAAACCGCACCTGCTCCATCCAGCCTGGCCCGTCCCGGGCGTCCACCTCCACGCCCACGTAACCGCACCCACAGATACCCTCTGCTCCGTCGCTGCCGTCCTCTCGACGTTCCCCCTTGGCCTGGCAGCACCTGGCCAGGACCCCCTTTATCCACTGAGCCACTACACCTGTAGCCCCGCCTTTCTGCCCCGCTTCCCGGTCACCGCAGGGCCTCGCAGCCGAGCCACTCGCCCCCGGCAGCCTATCCCAGCCCGCTAGGCCACGACACAGGCCGGGCGGCGTCTGCCGCCCCTTCTCCTCACCGTGTCGTCCCCGGCGCCCTCATCGCCTCGGGCCCCTCCGATTCCTCACCAACCGCAGCCTCCAGCCCACCGTCGGGATGACCCAGTGGCTCCAGAGGCGCGGGCTGCAAAAGCCGCTCGAGATCCGGCGATGCCTGTTCCATGGCTGCAGTTCGGCACCGCGGGCCCAGTGCGCCTGCGCGCCCTCCGCCCCGCCCCCTCCGCCCGCCCGTGACCACCCCTCTAGGCCCCGCCCCCTCCGTCGCCGGGTGGCGGAGTCCGTGAGGGCTCCTGTCTGTGCTAGGGCTGGAGCTGGCGCTGGGGTCAGTGTGCAAAGGTGGGCCTGCATTAGAAACTATTCAGCTACTAAGCCAGGAGATCCCGAAATCCGGGAGAACTGATGGAGGGAGAGAAATCGAGAAAGGCAAGGGGAAGGGGAAGACCAGAGTAGGTATTGGAAACATTCAGGTTGGTGATCAGCTAAAGAAAATTTGAAACTCAAAAGAAATTGGAGGCCGCTGTCTGACATTCTCCTTCTTGTCCTCTGTCTTGCCTGCCATTATTCGTTCTGTTTTTTTTCTCTAGAAAGGTCAGAGCGGCATAAATTATTAACTTTCAGAAGGTCGAGTAACTCATTCAGCAAAAGGTGACACTTCCAAGTGTTTGAGAGTAGAGCAGGGCTTGACTGAAGCAGTGTTTGATTTCTATTTAAGTGTTTCATGACGCCCAGGAGATTTCTGATGATTTTCTACAAATATTTGGAATTTGCAGAACCGCTTCCTTGACAAGCATTCGCTGTGGCAACGTGATAGGCACTCACTAGGTGTGCCAGACTGTGAGTACCCTGAGGTACCTCCTAATACGAAGTCTGGTCCATCACTTTCAAGGAGAAAAACTGGTCTTTATGCCAAAATCTTAGCTATTTCAAGCTGTGGTGCACAATTTCCTCCTCCTCCTTGTATGTTTTCTCTGGTCTGGTGGTGAATTTCTCATTCACCCTAAAACCTTTAGTTATCAAATCTAAGTGCTAATATTACATTGTCATAAATTGGTTATAACCTTTCATATTATATTACAATTATTTATTTATAATTGTCTGTCTGCCCCAACTAGACTTTGGACTCCTTTAAGACAGGGACCCTGTCTTATTATATTTTTCTCTTACCAAACCTAGGACATTTACTCAATAAATATTTGAAGGCATTTTATCAGTTTATTAGGGATTATTCATCCTAGGCAAATTCTCAGGAAACATTTTTAAATCAGGAGAATATTTTATAACAGGAGAGAGAGAGATCTTCCCAGGGACAGATTGTATTTACTGCCCTGTGTCCTTTATCCAGTTTTGAGATAAGTACGGAGAAAATTAGGTTCTAGAGCCATCAGGATAATTTCTCTGGGCTGGTGACTTGAGTGTCTCATCCTGCATGGTAGGAACAAGAAAAAAGGCTCTGGACAAAGCGTCACCTGAGGGAAGGCCACAGTGCCATCTGCAGTTTCTGAAAAAAGAAGAAAGAGAGAAAAGAGAAAAAAAAAAAGGAAAGAAACAGAGAGGAAGGAAGGAAGGAAGGAAGGAAGGAAGGAAGGAAGGAAGGAAGGAAGGAAGGAAGGAAGGAAGGAAGGAAGGAATTAAAACATTTTTCCCCAAAGCAGCCTAAGATTTATGGTTATGGTTAGCTATTCACTCACTTGACCCAGAAAACCTCACAAAATCATGCAAATCAAGAGATTTGAATCTTCTTTCAATTTAAGAACACTCATGCGACTGCCCAGGCCATCAAGGGTATGCATATCCGAAAAGCCACCAAATATTTGAAGGATATCACTTTAAAGATGCAATATGTGCCATTCCATCATTAAAATGGGGGAGTTGGTAAGTGTGCCCAGGCCAGTGGGGCTGGCCCCAGGGTTGATAGCCTAAAAAGAGTGCTAAATTTTTGTTGGACATGCTTAAAAATGCAGAGAGTGATGCTGAGCTTAAGGGTTTAGATGTAGATTCTCTGGTCATTGAATGCATCCAGGTGAACAAAGTTCCCAAGATATCTGCCCACAGAACTTACAGAGGTCAGTGGGCAGATTAACCCCTTAGGAGCTGAGCTCTCCCTGCTGCATTGAGATGATCCTCACTGAAAAAGAGTAGATTGTTCCTAATCCAGAAGAGCAGGTTGCACAGAAGAAAAAGATATCCCAGAAGAATTTGAAGAAACCAAAACTTATGGCCCAGCCCCAACCCCATCCCATCTCGCGTTTTAGTGTCAGTACAATGACATCTCTCCTTGTTCAAAGCATAATATCTAATCTGCCCCTTCCTGTTAGTACTACCATCTTCCTTTGGGGCAAATTCCCCACTGTGTGAGGAATTTGTGTGTCTTCTTGTGTGCCTTCTATTGCAGCCTCCCATTACAATTGAAGAATTCAGATCCTTCTTTCACTCTCTCTGGACAAATTACTTCAAGCCAACCACTCAGACCCTGAAACTCCCAGGACTTTGAATCTTGGATAAGAGGGACTACTGGAGGTTTGAGCAACTATCGGGTCAGTGGTAGTGCTAGGGCCAGACTGTTCCCAAGCCATGAATTTCTACAGGTTCTGTGCCAAGTCTCTTGATTCTGTGACTTTCTGAGCCTGAATCACCAGCCTTAATTCCACGAGCTCCTGATATCCTTCCAGGATTTTCTCTGTTAGCTTCACGTGACTAGAGCTGGTTCTATTCTATGCAGTACAGAGCTGTAACTGAAGCTCCCATCGATTCAACTGACCATGCAACATGCAACACTTGCCCTGTCCCAAGCAGTTTCCTTGTCTGCCGAGGCAGTTATACAAACTGATTCATGCCTATATGCCCTGGAGAAGACTGGAATATACACCCAAATCACCAAAACCATATCCTAAATCCGATGGCTTGAGAAACTCCCCCAAAGTCCTACTAGCAAGTCACAACTGGAATCTTCAGCAGCTAAAAATCATGAAAGCTGCAAAAGGAAAGAAATATTCCTCCCCTCCCAGATGACTTAAATATGCTTTGATAGAGGGCTTCTGAAGCAAATAGCTGTTCACACTATAACTAAGAAACTCAAACCAGATAGGTTGGGAAAAAACACTGTGGCAGATTATTGGCAGGGTACTTTGGGACAAGTGAGCCTGTGGCACCACTCAACTAACATTGTATATATTAGCAACAGCTTACCCGTAAGGGTACTTTGCAACCTCAGAAGCACCTGGCAATTGTCTCTAGAAATGCAGTTTTCTTTAGTATTCATAAGCCTGACCTTTGTTTGAAAAACTAGGGCTGCCCAAAAGTTACTAAGGATTTATTACATAATTCTGACTGGGAATGGGGGAGTATACAGGGAGTGGTGATGTTTTTTTGGGTTTTGTTCTGATGTTTTACTTTCTTCTCCAAAATTATATTAAATTCATTTGGGTGTTTCATTTGGGGAGATTTTTTTTTAGGAGTTCACAGACATAGGTCACCCCGTCCCAAACAAATATGTAAAGACTCTGCTCTGAGAAGAATAAGATAGACCCCAGTTTCAGGAAACCAGACTATAGGTTATAGGATTGCTGCCAGAACAAAAGCTCATCCAACTGTGTTTGTTTATGCTTAAAGAAATTAGTAGTAGAAGAGGATCTAAATATGTCACATATATTCACTGTTTAAGGGTACTCAGGATTGTTTTCATCAGGTATGGAAAGACATGTAGACATGGAAATGACTGTCATGAAGAAAGACTTTTGTACTCACAGATCCCTAGAAATATGCATGCCATTCCGAGGACCACACAGGGAAGCAGAGTGAAGGGAAAACATGGGCACAGCTTTTAGTGTGGTTTCTGTGGAAAGAATGGGTGCAGTAGCATAAACAGATTTAGGACTAGTTAGTTTGAATAATCTCAGCAGGTTCTGGGCCATAAGGGCTGTCCTTAGTTGTCTGGTAGGGGCCCTGGGGTGGTTAGGAGAGGGGATTTGTAGCCCAGAGGGTAAGAGCCCATAAAGGAGGTGGTTGCCAGTATGGGCTCTGGACTGGTTGATTACATATGAGAGATGCACATGTAAGCAATCATTTACTACCTCTAAGAATTGAGGATCCCTGGGAGGGGCAGTCTCTCGAGGGTCAGCAAAGCTCCAAGATGTCAAAGCATCATAGACTAAAAAGACAATGATTCATACATTTACAGATAAACAGAATTGCACTAACTTATGCACAGTCATACACACACACACACACACACAGTGACATATGTGCAAAAATATGTAAAATCACAATTAGATTAGAAGGAATTTCAGAAGTCATGCAGTCCAACTTTCTACCTGATGCTTAAACTTCCTGCCAACATACCTAGCACAGGGTTATCCAGATTTATGTTTGTAAATAATACCATGGATAAGAATCACACGATTTTTTTTTAATGATCTTTAATTTTTTTCTTGCTACAGAAACAATGTATATGACCATTTTTAAAACTCAGGAAGTACCAACATGCAAAAAGAAGAAAATAAAAATCAATAATACTGAGATTCGGAAGCAAGCACTCTATTTTTTAACAATCTTCCCCCACCTCCCACCCTATGGACATACGTAATATAATTCATAAATATAGGATCATGTTTTATAAAATGTTTTGTATGAAACCTGCTCTTATGTACCTAACACTGTACTCTGAGCATCTTTGCTCACTTGGACTTGCCCTTCTCCTGTTATTGGAAGCCGGATCTAAGAATGGAAGGTGCATGGACGGACTCTCCATCCATAATCGGCATTGCTAAACCATCCTCCAAAATGTACTGTTACATTTCCACCAATACTGTTTGAGAATGCACATTTTCCCTTACTAATATCAGTTGTGGGTTTTTAAATCTCTGCCTCTAAGAATTGAGGATGGAAAAAAAGTAATGTCATTGGTGTTTTAACCTTGATTTGTTTTTATATCTTGTACCTTACCACTTTTTGAGACAAACCATTTCTTCTTTGTCTAGTTTTGGCTTCTTCATTTATTGAATTGACTCTATCTGCAGAAAAATTTCAACTACTCGTGGCCTGTCTTTTGACAGATCTAACAATTTAAGTATTCTATATCTGTATTCATAAGGAATATTGGCCTATGATTGTCTTTTTCCAGAATGTCTTTGCCAGGTCTTGATATTTAGACAATACTGCCCTCAAAAAATGAGTTCAGAAGTGTTACCTCCTTCAGTAGCCTCCAATAAAGTTTGTGTAATATTTGTGTTATTTCTTCCTCAAATTTCTGCTAGGATTCATCAGTGGAACAATCTGGGCCTGGAACTGTCTTTGTGAAAAATTTCTTTAAAAGTTCTGTTTTTCAAGAAAGTTGTCCATTTCATCTAAGTTGTCAGATTTGTTGGCATGAAGTTGTTCATTATATTCTCTTATTATCCTTTTAATGTGTATAGGATCTGTAGCGATAACTCCTTTTTATTTTTGATGTTTGTGTTCTGTAACTTATGTTCCCTTTCTTTTTTCTTGATCCTTCAAACTAGGGCTTAACAACTTTGTCGCTCTTTTTGCAAGGAATTGACTTTGGCTTTGGTAATTTTCTCTCTGGTTTGTCCGTTTTCTTTATATTAATTTCTGTTCTCTATTGTTTTCTTCTTTCTGCTTATCTTGGATTTGCTTCTTTTCCTAATTTCTTGTGGTAGCAACTTAGGTCATTAATGTTAAACCTTTCTTTTTTTTTTAATATAGGTGTATAAAGGTATAAATTTCCCTCTATGAACTGCTTTATCTGTTTTCTAAAAATTGGATACAATGTTTTCAATTATCATTGAGTTAGAAATATGTTCTAATTTCTCTTGTGATTTCTTTTTTGACCTATGGATTTTTTAGAAATGTGTTGTTTAATTTCCAAATATTTGGAGTTCTAGATGTCTTGTTATTGATTTTTAGCTTAATTATTTTTTGGTGGGAGAACATAATCTGTAAGATTTTAATTCTTTTAAATTTATTGAGACTTGTTTTACAGCCCAGCAAGTATCTAAGTTGGTGAATATTCCATGTGCATTTGAAAAGATTATTCTGCAGTTATAGAATATCTTGTTCTATAAATAACAATTAGGTCTAAGTGATTGATAGTGTTGTTCAAATCATGTCTAGCTTTACCGATTTGTCCAATTGTTCAGTTACTATGAAGGGTGTTAAATTCTAACTATAATTATGGTATTGTCTATTTCTCCCTTTATATTTATGTCAATTTTTGCTTCATGTGTTTTGAAGTTGTACATTATGTACATACACATTTATGATTGTTATGTCTTTCTAATGGAATTGACATTTTTATCATTACAAAGTATCTTTTTATGTCTGCAAATACTCTTTGTCTTCAAGTCTATTTTGTCTGTACTAATATGGCCAGAACCAGCTATATAATGCTTACATAGGTTTTTTTTTTTTTCATTTAGTTCTCTCTAACCTATCTGTGTCATTATATTTAAAGTGTGTCTCTTATAGACAGTATATAGTTGGCTCTAGTTTTTTTATTTATTCTGACATACTGAATGATTTGATTTCTGCTTTTGGGAATTAAAATTATGAGTTCTTTAAAAAGCAGAAAAATTTTCCTTAAAAAGTATTGGGCGTAAGGCAGGAAAGACAGAGGACTTCCAACATGTGGTGGTGCTTGGAGATGTCCTGACCTGCCTTCTCACTCCTGGTTCACCAATCACATCTTCTGAGAGGACACCCCCCCCACACACACACACACACCTCCTGTATTAGTTGTTTCACAATATTTAGTGCATTTTGTAAACTATTGTCTGAGGCTGCAGTCATCATTTTTCAGAATAACCTTAGTGTGTGTTTCGGGTGGGGGAGAGAGAGCGTAATAGGGGAAAGGATGCATTTGTGAATAAATTTAAATTAACAGGAATCAGTTTTAAATATGTATGTCTTAGATGGAATCTTCTACTTGGAACTTATGCTTTCATTCTCTCCATGCTATATTGACTACCACAGGGAACACTTTTTCTGTCACTTATCAGAGGCATGGCCCTCCTATGGGGATCCCACTTCAGCCAACCACTCCTCAGAGAGCAATGGTTCCCAGGGCAGCAAGACAAGGGAAGGGGCATGGCTGTGAATGCTGACTCTGAGGAGTAGGAATTAAGTGAGGGCAGGATGCAGGAGTGAGAGAGCAACATCTGGGATCTTACCAACGAGCATCTGTCTCTTAAATATTCAGAAAGGGTCTATGGCCATGCCACCCTGAACAAGCCCAGTCCTGTCTGATCTTGGAAGCTAAGCAGGGTTGGGCCTGGTTAGTACTTGGATGGAAGACCACCTAGGAAGACCAGGTGCTCTAAAAAAATAATAATAATAATAAAATAAGGGATTGTAAACTGACAAGATCCTTGTAATCTGTGAGGTCAATCAAGGGTTGCCTCGCCTAAAAAAAAAAATTTCAGAAAGGTGAGTAATAAACAGGCAAGAGGCAAGAGATGTGGGCTGTGGTGATTGATAACCTTTGGAAATTTTTAAAATTGGTGTGATAATTACTTTTCTAATCTATTTCACCCTTTCATCGACATCTATAGAACAATGAAGGACTTTCTAAATACTAGAAATAAATACTAGTAAAGAACTTTATACTGAATTTCCTTTGTATTGTGTTGAGACTAGTTCTGTTTTTCCCCGATGGCATGTTTTCCACGACCTCCTTCCCGTTAGCCCCCTTCATTGAAGGTTGACTTTTCTCTGTTCTTGCACTTCTCCTCTTGGTCACTAACACTAGTGTCTGTCTCCTCTTCTAGGCCAGCAAACTCAATGAAAGCAGGCCCTGTGCTTTCGTCCTCTTTGTGTCACCAATGCTTGGCACATAGTAGGTGTTCAGCACAGGTCTGCTGATTAATCAATGAGTAGGGGAAGGGGAAGTGGATATAAAACTAAACGAGCACACAAATAATAACGAACTGAGTTTTTACTTATTAAGGCCAGTCAGGCAAGAGAGCCAGCCTCCTGGCCTCCTACCCACGATAGCTCTTACTATGCCAGCCAGGCCAGAGAAAAGCCTTTCCCCCTCCAGCTTCGGCAGGCATCTCCTCATACTTGCATTCTCCCCAAAACTCCAAGCAGGGAGTAGAGAAGAATGGTTAGATGGGAAGAACGGCCAGTGCTGTCTCCTCTGCATCCCTTCCCCAATCTCAGGATGGGCCTTCCTCCTCTAGCCACTTCCCCATAGGCTTGGTCCTATGCGGACCCTATCTTGGCCCCTATGTGAAAATCAATGCTTCAAGACGAAGGAGGCAGCCAGCCCTTGGGAAAGGCAAGCAGCAAACTCATCACGTCCCTTTCCGCAGCCAGGCGCTATCCTCAGAGCTGACCTCTCTTCTGAGCCGCCCCATCCTCCACACCCCTCCCCTTTGTTAGGTAGGGAAAGTGCTGAAGCTGCAGCTGTCTGAGTCAGCTGATTCATTCCAGAAACCACCAACTTCAGCCCTGAGGGGAAGGGGAGCGGAAGGCAGTTTTATTTTTCCTCTTCAGTTTTTGTTGTTTTGTTTGTTTGTTTATAAATAACCCTGACTGGAGACCATATGCAAGCTATTATCTCAGAGATCCTCTAAGCCAACCCCCTCATTTTTCTTATGAGGACAATGAAGCCCAGAGAGATCACAGTCACTGCTAACAACCAATTAGGAGCAGAGCGGTTGTCAGGACAGAGCTCTAGCCTCAAACTCTGCTTGAGGGACAGAGATGGCTGACTCAGCTTCCCCTGAAGACCAGGCAAGCTCTCCCCCAGAAGAGCAGGCATTAGCTTGTCTGGAGGGGCTAGGGAGGAGAAGGTCCCCCTGACTCCTACTCCCTGCCTCCACTTGAAAAGAGATGAGGAGCTGATGAACAGGCCACAGCAGCCTGCTGAGGACTCTGTGGAGCACCTACCGAGTCCCTGAAGTGGGCAAGGAAAGACCCTGGCTACAGGAGTTCCCAGGTGGCGGGGGTCTGACCAAGGGCAGTGCCAGGTACTCCTGCTATAACAGAGGGAGAGTGCTAACGAGGGCTGGGGGTGGGGGTGAGGAGTGTACAGAATTCTGCTCAGGACTGCAATATTGGGAAGCACAGTGCTGATGTAGAGATTGCCTTGCGGGGAGGAAGTGGGGGATGAGTTTTCTACTCAGAGGTGTGGAGGCTGGAAAGGGCCTGCCTCAGTTAGAAAACAGTGAGGAGTTGTTTAGCGTGGAGACAATCCAGGCTTCTTAGGAGGAGAGGAAGGAGCCGCGAGTCTAGAGCTGGGAGACTGGAGCTGGAGGTAATGAGTTTTGTAAACCTGACCATGGACTTTGGATTTCATCCCATGGAAGAGATTTTAAAAGATCACTAGGACTACATTTTGGAGGGTGGAACAGTTGTTTGGACAAGAGCTGATGAGGAATATTCCTGAGGCAGAATTGGTAGATTGTTAGAGGTAAGAGGTAAGAAGGAAGTAGTCTAGTATGTTCCTAGCTCTGTCCTGACACCTGCTCTGATTAACTGATGGTTAGCAGTGATTACGGGCTTAATGGCCTCTCAGGGCTTCTCTGTCCTCATAAGAAAAATGAGTGGATTGGGTTAAAGGATCTCTGCTAATAGCTTACCTATGTTCTCCAATTAGGGTAAGAGATAAGAAGGAAATAGTCTAGGAGAGTCTCTGGCTTGAGTAAAAGTTCTTTCATAGTCTCTGGTGTTTCTTTTACACGGCACCTGTTCCGGTTTTAGGTATGCAGTATCTTTTTGAATCTCCAAGATTACTAGCCAGAGGTTTTTGTTTGTTTTATCTCTGCTTTTCCCCCTTGCTTGTTGCTTTGTTTTTTCCTCCTGGGTCATTGTTTTTTTCAGTTTCTGGTGTTCATTTGCAGCTTTCTGAAGATGACTGAAGATCCTTGGTTGTTCATTGAGATTCCAAAATTTCAAATTTGGAATTTTAAAAAATCTCTGTATATGTGGGCAGGTCTGTCAGCTGGCAAATTTTGCTTAGGGTAAGTTAATGGCAGTCAGGTATTGTGCTGGAGGGGCCCCAAGGCAGATCTAGTGAACATTTGTTGGGATTCCCAGCTCCTATTCCACTTTCCCTTTCCCTCCTTACAGAATAATCCTGCCTTTGTTCTTTGTTATTCCATAAACTTCTTCTATATGGTTTATGTGCTTAAGGGGAGGCTCACTTTACCCCTGGCTCCAGTGTGGACCTATAGAAACGTCTATGAACACCAATAAGATTCCCCAAAGCCTTGAAAACTAGTGATATCCTTACTGAATGTCTCTTAAGATAATAAATATATTATATTAAATACCACAAAACTTGCTAAAAATTCTCTTTTCATATCTACATCTCCCCCAAAGCCCTTCTCAAAGCAACTGCTCCTCTTTCCCCCCTTTCCCCCTTACCTCAAAATTTCCTGCTCACTTACCTATTTTTCCCATTACCTCCAGATCTTTTCTTTCCTTCTCAAGATTGCACCGAGGTCTTTCTTATGCAGAGAAATCTGTTGTTTCTCTCCTTTACTTCATTCCTCCTGCCTCTGCCCATAACCCTGCTCTGAATAACAAAGAATGTTCTTTAAGCAGGAGACAGGAGAAAAAGAAAGATCTGGTTATGGCAGTACTTTGATTTTTGTTTTTGTTTTTTGGTATCTGCCAACATATGCAAATGCATATGTATGAAATGGGAAGAAAAAGAGGGTGGATGCGTACAAACACACTGCTGATGGCTTGGGGAGGGAAATTGAGGGTGAAAGCAAAGGGGACCTTTCGCTTGTTACTTTATAAACTGTGATTTGAATCATTTACAATGGAAAATGGATTCAAATACTTCTTGAAAAATTTTTTTCTAAAGTCTAGAAGGTCACCCACTGTTATCCTTCGAAGTGGGAATGGAAGTGGAGGGAGAAGGAAGTTCTATAACCATAGGAATGACAAGAATGATGGCCTAACCAAAGGGCCGTCCCTAGGACCTCCCAGAAGAAAAAAAACTTATGTTTCAATGAACAATACTCCTACATCCTAGAAGACAAGGAAATAAATGACCATAGCATAGCAACCAGTTTAGGCCAGCCACAAACACTTGTGCAGTAAGTACTCTGACCTTTTCACCTCAGCCTCATTATATCATCATTATAATATCATATATATGCCTAGAAGTTCATGAATCTAATTATAACAGACTAAACCTGGATAAGGGACATGAGCAGTTGACAGTAGGTTATATAACAGCCAACTGTCAATCAAAATGACCTCACACGCCAATCTGCTAGCACCACCCTTATAACCTCCCATCACAGCCCAGATATAAGACAGACCTCTTACTTCTATGAGGCTACAGCCCTCTCTGGTGTAGTTGTTTCTCTCTTAAAATGTACTTCAAGAAATCTTATTTTTCCTAAACTTTGCTGATCTGTAATTCTTTACTACATCGGTGGAAAGAACAGAAGGCCCTCCAGCGCCCTGGGCAACATGGATTTAGATCACCCCCAACAACACCAGCAAGAGAAAGAAGAGGAAAGAATTACTTGGGTCAAGAGGTGGAGTGGGCTGGGGGTAGGGAGACTTAAGGCCATAGAAGGAGCATAAGGAGATGCACAAGCATAGGCATATTTTGAGAATATGACATTATCACCCCTGGAGTGCAGGACTGAAAAATGCTAGGGAATCATGAAGAAATGAATGGGGGAGAAAAAGGAGTGGCAGGAAATGATCCTTTTAAGCTCTGCCATCAGGTGTGGTCTAGCTTCACTGGTTATCAAAAGTTTAGCAAATAAGAGAGAGAAAAAAATGGTGTAGATGATAGAGGTTCTGTTCATCCCTCTGGCGACCAAATCAAAGTTATGGAAACAAGGAGTAGCAGCAAGGAAAAATCACCTGGGATCTAGAATAACAAGCCATACAACTAGGGAGAAATCCAAGAAAGCACCCTGCAACATCAGAAGGTAGGACCGTGCGAGGATGTGGGGCTGCCCAGTTCGGAGCAGCTGACTGAGTGGCTGAGTGCAGCAACAGATGCCTCTTGAAGGGCCACGTCCATGAGCAGATTTTCGTGGTGATGGATCTACTCACTCTGAGCACCAGTGCCTATTCAGTTGTGCACAGGGGGCACCAGGGACTTACGGGGAGACATTATCGGAATGAGGGCCGAGGCAAGACTCACTCTGTAAGAAGTGTCGGCAGTATCCGTTGTTCCCTGTTAAGCCCTTCCCCCTCCCAGTGCACCGGCACAGCGCTGCTATAGCTGTGATGTCATCAAACTGGATAACAGAGGTCACTCTATCCAGAGGATTCCCTGAAATCCCACCTCCCCCAACTCACAGCCCCACACAAGCCACATCCAGACATATCCTCAGCGAGTCAGGTGCTCCTTGCTGAGACTCACACTGGTGGAGGCTACTGGCCTCAGTTTCTGGTGTGGCCTTTTGAGGCAACTATAAGCACAGCATCTGTGGATTGCTCGCTGAACCTTAACAGGTGGCCCTAGAGGGGTAGAGGCTTGGGCTAAGTTTGGCCTGCAGCTGAACCCCTTCAGGACTGTGCCACTGGACACCTACTTCACAAATTCACACTAAGACAGAGACTTAGGAGCTTTGCTTAGTACATAGAAACAGACATGAAAGGCAGCCAAAATGGGAAGACAAAGAAGCAGAAACCATATAAGAGACAGAATAGAGATCCAGATATAATGGAGTCAAGTAATCTAACAGATGCAGAGTTCAAAACAGTTATAAAGATGCTCAATGAACTTTTGGGAAGTGTAGATAAATTCAGTAAGAATTCAAAAAGAGATAAAAAACAAAAATGGAAATGGAAATTATAAAAGGGAACCATCTGAAATGAAGAACACATTTTGAGATGAGAAGTATGTTAATGGAATAAACAAAGGAATAAACAAAGTGAATAAAGAAGAGATCAAATGCCCTATCTAGAGGACAGGAAAGCAAATCAGGATACTCAATCAGAATGGCAAAAAAAAGATGCCAAGATTATAAAAATAATTTAAGAGGAACATGGACACTATTAAGGCTCCAAATATTCATCTATCAGAGTAACAGAAGAAAATCAAGATGTTGAACAAGCTGTTTGAAGAAATAATGATGGAAAACTTCCCTAACCTGGTGAAGGAAATGGACATAAAACCCCAGGAAGCTCAGAGAATTCCAAAAATCAGGATCCAAAGAGGCCACACCAAGACACATCATAATTAAAATGCCAAAGGTTAAATACAAAGAAGAATATTAAAAGCAGCAAGAGAAAAACAGATAGTTACTTATAAGGAAAACCCATAAGACTGGCAGCTGATTTCTCAAAAGAAACTATGCAGGACAGAAGGGCTTGGCAAAAAATATTGACAGGATGAAGACCCAGGATATACAACAAGAATAATTTATCAGCAAAGCTATCATTTAGAGTTGAAGGACAGATAAAGAGCTTCCCAGACAAAAATAAGCTAAAGGAATTTATCACCACCAAGCCAGTATTACAGGAAATGTTGGAGGGACTTCTTTAAGAAGAAAAAACATGTATCAAAAACAGGAATAAAGAATGGTAACAATACATTCCTATCAATAAGTACCTTAAATGGAAAAGAATTAAGTGCTCCAACCAAAAGATAGAGTGGCTGAAAGGATAAGAAAACAAGACCCTACATATGAAAAGGAAGGGGATGGAAAAAGATATTGCTTTGATGGACCTAGAAGGTATTTAGTCAGACAGAGGAAGATAAACACTGTATGATTTCACTTACATGCAGAATCTAAGGAATAAAAAGAACAAACTAATCAAAAACAGACTCAGAAATATAGTGAACAATTTGGTGTTGGACAGAGGGGAGGGGAATTTGGGGGGCTGGGAGAATGGGATGAAGGGCTAAAGAAGTACAAATTAGTAGCTAATAGATGTCCACGGGGATGTGGAGCATGGCATAGGGAATGTAGTTAGCATTAACACATTGGCTAGGTGGAGGGTTGGGGAGGGAGTGTGTTATTGGGAGATCGTTTTATGAACTATATAGATGTCTAATCAATGTACTGTATACTTGAAACTAAATAAAATAAATAAACAAATTAACTAATTAATTAATTACTTTAAAAAAGGAAGCTCAACCTGTAAAGCATTAGGAGAAACACAAGTAAGACATTATACTATTTGCTGGAAATCAAAACACACTTTGCTGTAGCCTTAAAAAAAAAAAGTTTAGTAAATAATATTAACTTAGTTATACAGGACAAGTCTCTTGCTTGGGCCACAAAACCTATATTCAGCTGTATAATTTCAATTCACATCCACTTTTTAAGTTCATTTAAAATGTTTGAAAAATTAATACATGTATGTGGCATAGAAATTAAGTGATACAAACAGGTATACTGTAAAAAGTAAGTTGGCCTTCAAATTCTAATCTTGAGTTGTTTGTTTTCCCACCCTTGAGTCAACCACTGTACAATTTTTCCAGAAATGAAATCATGTTTTTAAAAATGTTTCAGCCCAGTATCTGGGCTGCACAGTGTTGTCTCAATGTAAAAGAAGCTACATACAATGCAGACTAATATCTAGAGCTCAGCAGAACAGGTCTAAAGGGAATAAGTATAGCTTCCCTCCAAGTTCACCTAAGAAGAAAATTTAAAGTTTCAAATGTTTACAGAAATATATCTAATTTTAACAGTGGATCTGATTAAAATGATAAAAGCTGAAACGTCTTTGTTAGCCAGAACTTATAGGCAAGAGCTTGCCCAAGGTCGTGGAGTAAACACGAAATCCAAGGTTTCTGACTCCCTACTCAAGTGCTCATTCTTTAACTGCAGTCAGCATGTTTCTGAAAAAACAGAAGGACAGTTGGAAATTAAGTGTTATAACAATTATTAATGCAAATATAAATCTTAAGTGGCCTCTGCTTTTAAATACCAAGGGAACACAGATACCTTAGCTCTGAGCCATGCTTAATATAACAAAAGATCTTAAATAACAAAAATATAAAAGCAATTTTTCAAAGAGTACTTTCTGTATTATTCCATTTTATGAAGTTCAGAACAAGCAAAACTAGTATCCTATGATAGAACCAAGAATGGATGCCTCCAGGAGGGTGGGAGATTTGACTACAAAGGGGTGGACCTGAGAGAACCTTCTGGGTTAAGGGAAAGGTTTAATATCTTGATTTGATATGGGTATTACGTGAATACTTAAAATTGTCAAAACTCACTGAATTATGCACTTTAGGTATGTACATTTTATTGCTAATATATTATACATCAATTAAAGGAATTTGAATAAAATCAAATTTCAAAATCAAGTGAAAGTTGCTCACTCTGAGTTGTAGTCTTTGGCCTTGTAAACAGCCACCTAACTGTATACTTTTGTCTTTAAGTTTCACAGATAGTAAATAGTGAAACCAGTAGATAAGAAGGGACTTCAGGTTTCAAATTCTGCTAACCCCACTCTTTTATAACAGTTTTGTGATTTAGCTGTGGGAGTTATTAAGACTTAGAGATTTCTAATTGATTGTATGCTAAATAAACAATTGACCTAATGGCTTCCAAATTAGGGAGTGTAGACTTAGGCAACAATAACCATCCAACAATTCCTGCTTAAAAACTCTCAGCAAAGTAGGAATTGAAGGGAACTTCCTGAAACTGATAAAGAGCTTCTATGATGAAACTACAGCTAACTACTATCATACTTAATGGTAAAGGATTGTTTTGCACTAAGATCAGGAACAAGATGAGGATATCTGCTCTCTCTACTTCTATTTCATTTTGTACTGAAGGTTCCAATTGAATAAATAAAAATAAAAAGGAATAAAGGAATAAAAGGAATAAAAAGGAATAAAGGAATAAAAAGGAATAAAAAGGAATAAGGTATTCAGATTGGAAAGGAAGATTAATATTATTTATTCACAGATGACAACATCTATATGGAAAATCATAAGGAATTTACAGAACTTCCAGAATTAATAAATGAGCAGGACACAAAAGATATAAGATCAATAAACAAAAGTAAATTGTACTTTTTGCACATATTAGCAACAAACAATATGAAACTGAAAATGTCTAAGAATGTCATTTATAACATCAAAAATGTTATAAATGTGTAAACATGTATATTACAAACTATAAAATATTGCTGAAATTAAACAAGACTGAAATAAATGAAGAAGATATACCATGTTAATGGCTGAGAAGACTCAATATTGGTAAGATGTCATTCTCCCCAAAATGATCTATGGTTTCAATGAAATCACAATAAAATCCCAGGAGGCTTTGTCAAAATTGACAAGTTTGTCCTAAAATTTATATGGAAACGAAAGGATCTAGAATAGCCAAAACAACCTTGAAAAAAGAAGAACAAAACTGGAAGACTTACATTATCTGACTTTAAAATTTGTTAAGAAGCTACAGTAATCAAGACAGTGTAGTGTTGGCATAAAGACAGATGAATAGATCATTGTAACAATTGAGTCCATAGTAGACCTGTACATTTATGATCACTTGATTTTTAGACAAAGCGGTAAAGGCAATTCAATAGACAAAGGTAGTTTTTTTTAAAACAAATAGTGCCAAAATAATTGGGTATGTCAATGCAAAAAACCCCCAAACCAAAAAACTTCGATACATAATTTGTACCACAGTGAATAAAATAATTCAAAATAGATTATATACCTAAATGTGGGAGCTAAAAGTATAAAACTTCTAAGATAAAATATAGGAGAAAATATTTGTGAGCTTGGGTTAGGAAAGATCTTAGTTATGACACCAAAAAACATGATCCATAAAAATTTTTTTGATAAATTGGACTTCTTCATAATTAAGAACATCTGCTATTCAAAAGACACTGTTAAAAGAATGAAAGGAGAAGCCACAGACTGGAGAAATTATTGACAAACCAAATGCAAAAGGCTTGTACACATAATACATAAAGAAATCTCAAACTTCAGTAAGAAAACAAACAAATCAAAATATAGGCAAAAGATTTGAACAGACATTTCACTGAAGATATACAGATGGTATATGAGCACCCAAAAAGATAGATGTTCTACATCACTAATCATGAGGGGTATACAAATTAACACTATATTGTGCTACCATGACACACTCATTTGAATAGCAAAAATTAAGAAGACTGTCCATACCAAGCACTGACAACGATGTGAAGCACCTAGAACTCTCATTGCTGCTAATGGGAATGTACAATGGCATAAGCATTTCAGAAAACTCACTTGCAGTTTCTTAAAAAGCTAAAAATATACACTTACCATTCCCCTCTGAAGTATTTACCCAAGATAAATGAAAGCATATGGCCAAAGACTTGGAAAAGAATGTTCCTATCAGCTTAATTTGTAAGAACCCAAAACTGAAAATAACCCAAATGTCCAACAACCAGTGAATGGATAAACAAATTGTGGTATGATCCAAACAATGGATTCAGCAATGAAAAGGAATGAACTACTGATACATAAAGCAATATAAATAAATAGCAAAAATAATTATGTTGAGTGAAATAAGCAGATCGCCTCCAAGATAGACCATACTGTTTGATTCCATTTATATAAAATTGTACATAATGTAAACTGATCTATGACATAAAATGGTGGTATAGTGGATTGAATGGTAGCCTCCAAAAGGATACATCCACATCCTAATTCCTAGAACCTGTGAATGGTACTTTACTTGGGAAAAGGGTCTTTGCAGATATAATTAAGGATCTTGAGATGAGGAGATCATCATGGCTTATCTAGGTGGGCCTTAAATCTAATGTCAAGTGTCCTTGTAGAAGGCAGGCAGAGATTTAAAACAGAAATAAGAAAAAGCCCACAGAAGAGGAAGCACTGTGACCACAGAGGTAGAGATTGGAGTAATTGGCCATAGTCAAAGAATGCCAAAAAGATACTAGAAGCTGGATACAGAAAAGAATGAATTCTCATCTTAATCTTCTAAAGAGTGTGGCCTTGCTGACATCTTTATTTCAGACTTCTGGCCTCCAGAACTGTGAGAATAAATTTCTGTTGTTTTAAGTCACTCAGTTTGTGGTAATTGTTATAGCAGCCTCAGTACACCAATACAAGAGGTTCCCTGGAAATGAAACAGGAGTGGAGAGGGAAAGGCGGAAGAGATTACAAAGGGGCAAGAACAAACTCTCGAGAATGATAAATATTTTCATTATCATAATTGTGATGTTTCATAGGTTTAGATATACGTTGAAATTTATAAAATTGTATACTTAACAATGTGTAGTTTAAGTCCATTACACATTAATAAAGCTATTAAAAAAGGAACACATAATGAGTCTAAAACAAGATTCTATTTGCAATATTCTGGCCTTTTCCAAGTAGTCCACATAACATTGATACATGGTGTATTTTTAGAAAATTAATCACAAGATGAAGCCTCGCCATACGAAGAACAGCTGAATAACCTCAGAATATTAAAATTGGGAGAACTTATATTCAAAGATATAAGGTATTGCAATGTCAAAGAAGAAACATTCTCATGTTATATAAACTTCATTAGAATTGAGACCAATGATAGCAGTTATAGTGAGACAGATTTGGGTTCAAAGAACTTTCTAAAGTCAGGGCTGTCCACAGAAAAAATAGCTGTGGGAGGAACTAGTTCATGGGAGACTATTTGTCTAGACATTGTTGAGCAGAAACCTCTCTTTGATTCTTTCTTCTGTTTGATCCTGTTTTTCTGACCCCTTATCTTTTCCAATTCCTGCTTTCCCCCCTCCTCTTATGTTTTGCTGGAACATGTACTTTAATAGCTTCCAAAAAATGCTGGGATAAAATTCTAGGCAAAATTGGAAGTTCTGCTCTTTTGCTTTTAGCTTTCACTGATGTTATTGAGAAGGCTGATGCCATTATGATTTTAGAATCTTCTCGTTATCTTTAGTGTTATAAAATTTCACAATGACATGCTTTGATTTGGGCTTCTATTTTTTCTATGTTGTGTAGTGTATTCATAGCATTTTCAATCGCATTCACATCATTCAGTTTGGGGTAATTTTCTTATGTACATATCATATTTTTAAATATCATCCCTTTCATTGGTTTTCTCTTGGAGAAAACTCTTAGGTAGCCTGGATTGCTCCTCTACTTTTTGTATTTCTTTCCTATTGTCCATCTTTTGTCCTTTTGGTCTACTTACTGAGAGCTCTTATCTTCTAGAACTTCTATTGAATGTTTAATTTGAACTATCATGCTTTTAATTTCCAAGACCTGCTCTTGTTCTCTAAATAGATTAGTAAAATACATTTTGTTCATGTTTCATAGAAATAAGATCATCTCATCTGTCCAAAGGTTTTTCTGGTTATTTCCCCCATTTCCCAAATTATCTGCTTCTTCAAATTTTTTTTCCTGTTTTGATCTTATTCGTGTTGGAAACTTTACTCAAATGTCTGCTGATCCTTAGCTACTAAAATGAGATGTAACGTGTTGTCAATACACAGTGTGTTGATGGGAGGCTGGAGGGTTGGTTATGTTAGAGGGAGCTGCTGCCTTGGCTTTACTGTAATTAACAGGGTTGTCAGCTGAGACATTTTTGTTGCTGGAATCTCCAAAGATATCTGTAGGGCTTTTTTCTGTAGTTATTCTTCCAAAAAAAAATCTTTTCATCTTGTCTGAGGGTATAAGACTGACTGCTAATATTTGGGGAATGGCATAGGGGAGGAGACTGGAAGGTCTTAGCTTTAATTTGCTACCTATTTTAAGTCCATCAATTTATTTGCTTCTGAATTGGGAAACTCTCTGGCAATTTCTCCAAAGCCTCTTGTAGAGTGGCACAAGCATCAGTCACCTGGCTGTATTGTTTGGGCTTCTTATACAGACTTTGATCCAAACTCTTTGATTTCAACTTATTGCTCAACTCTGCCTTCCACAGTATTCAGGTACCATAATGCCTTTCTAGGGTTTGAAAAGACCAATAGCCTTGGGGCCTTGTTAATATCCCACTCTCAGGACTTTAGGTTTTTTCCCTCACCTAAGTGTGTAAGGATAGGAATAGTATTTGCCACATCAGAGTCCAATGCACCATCCAGCCCCAAAGAATACTGGACAGATATTTGTTGAATGAATGCAAGTCTAGTAAGTGACTCAAAGTAAGCACTAAACTTTCTGAGCAATTTCTTCACCTGTAAAGTTTGAACAGCCATCCGACTTTTTAATCTCACAGGGTTGTTGTGAAAACATTTTGTAATATGTAAGAATTTCTTGTGCAGATTGGTTTTTGGACCAAGTAGGGATTTAATGACGTTAGAATATATATTTTATTAGAATTTTCATTTTCAGTCTGAGTTCTTTGTTTTTTAAATTCCCATCTGGTACGATCATCTTCTCTTTCCTACCATCTCAAGTGAATCACCACTCAGCTTCCAGTCACTGTAGTAGCTAAAAAGAATCTCCCCAAAGTATAGATTCAGGAGTAGTCACACTAATTTGCCTATCTCTGGGGAACACATTGAATAGATGTTAGTTAGTTTTCATCTCAAGGCAAGATTTTTACCCGTCTTACCTAATTAATAAATCCTTTAAGATTTTATCTGTAAAAGATGCTTCATTAAGTACCAGATATTTATAATGAGAGTAGGGTATACATGCTAGAATTATGGAATGAGACGTTCAATATTTTTATTCTTTTTCTTATTATTTTGGTGACAAGTAGGCATTAGAGGTGATGGTCACAACCTGTAGAGTTCAGAGAATCAATATACAGATGCCATATCTCACCCAATACACAATCTAAAATTTACCTTTCAGGGCTTAAAAACTATCTATTCAAAATGCAAGTAATTGGAACATAACTATGGGGCTTAAATATAAATGTTTGACAGAAAGTATAGGATGGTGTCATGAACATGGCACCAGATACATGGCCAGAATATTCTTTTTGTCACTTCTCGTCTTGAACTTAACACACAATTCTTAGTAGCCAGAAGGAAAGTGTACATTTAAAACTTTGGCCCAAAACAAACAGATACATATATGCAGCAATTGCTACAAAGATCCTTCTCCCCGGCCAAATATTAACAAGGTGTAGGTTAAACAAACAAACAAATTAATAGAAAAGGGCTCTGGCTTTTGTCAGGTTACGGATAAGCTGCAGTTTCTGGATGCAGATATTCTTCTTCCTCGCTCTCTGGGTCCTGCTTAAGCAGTGGGAGAGCGGTAGAATGTCAAGAAGAGAGGGACAAAGTAAAGCAATTACCCTAAAGCAGTATTTCACTCCTGTCAAAGAGTTCAATCCAATAACCTAGGGAGATTTCGATTACTCATAAGTGTATTATTTTTCATAAGAATTTTAAAACTCTTATTAAATCTACTCTTTAAGAGATTCCTGAAGATAAGGATTTAAAGAATATCAACGCCTTTCTCAAATGAACAGGGCAGTAACCCTATTAAAATATAAACTTTCTATTTCTCTCCATTCATTAAACAGACAAAGGCATCATGTTCTCTAGTTTTATTATTTTTCAATCACATGAACTATAACTCACTTTGAAATTTTTTCAGTGCATTTCACAGCAAAAATGAACAAGAAAATCATTAAAATGGTTATACATAAACCAATTGTTTTTTACAATTTACAATTTGTTGAAAAAATTTATTGTTTTGCTGTTTTCATCCTATGAACCCCTTCAATGAATTTATCAGAGCACAAAGCTTAAATTTCTTATGATGATGCAATCGATACAGCCACCTATCATGGCTGATGAATAACAGGTATATGTTATACACACTGATTGGAAGACCACATCAGAAGAAACAGAATAAGGCACCACTCTTGAAAAATTAAGGTACTTGCAGTAACAAATTTGAGCACCATAAGTAGGTGCTCAATAAATACTCAAATGAATGATGAAAACCATAATTAGCACTATTCTTTGAGTTGCCAGAAATTCTTCAACCTCAATAAAATACTTATTTAAAAAAAGATTTGTACCTGAATACAACTTCCTGATACCTTTTTATTTCATACTCTTTCTTCAGCATTTGAGTTTCCTTGGAAAGAAAATAAAACCATACTATACATGTTCTCAGTCATGTACATAACTTCTGAATTACTGACAAATATGAATAGTTGTTTTAAATTTTGAGTAAACAGAGGTAAGATAAGCATACTCATCCAGAGGGATAATACATAATACTGGATATTAACCTACAAGTGAAAAAAGGTAAGGAAAAAAGTAACAGTTTTATTTAATATTTGCTATGTTCTTTAATGCCTCAGTTCTTGAGAAAGGCCAAAATCTCATATTGACATGAACATATTTAAAAAACTGTCTCTCAAGTGTAATATTTAATAAAACTAGGTATTGAAAAGTGTTCTGAAATTTTTCAAGTCAATGTTGTTTTCAAGTATATTAAAATGTTCAGAAGAAAAAAATTCTTCAAATCAATTTATAAATATATTTTTTAAAAGAGAGTTCCAACAGAAGTGGAAAATGGGTAAGATCCTCAGACACAGGCACACAGTCTCTCTGAAGGAATAGAATGCCTTGTTACTACAACCTGGTTGATTTTTTTTTTTTTTTAACACTGATTTCAGGCACAATGGCTGAATCCACTTCTGCGTCATCTTCTTCCTCCTCTTGGTTTGTTTATAAGAGTAGTGAATACTTCAGTTACTGAGAGAAAGCAAAGCACAGACTCGGAAAGAGACTTCACTTTTCATTATAATCAAAATCATTGAGTTCTCACTGTTGTGTTCATATCTGTTGACCCCCATGCAAAAATAGGGGATTCAAATTTAGCTTTAGGAGACAGAACTGGATAAGACTAATAATCATCTAACAAGTCAGGTGAAAGGTTTTAAGATGATATTGCTCACATCACATGGACAGGTTGGTGAGAGGTCCATAGTGCTCCTTCGACACTTTGGTCTCGCTGCAGTTCTACAGTGCCCTAATAGGTACATTCGTGTTTAGCTAGTTTCAGTCTGTAGTCAGGAAGCAGGTCATTCAGTGCAATGACTCCATTCTGGGAGGGTTTAGGATAAACAGAGAAGAATTTCATTTGGTCGCGTCTTAGATAGTGTGTATCACTCTGCCGGCTGTGTTGTTGGAATTATTTTCCAAAGGGGTTTGTGATAAACCCAGCCATCTCCCTGAAACAAGTAGAAGAAAAATTAGAGAACCGTTCCTCTAATGTTTTCAGAATCAGTGACCAAAACTAGAAGCAACACTTTCATTGAAACAGAATTCTATTCTCACATTTACAAACAGAAGTTTTTCAAGCTCGTGGACATGGACAACAGACTAATAGTTACCAGAGGGTAGTGGGGGAGGAGGTAGATGGGGCAAAAAGGGTCATATATGTGGTGACAGAAAGAAATATAACTATGGACAGTAAACACACAAGGCAATGTATATATATGCCTTACTGTTGAATTGTACACCTGAAACTTACTGGATTTCATTAACTAAAGTCACCATAATAAATAAATAATAAAAAAAGAAAAAGATATTATATCTAACCACATTACAGAATGCTAGGTTTAGAAGGTAAGACATGCCATCTGATCATCCGTCTTATTTCACATATGAAGAAACTGAGGCTCCGAGAAGTGAAATGAGTTGCCCAACTTCAGAGAAAAAGGAGCAGACTCTTTCAGAGCACTTTCCATATACTTACCCACACTTCACAGATGAGGAACTGTGGTAAATAAATTACTTAAGGTAAGGGCTGGGGCTCAAACAGCACATCTGACTCCAATATGGTTTACTATACTATAAAAACCTTCCTGGTGTATATATATATACAACTTAAGAAACGTTAAACACTCACTTAAGAGGATACAACCAATAGATCCTGGTAGACATGTATAATAACAAAAGGAAAGAAATGGAAGATCTAATATGTTAAATTAAATGTCAGTGAGAAATAGTCAGAAAAAGGTGGATATAATTAAATGATACTAGAAACACTTCTATACCTTTTCTGGCTGCTCTACCCTCCTCTTTTTATACCGACTCTACCCCTCCATCTAAGATCAACTCCTAACTGGTCTGTAATCAGTCTGAAAGCAATAATGAAAACACAAAACAAGTAGAAGAGCCCTTGTTACTCCTAGCAATATTTATGAACATCTACTAAGCGCTCTGTTTAGGACCACAGGGGAGACAAAATGGACTTTTCAGTAACATATTCTTCTTAGCAAAGAGCCAGAGACAATGGCAATAGCTCTAAATTTGTTATGAACTTTGTGGTACTAACCAGCTTCAGCTAGTTGCCATCCTCATCAGTCTCTCTTGTACTCCACAGAGCGTCTTAGACGTGCTGGCATACATCATGATCCAGTCGCACAGAGGATGCAACTTGGTTGCCCCATGGGCTTGAGGAATTAATATATGACACGCATCTAAACCATCTGCTGTACCACCGTGCCATGGCGCACAACATTTAGGAAGCCCTACTTATATTTTACCACCCAAAGGGGCCCAAATCTGAATCAGCATTTCTAATCGACTCTTCTGTCAGGTAGTTACTTAAGATACCTCAGCTGAAAGAAATTCACTATTCTATTGGACAGTCACCATATCTTGCCATCACTTTTAGACGTCTATCCAGTATTGCAAAGTGTGATAAATTAAGTGACAGGCTCTTAATAATATGTCAAATAAAAAATAAATGAGAAGTAGCAAGTTTATAAGTCATGTAGTAGCAAGAATCAGGGTGCCTCCTTTTAAAATCCTGTTGGTTGCACCTTTTCCTCATTACAGCTCCCTTCTTTTAGGCCTACATTGTTTATTTTTAATGATCTACGGAAGTCCTCCCTTAGAAATTTTCCCCTCTGGAATCTACTTCTGGTATATCTGCTTTCTTAATGAGCTTAAAATGAAAAAAATCTAAGGTTATCAGACTATAATTTTAAATAGTAATTAAAAAGGTGTATTTTTTTCACACAAAAATGCAGAGATATAAAGCAGTTTTCCTTATTTCTATCCATGAAAACAGTTGGTAACTTATATTAGATACCCAAAGATTAGAAAAAGGAAAGTAATAAAATTACTATAATAAATTTTGGGTTTTTTAAGAATAATAACTATGTAAAAATCACATTCAAATTACTTTTTCCAGAGTCTATCCTGATGAACCAATATTAAAATTCAAAAGATTTCCTAACACTTAGCAATCGACAAAACTTTTCTTGATATCAGATATGGTTCATTATTCACCTTTCTGGGTTCTACCAGAAAGTAATAAAACAAAAAACAAAAAACCTTTAATTTAGAAAACTTCAGAAATTGTCTAGTCCAACTGAAAACCAGTGCATTAAACTCCCCTACATAAGCCACAGTTTCTTACATAGGCTAGCAATGGGAAACACATCACTATAAAATGTACTCTGTTTAACTGGATGTTTTTATTTGTTATACAATGTCTTCTTATGTTAAACTCAAAATGTACTTCCTGGTAGTTAGGGCTTAGCTCAGGTTTGCTATTAGAACGGATTTAAAAAGTTCTAAGTTATAACCCTACATATATTTGAAGAAAGTTAAAATGAATGGCCCGTTTTCTGTTTTTCAGGCTAAACACCCCTATTTCATTCTTTTTTCCTTAAATGTTACAAAGATTCTAGTCACTTCACTATTCTTTGTGTAGCCAGTTATGTTCCTCATGTCTCCCTTAAAATGTGGTTTCTGGAAGCAAACACAGAATTTCAGTGTGGTACTAAAGGCAATAAAATTGTAAATTGCATAGTCTATTATTATGATAGAAGATTTTGTTAGCATTTTCATTTGTGGCCAATTAAATCCCCAAATCTATTTCATTTGAATTGCGGGCTAACTATTGACAAATTGTGAAAAGTTCATTAAAAAGCTCAGGATTAAGCTAGACTATTTTCAGAAAGGGAGATGTGTAAGTGGTAATGATTTAAGAAAACCTAGTAAGCTGAAGTTCTAATTAGATAATGAGTTTTGGTCTGAAGGCAGGTAGGGCATACCTCTTTAACAAAATATTTGGTTTTCCAGGGTGTGCCTGTTTCAGTCCGATGCCTTTCTTCAGTCCTCTGGCGTTCTTCTAGGGTACGTTTATGCTCTGTGGCCTTATCAATTTCAGATTCCCTCAGAGAGTCTGTCACATTTTTCCACAATCGCCTGAAAGAGGAAAACCACACATTTTTACAAACATTCTTCAAAAAAAGATAAATAGAACTGATACTCTCAAAATTAACAGTAATTTTTAAAAATTACATTTCCTAAATCAGATCTGTAATTTCATGCCAGAGTTAGTTACACGAACACTGATGCTATATTGTATGTTAATGTCCAAGATGCTGCTGCTTCTACTTCTTTTTCAATTAAATTTATATTTTCAATTTATAAAACTAAGATTTTTATTTTTAAGAAACTTAAGAAATACTAAGCAAAAAGATTTTAAAAGATACTAACAAAATATTTTTAAGCTGAAATACAAGAGAAACTACTTCTGCTGCTGGACATGATGAAACAACAGGCACCAGATTTACCCTCCTACCTTTAATCAACTAGGAAACCAGATCAAATGGAATGAAATGATGATTTTCAGATATTGAGCAAAATGCAGCACAGGACAGCGAACCCTGAGAGTAGAGAAAGAACTCCAACTCCCTGGGCCAGAGAGAGTTTACAGGTACAGCACAGGGAGGAGAGAAGCTCAACAAACTCCAAGCAAAAGAAAACTGTCAAGACAGTTCTTTGGGGAAAGTAGTCTATGGTCTGTTTAACAAGTGGTACTGGGGCAACTGGATATCCATGTGTAAAAAGTCGACCTTAGACCTTTACTTCACAATAAGACTTTTACAAGAAGATACAAGAGAAAATCTTTAGGATTTTGGGTTATGCAAAGATTTCTTAGATGCAACACCAAAACCATAATCCATAAAAGAAATCATTGCTATTTCACCTCATCAAAATTAAAAAACTTTAATGAAAAAAAACATTAAAAAATGAAAAGACAAGCAACAGACTAAGAGAAAATATTTGAGAAACACATATCCAGTAAAGGATTTACATCCAGAATTTACAAAGAACTCTATAACACAATAAGATAAACAATTCAATTTATAAAAATGGGTGCAAAGATATAAACACATCTCACCAAGAAGATAAACAAATGACTAATGAGCACATGAAAACATGCTCATTAGTCATTAGGGAAATGCAAATTAAAATCACAATGACATACTATTTTAAACCAACTAGATAGGTATATTAAATAAGACAGTAACAGATGTTGATAAGGATGTGGAGAATTGGAACCCTCATAAATTGCTGCGAGGAAATGTAAAATGGTGCAGCCATTTTGGAAAATAGTTCAGCAGCTTTTTGAAAAGTTAGGTATAAAACTACCACACAAACCAGCAATTCCACTCCTAGCATTTACCCAAATGAAAACATGTCCACACAAAGATTTGCATGAAATATTCATAGCACTATTAATCATCTTAGTTCAAAATTGGAAATGTCCATCAACTGGTAAATGGAAGACAAAACGTGGTATTACACAATGGAATTATATGAAACTTAGAGGAAAATATATAACATTATACAGCAATAAAAAGGAATGACCTGCTGATGCATGCTACATATCATGAATGAACTTCAACAACATGCTAAGTAAGAAATGCTAGGCACAGGAGATCCCATTTTGGATAATCCCATTTATCTGAAATACCCAGGGAAGGTGCATTTATAGTGACAGCATGCAGTTTCCCTGAGACTGGGGGTAGAACTAGGAATTAACTGTAAATGAGCACAAGGGATCTTATGGGAAGATGAAAAGATTCTAAAACTGATTTATGGTGATGACTGTACCACTCAGGAAATAGGTGATTTTTATGATATGTAAAATATATCTCAATAAAGTTATTTTTTAAGTGTCAATTTGATATCAAAATAAAGTTCAAAGCAAGAACTATGACCAGGGATAAAGAAGATTATTTCATAATAATCAAGGGTCAATGCATGAAGATATACAATCCTAAACATGTATGCCCCTTATAACTGAACCTCGAATAACATAAAAGTTAAAACTTACAGAACTACAAAGAGAAGTATTCAATTATAATTGGTAATTTCAGTAACTGATTTCAATAACTGATCTCTACTGATAGAACAGGTACACTGAAAATCAGCAAAGATATAGAGACTAGAAAAATACTATCAACCCACTTGACCTAACTGACATTTACAGAATATTCTCACCAAACATCAATAGGATATACATTCATGTCAAGTGCACATGAAACATTTACCAAAACATAATTTACCAAGGCCACAAAACAAATTTCAATAATTTAAAGGACTGAAACCATACAAAGTACATTCTTTGATCAAAATGAAATTAAGTAAGAAATGAATAATGGGTGGATAGTTGGAAAATCTCCAAATATTTGGAAATTAAACAACACATTACTAAATAACTTCATGAGTCAAAAAAAAATCACAAGGGAAATTAAAAAATAAATGTCAAAAGTAAAAAAGTTGCAGCATATAGATGAAAGCAGACTTAAAGGAAAATACACAGCATTAAACATTTATATTAAGAAAGAAGAAAAATTCACAACCTAAACCAGAAGTCAAACTATGGTTCATTGCCCATTTTGTTAATAAATTTTTATTTTAATATAGCAACATCTATCACTACTTTTGTACTACAATGGCAGAGTTGAGTAGTTGTGGTACAGGTTATCTGGTCCTTCAAGCCTAAGGTATTTACTCTCTGGCTTTTACAAAAGAAGTTTGCTGATCCCTGACCTAAATTTTTGTTTTTAATAAAGCAGAAAAATGAACAGCAAATGATGCACAAAGTAAGCAGAACAAAGAAAATTAAAACAATAAGAGCAGAAATCAATGAGAAATAATAGAAGTATGGACAAAAAATCAATGAAACTAGTTCTTTGAGTAAAATTAATAAACATTTAATCAATTTGATCACAAAAAGAAGTTATTACCAATAGAAGGAAAGAGTGTGGTGACATCACTACAAATCCTACACACAGTATAAGAATAATAAGGGAATATTATGAACTATATGCCAAGAAATTTGAAAAATTTCATGAAAAAGACCATTTCCTTGAAAGACATAAACTACCAAAGCTCACTCAAGAATAGATAACCTCAACAGTCCTAAGTACTAAAGATATTGAAGTTGTAGTTAAAAACTTCCCCCAAAGAAAACAAGAGATGGATCTCCCCATGAATGTAGACATAAAAAATCCTTAATAAAATTTTATGATAATATAATGTCTCTTAAATACCTTGTTTAATAATAGCCAGATTCTTACATCTGCTTCTACATTCAATCTGTTGTGACATATTTAGTTAAAAGTATATAAAGAAAATATGGCCTCACTCAGATAGTTGGAAAAGGGAAGAATATTTTAATAGACTTTCAAATTATTTAATTCTTTGATACAGTATCAAAACTCAGTAAGTGGTAGTTTTTGAAATTTAGATGCAATATGGAAACTGAAAAATGTCAATGAATTTTTTACACTCTGCTACATGGAAATCTACTGGTCTAATTTGCATCTTGGAAAGAATTTTCATACATTCATAATTTTGCAATATCATGCATTGATCATTTGAAACATGATCTTACAGATTTTGACATTTTATTATGTAATATTTTAAAAGTGCACTCTTTAATATCACCACCAATTTCATCAGAAAACTCTGCTTGGAAAGTTTTCAAGCTCACTGTGGCAGATACAAGATACAAAATTTTGATTTTTGCCTTGAAGCTCAAATTTTTTTTGCAGTTTTACTGACATAAAGCACTGTGCAAGTTTAAAGTGTACAGTACAGTGACTTGACTTATACTGTGATTACTATAATAAGTTTAATTAACTTCCGTTTCATATAGATACAAAAAAAACTTTTTCCCCTTGTGATAAGAACTTTTAGGATCGATTCTCTTAACAACTTTCAAAATATACCATACAATAGTGTTAACTACAGTCATCATGCATTATATCACATCCCCAAGACTTATTTATCACATAACTGGAAGTTTAAACCTATGACCCTCTCCACCCAATTCCCTCTCCCAACCCCTGCCTCTGGTTACCACAAATCTGACCTCTTCTTCTACGAGGTTCTTTTTCTAATAGGAAAATTTTTCAATTAAGGTATAATTGACATATAATGCTATATTGGTTTCACATGTACAACAGAATGATACAATATTTGTATATACTGTAAAATGATCACAATAAGTCTAGTTAACATCCACCACCATACACAGATGCAAAAAATTTTGTTCTGGTGATGAGGACTTTTAAGATCTACTCTTAGCACTTTCAAATATGCAATACAGTATTATTAACTATAGTCGCCATGCTGTACATTATATCCCCATGACTTATTTTATAACTGAAAGTTTGTACTTTTTGACTCACTTCACCCATTTCGCCTACCCCCTAATGCCTGCTTCCAATACCACCAACCTGTTTTCTGTACCTATCACTTTGATTTTTTTGTTTATTTTGTTCTAGATACCACATATAGATGAGATCATCCAGTATCTTCTTTCTCTGTCTGACTTACTTCACTTAGCATAATGCCCAAAAAGCCCATCTCTATTGTAGCATGATTTCACTCTTCTTTAAGGCTGAATAATATTCCCACATGCATGTGTGCATGTGTACACCATAACTTCTTTATATCTATTTATCTGTCAATGGACACGAGTTATTTTCATTTAAATTTTATTATTAGCAAAAATACTGTCAATTGTTTTCCTTGAAGTGCCATTTTCATATCAATCGTTTAAGAAAAATCTAATATTTAAATTAGAACTAGTTTGTCAATCATTCGTTTAAGTAAAAATGGTATTTTATGAAAAGAGAAATTTGCTTGTAACTCAAAAAACTGCACAAATGCTTTTCCTTCAGAAAACTACTGTACTTCAATATCTAGCACAAGCGCTTTATGCCTACTCCCAATTTGTCACACAGAATATTCAAAAACTTTTTTAAAAAAAAGACATTTAAAAAGAAACTGGCGTTTTAAAAACTGCAAGCACATGGCATGAAGAATACAATAACTACTTATACAGCTTGGTGCCACTGTCTTGGTACATGCTAAGCCCAACAGTGCTACCCACCACTGCTTTTGTACCACCAGTATCGACAATGAAAATGGCAAATATCAGCTCAGCAATACTATGAAAAAGTTTTGAAATTGTACATCTCCTGAAAAGATCTAAGATCTCAGAGAACCACTCCTTCAGGAAGAATCCCTAGAAAAGAAAAGTTTTTAATCACTACTACTATTTTATCTTTGATCCAACTTGCTAATGGGCATTTAATCTCTCTACTCATCTAGTTATAAATTGTTTGGTTCTATTTAAGTGATCAAGAGATTTGAAACTTCCTTGTATTTCCTTTATCTTTTTAAAAACTGATACAGTAATACTTCCATATCATAAATAATTTAAACAGTTCAAAAAGGCAGTCTGGAAAAGTAAGTCTCTTTCCAATCCCAGACCCCTATATACCTTTCCAGAAGCAACCACTGTGACCACATTTTGAAGACTGTAACTTAATTAATACATATAGATCCACTTCACTTACTTTCAAAGGCCTATGACATATATTGTCAAAATACCCTCTAGGAAGGTTGTTCCAGTTTACCTTCTAACCAACAATATGAAAATGACTATTTGCTCATACTTTTTCCCAAAAGAGGTATGATTTTTAAAACTAATTTGTCTTATTCATATTTCTTTGAATTCTAATTACACTGAATATTTTTTTCATTTTCTTAATGGGCATATTTTTTCCCTACTTTTGTGAACTACCTCTTTACGTCTTTTGCCCATTTTTCTATTGGGCAAATAATGTTAATGTACAAGAGTTTCTATGATAAGGATATAATCCTTTTTAAATGTTAATATTTCTGCCCAGTTTATAAAAGTTTGATTTTTACTAAAATGTGACTGTGTGTCATATAATGTTATAGTTGGTAAGGGGGCATTAAAAGCATCAGATCAGACCAAACCCTTTCAATTTCTAGGTGAGAAATCTATTACAAATTGGTTAAGTGATTTGCCGAAGGTTGCCAGTTAGTGAAAAGGACTAGATTAAGATCCAGAGTTCCTGACTCTTTCCTGGATGGATGCATGGATGACATACCTGGATTCAAATGGGTCCTGCTTCTCCAGAGGTCTTACTCTTTTCTTCGTCACTGCCAGTTTAGTCAAGTCCACATTCTTTGTCTCTCCATTGCTGTAAGTGAACTCAAGAACACTATTCCATTCCCCTTGGACTCTGCATGCCACAGTGTTGGTGAGGTTTGCTTTACTTCACCGTAACCCTAGAAGCAAGCAGAAAATAAGATACGTTCTAATAAGCGATATTGGGCTAATTAAGATTCTGAAACCCAAGAAAGTACTTTGTGAATTGTTTATGTTAGTTATACAGCTCATTTCAATTTGTCAGTGCCAAAGTCAGACTTTTGGTAAATACAGGTTAGCTTCCTAGATAATTTTTTCAAATAAAACAACTTTAATCTTTAGAAAGAACACTAGGAATCAAAGTAGAGACTTAATTACCATAAATGATTATGAAATGTGATCTTTAAAATGCATGCTACAAACAAAACTATTATAACATTAAAAGTAAATAGAAACACAAAAAATATTAACATTTATTTTTTATCATATTTGAAAAACATTATACTATCACAACATAACTTTTTAAATAAACTAGTCTTATCTATTTAAAAGTTTGGAGTCCTTGTATTTGAAGTTCTGGCTATATCAAGTCTACATAAAATCACCTTTTAAATTATGTTTAATTTTAAATTAAATATAGAAACCAGACAAATCAATAAGAGGTAAAAAAAAATAGAAAGGATACTTCAAAAATTTTTGAACTCTCTTGACAAAACAGTAAAATTAAAGAGCACTGGTACACAAAAATGCTATCAACACAGAATTCGGAGAGAACTCAAACACTACTGTTGTTGAAAGTTTAATGAAGAGTTATCTGACTGGTTTATTAACAGACAGGATGCAGCTCAAATGAATGCTAGAACAGGAACAGGTCTAATTATTTTTAATGAAGCATTTTATAGTCACTGAAGGACACAAATAACAAGAGGATTAAATTAGACAGACATTCAGAACTCAGAGAGTAGTGGGTAAAAGTTAGGGTCAAATCAGTGTGCCAGAGATTATGGTTTATCTGGATTCACAAGGGAATCCAGAGGACCAAAGCCCACAGGCAACAGCTCAGGGACCCTAAGAAACATTTTTCAGGTATAAGCCAAGGGCCTGGGCGTCAAAGGACATAGCTGAATTCAGTGAGTCCATAGTTTTTAATAAGGAGAAATCAATAGTGTACAAAACTCAGAGTTCAAGGCAGAGGCATAGTAGCCAATAAGCAAAGGATCTATGAACCAGATCTTAAAGATTAAGTTGTATAAGGGTTTGGAATCTAGGAGCAAACCAAACATTCAGAATAAAAAATCAGGGATAATTGTAGCTCAGTGGACACAAAGAACACCAGGACTACAAGTCCCCTTGGTTACAGCAAGGATGGGAACTCTGCGTTATACTTCAAAGTACCTGAACTTAAATAAGTTCACTGCTAAGGGTTTTTGCCTGCCTGAATGTTTCTTGTGATATCCATGTTTCCTCTCTGATCCCACTTGCCAAAATTGCTCCCTTCCTTGAAAATTTATCTCTAACCAATCAGGATATGAAGAGATGACACAATGAACACTTATCTCTTCCCTGCTCTATCCACACATACCCGGAACTGTATTCTGAGAACCGAAGAACAATAATCCATTCCTCACTTGATCTCTCTTTTTTACTGCCACATCACAATCTTTTAAGTTATCATTACCTCCTTCACAAGTCTTTCCACTTGACAAATAACAAGCACTAGATCCCTATTCATGCACCCTGGGTTACACTGGGTCCTTGCTGTTCGGTGAATCTACACAGTAAGAGCAGCATAAGAACTGAGGCAGGGAACAAGAATCACGCCTACTAGAGATAGGCCATGAGAAACTTGCAAAAGGAGCACAAGAAGGAAGAAGGGCCTCGTCTCATTTTGCTTGAAACAGTTCTTCATAACAGTCTAATGCAGGGTTGGTAAACTTTTTTTGTGAAGGACCAAAGGTGAATATCTTAGGATTCGTGGGCCAGAATGTCTCTGTCACAACTACTTAACCCTGTCACTGTAGCATGAAAGCAATCGTAAATAATAAGTAAATGAATATCTAAATATCTAAAGCATATATATCCAGATACGATTTCAATCAATGACATAGAATGTTACCCTTAAGACACTTGCCAAAGAGCTAAATCTTAAGTTGTCATCCTATTCATATTTAAAGTGAGGATGATTGATAATTGATAAGGTATTTGCTCTCTCACTTTCTAAAAACTTAACCTTAAGTTGGCTTTTTAGATTGTCTAGACTCTGTCTCTATAGCTATTTGAATACAAAACCACTAACTACATTAGTCTGGCTTCATATAGAAAGCTTTTATTGACTAAAAGTTAAGACTTTAGATTTGGGTTTTATCGATGTATATATAGAAGTACTCACATGAGGGATAATTTATTTTATGCAGAACTAAAGGAGACACTATTATGTTACTCAATGCCACTATATAAGGATACCTGCAACAAATCCCTGTAGAATTTAATACCGGGGAAATAGTTCTCTCTTGAAAGAGTGATAGGCTTCCTTTATCAGACAATGAGAAGTATAGTGAGCATCATGTTTCTTTTTTTACTCTGAGAAGTTAGAATTAAATTTTATTTTCAGATAAAGTACTTATCTAATCCCAGCTTCACAGTATTACTGTCCCTTTCCATCATTATGGTTATTATAATAACAGACTTTATTTTTAACTGTCTATTATCTATGAGTTTTTCCTAAAGCCTTACATATTCTTTTTCAGGGTTAGGGTCCTGGATTCTAATATTAGACTAAAAGCTTCTTAAAGGCACAAATAGTCGTCTTCTTTCTCCGGTATGCAGAAAAGTATGTCACTCAGAAAATAAGAAAACATAATGACATCATATCACTATATACATAAAATTATCATCTTACAGTGAGTGTGGAAAATGGGATGAGGATGTGGACAAGAGCATGAGGAATAGTTAAGTAGGCCTGCTTGGATGCAACAGAGATAGTTGTGGAAAATGAGGGAGTAAGGAAAGACAAGTGGAAGATAATATATTTATATCAAATGCAGACGGTAGATAATGTGTCTGTTCTGATTGCAGATAGCAGTAAAAAAAACCAGGCTATGTCTGAGAAGGGAGGCATGGCCATTAATAAAGGCATGAAAGAAGGCTTTAGTTATAATATTCTGTAAAATCAAAGAAGAAAAGATGTCAAAATAGGAAAGTCTGTTTCAAACATGAATCTTTTAAATGAAAAATTAAATGAAACCATTGGTCCTAAGGGAGACCAGAATGGAAATATTGAGAAAACTTTGGGGTCAGCCAAAGGCATGCCTCAAGAGTTAAAGAAAGAATGTATGTGAATGCAAAGGAGATAGAGACAGACTATGTTAAGGAAAAGTGTTATACTTCCAAGTAACAAGAGAGCCAATGACTGTGGCCTTGTAGATAGGTAAGAGTATGAAGGGAGAAAAGAAGCTAATTTAAGTAAGAAATTCAAGAAAACAAGATAGTAAATATAATGACTGGTCACTAATAAAAATGAGGATGTCTACTTGAAATTATTAGGAATCTTAAAAATGTCAAAATATGAAAACCAGGTATCAAAACTCAGACTGCTTTTGGGTGTTCCCTCTTAGGAACTTAGCTGCCAAGATGAGAGAAGCTCTAGACGTGTAGGAGTTCTATGTAGGCCCTCTGCGGAGAGCCCAAGATGAGCTCCTGGTCAACAGTCAAATCTACTGCCTTTCAAGTGAGGGGCTGTCTTGGTATCCACCTGAGTCGAGCTCTTAAATGACTGAAGACCCAACCAAAATCCAACTACAACCACGTGAAAGAAGCCCGATAAGAATCACTCAGCTGAGCCTGATTAATCCACAGAATTATGATATATGATACAAATTGCTGTTTTAAGCACTATACTTTAGAGAGGTTTATTTATTATTAGCAGTAGGTAATCAGGACATCATCCAAAGTTATCTTAGTTACCCAATTAGCTATTTCTTGAAGTCTATCAAGTCTGAATCTCTAACTGGTCCCCTAACTTCTAATCTTCTCTCACCACCTCCCTGTCTTCTAACACAATCTTCACCTGCCATCAGTTGACCTTTTTCAAAATTAATTTAAAATATATCACTTCCAGATACAACATTGCTTAAATTATATTCCCGTCAAAAATGCAAACCTGATTCAAAAAACCAAACAAATCCAAATTGATGAGCATTCTATAAAATTCATCTGTATTCTTCAAAAATGTCAGCATTTTAAATGACAAAGAAAGGCTGAGGCAATATTGCAGATTAAAGACTAAAGAGACATAATAAAATGTAATGCATGATCCTGGGTCAGCAGTAAAAAACTGTCAATTATTTGGACAATTGACAAAAATTTTAATATGGATTGTACATTAGATAACAGTATTATTATGTCAATGCTAAGTTTCCCAAATTTAACAACTGTTCTGTGATTATGTAAGAGAATTTTCTGTTCTTAGGAAATTCAGGCTAAAATATTTTGGGGTCAAGTATCATGATGTCTTTAACTCTCAAATGTTTCAGGAATAATAACAGTAAATAATAAATGATAGTAAAACAATAATAAAGTGTGCAGAGAGAAAGAAATTTTGATAAATCTAACATTTTTACATCTTTTCTGTGTGTTTGAAATTGTTGAAAAGATAAAAATAAATAAAATAAATAAAATATCACTTCCATGCTTAAAAGCTTAATTGGCTCTCCATTTCCTTCAGAATACAGATCAAATTTGTCAGCAAAGAAGTCACTAAAGACAAGTTTATTATGAAAAGAAGCCTGAACCAGCTCTATCCTTTTCAAGTCCCTTAAACTCTTAAAATAGATTCTGTCTCAAGAAAATGGTAGATATAAAGTAGTTAAACAGATGAAACAATTTTTGCATAGAAGGGCTATGCAAGCTATTCAGGGAATAAAAAAACTATAGAATCGGACACCTTCTCTCCTACAGGGCAAACTGCATCCTAATCCCTCAGCCTCAGATCCACTCTCCAAAGATGCCCTTATAGATCCAGCCATGCATGGGCCTTGGGCTCTTCAGTACATCTCCACTTTGCTTGCTTATTGCTCTGTGTGCCCCAGCAGGGACTACAGAATGAGAAAGAGAACAGCTGAGTTCTTAACAATGTAGACATAGGAAGCCCAAAAATGTGGTTATGGACTTCATCAGGAAGACTGAGTATTGCTGAGCATTACAGAAACTTAAATAGAGTGGTGACACTGGAGAATGTGAGTAATCTAGCCTCAGTGAGGCATCAGCTCTGAAAGACAAATATGACTTCCCTGTTGGAGCAAGAAGAGCTATGAAGAGAAAAAACAGGATAGCCCATCCCCAAGGCACAAATATAAGTACTGAAGTGGGACTTAAAAACCAGGTGAAAATGTCTATGTGGGATATCTGTGGCCAGGATTATCTAAATGTCACAGCAACGGTGAGATTTAAGAGATGAATTCTTATTCTCCACATTAAGGTAGTCCCTGCAATACATAAATTATTATAACTTGTATTTATTATTATAATACAAGGCAAAATAAAGCACTGGCTCAGGAAAAGTTGTGAATAGTTGCATTTGTGGGAAAAAAACTGAGTTCAAAACTGCTAAGTTCAAAACTGTAATCTGTGTTTTTATCAAGAGAAACTTGCATAAATGTAATTCATATATCTAGTGTTTAAAACATAATTAAGACTCAAAATTTAACCAGAGTAGCTATATTGTTAATCTGTTAGAAAAGAAGAAAATTCTGAACATGCGAGAGGTAACACTATGTGCACTAAATGTGTATTAAGATGTTAACTTAAGAGTATCAGAGAATTCATATTTACAAACACAGGCCTCTTATTTCCCTCTCAGTAGCAGAGATTTAATATTGGAAACAAACACTGAATTATAATGAATATAGGAAAGTTTCCATTCATGGCTCAACATTAGCTTAAAATACGATAACTCACATGGATGGAATATGAGATATTCTTAAAAAGGATTTTATCCCTTGACCAACCCAAGAAAGTTTACAGAGAAGAGAAACCTTATGACAAACAGTGATTCTGAAAAATCCTATAGTCATTATTTACTCAGAGACATGGGAGAACTCACACTGAAGAAAAACATTATTAATCATATATACCTTAAATGGCACAAGAGAAAAAAACATATCAAAGAAAAATCGCATGACACAAACACTGTGAGGCAACTCTCCAAAATCATTCACTTCTTAAACAACATGAAAGAATTCACACACCCCTGTAGTCAGTACTCAACTCAGGTAACACAGAAAATTCATGTTGGAGAAAAACCCTCTAAATGTAGTAACTGTGGTCAAGACTTTGGCCAGAGCTCTTCCTTTTATACTCCAGAGAATTCTTATTGATTTGACATGTCTAATCAATATGAGAGAGTATCTGACCAAAATTTTAGCTTTGAGGCTAAAAAGGGAAATTTATGTAGTAAAGAAACTCTAAAAATGTAATGAATGTGGTCAAGGCTTCATGAGACAATTTGTATTGGGGAGAATCCTATACACATAATAAATGCGGAGAAGTCTTTAACAGGAGAAAGTCTCTTGATGAATACCAGAGAATTCATACAGAAGACACAAGTTAAATGAAATGAATACAGGAAACCCTTTACTCACTGAGCCACATTGGCAAAGCATGAGAATTCATACTGGTGAACAACTTTGAATATAATGAATGAAGGAAAGTCTTCAGTAACTATTCATTAGAAATCTTATAACATGAAAGATCTCACCCTGGAGAGACTTCTATTCATAGAATCAATGTAGAAAAGCCTGTAGGTGGAACTCTCAGTTTATTAAACACAGAAAGCCCAAAACAGCTATTTTCAAATCTCTGAATGGTTATGCTAGAGGAGAAAAGAGATATTATTTGTATGAAGCTCCAAAAAATCAAATATAAGGGTTCACATCTAAGAAGTCAACCAGTGTAGGTCAAAGGATCATTGGAAATAGCTACATTTTGATATGGTGAATAGACTCTATCTCTAAGAAGAAAACTCACATTTACCGTCTTCCAAGAAAAATATGCAAATATTTACAAATCACTTACTACACACATAACACTGTACAGATACAATGAAGGTCCAAATTAGTATCAGTCAAAAGCTTACAGCAAAATTGGGTGAAATAAGACAAAACAAGAAAATAAGTTTCTATATAAACATGTTATTTTTCTTTTAAATGGTTTTATAGATAAGTCCTATAGGATTTCAAATAACATCTCCCCAACACACACCCACATATACTCTCAGAATAGTTTCAGGGACCAGAGATAGTTTGCAAAAAAAAAAAAAAAAAAAAAAAAAGAAAAAGGAAGAAGAAAAAAAAAAAAAGAAAAAGAAAACTAAAATTGCTCCTTGTCTTTTTTTCAGAAAATAATACTTAAGAGAGAGAGAAAAAAAAAACAAGCCACTAGGAAGTACTCAATATTGACAATAAAAAGTACTGGATTTGGAAAATTTATCACTATAGTTGTTTTCCCCAAAGCACTTTACTCAATTATATACTTTGAAAATGGTTTCACCAATGCAAGAATATTACAGAGATGTAGATTTCAGCTCTTACTTCATATAAATAAAGGAAGTCTGAAAATGAATGGGCTGCCTCACCAAGTTCTGCGCTAATAATAATGTTATTGTACATGTTGAACAATCAGTTATCAGGCATGTTGCAAAGGGATTTACGTATCTAGTAAAGGTTGGTGTAGTGACTTCTAAAGTCCCTTCTAATTTAAGGTTTGAATCCTATCAGGACTATGAAGTAGAAGCACATAAAAACAAAGTGTGAACCATACTAATAGCATCTCTAAGGGTAAAAGGTGACTATTCTGACAATATCTATTGATCTGTTTGGGTGATCTGTGTTGTTTTTTTAATTCTCTGCTTCGATGTTTTGAAATCCATATTTTTAAAGGCCCATTCAATGCCTGAGAGCCAATAAATCTCTATTTCCACCTCTAAGATTGTGGAGTACTAGTCATGAGTGGAGAAGTAAAATATGTAATTGAAAGTCTCATACATGACTGAAGAGAGTGTATTTGGTATAATCAATTAAGAAAATGGTTTGGAGTTTCTAATAAAGTTCAACTTTCATATCCTACAACACAGCAATTCTCTCCTAAGTATCTACACAAGAAATTAATACATACATTTACCAAACAGTGATCTGGCAGCATTATTTATAATAGCCAAAAAACTGGAAACTGCCAAGATGCTCATCAATATTAGAATGAATAAATGAATTGGCGTAGTTGTAGAATGGAAAACAGTCAGTAAGGAGAATAAACTGCAAGTTTACATGGATGAATCTCAAAAACATAATGTTGAGCAAAATAAGTCAGGTATAAAGAGTACATAGTGTATGATTTCATTTATATACACTACAAAAACAGGCAAAACTCATATATGGTATTAGAAATCAGGATAGTGGCTACCTTAAAATGAGAAGGATATAAGTGGGTAATCTAACAGTGTGTTTTGTGTGTGTATGACTATAACAGGGCATGAAGAAGGCCTTTGGGATGCCAGTAATGTTCCATGTCTAAATAAAAGTGCTCAAATTTTCACAAAGCTAAGTCATCTTGTATACTTCCATATGTGTTATTCTCAATAAAAACTTTATAGAAAAAGAACACTAACCCTAGTTCAGGAACAGTCAGAACAGACATCAAAAGTTTAGGGAAAAAGTCAGTATCCTATGAGAATCCCATGTCTTCATATAGTTTAGATGATCTGTACAAGTGCTGAAGAGATCAACAAGCCATGAAAGAGTATAGTAACTGGCTATTTCTTAGATGGAATTAGGACGAAGCCACCATTCAATACTGATGCCTAAAGACACTAGCTTCCATCGTTGTACTTCTTGAACTATTTCTTATGACTAGATGTATTTTTCACCCTAACTTGTAGCAACAGCTGCCTCCATGGAGGTCTGGATCCAAGTCTGAATCCCTTTAAAGGCAGAAATTGGGCCAGAGGCTGCATATTCATCTGTTATGAATTCTATTCTACATCATATTAGCTAGTTAACCAGGAAAATTTTTTAAGAGTAGATAGATATGTCACTGTTTTTAAAAGCACGTCATGATGAGAGTTTGGAGAAATAGGGTGGATGAGCGACATCCCAGATCTTTCCTCTTCAAACAACAATAAGCTGAACATCTAAAACTCAACAAAAAATACCCAAACTGCCACACCAGCATGTGGGATCTGCACATAAGAGCTACCACAGAAACTGAAATTTTAGTATAATGAAATCTATTTTCCCTTTAATTTCTTACAACCTAATAAACTTCGACCATCTTCCACCATCAAAAAATAAAATAATAAAAAATAAAAAAATAAAAGCACATCATGAATTCCAGAATGCCTTGAAAGATGAATTAAACAAAAAATAGACATGAATAAAAATCCAATCCCATTTCATATAAACCAGAGAAAGAATAGGCACTATAATAAAATAAAATATTAGACTGATAGAATAAGAGCCAGGTATCATTAAAATGTTCTTACCGATGCAGTTTGCCACCATAAAATGGCTTAGTGTGAAAAGTGATGCTTGCTGAATACCCAGTTTTTACACAGTTGACACTGACTTTGCCACCCAGTTCTACCCAAGGAACAGTTAAAATTGACCGGGCGTAAGCACAAGGTAGAGAAAATGTATACTCTTCTCCATGTTCCAATAGACTGAGGATACCTGAATGTGAAAACATGAAGACTGTTAATATCTTAAAAAGAGCGCTATGAAAAATCTATATTGTTTTCTCCTGTCAGGCAAAAAAACATCATAATTTCACTTAATTTTCATTTAGCTTTGGATGAAATTGGCCTCATTTACAACCGTACTTGGTGACAATTCCTGATAAAAGTGAACCAAGGTTCTATCATTATGACCTTACTATCCCTTTGGGGTGTGTGGAACCAGAAAATGTTATAGTGAAAACAGTTTAAGTGTTCTAACACTCTTAAAAATAAAATAAAACCTTAAGTCAGAGATTAAAGCCATGATATATATTCTACCATGTTAAGATCTGATCATCAGTACTAATAACTTTTTCAGCAGTTTGGGAATAACTAAATGTTTAATGTTTTATAGTCACAGACCTTAATCTCAGATGGTCTGATAAAAAAAGTGTTCTTCATTCTATTTTATGTATATTTAAAAAAGTAATTTTATGATAAAATTATGGCCATAATAATTGTTTGCAAAATTCTGAAATATTTATAGTAAAGCTACAAGAGATAGAGGAGGTAGTTTTCAAACAAATATTATTCTAATAGAGCTTGTTACATATTGAGTAGTGTTATATTAAAGGTTTTTAAAAACATAAAAAGGGAATTATATTAATGAATAGTTGATCTATACTAAATATTTAAGAGACACTAAGGAGACACTTCAGCCAGCTACATTACTAATCTAAGCTTATTAGCTAGTTCACATTCAAAACAAATACTGAACTGTATTTGTACTACTGGTCTGAATAATTATGGTATCTCTCTCTTAAAGAATGTTCGTTAAGCACTCTGTTCTTAATATTCACAAATAAGGGCAAGAGTTATGATAAATGTTTTTTAATGGTTAACTTTTAGGAAAAGCAAATAAACAAACTGAGATTCTAAAGTAGTCTACGTAAAGCAACCAACTATTTTTTTTTGTATTGCCCTTAAAAGTCCTCAGTAAGGGCAAAAAAACAAGAAGTATGGAGCCATTTTATTGGCAACATAGTTCTGGCTATAATATATTTATATATAATGGGAAACGTCAGAAGATATAAAGATAACATATTGGGGTATACTTCAAGTGTTAATAAGAACTTGATTAATTCTAAGTTGGAAAAGGTATATTATTATTTTCTAAAAACATGATCTTATAAATTGGGTTTATGATCTTTGATTTCTAAGAATACATTTAACATTAGTAGAATATATTATGGAATTTAAGATCTGAAGAAATACACAACCAGTTTTGAATATTTGTGATAAATAGGCTAGTTAAAACAACTGAGATTCAAAGAACTCTACAATAACACAAACTCAAATATTAGTCATAGGATGAATTATCCCATGCTTACACTGTTAAATTTACATTCAGAACAAATTATTCTATGCATAAAAGTGTTCCTTTAATATTAAAATGGTAGTTTTCCCCTTCCATTATATTAACTCCACAATGATTTCTGTGGAAGTTTTGTTGTTGTTGACCTTTTTTTTTGGTATTCTTGGCCAAAAACATACTGTATTTCCTTAAATTATTTTTTCATAACCTTTTCCAAAGTAGAATTAAAGTTTGGCAATGTATTTTAAATATTCTATGAATATCTCCTTATAAATATGAATATATTAATAAAAATATAACAAAACATGTTTCAAAGTATTATTAATGATATTGGAAAATAAATATTTAATGTAAAAAAGTTGGACACAAAATTATATAGAATATTCCTAATTTCATAAAACTAAACTAAAAGTATGAACATATACACACAGAAAAAATACAAAATACTAGCTAAATCTATCCATCTCTGGATGGAGGGATTAGAGATGGTTTTATTTTTTCTTTGATACTTTTCTAAGTTTTCCAAATTTTCTACAATAAAAATATTTTACATTTACAATCATTAAAAATTATGTAAAAAGAGAATTTATAATTTTTGATAGTTACACCTCCCTCCCTCACCAGCATCTGGAACATACTAGGAATTAGGGGAAAAAGTAGTATAGGCAACATTTCAAATTTATAATTAATATTTATCTAGCTTCACAAAATTTAAGATTATAGTTTGATATTAATTGAAAAACAATTTTTCTACTTACCTTCTCCAACCATTGTCACACCTATCGACATGCCTAAGAATTTGCTCTTAGTCCAGACATGCGCGTTTACACACATCTTCCTCTCTGCACATTCTGCATAAAATCCTGAGACTGGAGGATGATGGGAAACCTGCTCAGCAACAAATCTGACTGTATAACAGTCTGATCCCCCCTGGCTCAAAGCCTCCTCTGATAGAGGAGCATGATTGGTGATTGCCTGGGTGGAAGAGTTGCTGGTAACACTGGATGCTACCTCGCTTTTTGGCATTCTCCAGGAACAGTGAAATGTTTCTCCAATGATAGGATTGTACGGTTTCTTAGCAATGGCTCCCTTACGGCCTTCATGAAATGAGGTAAGGTAGTACTCAACAAAACGAATCATTCTGTCCTCAGCTGTGGCTCCATTAGTGATGGCTATAAAGAGGTCTGGATGAGACATAAAGTCTGCATACATTTCCAGCAAGGAACGCTTCTCTAGGATAAATGTAGGAAGCACCACCTAAAACAACAACAAAATCAACCAAAGAGGGAAATTTTAATCCAATATGTTTTCTGTAGACACTATTCTATTTCTCTGAAACATATCATTCTAGACGGGCAATAAAAAACATGCTTTTATCAACTATATATAATAAAAAATTAAAAAAAATTTTAAAGTATGTTTAAAAGGGAATGAAAGCCTTCCCAAATGGAGAGAAAAAAGAAATAGTGGACCAGCAAGTCCAAAAGCCATGTAATAAGTGTTTCAGAGAGAACAGAAAAAAAAAAATGGAGAAAAAATCATTAATGAAATAATTCAAGAAGATTTCGAGAACTGAAAATATGAGTTGTCAGACTGCAGAGGCCCACCAAATGCCCGGAGACAATGAATAAAAAGAATCCTATACCAAGATATGTCACTGCCATCTGGATTGGCTGAAGACACTCATTTCACCCACAGATGTGTTGTGGCTTCAATCTACTGCTGAGAGTTGGAGGTAGATCACGATTTGGCTTAGAAGCATAAAACTGAGCTCACTCCCTTTGCTGAAAGTCCAGCATCTTGCCCATATCAAATACTAACTCTGTGAGCTGAATATTTCACAGGACTTGTTCATGACTATGCTTTCTGATTTCTTCAGAAAGGGCTTAAACTTTCTCAATAATTTATAAAAAGCTGAAGCCAGAGACTGTTTATTTTCTTCTATGAATGTCAATATAGCCCTTTCCTTACATAGCTAAGCTTGTGTGGACTATTCACTTTTTTCTAAACTAAGTAACATTGTTGTGGGGTATATACGTAGGTAATAAAACTATAAAGAAAAGTCAAGTAAGTGGTTGCAGCTATGAAAAAGTAAGGGACTACACCCAGGATGGGCACTCAGAGCACTTACAGATTCTGACAATGTTCTATAATTTATTCTGAGCTGTGAGTACACGGGTATTCGTTTTACTACTGTTCTTTGAAATGTTTATATGCATTCTATTCAGTCTTCTGTGTGTATAATACATTTCACAAAGATATTAACTGAAAAAAGGGAACATAACAAAATTAGATATAAACTAAAATTACACGAGGAAAGACTGGAAGGGAATTTCAGAAAGTGAGAATTACATTAAGGACGTGGAACTACAGATTTTTTCCTTTTATTTTCCAAAACTTTCTGTAAAGTGTTTAATTATACTAAATTCAAATTATTAATTAAAAAAAAATGAACAGTGGAGAAAATGTATGCTACTTATTCACAACAAGCAGACTGGGGACATGGCTGTCTTCTTTGCTACCACAGTCCCAACACCTATTCACTGTCTGGAACGTGAGAGGAACTCAGTGAATATTGTTTGTATCAGAGTTATTGTTTGTAGGAGGTGGCTGTGACTGCAGCTTAATCACCAGGTTCTTTAATGTTGTTCAAAAAGCACCATTCTTTTAAGTGTTATGCAAATGTTCGTAACTTGTGATTGGTTAATGCTAATGATTATGTATAAATGTAAAAAAATATATGTATATACCTTTTTAATCAACAACACACTAATGTGGAGAAGCTGTATTATATATAGTTATTCATGCCAAGAGTGAGCTTTACCATCTGGATTACTATCACAGCACATTCTTTTCAAATGTTATTATGCCTCATAAACCCCAAACACTGTACTTATGCCTTATAAAGCTAAATCTACTGAGAGACAGCAATATCATAATAACCAAACAAATCCCTTAAATTACTATTCATTTAAATGAATTTTACAACTAATTGTCTTTTCTGAACCACTAAAAAGGGAATATTTCTAGAATTAAGTTGAAATATTAATGGGTTTCTTTATTAATTCGTAAAAATACCTGCTTCTTAAATAAGGCTATCAATTCAATCCATTTGTTTGTTTATTTAAGATCATATGGCTTTATTAAGCATGAATCAGGCGGCATCTCATCTAGCAACTAGAAGAGAACTCCTCAATTTTAAACCCTCCTAAGCCTAAGTAAAGAAAAAATTGTTTTTGATTCTGAATGCTTCCAAGTGAATGTAAAAGGCAATATGCTTTCTATTTAAATTATGTTTTCAGGTGAATAATTCGTTGGAATCAAACAACTTTTTAATCTATACTTTTATACCACCTTCGCTGGCATCGAAAACCTCAATTTGAAACACACTTCCTAAATTCAGTTTTGAAATCCCATACTAATGCAAAGTAGTGTCAGTGTAATTCAAAGTACATAATATCACAATAGTAAATATTTAACACATGCAGGTTTTGAACCTGAATGGTTTTTAAATTAATGTCCTAGATTGATTATCAAACACAAACTAAGACACATTAGTTAGATAAACTAGGAGCGGAGAAGACTGGCTTAAAATTAAAAACTATACATTAGTGCTAATCAAACTTTAATGTATATATAAGCCACATAAAGATCTTATTAAAATGCAGATTCCGATCCCCTAAATCTGGGATTGTGGGCTGAGATTCTGCATTTCTAACAAGTTCTCAGGTGACAATGATGCTGCTGGTCTTCAGACCACATTTCCCCTCCTCGGTTTTACTGAGGTATAATTGACAAAACTATAAGATATTTAAAGTATACATTGTGTTGATTTGATACACACATATATTATGAAAGGATTTCCATCATCTAGTTAATGTAGAAAGTCTGCAAACTATGGCCTTTGAGCCAAATCTGGCCACCTGTTCTTGTAAATAAAGTTCTGCTGAAACAGCCATGTCTAATCTAACATATTATCGATGGCTACTTTCATACTACAAAGGCAGAGTTAAATGGTTCCAACAGAGACTTATGCTCATATAGCAGAAAATATCTACTTTTTGTCCATTTACAGAAAATATCTGCTGACTTTTGTTATAGATAACATTCAAAATGTACTAACATTGGAGATTAAGAGTAAAGCAGAAATATAAATGCCTTTCATGATTTTGTGGGATTATATCCTTCCAGTTCTACCAATAGACCCCTTTAATTTTGTACAGAAACGAGAAGACTGTAGATCTTTATTTGCTATGCAAATTCCTGTTGCATTTTTTTGAAAATAAGAAATATATTTATTAAAATTAGAAATGCTGATCAAGAGACTAAGAAATAAAGCATAAAAAGCCCTGACAATATTAATGATTCAGGTACAGTCCTGACCCACTGATCTACACAGACAGTTGATTCCATTACTTACTCTTGTTAAATCCATGCCCAGCTTGAGCTGTGACAAGAGATGTAGGATAACACTGCGTTGCTCTTCCACAGCTCCCAGGTCATCCTCCTTGTTGTCACAAGTATCCTCCACCTCATCATCTGCATTTACTTCTTCAGGTTCCTTGATGCAAAACAAGTCTATTGTTACAAATGCTTATTTATGTCCAGTAAGAATAAAAGTATAAACAAGAGACTTGAAGGCATTTATGCTGGACCTAAAATGAATCTGAGAATGAACAAAAATCCTTCTGAAACTATAACCTCCATAGATTTCCTTCAGTGAACCCATTATCGCTGACATTGAATATATTGTGGTTTTGCCGTATGTACCACATATAAAACATTTGCAGGCTTTGACCATCTGCCCAGGAACACCACCACTACCTACAATTTAAGTTCAAGATGTTTTGAGATTTAAATATTTGCCTTATTTTTAAGCTAAAACTATAAAAGTAAATTTTTAAAGTGACTGTACTATCTATATTTACTCATTCATTCTTGGAGCTGTCAAAGAAGAAACCTTGGGATTAAAGGGAATTCTAGGTACAGGTATAAAAATACTGTAGTTTGTCATGCCATTTTAATGCCACAAAACGTTCTCTCGTAGCTCTTCAAACAATTAATTAATCAATTAATCAATCAATAAAACAATCCATTGGAAAAATGAAAATGTTTATTTTCATCTCAATAGGGTCTTAGCTCCAAATAATTGGTTATGAGAAACATAATTTCTTATTTATTTCTATTTGAATAACAAATAAATTTCAAATCCCAAGATTCTATAGAACCTTAGCAGATGTCACTTTCCATGTTTTTGTTGGGGCGGTGTGCCATCTCTGACTTGGGCACAATGGAAGCATGGGCTTCATTCTAGCCTCACTGGGGTTTATTTTCTCCATCATTCGACAGAAAAATCTCCACTACTATTATAAATGTGTACTGCCTGCATTAACATTCATATTTCAAGAAAAAAAATATGAAAATTTTTTTTAAATTCAGGTCCATTCTGGTATGCTTGAGTGGAGTCTAATGCCTTGCAACTTATGGGCTTATTTTTTTCTGCTTATACTTGGCGGACTCACTGCTTCAAAGGATTTGAAAATACAGTAATCCTCTCCTCCCTACTGCTGTGTCCCTCATGTAACATACCTCTATTCTGACCTCCAGTATGCTTTATATTCTCATTTAGAAATATGAAGATGAAGTATATGACCCATAGTTTATAATTTTTCACTTGCAAATTATATCTCTAGTCCTGATCTCTCTCCAAAGCTTTAGTCTCTTTGTTTCCAATTTCTTTTTATATACAATCATATATCCTCTTCTCACATAAAAACGACATGGTCATAAACCACACTTAACCCTTTCTCTCAAAAAAAACTCTTTCTAATTTTCCTAGTTTTGTACATGGCACAATTTTATCTAGTTTTTTTAGGCTCAAAAACTTGGAGTCATCTTTGATCCCATCCTTTATCCAGTTTATCACAAGTCCAACTGATTTTTCATTTGAAATGCATATTACCAATTCATTTGTCTTCATTTCTACTTCCACAGCCTTCTATCTACACTTCAATTCTAAGTCATGTCATATACTAATCTTCTTAAACATATCCCATCCCTCCCCTTGCTCATGACCTTATTACCTATCCATGAAGACTAAATTCTTCTGCATGATTTTTATGTTCCTTGGGGACACAGTTTGCACTGTATACTATGGAGTAGTGCTCCAGGGATTATCATTCCACATAGAATGCAATATGAACAGTCATCTGGAATTTGTAAAATCCAACAACCTGTGATCGTTTTTTATAAACTAAGTGTTCTACTAAATTCATTTTATCTTCATAATGATATCATAAGATTATAACAATATTATAAGATATCCTCACTTTACAGATGAGAAAATTGAAGCTAAGAGTGGTTGGTTGATCCACATATTGGTAAATGACAAGATCTGGCTTCAAAATTATCAGGCAAGCAATCTCCACAATAAGTATATAAGCCTCAGTATCTCTTTTGAGATTCCCTCACTACTCCTTTTCTCTTCAAATCTCATCTCCTTTCAAAGGTCAATTCCAATCCCACTTTCTCTCCAAAGCATTCCTTATCCAGTGTACTCAGTACATCTCTTTCTTTAAATGCACATATCCCCAGTCTCTAAACAATACCAATCAAGATGGAAAAAAAATACTGCGTCATATTATCATCTCATTGTTTCACTGTATGTGTGTGTGATTCTAAATTTCTTCAGTGAAAGAACTGTCTTCTATTTTTCTGTCTTCCAATTCTTAACAATGGACTTATATACTAGATAGCTTAATATTTACTAACTGATTGATTCCACAAATGAGCTAGTCAAAAACCTATGGAAAAAAAGCATTATACACTTTTTTTTTCTTTCTCCCCTGCCGACTCTGTGGCTATTATTTGCCTGATTAAGGTCTTTGCCAGCTTTGGAAGTCTCTGTGTCATATTTAAGAAATAATCTGCTAAACTATAAATAACCATAAACTATGTATTACTCGTGACTCACTAATTCTACCTGGGAATATAACCTGAAGATATAATTCAAACACGGTAAATGAGATGATACAGTGCTACTTATAATAACAAAAAATAACAACCTGGAGATTCAATAGCCTATTTAAATCTTTAAAATATTAATTATATAGGCCAGAATAACATAGAAAAGTGCCTATGAGAATTATCAAGTAAAACGAACTTAAAATAAAGTGTTATATGATTATAACCATAAATATAACTGATGTGAACTCAAAAGGCAAAAAATCCAATATGATTTGCTACAGTGGTGAAAGTATGAATAGAATGAAACAGTCTTTAGCTTCTAAGAAATGTAGAATGAATAATACTTTATAAAAATATTAAACCCTAAGACTGTGTGCTATTTTAAGTAGAAAAACACTTTTAAAATTTCATTTGGTAAAGTGCCATCAAAAAGACTTAATAGTAAACTTTTAAAAGTGTAAATGTAATCTAGTAAATGTTAAATTAAAAAATGTAAGAGGTAAATATGCAAATAATCTTATATTAGATAAGCTATTTTCTAGAAAAAAAACATGCAAATTTTAATTTTAAAATACATTTTTATCAAGTAAAATTAAGCCCAAACTAAAAAGAGCACAAAATTTAACCTGGAAAACATAATATGTACAAGTTTTACACAACAGACCTCTTCCAAAGTCAATGCAGTTAAGAATCTGCAAGAATGCTGCTCTTGTGTTCGGTTGACTTGCATATGCTGACAATGAAAAGAGAACTGACCCTTTCAGAGATTCCTAATTTTTATGCCAAAACCATATTTTCACATTACCTTACCCTTGCTAACAGTCCAGACTCTGCAACACACTGCTCTTCTGGGACTGCCACTGGTTTACTCTGCTCAGTTGCAAAAGGCTGATCAGCTCCATTTTTATAGTGGTTGGATAAAGGTATCTTTGGTTCTAGCCATTCGATTGTCGTTCCTGATGAAGTAAGAGAAAACTTTCGCTGAAACTTGCTCATAATCTGGAAAGTTCAGCAGATGTGGATTTTATTAAACAATTTTGTTTTGAGCTACAAGACTAAAAGCAATTCAACCTGTTAAGAGACTCTGCAAGACAGCCATGTGTATCTCATTAGCATGAGGTCCATGATTGGGTGTTTACAAAAGAGCAACTTATAATTTGAAATCAGATACCATCGTTTAAAAGAATCAACCCTGAATGGGAATGAACTCACTTCTAGGGCAAATCTGTGAATCATAAAGTGTATTCCACCCTAACTGTTGATTTGCTGTTCTTTCCACATGAAAGTCATCTCTCTAGAGTTCAAAAAGTATGAAATTAGGTTTTAGGGAGTCAAAATTACAAGAGGATCCTGAAGTAAAATTTGATTCAATTTGGGTCGAACTTTATTTTCAGCAACAACTTTCTAACCAAGCAATATAAATCCCTTGATCTAATTTAAGAATTGCAAATATATGTCCATTCTTTTGCAATCATATAAAAAAGTCCCTTATACCTTTAAACTGAAAGGCTCTTCTACTGAATAAATAATAGCTGACCCAGTGAAAGACAGTAGTCACATTTAGAGACCTGTCATCTTCTCAATTAATGACTCAAATGTCTCTTATTACCCTCAACTAGCTTAACAAAGTGGATTCTATGCCTAATCAATAATGGAAAATGTTCCATTTGATTTCAGAGGCTGATCTAGGTTTCACAGAAGCTTGGTGGTAGAGTACTATAATAAGGGACATTCAGTTTATTAAGGAGAAATTTTTTAAAGCATGGAATTTACTCAGTCTACAAGAAAACCCCAGTCTTCTGTAGGGAAATAAATTACAAAGTTACCAGGCTACCAGAACATCTTGCCTTACCATTCAGTTCAGTCTCACCTGGCACTAGGAAATTCACCACTGGGGGAATGCCCTGGATAAGTTCCTGGGGGTTGTTTCAAAATTTCAAAGAAGTGGAAACACTTTGCTTCTACCTTAAAATGTTTATTTTTAATATTGACATCTAGATTTCTTTACTTCTAAAAATAAAATGCATAAAACACTAAATTTATGAGATATGTTTTAAGAGGTCACTCAACTAAACAGAGCTCTTTATCAAAAAATCATTTGGTCTCAGGATCCCTCTAAATCAAGATCACTTGAGTCTTTGGATAACACACATTAAGACTCATGGGACTAAACACTAATTTGAATTTAGATTTCATTTTTTTATGTCATCTCAAAATTTGAGTGGAAAGGTAATTCGGTTTTTCTTTTCAGTTATATTTTCATTCTGAATGACTTGAGGATAAATTTCTACAGATCTAATTTGGGAAATAATGGCAATTTAAGGTGAGAAATACTAATGTCAGTTAATTAATTACCTCAAAAAACCACAAATCTGTGCTCCAAAAAAAGAGTGATGTAGGAGAACAACTTTTACTTCAAACACTTCTGTAAGTTTATAATTTTTCACATTTTAAATTTAAAAAGTTTATACATATTTCATTAACCATGAAGAAATTATTTAAAAATACTTTGTATTAAACTACACAAACAAAATTTCTAAGATTTTTAAAAATTATATAGCATTTTTAATCAAGTATTTATTGAGCATCTAGTAGCTATCACTGTGCTACTTAATATACTTTTTAAAAATTAAGTAGCATAAACTGGAAACAAACAGTTTGACATTACAGACAAAAAACTATTACCAAATTAGAATTAACTCAAATTTCATAGCTCAGGGTAACTCATCCAATGTTAAACACAGGGGAATAGTTAAGTAAATCAAAGCATATCTATCCCTCAACGGACTATAATGCAGTCAATAAAAATTATGTTTACCAAAAGCATATCACACATTGAAAATATTACTGATATTAAGTGAAAAGTATAAGCTACAAGCATATTTTCTAATAAAAAAATAGAAAAAACTGGTGGGAGTGTACTAATATATTAATTGTGAACGTTTCTGGTTGATAGAACACATATGATTTTTGTTTCTTCTTTCAATTGTATAGTTGTTTCTCAGTTTTTCAAAGTGCATGTTGCTCTATAATAGGAGAAAATTTATATTGGACTTCTTAGAATTCCTCCAAAGCAGAAATCCATGTTCACAACTCACAATTTAGGTTACACTACCTCTTTGGAATAACTTCTCCCCTGACTTCCCCACCCTTAAGATAATTAACTGGTTTTCATAGTTTTCTGTGCCTTTCCCAGACCTTTTTCTATCAGAAGAATTAGTTCGTACGTATATTCTCCTACAGTACTTGTTCCCATTTAAATGGCATTTTACATATTACAGTTAAGTATTTACATGTTTCTCCTCAACTGGACTATGAGTTCCTTAAGGAGAACATATATAATTTATTGGCTTCTGTATTACCACCCTGACCTATATCTACAATTGACATTAAAAAGTTGTTAACTTGAAATATTGAATTTAAGCACATGTGAGGATGGGAATCCAAACAATACCCACAACAAGATTTGATTATGGTAAATGTTTTCCTGAGCAGAGTCTCAATATCTCTCTAAAATATCTTTCTTTCACAAATAAGGAAGTTAATTAAATAAGAGAATGAGTACAATAATCAAAACAGCATGGTACTGGCATAAAAACAGATTCATTGATCAATGGAGCAGAATAGAGAGCCCGGAATAAATCCACACCTATATGCTCACTTAATATATGACAAAGGAGGCAAGACTATACAATGGGGTAAAGACAGTCTTCAATAAATGGAAAATTGGGGATACATGCAAAAAGAAAGAAAAAATAAAATGAAAGCAAGAAGAAAGCAAGAAAGATGGACCACCTTCTATACTATATAAGAACAGACTCAAAATGGATTAAAGGCTTAAATGTAAGACCCAAAACCACAAAAACTCTAGAAGAAAACATAAGTAGTAATCTCTCTGATATTGCTATTTTGGGACATATCTCCTCGGGTAAAAAATAAACAAATGGGACTACATCAAACTAAAAGTTTCTGTACAGTAAAGAAAACCATCAACAAAACAAAAAGACAACCAACTAATTGGGAGAAGGTATTCGCTTATGATACATGTGATGAGGTTAATATCCAAAATATATAAAGAACTCATACAACTCAACAAAAAAACAAACAATCCAATTTAAAAATGGCAGAAGGCCTGAACAGATATTTCTCGAAAGAGGAAATACAGATGACCAATACATATGAAAAGATGCTCAAGGTCACTAATATCAGAGAAATGCAAATTAAAACCACACTGAGATATCACCTCACACCTACCAGAATGGCTGTCATCAATAAATCAAAGAACAAGTGTTGGCAAGGAGGTGGAGAAGAGGGAACCCTCATACACTGTTGGTGGGATTGCAAATTGGTACAGCCACTGTGGAAAACAGTCTGGAGGTTTCTAAAAAATTTAAAAAATGGATAAACCTTTGACCCAGCAATTGCACTTCTGGGTATTTATTCAAAGAAAACCAAAACAATAATTCGTAAGGATCTATGCACCTCTATGTTCATGGCAGCACAATTTACAATAGCCAAGATATGGAAGCAACCTAAATGCCATCAAAAGATGACTGGATAAAGAAGTTATGGTTCATTTATACAATGGAATATTACTGAGCCATTAAAAAAATGAAATTCTATCATTTGCAACAACATAGATGGACCTAGAGGTTATTATGCTGAGTGAAATAAGTCAGACAGAGAAGAATAAGTATCATATGACTTCACTTATACTTGAACAAAGAGAACAAACTAATCAAAAACAGACTTGCAAATATAGAGGACAATCTGATCATGGCCAGAGGGGAGAGGAGTTGGGTGGCTGAGAGAAAGGGTGAAGGGTGAAGAACAAATTAGTAGTTGATAGATGGACACGGGGACAGGGAGCACGGCATAGGGAATACAGTTAGCATTAATTTAATTTAATGTCTAACCAATGTACTGCATACTTGAAACTAATAATAAAAATTTTAAAGTAATAACAGCAATTACTTGAAAAAAAGAGAATGAATTATTGTGAAATACTAAGTTAGTACTATTAACACAATGTGATGGGGGTAGGGGAATTGGGAGATGTTAACCAGTGCAAACTTGCAACTAGAAGATGAGTAAGTTCTGGAGATTTAGTGCACAGCATAGCGGTTATAGTCACTTACACTTCAAAGCTGCTAAGAGAAGAGATCCTGAATGTTCTCATCATAAAAAAGAAATGATAATTACGTGACATGACTGAGGTGTTAGGTAATGTTTCAGTGGTAATAATATATATATATATATATATATATATATATATATGAGTCATATATGCTGTAATATATGTATCAAATCAACACTTGTATACCTTAAGCTTACACAATGTTATATGGCAATTATATCTCTATAAAAAACCCAATGTGATGAGTTTATTAATATCATTTAATATAAAAACTCATTTTTTTGTTCTCCCATTGCAATAACATCCTTTCGCCAGTAAATTAATTTCAACAAATAGTTGCTCTCAAATACAGATGTATATCTTATTTTTCAAACTGAAAGGTGACTGATAAACTTTATATCTCAATATTCCAATGCAGAAGTAAATAGTGAAGTGAACCAAAATTCAAGAAATGATCCCAACATTTCTACTTTGGTCAGGTGAATGAATAGTGATGTCACCAATTTTAACAGAAATACAGAGCTATGGGGTTTGGAGTTCAGTTTTTGTTGAGTTTGAGGTCTCTAAGAGATATTCAATGGTATTAGACATTAGACCCAAAGTTATTTTAGATTCAAAAAGGGGCAAAATAAAAGAATTTCTATAACATCAGTATGATCATTAAAGAGGCTGATGGTTTTCTATTTGTTTGTTTGTTTTTTAATTGAGATTTTCAGGAGCTAGAATTAAAACAAATGCAGTCCTACCTTTAATCCATAACTTACCTGAAGGCAATGAGCCCTTCTGATGTGATGCATGCTGCAACTGTAGAATATGAAAACAGTCATTTAAGCAGTTCATAGTTGCCATGGAAGTAGCTTTGAGCATTAAGAGATCCTGGTCCAAGGAACTAAGATGGCCAGAAGCAGGAAGGCATTCTATTCGTCTAATTAAGTCTCTTTGTTGTCCTTCAGCATGAGACATCATCTAAGGAAAACAACAATTCTGTGTGTCCCGTTCATGATTTTGTATATACATACAGTTGCCATTTTAACCACCATCCTCAGCTTTTGAGCCACTTTTAGGATATATTAGGCTTAGAAATCTATGTTAAGTTTGTTGGCTAGTCTCAATTAATGAGTACTTAACAATGCTTAACAACTGAGTAAAAGATGGTGACCCTTAGTGGCTGCAGTCTTTTTTGGAAGCAACAAAACTCAGAAACCTTGGCAAACCTTTTATTAACAGCATTAATTTATACATTATCAAAAGAACATTCCAGATTATCTTTAAGAGTACTATTAAATATTTCATTCTAAAGTAAAATTAATTCCCAGTCTGGGCTCTCAACTACTTTCTTCTCAGCACCTCTGGTCAGGCTCAATTTGAACTTACATTAAGATCCCGATGGTTTACTTATTTCCACTTTCCTAATCTTTCTGGCCCATTAGCCTGATTTTGGAGCAACTACTACATACAAGCTTTTCAGGTTAAAAGAGTTTAATACACTCTGCTTTCCTTAGGAGCTAAGGAAAGGAAAGGGTGAGTAAGCTCCTCTGACTAAATCAAAACCAGGAAAGAATAATGGGCCTATCTAAATTCCTCCTTAGGTAAACCATGGGAGATAGTCACATATATATATATATATAACCTATATAATTGTAACACTAAAGATCAATGAGTTCAGAAAACAGTGCCTGTTCTTTCAATATCCTGCTAAAAATTCACCTCAAGGAGTTTCAAAGCAGTTTAATTATTTCCAGACTCTATCACCAGGCTCCCTAACCAGGAGGCATGATGACCCAACCTTATCTTCCTTATCCATTCCTTCCCTTTGGTGTAAAGCTGTTAAATCAATGAACTGTACACACTCTAATTCAAACTCTGATGCACCAGATGTACTTTTCACTTACACCTCCCATTTTTCCGAAGTTAGAACACTGTTACAAGGTTTCTTAAAGATATGCTCTCAGATAGGCCCAAATAAAATTATTTCTAGTATTTTCACGAATTCAGTTTCTTTTTGTTGACAGAGCCCATCAACTTTTCCTAACGAGCCAGCCAATAGAATAACATGATAAACAACCCAATTTTTAAAGATGAAAACTGAATTAACTATGTTTAATTATTCAAATTATGAGAAGGTTCTCAGATTGCCCATCTTCTGGACACTATTTTAATTCACACAGAAACTCTACAGTGAAGAGATTCTTTTAGCTTTCAGAGGCTCTGCTCCAGATAATTTTTTAACACAGTTCATCATAGGGCTAATGAAAGAGATGTAAAATGATCCTATCAAGCAAATCAAGTGTGTCATACATGAAATATCCCCTGAAAACATTTGTCATAGTATTGGATCAAACATTCACCCCTACCAGAAAAAGTTTTTAAATGAAAAGTGTAAGTATGAAAGTATCTATACACTATGTACACACATTTACACCATACAGAGATATGTATATTCCATGTGTGTACAAATGTTTCTGTATATAAATTTTGGGACTAACCTCCAATAATCCAATTTATGAATAGGTACAATCACTTTGGAAAACAGTTTGACAATATCTACTAGAGTTAACTAGAGTTAACTTTACAGAGCTAAATAAACATATTCCAAGATCGAACAAATATACTTTTAGATATGTAACAAAAGATATGTGTATATACATGTTCATCAACTCAAACGTCCATCAACACTAGAATGGATAAATAAAATCAAGGTATATTCGCGCACTAAATACTATACAACAAAGAAAAAAACTGCTACACTCAACATCATAAGTCCATCTTAAACGAATAATGTTGATTGAAAAGCAGCCATAACCAAAGGAAGACATACTATGATTTTGACTATTTCAAAAATAGTCAAAATAATTCTATGGTGATAGAAGTCAAGATAGTAGGGAAGGGGGTAGTGATGAAGAAACATGAGAGGGTCTTCTAAAGTGCTGAATATATTTAATTTCTGATCAGGATGTAATTACATGGAAATTGACATCAAGATGAGGTACACTTATAATTTATGTACTCTTTTATCTTATAAGCCACAAAAGTTTATGAAGAAAAAATCTTAAGTAGGATATCACAACATAAATAATGAGCTATCGCAACTTAATATTTAAGAGGGAAAAAAAGTGCCTCTGTGCTGATGGCCTCAAAAAACTACCTGCTGGTGCTGATGTGAAGAAGCCTAAGAAAGTGATATTTTTGGCTAGAAAAAAATTAACTTTAAAATATAATTATAGGATAAATGTTAAATTTTGGTAATGGCTCTTTCCAAAGAAAACAAATGAGTTGATCATATAGTTACAAAGAAATAGAAACTGATTTGTGAAGCTATTTTAGTAACTGTTCCTAACACCATAAAACAAATTCCTCAAGAAAGAGAAAACTTTAGGAAAGCCGAAAACTTCTTAATCTGTGTTTTGTAGCTAGTTATGATAATTATGGTGATTGTAGTACATCACTTAGGAAGCATCTATACTTTGTCTGAAAACCAGATTAGAATCATCATTTTATCACTTGTATTTTGTCTGTCCCCCTTACAAACCTGGTCATTTTAGCTACTCCTTGGGCATAGAATAGCACCAGCACGAAGCATGCACTGAACAATGGAGTGATTTGATAAACTATACTAAAAATAAACAACAAATACTAAAATAGGTCATTTTAATTAGATAAAGCTTTAGTAATAAATTCAGGTTCAAGCACAATATGACTATTCTCAATAGTCAGATGCTTTTGCCAACTGTTAACTTAATCTATAGCTGGACTTACCCATGGACTTTGATTGAAATGTTCCTTTCAAACTCACTCTGAGTTATAACCTTGTGTTACAACCTCTTGATTGGAGAGTGAAAACTTTCAGTCCCCACCCATGTCTAAGAGAGGGGCTGGAGGTTGAATTACTCATGAATGGCCAGTGATTTAGTCAATCATGGCTACATAATGAAGCCTCCATTAAAATCATAAAGGAAGTGGTTCAGAGAGCTTCTTGTTGATGAATACTCAGAGGTACTGGGAGGGTGTATGACCAGAGAGGGCAAGGAAGCTCCATGCCCCTTGCCCATATATTGCCCTAAGCAACTCTTCCAGCTAGCTGTCTGAGTTACATTCTTTTATAATACACTGGTAATATCGTCAGTAAACTGTTTTCTTGAGTTCTATTGAGTTGTACTAGCAAATGATCGTACCTGAAGAAGGAGCAGTAGAAACCTCAGATTTATTGCTGGTTAATCAGAGGCAAAGGTGACAACCTCGACTTGTAACTGGTACTGAAGTGGGGGCAGTCTTGTGGGATCAGAAGCTATCAGGTAGATAGTTTCAGAATTGAATTAAATTGTAGGACACCCAGAGAATTAGAGAATTGCTCGGTGTGGGGGAAATTTGGTGACCAGAGTACAGAAGTGTAGAGTGTTGCATTAGAGGAGAAACAACAGGACTGTTTTTCCTTTACACAACGACTACTAGAAACTATAGATATTCAGACTTAGGGGTTTGTGGGAAACATTTTCTCAAAGTTAAACAAAATGAGCCTGTCACTTCAAGAAAAACTGACAGTATTTGTTACCAATTATGAAATCTGAGCTTTAAAATTTTGGAAAACCTGAATCTGTCACCATAAGTTGACAGCTTCCCAATACTAAATGCCTTTTCTGATGAGATCAGTAGGGGTATTAATGAAAGTGAAATTTGATATTATATAATAAAATAAATCAACATTTGCAAGACCTCGTAACTCTGTGAACTAAGCTTTACAAATTACTGATGCATGGTGTTAGAAAATGATGCATAGATTAGAATCCATTTAAAGTACAAGACAGACCAATGAATTTTCAAGTAACAGAATAAGTTCACTGATTTATATTAGATTCCATACTATATCTAACATTTAAGAAACTACACTGTGAAATTATCATGCAGAACCAAAGAAGAATAGCCACAATAATCTTAAAAGGCTGCTAAAATATTCCTCTAATTTCCAACCACATATCTGTGTGAAGCCATTACAGAATATTCTAGAAGCTCAATCAAATTTAACATGGCAAACAAAACCTAGAATATTTAGAACCTAACAACTTCAACCTTTGTTAAATAGGATTGTTTGGTACTTGACATGAAAGAGAAAGAGGGAAATGATAAGATAAGGCAACATCAAAAATTTATTTTATTTTTGTGTATATTGCAATTTATACATAGTTTTTTAAAGAAGAGTCAATTGTTTGGCTATATAGTCCACTAAGCTTAATAACCTTTAATCATAAATTTTACATCAAAAGAGCCTGTGTTTTATTTGAGAAATAAAAGATAAAGACTTATAAAAACTGAGAGTGTACCTATTACATAGCTGACAGACTTGAGGAAACTTAAGATTACATATATAATCAGGAAATTTTTACCACTTAATATCACTTATATGTGGAACATAAACCTAAAAGCAACTAATGAACAGGACAAAGAAACACAGACTCATGGACATTGAATGGACTAGTGGTTACCAGAGGGTAGGGAGTGGGGCAGGAGGGCAGAGATAGAAAGGGTAGAGGGGGTCAAATATAGTGGGATAAGGGGAGGGTGAAGAAGGTAAAGGGAATCAAATATATGGTAGCTGAAGGAAACTGGACTTTGGGTGGTAATTATACAATAGATTATATAGATGTCAAATTATGATGTACACCTGAAAATTATATAATTGTATTAACCAATGTTACCCCAATAAAAAAAATTATATCACCAAGCTAGATAGAAAACACTGAGGGCCCCCAAAAGTACAAACAGAATTTAAAATTTTTCTGTGACAAAACCAAGCAGGTAAGATTATTTTATGCATTTTAACTTGACTTTAATTCATACTTACTTCTCTGACTTCCACAAGATGGTCTGGAGGTAAATGAGCTCTTTTGTTCACTGATTGTAGTTTGGAATGTCCAACATTAAAAAAAGACATGGCATTTTGACTTGGTCTCCTCTGGGAAATAGGAGAATTACCACTAGATGCAAGTGAGAAGCTCCGTGATTTCAGAGGAGGATTATTCTATTAGACAAACAAAGAAAATCATTCCTTGTAAAATAATTTAGGCTAACTTCAACTATCATACACTTGAAGCTTACATATGAACAGTTTTAAAAATTAAATTAACCTCAGAAGTGACTACAAGAATGTTTCTGAAAATGATAAAATTTAAGACCCAAAGTTTAAGCATTTCACACATCTCACAGTAAACTGGTGATTTACTTAGAAACTTAATTCCAGGTGTTCTGTCAAGAATACTTTTATAAATTTAGGATAAGAAATTTCCAATTTCAGATATTTAAACACCATGACTGAAGCAAAAATTGTTCAGCAATATTCAATATGATAAATTTTCTAAATGGAACATGTAAGTAACTCCAAAACAAACAAGTACTTTTGATCCTTGCAATGATTATAATCTTGCAGTATGGGTAAAGTTTTTGTGTCAGGTTTCCTGAAGACTATGCAAGAGGCCTAAATCACAAACAACTTTTTTTAAAACTTACTTATTGGGAAAAACACTAAGAAAAAAAATTTTTTAAGTCAAACTATCATCTAAGCATGGAATCCTTTAACTATGCTGTCCAGATATTAGTTTTTAGATGTCTCTAACCTTAGATTTCAAATACTGAGACCATCCTTTTCACCTTAAAAAATAAAACTCCAAAGAAGAGATACAAATGACCAATAAGCTCATGAAAAGAACATTCAACATTATTAGTCATTAGAGAAATAAAATCAAAACCACAATGACATTCCATTTCACCTCCACTAGTATGGCTATAACATAAAAAAGGCGGGGGAGGGGACAATAACAAGCACTGGTGAGGATGTGGAAAAACTGAAACCTTTATGCATTGCTGCTGGGAATGTAAAATGGTTCAGCTGCTTTGGAAAACTTTTGGCGGCTCCTCAAAAAATTAAACAGGGAACTATCATATGACTCAGAAATCCCACTCCTAAATATACACCCTGGAGGCTCTTTGGCACCAGAAACTGGTGCTCCTATGGAGAATCTCATGCCTGATGATCTGAGGTGGAGCTGAGGCAGTGATATAGATGGGGAGCGGCTGCAAGTACAAATGAAGCTTTGCTCACTTGCTCAATGCTCACCGCCAGCTATGCGGCCTGGTTCCTAAGAGGCCACGGTACTGGTCCACGGCCTGAGGGTTGAGGACCCCTGAACTAGGGAACTGAAACCATGTGTTCACATGGAAACTTAAACACAAATATTCACTGCAGTATTATTTGGAAAAGCCACAAAATGGATACCCAAATGTCTATCAACTGATGAACAGATAAACAAAATGTGGCATACCCATACATTGGAATATTGTTCACCTATAAAAATGAATAAAATATGACACATGTGTGAACATGAGTGAACCTTGAAAACATTATGTTAAGTGTAAGAAATGAGACACAAAAAAATCACATATCGCATGATTTCCTTTATATGAAATGTCCAGAATAGACAAATGCATAGAAACAAAAAATACATTAGTGTTTGCCAGGGGCTTGGAAGAGGGAGAATAGGGAGTGACTACTAATGGATATGAGTTTTTTTGGAGAGTGATGAAAATATTCTGGAATTAAATGGTTGCAATGGTTGCACAATCCTGTGAATATACTAAAAAACCTCAGAATTTTACATTTAAAAAGGGTTAATTTTATGATATGTGAATAGTATCTCAATTTAAAAACATAAAAAATAATTTTGTTTCATTTTTGTGTATTAATATAGTATATGAATCCACATACCTTTCCAATAGCTTCAGTGTGATGTTGTGTACATATCTGAAGTCGGCTAACCCAATGCTGTCGCTCTTTAGCATCAGTGGCTGATAAAAAGAATCTAAAAGTTATTCACTTTTATATTTATTTTTGGAATACAATTGTCTATGGCATGAGAAGTAGATCATTGAAAACCAGGGATTGGTCCTATTCTCCCTAAAGCAAATGTCCCTGACTGCAGACAAGTAGGAAAGGGGCCTAAGCATCAACCTTGTTAGGTAACAAGTAGCAGGATGTGGAATATTTCAGAAGGATGTCAAATTAATTACATGTAGCTAGATAGGGATATGAGACTTGACATAAAAATATGCTCTTAAAGAAATAACTTTTATTAAGCATTTAACATGTACTTAATACTTTCAGATCTTAAGCAGCATGCTCAGCTAAAACCACCATTATACATTATATGTATTAATTAGATTAAAAAACACAAATGTCTGCACAAATTAAATTTATCTAAACAAAGTTATATTTTATGTTAATGAACATTTTAATAAATCCCAACTATGTATATTAGTTCTTGAAAACCACAGAGGATATGCAAATCAAATCAAGAAAAAGGGTAAACTACAAATCCATAACAGACATAAAAAGTATCACTAAAGAAGCCAATGTTTTTAGATTTCTCAGTAATCAGGGTTTTATTTCCACAAAAATTTTGGAGGGATCAGTCTTAGACTTGTTCACTGTCCCACTAGAAAAAAAGTTATTCATTAAAACAAATTCCATAAACACTTAAGGGAATTAAAAGATTTAGAATATCGTGTCTACATCATCAAATGACAGTTCTATTTCCAAAACCCAATTGAAAGCAGGGATATACAGTGATTTCTCAAGGGAAAAAGGACATCGCACTATTAATTCTCATAGCACAATCATACCTCTGAGTTTATACTGTTCCCCACTGGCAGCATTTACAGTGAAGGTGTGAGAGTCTTCATCACTGGGTGATATTACAGCTCCTGCAAGCTGCAACGTGCCTCTGGGTTTTTGATTTCTAGATTGTTCATTCACAAAGTATTCCAATAACCCAGCTTCATTGTTTAAAACAAAAAACCTGTAATAATTTAAAAAAGGTAACAATTTTTCAACATTTCCCATAATCGAACGCGAGCAACCAAATTTCAATCACTTAAACACTCTGGAGTTTGCGTCATTAAAAAATTAAAATTCAAAAGTATTTCAAGAAGTACTTGAGAACACCAAGTTGAATTTCCTAGCAGTAAAGTTTAATGAAAAACTGAATAAGTTTAATAAAAGATATAAGACCTCCAGCTGAAGGAGAGACATTTAATAGGAAAGAGGCATACCAGATAATACAAAAAGGAAACAAAGATATAGTATCCTTTCAGAGCAATATTTCTCTCCAGAATTCATTACAGGGAAGCTAAATTTCCCAAGGACATATATAGTGAGAATTTTTATTTAAAATTCACTGCAAACAAATCAAAACATGAGCTCTGAGGTTAACTAAATGTCAGGTTAAGAAATGAATCTAATTTAAGATTTAATCAGTGAAATAATAATGAGACTAATATCAGGGTAGAAGGATTTTGTGAGTATCATTAAATAGGTCACAACTAAAGGTCGCTTAGCCTGTTTAAAAATGAAAAAGCTGCAACTGGAGATGCAGAAATATAAGAAACGTGAAACTAAATGATGAAATACTGATACACTTTGGAAAAAAATCTGATGTTCTGATTTCGTTCTAGATTAACTACTTTAGGAAATATATTAATTCAGAGTCTGATTTAAGTAGTGCAATAGCTCTTTTCTTTAAAAAAATATTAAAAGTTTCAATTTCAAAAAATTAATATTTGGGTTTGAAGCATTTGGCATTCTATATGTTAGTGTGTTCTATAACACTAGACAATTTGATCCAGTTCGAGGTCCTAGACGATATTAACTATCTTAAGTAATGTGGCAACCCTATCAACCATATCAACCAGGGAGAGACTGCAATCAGACTTTTATTCAGGGAAAGAAAGAAAAACAAAGAGAAGGAAGCAAAGTAGTTAAAAGTGTTTGCCTGAAAAGAAAGATGGAAAAGCAAAGGACTATTGTTTCTCTTGTTCATCTTTTAGCATGCTTCTGGTTTTTTTAAGTTATGTTCACGTATTTTTATTTAAAAATAAAATTAGTTTTAATATTCTTGAGTTTTAAAATTTCCATATCATTAATTACTACAGGAGTTAAACAAGTTTTCATGTGTTTTATTGACCACCTGTTGTTCTACTTAAAGTGAACTGCCCATCAAGTTTTCCCCATTTTGAATAGGGTTATCTTTATTTTCCCAAAGATTTGAAGGGATTATTTGAATTAACGCAAGATGGTCACTGACGCTTAAACTGCTAAAACATAAGACCTCTCCTTAGTAAAATGCACATATAAATCTGCTATAGTCCGAGTGTGTCCCACTCCTCTAAATTCATATGATGGAAGTTAATCCTTCAGTTAATGGTATTAAGAGATACGGCTTTGGGGAGTGATTAGGTCATGAGGGCAGAACCCTCCCAAGAGAGAACCCTGGCCCCTTTTCTGCCATGTGAAAATACAACAAGACATCTACTATAGGAAGAGAGCCCTTACTTGACTATGCTGGCACCCGGATCTTGGACTTCCAACCTCTAGAACTGTGAGAAATAAATTTGTTGTTTATAAGCTACCCAGTCTGTGGTGTTTTGTTATAGTAGCTAGAATGGACAAAGACATGAAAGCAAACTCTTCAATATACTAAAAACCATTGAGTTGCACAATTTAAGTGGGCATATCGGATGAGACAGTACGTGTACTTTATCTTAATAAAGCTGCTAATAAAAAGAAAGGAAGGAAAGAGATTTCCTCTCGCTGTTTTAGGAAATTAAGTACAATTTATTTCAAATAGGCAGAGAAAAATGACTGTTCTCTTCCCTTAGAAATAGTCAATTTAAAGAAAATTTAGAGTATAATATGTTTGGAAATCTCAAGTTTGCTGTGAACACATATTTCTTATCTCAAAAGCATTACCACATATTTACAACATGAGAAGCACTCACCTAGATAAACAGAAAGTAATGCTGAGGAGGGACTGGTAAAATGATAGAAATGAGCCAATACCTGTACAGCTTGGTAAATACTGAATTGCATATTTGAAAGTTGCTAAGACAGTAGATCTTAAAAGTTCTCATCAAAAGAAAAAAATTTTTGTAACTATGTATGGTGACAGACATTAACTAGACTTACTGCGGTGATCATTTCCCAATACAAGCATAACTCAAGAGATATTGCAAGTTCAGTTCCAGACCACAATAAAACAAATATCGCAATAGAGCAAGTCACGTGAATTTTTTTGGTTTCCCAGTGCATATAAAAGTTATGTTTACACTATACTGTAGTCTATTAAGTGTGAAATAGCATTGTCTAAAAAAATCAATGTACATAACTTCATTAAAAAATACTTTATTGCTAAAAAATACTAACCACCATTTAAGCCTTCAGTGAATCATATTCTTTTTGCTGGTGGAGAGTTTTGACTCAATGTTAATGGCTGCTGGCTGATAAGGGTGATGGTTGCTGAAGGCTAGGGTAGCTGTGCAATATCTATATATATGTGTGTATGTATATGTATGCATATATATGTGTATATATGTATGGTGTATATGTATACATATATACACATGTATATGTATATATGCATGTATATATATATTTTCGGGGGGCAATTTTTAAAAATAAGACAATGAAGAGTCAATTGACTTTTCCTTTCACAATTTCTCTATAGGATGTGATAGCATTTTACTCACAGCAGAACTTTTCAAAATTGGAGTCAATCCTCTCAAGGTTTGCCATTGCTTTATCAACTAAGTTTATGTTATATTCTAAATCTTTTGTTGTCATTCTAACAATTTTCATAGCATCTTCGCCAGGGGTAGATTCCAAATCAAGAAACCACTTTCTTTGCTCATCCATAAGAAGCAACTCCTCATCGTTGAAGTTTTATCATGAGATTAGAGCAACTTAGTCACATATTCAGGCTCCACTTCTAATTCTAGTCCTCTTGCTATTGCTACCACACATGCAGTTACTTCTTCCACTTAAGCCTAGAACCCTTCGAAGTCATCCATAAGAGTTGTAATCAACTTCTTCAAATGTTTATTAATGTTGACATTCTGACCTCTTCCCACAAATCACAAATATTCTTAATGGTATCTAGAATGATGAATCCTTTCTAGAAGGTTTTCAACTGACTTTGCCCAGAATCATCAAAGGGATCACTATAGCAGTTATAACTTTGCAAAATGTATTTCTGAAATAAGAATTGAAAGTTGAAATTATTACTTGATCCACAGGCTGTGGAATGGACGTTGTGTTAGCAGGTGTGAAAACATTTATCTTGTACATCTCCATGAGAGCTCTTGAGTGACCAAGTACCTCGTCAATGAGCAGTAATACTTTGAAAGGAATCTTTTTTTCTTAGCAGTAGGTCTCAAGAGTGGGCTTAAAATATTCGGTAAAACATGTTGTTAACAGATGTGCTGTCATCTGGGCACAGGCAGAGCAGACTTAGCATAATTCTTTAAAAGGCCCTAGGATTTGCAGAATGGTGAATGAGCACTGGCTTCAACCTAGTCACCGGCTTTATCAGAGAGTCAGCCTGTCCTTTGAAGGTTTGAAGCCAGGCACTAACTTTTCCTCTCTAGCTATGAAAGTCTTAGATGGCATCTTCTTCCAATAGAAGGACGTTTGGTCTAGACGGAAAATTGTTTACTGTAGCCACCTTCATTAATTATCTTAGCGCGATCTTCTGGAAAACTTGCTGCAGCTTTTACATCAGCACTTGCTGTTTCACCTTTCATTTCGATGTTATAAAAATAGCGTCTTTCTTTAAACTTCATGAACCAACTTCTGCTAGCTTCAGGCTTCTCTTCTGCAGCTTCTTCACCTCGCTCAGCCTTCATAGAATTGAGGCAGTTAGGACCTTGTTCTAGATTAGGCTTTGGCTTAAGAGAATGTTGTGGTTGGCTTGCTCTTCTACCCAGACCACTAAAACTTTCTCCATATCAGCAATAAGGCTGTTTTGCTTTCTCATCATTCATGTGTTCAGAGTAACACTTTTAATTTCCTTCAGGAACTTTTCCTTTGCATTCAGAACTTGGTAACTCTGGAGTACAAAGCATAGCTTTCAGCCTATCTTCGCTGTTGACATACTTTTTTCACCAAATTTAATCATTTCTAGCTTTTGATTTATAGTGAGAGACATGCAACTCTTCATTTCACTTGAACATTGAGAGTCCACTGTAGATTAATTAGCATAATTTCAATATTAGGAAGGGAATAGGGAGGCCCAAGAACGGGGAAAGAGATGGGGGAACGGCCGGTTGGTGGAGCAGTCAGGACACACACAACATTTATAGATTAGTTTCACCAGCTTATATGGGCACTGTTTGTGGTGCTCCAAAACAATTGCAATAGTAAAACCATTAAAGATCACTGATCACTGATAATCATAACAAACATGATAATGAAAAAGTGTGAAATACTGCAAGAATTATGTGAATTGTGAGAAATGTGACAGAGACAAAAAGTGAGCAATGCTGTTGGAAAAATGGCACTGATATATTTGCTCTGAACAGAGTTGCCATAAATCTTCAATTTGTAAAAAAAACCCATAATGATCTGCAAAGTGCAATAAAGCAGAGCACAATAAAATCAGGTATGCCTGTATATAAAATATCAAATCATTATGTTGTATACCTGCAACTAGTTATATGTCAATTATACCTCAATAAAAAAAATATGCCAATAACTGATTATCTTTCTAAGATGATGCTACAGACCCACTAGCAATAACAGAGCACTTTGAGCTATCTTTTATTATACATGAATTAACCCAAATATTATTCTTTCATCCCTTCTATGGAGAGATATTATAAGGGATTAAAAAGACATTCTATAACAAAGCTATTTTGTCCAGAAAAGTACTAAATCTTGATCAAGGCATTTTTAGCAAGTTGGCCTAACCAATAAGCTAAGAAAACATAAAAACAAAGGCTAAGTGTGACAGGGAAACCTAAGATTCAGATTTTTACAAATCTTCACCTGCAGAAAATTTATCCAAGTTGTTAAAAGAAAATGCTGTTAATTGGCAATTAAATAATTGCTCTTTTTTTTTTTTTTTTTTTTTCAATTTCAAAATAATAAAGACTGCTAGTTTGGGGAAATGACTGAATTTTGGAATAGCCCACAACTTAAAGTATCATCAAATACAACTTTAATAAAAAAAAAATACTCTGACTTTGAAGAAATCTTATAATGATAAAAATAAACTTTAGAGAAGATTTTGGAAAAAAAGGTAAGCATGTCATTCAAGGGCTTTAATGTTCAGTGAGTACAGACTTCTAAGCCAAATGCAAATGATCTCACCTTCAGGAATTAGAGCTGAAAGTATAAAAAGGTGGGCCAGGAGAGGATCTTGCTGAGGTGCACATTCCTAGGGCACTACATCTAAAGCAAGTAGTTATTTATAAGAGTATGTCCATGCTAGATTTCTCCAAGCTGCTCTAAGTCAAGTTCTAAGTTGCTCTAAGTTGCCCTAAGTCAAAATACAAATGGATTGCAGGGAAACTGTACTGAATATCTGACACAGGTGCAGTGCTTTTGTTACTTAAGGTTCACCTACAGCATGTGGACAAATGTGGCAAGGCATGCCAAAGAAAATGTACTACTAAGCCTAGGTCCTTTAACATGGTCTTAACCTTTCTGTTTCTCTTGACCAATCAATCTACATGTTCCATGCTGAGGTCCCAGGACACCTCTGCGGCACCACTAGACATCCAGTCAGGTTAATACAAAATGGAAGGTCACAGTTTTCCTAAACTGGGTCTACAACAGTCGACAAGTGGAGACCTCTCTCTGATGGGGAAAGATGGTAATAGGTTCTATGTTCTCAGTAGCAAACAGGACAGGTTGCCATTATCCCACACTCTCTGGAGCTACGAACACTGGCCTCTAACACAGCTGGAGGAATTACACTGGCAGAGGTGATGTCCCTCTTTATCCTATCATGTTCACTTTGATCCGCTGCACCAATGAATCTTTTTGATAGGCTCATTCATACAAGGATAAAAACACCTGCCCATTCTTCCCATGTTCTCGAGTTGTCACTGACCTGAAATGCCTAAACTTTGCATGCTTTGGATGTTTTGGAGCTTTCTTCTCTGTTCTACTTCTAAGACTTTCTCAATATATTGAATAATACTATATGAAGGAAAGTTGTTGAATGTTGGGGGAAACTTAACCTCATCTCCTTTTAAGAAAGAGAACAAAGGCTACTGCTAAGAGCAAAGTGACATTCATTTTTTTAAATTTAATGTTCTGTTGTCATTTGAATGTGTAAGCCTTTAAAATATTACCAAAAAACTGAGGTGGAAAAAATACAAAATAAAAAGGTTCCCTTGACTTAGCTTTCTTTTTAAAATAAAAGATGAGAACCCTGGAGAGCTGTCCTTTCCACTTCAATAAGAATGATTCCCTTATAATTTTTCATATCCAGCTTTGACCTTTCATATGAACTCCAACTTCCTCCACATCACTATTGGATTTCCTAATGTTATTTCAAACTAAACATGGCCTAAACTGCCTTCTTTTAAACAATCGTATTTTCATCAGTGCTTCCACTATTCTTTAAAATACCTGCAAATCTTTCTTTTATATAGTTATCCTATTTTCTAGGTCATTTAAGGTAAGAAGGCAAATTCAGCAAATTCTGACCAAAAGCAGAAGTCTCCAAGTGACAAACGAATTAGAAGCAAAATGATTTAATGTGTACACATAGACTTTGGAGTCAGAACTATTTGGATTCAAATTCTAGTATTACCATTTTTAAAAAGTTTAAAATCCACAATGAGATACCACTTCACACCCATTAGGATGGCTATCATAAAAAAACAAAATAGGAAATAACAAGTGTTGGTGACGATGTGGAGAAATTGGAATTCTTGTGCATTGCTAGTAAAAATGTAAAATGGCACAGTGGCTACGGAAAATAGCATGGAGATTCCTCAAAAAGTTAAACTTAGAATTAGCATGTGATCCAGCAATTCCACTTCTGGGTACATATGCAAAAAAGTGAAAACAGGGACTTAAATATTTGTACAGCATATTCATAGCAGAATTATTCACAATAGTCACAAGGTAAAAGCAACCCAAATGTCCAATGACAGATAAATGGGTAAATAAAGTGTGCTATGTACATACAGTGGAATATTATTTAGCCTTAAAAAGCAAAGAACATCTGACACATGTTACAACATGGATGAACCTTGAAAATATTATGCTAAATGAAATAAACTAGTCACAAAAGAACAAATATTGCATAGGTCCATTTATGTGAGGTACCTATAGTAGTCAAAGTAATAGACGCAGAAAGCAAAATAGTGGTTGCCAAGGACTGGGGGCAGGGTGTAAAATGGGGGTTGTTATTTAATAAGTATGGGAGTTTCAGTTCAAGAAGATGCAGAGTTCTGGAGCTAGGCAGTGGTAATGGTTGCACAACAATGTGAATGTATTTAACGCCACTGAACTGTATATTTATAAATAGTTAAAATGGTAAATTTTATGTTATGTATATTTTGCCATAACAAAAAAGTAAAAGTTTAATGCCTCTGCTTCACAACTGCCAATTCTACAACATATTAAAGAGAGCTGGCTTTGTTTCTTACTGTCATGTGTGACCTTGAGTTGGTTATTTAAACCCAGAAAAGTTTTGAGAATCCTGTACAAAGCAGACACCTAACACAAATCTGCTTGCTGCCACCAACCTAAGAGCCTAACCACTGCAAGTATTTTAATAAGCCCAAATCAGGTAAACAAGTGATTCTAATCCTAAGATAACAGTAACTTCTGAGGCATTTGGAGGTTGCCATTTAGAAAGATGTCAACTCCTTCCACTACCTAAAAAGAGAAGTCATCAGACTTGTAGAAAATATGATAAATGTTTTCCTAATAGGTTTCCCAGCCATGTTTATACTGAAGTAATATCAGAATATAAACTGTCATTCCCACTTCTGTCTCTTAGGAGAGTGATGTGACATAGAATAATCAAACTTACCTGTATTGCCAGCCAGTGACAAGGTTGGTGTACTTCATTAAGTAGCCATATACATTTTCCATGTGATCACTGTTTCAAAAAGATCAGAAAGCCAAAGTCAGTGAAATTTCCAAGAAATATCAAAAAGTTAACTGTTTTAAAAATAGCTGTAGACACATATATTCTACAAATGCTTCATACCTTCTTCAGAAGTTAAATTTATAGATTAACAAATAAAGGTATTTAATCCCTCAAATTTCATATTCATGGATTTTTACTAGATTTCTTCAAAACAAGTGGAATACCCCATAAATTATATTTCAAATATAAAATCATTACGTAAATATACAATTACATAAATATAAAACAAATATACTGTAAATATAATTATAAGTAAAAATATTTTATAACAATTTAGTGCTAAAAAATAAAATTTAGTTTCGTGGTCTTGGAATAAACTAAAAGAGGTCTCTATATCAAATAGTGCCTCCTCATTTTGCTAGGACACACAAGAGGCCAATTTGTTCTGTCTCTTGATTCCTTGGGCTCCCAAAATGAAGACGAAACTATGACTCCTCACTCCCTCTCCCTCCCTAGACAGGCACAAGGCAAAGTGCTTATTACAAATCTCGTCATTACAAAGTTCTTTTTAAAAAAATTTATATGAGCTTAATTGGAGCCAAACTGACAATCTATGCCAGGGAACATAAGTGATTTTATTTCAGATCTGTATCATTATAAACCTTACTACAATTGAGTTTTTTTACTTCCTGCCCTTTTTCTTTCATTATTATAGGTACATTCTATTAAAGCAGTTCAGAGAAAATGGTACCTCTCACTGATATTTCTTTTCTAATATTTTAGCTTCCTTATACTTATGAAAAAATATTGAAGCTAGACCTACACTGACATACCTTTTTGATACATGGGCTTTTTTTTTTTGTAAATTACATTAAAAATTCCTTTAAACTCACCTACTCTACTAAAGTTTTAACTTTAGACTATGAAATGCAATAAATATTAAAAATTTATTTTCTCTACTATTCCTGAATCACAAAGCATATTTGGTAAAATTTCAGGTAACCAGCATCCAGGAAATTGAATGTGTCAGGCAACTGGCAACCTTTAAAACATGGACATCAAAGGCAAAAGCAAGGGAGAGCTGACACAACCAATAGAGCAAAGTCCCAAAAAGATTTAGATTGATAAACGAAAAGGGCTTAAGTTACAGATACTCTCTCAAGCAAACGAAATAACCAAATGGACTGTTAAGATTCTAACAGCTATTATGGAAGGGCAAGTAGCAGGATGCCTCAGGAATAAACTCAATGTTGGGTGCCCTTCTGATCTCATTTCTTCAAAGTGCTTGAAAATAAAGATCAAAGCTAAAAATAAAAAACTGATCCATTTGTATGGTTTTTTTCTATATTTTTCTTCCATTCTAAGGCTAGCAAGTGACAGTCTTTATTAATAAGTGAAACTGCTCAAGTCCTTTTGGTTTCATAAAGTCACTAATCTCAAAAAGACAAAGGTTGTCAACTTCTATAATGCCAACCTGAAGTTCTGGTAATTATACATCTATTCTGTCAGGTTAAAACTGACAACACCAGTTGAATTCTCATTTCAACATTTTCTAAAGCCCGTATCTATAGAAAAGGATTTTGCTCTAGAAAAAATCCAGCCCCTTGGGTTTCACTAGAGTCCCTCTACTTCCAGGTCACGGCAAAGCTACTTCTTTCAGTTCCACTGGTATTGAAAACGCAGAGAGATACTTTTGTTGTCTGGCTCCCACATCTTCCGCAGACTTCAGGCTTAACAGTTCTTTAGGGCCACAGGAATCCCAACGCCCTTGGACTCTGCCCAAATGTGATTTCCCGAAGAGTTTCTCCTACTATGGTTTAGATATTTAACACACAGCCCAGATTCTCTAAACTGTTCTTGTCCCCAAAATTTACTCCTTCACTTATATGTGGAATCTTAGAAACAAACCAAACCAAACAAACACAACTCACAGATACAGGGATGAGACTGGTGGTGGTTGTCAAAGGCCAGGAGTATTGCGGGTGGAGGGTGAAGGTGGTCAAATATACAAATTTCAAGTTATAAAATAAATAAGTCTTGGGATGTAATATACAGCATGGTGACTATAGTTAACAGTAAATGCATTATGTCTTTTAATGTATTAAATATTTGAAAGTTGCTGAGAGTAGATCTTAAAAGTTCTCATCACAAGAAAAAAAATATGTGGTTGATAGATGTTGAATAGGCTTATCAGAGTGATCATTTTGCAATATACACAAATACCAAATCCTTATATTGGATAACTGAAACTAATATTTTCATACGTCAATTATATCTCAATTTTTAAAAAATGTATGCTTTGCCAATTCTGTCCTGTAGCTCCAGAACCTGAATATTTATTTATTTGTTTATGCTCTTATATCAATCCACAAAGGGCCTAAGGTATCATATAACCCAAATTAAATATTTCCTCAAAATGCTAAGATATTCCATAATTCACCATTTCCAGTTTTCCCCTAAATCTCTACACCAAGTCTCATTACATTAGTGTGTAATAAAAACATTATAACTCAATTACAGTTCAATTTCTCTGTTTCTAGGACTATATATATTCTTCGAATGCATATGTGAACTGTGGGAAGAATGTTTCTTAAATCCTCAAAGTATACTATTTAAAACTGAGAAAAACAAAATTTTCATTTTGAAGCAAGAATAATGCCTCATCTCCTTTACCTTTGTTCAGTCTCTCATATTACTAAAGGTATTCCTTATTTTGGTCATATCTAAGTTACTAACATCCATTATTCAATAGCTATCAATGAATTTTTAAGAATACAATTTCAGTAGCATCATTCAGTAAATAAAATCAAAGTATACCTTCATATTTCACAGTAATATTTTATGTTCAATCTTTTAATATTATTAGTATTTTGTTGATGCTTATATCTAAAAACAGTTAACTGTCTCACAAAAATTATAAGGGGATACTGACATGGTTTATTTGATAGCATAAAGCCAGTTTCAAAAGAACTAGAAATTCAAACATGCAATTATAAAACTGCTGGCCTGTTTTTACTATGTAAAACAAATAACAGAGGTCACAAAGAACCAACTTAAGAACATCCTGTTTCTTGGAACAGCTGGGCACACTGTCCCTCTCTCATCCTTCCCCTTCCTTCTACTGTATAGTCGTGCAACCAGTTGATGTGGAACAACTTTGCCATCTGGTGGCCAGCATAAAGGTTTTTTTTTTTTAAGCTTTGATTTTTTTAATGCTGATTTATATAAATAGATCATAATCTACATTGTCACAAAATATCACGTTCATTTAAAGGGTGTTATTAAAGTTTTTCTTTTCTAATTAAACAGTGTATACCACTTGATAACAGGAAAAAATGTAATTTGTATGATTGCAATGAAAAATAATTTCTAACATACCAATCTTAGTTGTTTTTACCGAAGATCTTAACATTGTTCATGCAAGTGATAGTTTGAAATTTTTCTAAGAATTTTTATCACTAAAAAGCAACTACTTTAGCAGGTTAAGGCAGACCCAGAGATTTCTAAATCTTCTACATACAGCTCATAACCAGGGAAATCAAAATTTGACAAAATTCTTCCTTCACTTCCACTGTTTCTGCAAAGGTCACCAAGCACTCTCCAACTTTTAAAAAAGACCAACACAGGAATGCTGGCTGTACAGTAGTACACAAAAACTGCCCAAACGCAGGAACTGACATCCACCACTACCAAATGATGGCCTTAGAGAAACAACTATGGAGAAAAGCAAACACTTTAGCAGCCTCTCCCTCCAAAACAAAAATAAAGACGTCTCTTTCGAATCAGAGGATAGAGGTAAGGCATCCTCCTCTCCTCTTTCCATTAATCGCTAGCCTGTTCCTTTCTAAACCAGGGGGTCTGGAGGCTGATGGTCAGAATCTTTCCAAGACAGATTACTGGAACTGCTCCCAAAGGAAACAGCTCCAGCATAAAGATTTTTGTGGATGAATATCTTGTTCACTCTTCCTTTCTTCATGCTACCTCCTTATAATTGAGTTATCACTAACACCTTTAACCCTCATGTTTCGCCTCCATTTAAAATGTGTGATTTTTATAGATTTTTAATATACCTGTTAATATGAACAAAACCTAGTTGTTAAAGTGGAAACACACCCCATATCTGATTATATTATACTCCAATTTTTGTGTTCTATGAAGTAGAGATGATTATCCAAGAGATTAATACACTAAAAATAAGCTGTAAGAAAGTTTTTTTCTTCAATACTTGAGCAACACTACCACTTAACAAACAGGGTATATTCTGATCTTTTACACTTGTTAAAAATTAATTGGGATTAGCTCTAGAAGCTGATGATCTATAAAAATAGTTGATTAACTGAACTATGCCAAATGGCATTATTATAGTTAATTTTCCTACATATCTTAGTAATGATTGCTTCAAATCCTAAATCTTCATTATTATAACACATTTATTCATTAACCCTTCATTATCAGACTTAAGATATGTAGCTTTAAAATCAGGCTACTTTTTTTACGTTTCAGATACACCACATTATAATTTTAGTCTGTATACACTACAAAGTGATTACCCCCAAAAGTCCTAATTACCGTAATGCACCATAACAACTGACCCCTTTCCACCCACCCCCAATCCAGTTTCCCCTCTGGTAACCACCAATCTGTTCTCTATATCTATGAGTTTATTTTTATTTTGTTTTTTAGATTTCACACATGAGTGAAATCATATAGTACTTGTCTTTCTCCTCACTTATTTCACTTAGCATTATACCCTCTAGGTCTACCCATGTTGTCACAAATGGCAAGATTTCATTCTTTTTTATGTATGTGTAGTATTCCATCACACGTGCGCACACACACACGTACGTACACATCATTACTCTATTTATGAACAGTTTCAAATCCTTTTCACTTCAATGCATTTACTCAGTAACTTCTAAATGCAAAGCCCTCTGAAAATCCACTGAAAAGGATGGGTAAATTTAAAATAGGTTAATTCCTGTCAACCCCCAATCCATAATCTAATATGAGAGAAATATACCTCCTTAAAGAAAAAAGACAAGAAGGGCTCTTACTGGAGAAGAAGCACACTGGGACTATGCTTTTAGCTGTCATACAAATGAAAAAAATAATTTCATTAAGACACAGGATTCACTAAACAAAGACACAGGATTCAATAGTGATTGCAGTTGAAATTACTGGACTTGATTATTAGAAGTGAAGTGAGGAAGAGAACAAAAGTTAGGGTAAGGGTGAAATCAAAGGAACAGGGCAATACCCAGACTTCTGGCAGGAACAACTGTGTACATACTAACGTCTCAGTGGAATTGAGATCATAGAGGAAGTTTTGGATTTGTTCCAATTTAACATTTTGAATTTAAGGGACTTGTGGGACAATCACAGCGAAATACCCAATAAGGTAGCATGATTTGGGTTGGATACACAGATTTGGTAGTGGCCAGTACACAGGCATGTAATTGGTACTTGAAGCCATGAAAGTAAATAAAATCACCCAAGAAGTATTATAAAATGACAAAAGATGGGACAGTTTAAGAGAGAACCCTAAGGAGAAATTTTAAAGGCAAGAACAATACAAGGAGGAAATAAGAAGTAACTGAATAGTAGAAAGAAAACCAGGAGTATTTCAAGTTTGTGGTCAAGAATGTTCAGTGCTACTGAGAAGTGAAGTCTGATAAAGACTGAAAAGTTTCTATTACACTTAACAAGTAAGGGATGGAATGATGGAATGATGAAGGCAGAGCCAGCTGGCAGTAACTTAAAAGACATTGAAATAGGAACGGGTAAGGGAATATGCGCTTAAGGCAGGGTAGTTTTAAGTGCCCCATGGAAAGGAGATAGTAAAGAGAAAGGCTCAAAACTCATCAGGTAACAGACACCTGGAAATGGGGGTGAGGTAGGTTCCAGAGTGGCAGGTAGAAGAAATAGTCATGGACAAATTACAGCATTTAGCTGTGGGCAGGAATTCATGCAAGCTGTAGCCAGGAGGTGCTAGTCAAACCCCACCGAAATTCCTACTTTCTACTTGGCAAAGACTGTCCTCCAAAAAGGCTTAGTTTTGGTTTATTTATTCTCATAAATATCATGAGAAAAGGGAGAAGCAGCCTGCTTAGCTGAAGAAAAAGCAACCAACAACAGATGGCAGTGACTACAACACTTGTACCTGCTGCTGTAAAAAGATATTCCACATAGCAGTGATTGCTTCTTGCTCATCCTAGTATTTCTTGCAGTACCTAGTGTATGGCATGGAATATAACAGGTATTCAATAGAATACCTGGGAAGATAGAAGCAGAATTTTTCTATAAAACAACACGACAATGCTGAGTAGCCTACAAAGAAACCATTCAATTCACAGTCTATGTATTCAAATAAAAGATAAAAGAAATTCTAATTCCAACTGTGTCTTAATCTATACTAAAAAGTATAAGGTAAAGGGAAAGATCCTTCCTCCTGCTAAGAGCCTTAAAAATGTTAACACTCTTTGGCCCAAGAATTTCACTTCTAGGTATCCGAGCTAAGACAAGTGATTATAAATGTAGACAAAGATAACAGGCAACCTTAGCACTATTTACAATAGTAAATAAAATAAAAAATGGAGAAAAAAGGAAATAAATGTGGAAGAAAGGAAAAAACACAAGCTAAATAAATGACATTAGGAAAATAATTAAGCAGTATCATGGAATGGTATTCATCAGTTAAAATGTTTATGAGTTTCTAACAACATGGGGAAGTCCTTATAAAGATCATTAAAACTGCAGGTTACAAAATTTTATATGGTGCACAAAATATAAGCACAGAACAAAAAGTACACAAAATAGTAACTGCGGTTAAAACTAGATGGAAGAACTACAGATGGTTTTACTTCGCTCCCTTTACTGTTTCACATTTTCCACTTTTAATATCATTATTTTTAGATTCAAAACATTTTTAAAATGTTCAATTATCTTGAATAGGTGAGCTAGTCCAGGCACAGAGCTATTTATACCTATTAATAGAGATAGATTAAATTTTTTAAAACTTTTCAATGTGACTATATGAGCATTGCTTCCCAAATTAAGTTACATATACCCAAACTGGTCTGGGTGGAGGAGAAAAGGATAAAACTAGACTATTTTTCTAGAGCAAATTCATTTGATGATAAGACATTAAAGCATTTTTAATCACATAAATGTTAAGAAACCTGCTCCCCTCATACATTTCTACGTGAAGAATTCTAGAGAGCTTCTATCCTCCCCTCCCCAATCCTTCCCCAGCTGGGCATGAACGGCTCAGCCCACTCTGAGCTCTTTTCCTTGGATCTGCCTGCCTACACAGAGAAGACAGTTTTACCTACTCTGACAGTGATAAGACTGAGTATTCCAAGCTGCCCAGGACTTGCTGGACAAGTGTGCTCCATTCTAGAGCGAAATATCAGCAAACCTACTTCACCCTTGTTAAAGCTACTTTTTCAGTGAGCTTTTCCAGTAATAAAACAAATTCTTCACACCTATTAGGGTGGCTATTATCAAACCAAAGTCAAAACAAACAAACAAAAACCAAAAAGTAACAAATGTTGGCAAGGATGTGGAGAAACTGGAATTCTTATGCATTGCTGGTGGGAATGTAAAATGGTGCAGCTGCTGTGTAAAACAGTATGGTGGTTCCGTAAAAAGTTAACTATAAAATTACTACACAATCCAAAAATTCCACTTCTGGATAATACATGAAAAAAATGAAAGCAGGGACTTGAACAGTTATTTGTAAACCACTGTTCACAGCAGCATTATTTGAGATAGCCAAAAGATGCAAACAACCCAAATGTCCATCAAGCGATGAATGAATACAATGTGGTATATTATATATATATATATATAATATATATATGTATATATATATATAATGATGGAATATTACTCGGTCTTAAAAAAGAAGGAAATTCTGACTCGTGCTACAACATGGATGAAACTTGAGGACATTATCCTAAGTGAAATAAGCCAGACACAAAATGACAAACGTATGGTCCCATTTATATAACACACTTAGAGTTGTCAAAGTCAGAGATGGAAGGTAGAATAGTAGTTGCCACGGGCTAGGGAATGATGGGGAGATGGGGAGTTATTATTAATGGGTAGAGTTTTAGGTCGGGATGATGAAAAACTCTGGAGATGAATAGTGGTGATGGTCACACAACAACGTGAATGCCACTGAATTGTACACTTAAAAATGGTAAATTTTATGATATGTACATTTTACCACAATAAATTTTTTTAAAAACTGACAATTTGATAGCATCCTGTCTGATCCCTATGTCCTCTCACCGAGTCCTGAACTCAGGATATTATTTATTGACCTCTGGAAAGCCCAATAACAGATATATTACCAATCAGAATATAAAAATCCTCACAAATTTTGAAGATAATACAGAAAACCCCAAGAAAGTTATATCAGAAGCTGTGTGAGGAGGCAAGAACAAATGACTGACCAAAGCCCACATGCAGGTGCAGCCTCACATCCAATGCCTACTTTCCATTGCCATCACCATCACGCCCAAGATAAAGGCTAAGGGGGATGCTAAAGGAGATAAAGTCAAGGTGAAGCATGAACCACAGAGAAAACCTACACGGTTATCTGCTAACCCTGCTCCTCTAAAGACAGAGTCCAAACCTAAAAAGGCCCCTGTAAAAACAAGAGAAAAGGCACCCAAAGGAAAAAAAGGGGAAAACCGGTGCTGGCAAGGATGGGAATAATCCTGTAGAAAATAGAAATGCCAAAACAGACCTGGCACAGAAAGCTGAACGTGCTGGAGATGCCAAATGAAGTATGTATTTCTGATAACTGTATACTTCTTCTGGTGACTGTACAGTCTGTGGAAAACAGTATGGTGGTTCCGTAAAAAGTTAATTGTTTTATAAAAATATAGGATTCTGTTTTACTTCTTTTTTAAAGCTACTGTGTTCACGGAAACACTTCATTACTGTTTTTTGAAGAAAGGCCTATGTCACTAAAAAGAATGTCTCCAAGGCTGGATTAACATGGGGAAAAAACACCTTTCCCTTATAGTTTTGAGAGACGACTTCTTGGTTGCCAGGAAGAAAGATCCCTTGATTTTGACAAACATTAGCCACCCCCTCTTTGCCTTCAGCATAGACTTGACTCCCTTAATCCAGAGACCTGTTGGCACCTTACTCCCCAAAATTGGGTACCGATAAGGCAGGAAATCTGGACTTTCCAGTGTCACCACTGAAATGGCATCTCTCAAAAGAGCAGCGGTTCCTTTTTTATACTGTAGGTCTTTGGATTGGTAATTCTGCCATTTCCATTTCATTTCCTGAAAGTCAAGGTCGGCCTGGAAAAAGCGGTTAAACAACATGCTAAATGTGAAATGTCAACCCTCACTCTAAACTTTCCTGTTCAGAAAATCAAATGAAGAATTCATTAGGTTCTATAGTGGCTTTCTTATTTTGTAGTCCATTGAGGAAGGAATTTGAAAGTTGTTTTATACTGTTAATGACTGTCTGCCCATATCATACCTAAAACATGATTGTTTGTGAAAGCATCTTTAATAAAGCTGGATACAGTTTGAAGGGGGAAAAAAAAGTTGTATCAACCATGGGCTGCTTTAAATCACAAACTACATCCACTGAAGGTATGCAGTTAGAGACATTTCACAAAGAAAATTTTATAAGCACAGCTGTCAAATGTTTGCCTATACAGACAAAAAGAAAAAAGAAAAAAAAATCTTATAGTTCCACTTGTTTTATTTTTAAAAAATAATTATTGTTTTTTTTTTTTCCAGTAGGTATTTTGTCAAGAACTATGAAGGGTCTGAGATGTTATCCTAGTTTTAAGCTAACATGTTAGACTGCCAAACTTTCAGGGATGCTGTTAGAAGCCATGAGACTCCTGAATCAGAGACAAAGACTTCAGTAGTCACATCAGTAGACAGATTATCTACCCCAAACACATGGGGCATCATCTAGACGGCAGAAAATGCCTTATATATGGGTGGTTGTGGTACAGATGAGGAATCTCAAGTGTAGAGAACCCAAATCTTTTAACAGACAGTAAGCCAGCCTGACCTATCAAGGAGACATTATCTTTATTATACTGGACAGTAAATAAACCTGAGGTTTGCTCAGAAAGGAGATAATCATCTCTTATCTTCCAAGACTATTTGCTATACATTTTTGAAAAAACAGTATGGAACAAGGGGTAGTTGGTACCTCTGCTCACAAGACATGGAAACATGAGAGACCCAAGTAGACTTGTCTAGCAATAAGTATTACATGCATATTACAGTGAGAAGTCTCTTACCCAACTCTGTCTTCCAGTCAACCAGTTCCTTCTTCAAGACAAGGACTTCCCTCAACTTCGTATGCATCTCCTCAGAGATATTCTATGTACCTACTAGCATACACACGTGCTTTATATTTTAAAAACATAGAGTGGTTGTAATTACAAACACTGTTCTGTACCTTGCTTTTTTCAGTTTTCTTAGGGACAGTTTCACTTTGACACATAGGGACCTAACTCATTCTTAATATGTACATAGTAATCCCTTATATGGCAGTATTATTATATATTTAACCAGTCCCCCTAATGAACATTTGTTTCTAGGCTTTTATTATTACAAATAACGCTGCTGTGACAACCTGAGTTGTACATCTCTTCGTGAACATCTGCTAAAAGTACAACTGCTAGGTAAAAGGCATATGCTTTTTTAGTTTTCACAGATACTGCCGACCTGCTCTCCAAAGAGTCTTCACAGATTTATCTCCTACCCTCCAGTGCATAAAAAAATGGCCTGTTTCCTCACACCAGCTATGGCAGCGGTTGCCAACAAAATTAGGGTACAGCTTCTACCTACAGCCAGGACTTTCAGACATTACTGGTAGGTTTTTCAACACCCTTTATGTTTAAAATGAAGTTTCCAGGGTTAAGTGTGAGATAGCATAGACTGGAATGAGCACCTAAAAGGAACAGAGGATCCAGTTCTGACTTTTCATGGACAAACACCATGAGTGACCATGGCCAAATTACTTAATCTCTCTGGGCCTTAGTTTTCTCATGTGGCAGATGACCCTTTCAACCTATAATGTGTGTACATCAGCACCCAAAATTCTAAAGATTTTTCTCAATAAAAAATTGCTATTTCAAAAAAATGATTACAAATAAGACCACCATTACACATTAGACATTTTTTGAGAAAAAAAAATTTCTAATATGATTTCTTATTCCCATAGTAGTATTCACTTATGCACCCCATTCCCCCAATACTTGCAGAGGTCTTCACAGTAGCCATTTCAATAAGACCAGGACACCACAGACCAAGAAAACAGCAGGGCACTAAAAATCCCACTGTCACCTGCCCTATCAGTGTAGTGTGTCTATTCTCATTTTATTTTTGTGTGGGTATCGCTCTTGGCTTTAAACCATACTTAGTTCCATAATACACTCAGAATAATATTTCATTTTTTTCTATAAGAGCTATGAAAAAAAACAGCAAAATGGAGTTGATATTGTCAAGAGAGCAATGGGAGGCCTCTGGAAAGGTGAACTAACTCATCCCATTCTATGTAAAACTGAACTTTGAACTGGGCTAAACCAAAACTGAACTTTTGAACTGGGCTACGTCCTAATACAGTTCCTAGAACTGGCTCTGCATCACTGAACTCTCTATTAAAAACTAAATGTGTCACCTAGCAAAAGATATAACAATTAATCATGTATAGTATAGTGTGAGTCTGCTTGCCAGCATCAGCCACAACTCTTTCAAAACAATTTATGTAATCCCTTTGGTAGCCTCCTTTTTTCCGCTTTAATAAGCTCTGTCCCTTTCTTTCCCGCCTCAGAACACAGCTGGGGTTTCTACCCAAAACTGTGTCTCCAGGATTGCAATTCCTAAAAAAGATCTCCAAATAAAGCTTTTGTTTGCTTTGCAGTTCTTGGTCAAAACTGACTAACATTACATGGTGTCAGAGAAGTGGGATCCAAAATGACTTGCCTCCTCCTGTAGCACTCTGCAGATTTGAGTACAGTACCTACAAGAGTTCATTGCACTCTATGGTCTCCCCAGTGTTCCCCAATCATTGTGGTCTAAGTCCTCCTGGACCAGAACCTCCGGCCTTGGTTAAGGTTCATGCTCTACTTGGCTTTCCTCTGTTGTCAGCATTTATCTACAGGACTTAAATAGTCTGAATGGTGAGTAATTACTCTTGAAAAATACGAAGTTCATTATCTTAGGGAATGGTTGCTGAACAACCACCTTCTACAACTCCTGCTTGATTTGCGCACAAAAATTCTAGGCCCTCGTCCTGCAACTTTCCATCTCACTGAACTATAATTGCCGAAGGATGATTTACAACTAAACTGGCAGACCTGGGGCTCTTTTGAAATCCTCAAGCTATAGCTTATGTACACAACCAAATGGAAAAAGACTATAAAAACCAAGCAACCTGAACGGGAATCATCTTAATTGGCATTTTGAGACACCAAACGTCTAAGTGATTCAAAAATTCCTTCTCTCCAAAACACAAATTCTAAATTAACCCAAGCAAACTGAGTTGCCTCAGGGGCTTACTAAACTTAAGGAAACTTCTAAATGTTCTTCTGCCATCTCATTATCTGCACCTTTTGCATCTTTGCTGCTAGCCTGTCCTCCCCATCTGTGTCCTTTATTTGCTGAATCCATTTAATAACAATAATCCTGATGCTCTATTAGATCCCACTATTACTGCGCCATTTAAAGATAAACCATGGGGGCGAGGGGTGCCATTGCCTCACCCTGCCTCGGCCAGTGGCTGTGTCACCAGGCATTTGAATTGCACTTCTGCCATCTTTCCAGCTCAGTCAGCTGGGCTGGAGATGCTTCTGGAAGTAACATCAGAATGGCTGCCCAAGGAGAACCCCAAATTTAGTTTAAACTTGTACTGGTTAATGATGATGAGACTGGAAAAACTATATTTGAGAAGTATGTAACTAATCCTGGGTGTTGAGGTCCATCCCCTTGTGTTTCATACCAAGAAAAGACCCAATTAAGTTCAATGTATGAATACAGATGGTCAGGAGAAATTTGGTGGACTGAGAGATGGCTATTATATACAACCCCAGTGTGTCATTATAATATTTGGTATAACTTAAAGAGTTACTTACAAGGATGTGCTAAACTGGCATAGAAATCTGGCACAAATATGTGAAAACATCCCCACTGTGTTGTGTGGCAATGAAATGGATATTACGGATAGAAAAGCTAAAACAAAATCAATTGTCTTCCACTGAAATAAGAATCTTCAGTATTACAACATTTCTGTCAAAAGTAACTACAACTTTGAAAAGACCTTCCTCTGGATCGCTAGAAAACTAATGGAAACCCTAACTTGCAGTTTGTTGCTATGCCTGCTCTTGCCCCACCAGAGGTTGTCATGGATCTACCTCTGGCGGCACAGTACGAGCATGATCTAGAGGTTGCTCAGACAACCACTCTCCCAGATAAGAATGATGATGCATGAGAAAGAGAAGCTGTAGCCCAGCATCAGAAGTCTAGTTTTATAGGCATCCGTCCTATGATGTCAGTAGTACAGCGCGTCACTTTTTATATAACTAATTAGAACATATGCTTACTCTTCGGGATGGTGAAGGAGATGAATGGGCTTCAGAGTGAAGGTGGCAGTTAAAAAAATACCTTCGTCTATGCCCATGTCACCCTGAATAAGCCTAATCCTGACTGATCCTGGAAGCTAAACAGGGTCGGGCCTGGTTAGTACTTGGATGGGAGACCACCTATGAAGACCAGGTGCTGTAGGCATAAAAAAATAAAAAATAAGGGATTGTAAGCTGACAAGGTCCTTGCAATCTGTGAGGTCAACCAAGGGTTGCCTCACCTAAAAAAAAAAAAAACAAAAAAAAACCTTCACTTTTTTTTTTTTTTTTTTGGACCTGCATATTTAGCTGTTTTGGAATGCAGCTGTTTCTTCAATTTCAAATATAAGACTGCTATGGTCACATCACAATATTCAGTGGTGAAATCTTGTTTGTTACTGTCATTCTCATTCCTTTTCATTTAGAATCATAATAAAGCTGTTTTTCAAAAAAAAAAAATTTAAACCATTGGATGTGCCTGGCCCAGGATGACACCCCATGACTAAAAATGAGCTTTATGCCATTACTAAAGATTTCTCTAATCCCAAAGAGGGCCCCATGGGTCCGCTACAGAATTTCTGCTCACTACCCAAACATGAGCAAGGGTTCTGACATCCATTAACTGATCCATATGCTCACAAGAAAAGGACATCATAATTATCAATTGCCCGTTTTCCTTTTCCTCCATGAAAGGGAAATGCCTTAGGTGTCTTGACCCAATGATGACGCAGAAACCAACACAGGTCCATTGGATACTACAGCCTATGTTAGATGTGGTAGTCAAAGGTCCTCCTACCCTATTGAGAGCCTTTGTGGCCACTGCCAATTTACTTCAACATGTAGAAAAGATAACAATGGGCTTTCCACTAACCATTTATGTGCTTCATTCAGTGGAAGCCTTAACTCTCATCATACTTAGCACCCCTCTGCTAGCAGACTAACCTTTGAAATTCTTTTACTGTCTTCATCTACTATGACTATTGCTTGCTGTAATACTCTGAACCCTGCCACTCTCCTCTCTCTGCCCTCTAATGAAACTCCTGTAACTGCCAGACATTAACAGACCGACTACTACTTAAATTGATTTACAGGAAACATCTCTTGAAAATGCTTAATTTCTTAGGTTTACTATGGCTCTTACCTACAAGATGAAATAGGCTACCATCAAGCAGACTATGCAATTGTCTCTCTAAATAAAACCACTGAAGTCAGTGCAATGCCTCAGGCAACTTCTGCTCAACAGAGCACTATGCATTAATTTGAGCTTGCAATTTAGCCAAAAATAAAACAGCCAACATTTATACAGGCAGCAGGTATGTCTCTGGTGTTACCCATGACTTTGGTACACTCTGGAAACAGAATTCTTGACTTCTTCCAGACAAAAGATAAAAAACAATTATGTTTTTAGAACTCTTAGAGGTTACTCTTACCTAAATCTTTAGCAATCATAAAGTCCCTGGACCATTCAATGGCACACTGAGAAAAGTAGAGGTAATCATTTGGCTGCTACTAAGTTAACAGCATTAAAACAGTCTCAGCTCCTAATGAAGGGGTTCCCAAACCCCGGGCTGCAGACTGGTACTGGTCTGTGGTCTATTAGGAATCAGGCTAGGTGAGCAGCAGGCGAGAAGGCAAAGCTTCATCTCTGTATCTGCAGCTGCCCCCTGGCATTGGCATCTCTGCCTCAGTTCCACCTCAGATCACTGGGCATTAGATTCTCATAGGAGCACCAGTCCCTGGTGTCAAAAAGGTTGGGGATCTCTGTCCTAATGGAAGCACCTAAGCTACCACCTAAGTAATTGGAGATTTAAAAGATAACATTATGGGAGCACATCATTTAGCTGTTCAACAAAAAAGAAAGAAATGGTTAGAACAAGACTGTAAATCTGACCCTAAAAGAAACTTATGGGTACCTCTAAAAAATGACCAACCGCTCATACTTGATTGCATAAAACATCACATATTACAATATGTCCATGACTTAACTCACTACAACACTGACAAAATGGTTTTATGGGGAAAACAATACTACTGGAAGCCATCGCCAAAGACAGCTTCCTTGGTATACCATTAAGGCCAAAGCACAAATGGACTTTATTCGGTTGCCCCCTTCTCAAGGATACAAAAGTGTTCATAATGATTTGTGTGTTTTTTCATTGGGTGGGAAGCATTCCCATGCCTCAGAGCCACAGCCAAAGCAGTAAGGAAAATACTCCTTCAGAAGAGCCCCCACAGAACTCCATAGTGACCAGGAAATGACTGGGAAACTCATGTCACAGGACAAATTATACAATCTGTTTGTAAGATCTAGCTGACTTTATAACATTTCACTGCGTTTATCATCCCCAGTCCTCTGGTCTTGTAGAGCCAATTAATGGGGTAATCGAAATTCAATTGGCAAAACTTGTAGAGTCTTTTAATCTGCCTTGGCTAAAGGCTGGTCTCTTAGTATTGCTCAACCTAAATTTACTCCCTTTGGCAAACAGCCTGTTTCTTTTTGAAATCATTACTGGCAGACCCATGAGATTAAGGAATCAAGGAATGTATGAACCTGCACTGCTGAAAGATCTGATTTACTGTAAAGAAATGGTAACCCAATACCTAGAAATGTTACAGAGAATCAATCTGACTCAGACCACCTCTACAAAGGAACTTTAGATCTGACGAACAGGTGACAGCCCTGCTTCCACCAAGACTCTTGTTGCTCAAATATGGCCATAAGCTCTCTTACTGTATACTCAGGAGACTACTTTTCCTCCTATGTGGGACAGAACATACCAGGAATGAGCCTTCCTGGCAATGAGGGATCAATGTTGCTTTTTTCAAAGACAGACCAATGATATTTCATAATGGTTGATCGCTGCTACATTCTAAGGAAAGATTTTGATCAAAATGGGGAAATGTGAAAGAAAAACCATAAAATGGAGTTGATATTGTCAAGGGAACAATCCAAAATAGAGTCAGGAGACCTCTGGGAAGCTGAACTTAAACAGGGCTAAACCAAATGGCTATATACTGGTTTAGTTCCTGGAACTGGCTCTATATGACTGAAATCTCTATTAAAAATATTAAAATATTATTTTAATATTAAAATAAAAATTTTAACCTAGCAATAGATGTAAGCAATTAATCATCTATAGAATAGTGTAAGTTCACAGTGCTTGCCAAAACCAATCACAACTTTCAAAGCAATTTATGTAATCCCTTTGAAAGCCCTCTTTTTCTGTCTTTATAAACTCTTGTCTTTCTTTTCCCCTCACAACACAGTTGAGTTTCTACCCAAATCTGTGTCTCCAGAATTTGTAGAATGCATTCTCATTCAGTCCCTTCTGTCCCTTCCCTTTCCTCTCTCCCTCATCTCTGACTCTCTCTCCACTATGTCCTTTTTCTTTCCCTGTTTTCCCTCTTGTTCCTTCTCTTTTTCTCTACCTTCTATCCCTCTGACTAGGGTTTCCAGATGCAGCCAGTAGCAACCATAGGCTTCAGTTGAGCCTCTCCAGCCAGCCTTCTGAACAGCAATGAAGTAAACTGCAAAGGCAGCCAAAACCCAAGTACAGGGACACACCAAGCGGGAAATCATGCTTTGTTACTACACCTAATTAACCAAATAGAAAATCCCCTCTTTCACCAGCAAACTAAATGCTCTATTAATTGTTCTAAAACCCAGATGGTAATGCCAAAAGAATAATATGACTATTTAATCAGGCAATTTTAGTTTTAAGTTAAACTTGAGTTAAGTCTGGACACAAATCACTCTATTAAGCAAAATCAATACAGGAGAAGATTCTTACCTAGGGAGATGTTCCCTCAAACAAAGGGAAAAAAGATGTTCCCCCTCTTCAAGGTAGTATGATTTCCATCAAGAATAATTTCCACTATTTTCAAAAGCAAAAACAAGAGCTTATAAAGACATAATTTCCCACAGTTATTTGATGAACAATTCCCTCTGGGACCTAAATTATGTGATTATTGAAAAGGACTAATAAGACTAATTTGCATATTCTAACACACCTTTTTGGCATAGTTTTGACACAGTATAACTTCTATGGAAAATATGACCTCAAATGGACTGTATTTAGAACCATAAAGAAAATTATAAGAAAATTAAGAATCAGAGTATACCATAACACATCAAATCTTGTTCCTCAAGGCTTGGTATAAAATAAATCTCAATAGATTTTTGGAACAATATTTTGTAGTTTTCAGTTACATGTCTACAAGTTGTCTTCCCCTTGTTTTTACTAGCATCTAAAGCAGATTCCAGGTAAAGAAAACAAAACTAGAGTACAGAAAAATATATTCAACTTTCCTTTTACAGTGAAAAAAAGCAAATATTTATGATTTTTTTCAAATCGACCTCAACAGAAGTGATAAAAACTAGAAGACAGTAAACATTAGGTTATATTTAGGCAGATCTCCTCTTCCCATTTGTAAACAGATACTTTTCCTTAACAGGGTATTCAGAGTAAAAGACATGGTTTGACATAAAAATATATTTCTATACTATACATTTTTGTTCTTCTACCCATTTACTGAGACACAACTATTTGCTAATAAGGAAAACAGATCTGCCATTTGTTAATAGTGGTTAGCAGGCATAGAGCCAAAATAAGAAAAAGCAGGCCCATCACACACCCCAATTTGCTTTTCGGTTCCTCTGGGTAGTTCTCTTCTGACCACTTGATAAACAAGTGGCAGATTTTATGAAATTTTCCTGAAAGCTGATGTGCAGAATATAAAAATAATGGAAACATGCACACTTTATAAACTTTGAACATTATTATGAAAAAGGAAGGAAGGAACCAGAATTAAGAAATGCATTTCCTCTTAAATGCTTAGCAAAGATCACATCGCATATGAATTATTCTGGAAAGAAAATTTAAGGCTACTCTAATAAATTCACTTCTCAGCTTTGGTTTTTAAAAAAAAGTCATCATGATATATTTAGCAAATGCAGCTGAGGTTCTTCCCTTTTCTGATTCTTTTTCATGATCTACCCAAATAAGCCTCAGGATCCCTACTTTATTATTCTGAGTGTATACAATAATTTGGAATTAACAAACAGAACTTCACATACAGCAGAGGTTCAAAAATATTTGCTGCATGAATTAGAACTCTAGTAAGTAATGAAACCACATGTCCTTAACTAATTATTTATCAATAATTGTTCGTTCCTTTACAGAGCTTACCTACTTTTAATACCTCTATGTAAATAATCACCTAAGAATAAAAGTTCTACTTACTATGTAACTTTGGCCAACTCATTTTGACTTTCATTTTCTTCATTTATAAAAAGGTGATAATGCCCCAAAACTGTTGTGAGGTTTAAATGTGATAACAGAAGTGAAAACATTCTGATGCCCTATAGCTCTAGGTCCAGGTGGATAAGCCACTTAACTGTTCTGGCAATTGACGCTCAACACACATAAAACCAAATGCATCCCTGACTCCCAAAATCTGCCTCCTGTAGACTTTCCAAAGTTTCAAATTTGGATGACTGAGGTCAGCTGTACCTCCTTCCCTCCTACCACTCTCTACCTGGTCAAATTACCTTTCCTTTAACCATTTCCTTCTTTTCCAGTCTACTAACATGTCTATGTTACTGTAACTGATCTCCTAGTAGCAACTCTTATTCCCCAACAATCAAATTCAGTCCCAAACTCTCAGCTTTAGAAACAAATTTCCAATTTCCTACGTGTCAAATCTACCTTAATAGTAGATGACAACCTAGAGTACATTTATACTAACATCTGTAACAGGCACTTTCTTGTATGGTTCCCAATGATCTCCATCTGTTGGATTCACACCCTTCTGTGGGCTAAATCTCATCATTCTTCTGAATAGTGAAAAGTGATGTGACTATACCTCCTTGCTTAGGTTACAAAAGACTGTAACTTGTGTCTTGCTACCATTCTCTTGCCATCTCACTCTCTTGCTCTGATGAATCAAGCTGCCAAATAGTAAGATGCTCTGTGGAGTGGGCCCATGTGGCCAGAAATCAAAGGAGGCCACCAGCAGGCAGTTCATGAGAAACTGAGGTCTCTGTCCAACAGGAAAAAAGGAACTGACTTGTGCCAAGAATCACATGAGAGCCAGGAAGTGGCTCCTTCCTAGTTGAGCTTCAAGATGCCTATAGCTTGTGAAAGTTAAAGAGTTATCATGTGACCCAGCAATTCCACTCCTATGTATGTAGCATGTCCACTTTTAACATCATCCACAGATGCCGCAACTTTAAGCAAAACGAAGTATGACGAAACCAATGTTACCATAGCCTAACTGATATACACAAAAGTTCCCAAGATATCTCATCAGCATTATAATACAATGACATTATTCAAGGACCTACAATTTACCCAAGAGAAATGAAAAACATATCTATACAAAACTTGAACACAATGTTCACAGAAAATTATTCATAATAGTCACAAAATGAAAACATCTCCAATGTCCATCAACTGATGAATGGATAAGCAAAATGTGGCATATTCACATAATGCGATGTTATTCAGCCATGAAAAGGAATGACGTAATGATACATGCTACAACATTTATGAAGCTTGAAAACATACTAATTAAATTTCTAAGTCTGCAAAGCCAAACCACAGAATCTTTACTAAATTTCAATCACTCCATAAGATAACCTGAAATTCCATTTTAAAAATGGGATAGTAGCAAATTACAGGAAGCAGTTGGATATATGGCTTCTGAGTTCCAAAAAGAGCTGAGATCATGGAAGAAAATGAAATAAACAGAAAGCAAGTAGCATAGGAGATGATGTATGTATCATACCAACTTTTAAAGGAAAAGAGCCAACCAAAGAAATTGAAAGGAACAGTAAGAGGAATAAAGAAGAACCAAGAGAAGGTACTATCAAAAAGTCAAGGAAAGAATTTTAACAGATACACTTACTGAGAGATCAGTTGGAATAAGAATGTGAATACACTGTTTTTTGCTCATTTCTTTGGTAGGGACAGAACCAACTGTCACAGAGATAATATGTGGAGGTTATAAAAAAATGGAAACAGTGAATATAAACTGCTTTTAAGACAAAAATGTTAGGTTGGTTTTATTATTGTTGTTTTTAAAGTCTAGAGACTTTAAAGTCTAGAGCCTATGGAGAATCCAGAGAAGAGGGAGCAACACAGACAAGAAGAAAAGTGCTTAATCAATGCCCTACAGGACAAAAGGATAAATTAGATGAAGGGCTAGTTTGAAGGTCAGCCTTAGACAAGCCTCAAGAAAATAAAAATATATATCAGTATGTAAGGCAGTCACGTCTTATTTATCTGCATCCTTGGGGAAAAATTCCACATAATTGAATTTTCCACACTTAAGCATCTTTATTTTAAATTTTGGCTATTTTCTTTGAAATTGTTCACCACTGTATCAGTTAGTTCTCTGCTTTCTTGAATGACTTAAGGTCACTGTGACCATGATTATTGTAGCAGGAATAGAGCTGCGCCTGCATGTCAGTTTTTCAAATCTTTGACTGTCCTACATTGTCAGTTGCCAGTTCTTCTATTACATTTCCTTATAATCATTTTCATTTGTGCTTCCAATAGATTCTAGTTTGAAAATTATATCACCATTAAATAAAAGCTTTAATTTAAGGGATAATAGAGTTCTGAATGAAAATACAGGAGTAAAATGCATGGCTTTATGACAACTTTCCCAGTGCTTCTAAGAAACTTGTTTTACTTTTCAATTCAATTGAGACTGGGTTTCAAAGAGTTGAGGATGTCAGAAAATTGACCTTTCTACAGGAAGCATTATTTTATCTTATTTCCATTAGTCATATCAAAATATCACTGCCAACTAATTGATAATTTTATATGGTTAGTATTAAACCACAAAAAAAGCATCATGCTGATTCCAAAAGTGGGCCTAGACATCTCACAGTAACTAAATATACTTTCCTGCTCTACAATCATTTACCAATAAAAAGTTATAACTTAGTCTTGATTTATGTTAATCACATTTCACACATGTGAATATTATCTATATAAATGTATATCTTCACAAAATCTTGGTTTTAATCCCTCTCAAGTTTCACAAATTTCATAGTTACAAGCAGCAAACAGGCTAAAAAGGACTAGAGTTAGGCACACAGGCACTCAGCCAAAATTTAAGAATTCATCCCTTGAGTTCCAATACCACGCAAGATACTCTAATTTCATTCATTCTTAAGATTCTGGAAGGATATATCCCTCTATACTTTATAAACCAAAAAACAAAACGAAACTACCGATGCTTCTCTAGGACTCTGTCTGTTCCTTAAATTTGTCATTCATATTAATGAAAATTAACAAACGCAGAATTTCTCATCAGTCTGGAGAGCTTGTAAGTGGCTTAATCAACTCAAACTGAAACCCTCCAGACTCTGGTTTAGAGTATTAACAGCACCAGTATCTGTACCTCTGCCTTTGTATTTGAATTATTTACGTACATCTCTCCAAAATTTTAAGTCACAAACACCAGGAGGGCAAGAATCTTTTCCGATTCCATTATTTCATTCAGTCACTGGGTAAATACCAAGTGAGTACCTGGTATTTACTAGGCTCCGGAGAGAGCTGAGTTAAAACAGTCCCTGCCCTCACAGTCGAGCAGAGGAGACAGTTTCGTAAACAAATTAGAACACAAGTAAAAACAGGAGTACAGAATTAGACGAAGGAGTAACTCCAGATTTGCAGAGGAAATTCAAGGATACATTTATGTATTCTCCAACAGCCCTCAATAAATACCTGTTGAGCAGACGATTAAATTCATTAAATTTTGCTAATGAAAGATGTGATTCCCAGGTCCAAATGAAATCTGGCTGCTTCTGAAAGTCAGTGGATAAACTTTACCTTTCGACTGCTGCAGGAATGCAGACGCCAGCACACTCACTCCCACCTCCGGAAATCACCCTGGAGAAAGGACCATACCTGTACTGCCAGGTTTTTGCACTGCCACCGCGGCTGCTGCTGCTGCTACTGCTGCTGATTCCACCTCCACAGCTGCTGCTGCTGTTCTTGTTCGGGGTCACTGCTGCAGCCAGGCCCTCCAGCTTCCCTTCGCTCTCTGAGACTTTCATGGTTGACACTGGTTCGCCCCCCTGCATCTTAACTCCAAAGTCCATTTGACCTTCTCGGGCGAAAAGAACAACTTTGTAGCTTTACAGGTGATAATTTTAAAGATTTGATCTAAAGGTTATCCCACGAGCCACATCTGACGGCGTCTGGAGTGGGAACCATCAAATTGTCCAGGAGCGGAATACAAGCATTCCCACTGAAGGAAAACTTTCAAGAGGGCAGGGGTGGCGATGGGAACAGAGATCCTATGAACAGAAATCTCCTTCCCGGCTAAAGCAAGGAAGAAAATCACCCTGCCAGAGGGTTTGGTGGCATACTCAAAGGAGAAGCAGAACAGTGTAGGGAGGTCGCGGACTCTAGCCAAGAGAGCGGAGCGAAGGACAGAGGACCACGGACGCCGACCAGTGGCCTGACCTCTGGGCTGAAAGACCGACCCGCCGCGCTCCCTCTTCTCCAGCGGGTCCTCAGGAGGAGTGTCGGGTCCAGCCCACTTGGCGGTTCCCGCCGCAGCCCCCGAGACAGAGCTGGGCCCCCCCGCGCGCAGCCGGGGAGGAGGGTCGGGGAAGGAGGCCGCCGGGGCGGGACGCCGGCTTCCAAGGCCGAACTTCAGCCAGAGGCAAGCGGCTCGGGGTGCAACGCCCCCAGCCCTGGGCCCTCGACTGGGTTCCCAGGGGCAGGCGAGCCCTTCGCCCTCTCTCCAGCCCTTAATGTGAACAGCACAGCCACAGCCGCGGCACCACCCACAGCCCCGCGGAGGGTCACCACCGCCTGCTCGTTCTCCGCCTTCCCTTCCGGAGTACAGTGAGCTCACTTCCCCTAGAGCGGAAGCGCCTGACGCCATCTTGGAGCAGGGCACGCAGCCCTGAAGGGGGCGGAGCCTCCAGGGGTAGCGGTGCTGGGGTGGCAGACCAGGACCAAAGGAAGAGCGAGGGTGCGGCAGAAGGAGGATGGCGGAGGTGGGACCGCCGAGGAGGCAAAAACAAAGGAGCGATTGGAGGTAGTGCTCTTTGTGGAGTGCGACTTTCAGCCTTTCTAATTGGGTCTTGTCCTTCCATTTGAGGGCCTATTCCAGGCATTTTAGGAAGAAAGCTTAGAAAAACGTTATTTCTATAAGAGATCACACAAAAGACCACCTTCAGTTTAGTAATTTTGAAAAAATGCATGACACTGAAATATGACAAATGAGTGTTATAAATGGAAAAGAAACTTTTGTGAAACTGGAGCTCTCCGAATGAAAGCCGAGTACTCTGACGCCAGTCAAATCTTTCACTCTCTTTAGATCTCAATTTTCCCATCTGTAACATACAAGTGGTCGACTAGGTGATTTCTAAAGTCCCTTCTAATTTTAAATTCTTGTTTCTAACAACATGACTTGTGAATTGAATGCATGTCATATGCAAAACAGTATAGTAGATGCAAGAAAGTATTACTCAAAAAAAATAATAAAGTAGCAAAATAAATACAAATACACAGATAAATAAGGCTATGAAGAAAATAAAAGGCTATTATATAAAAAATAGATGGGATGGAGAACCTACTTTAGAAGAACAGTCACAAAGTCATCTATGAGATGACATTTAAAGTGAGACATGAAAGATGAGAAAGCTAAGAGAAAAGCAAGCTGAACTTATTTTGGAAAATGAGAGAGACTTGGGAGCCTGGAGCATGGTGAACAAGGGAGAGTGATGTGAAATGAGAGGGAAGCCACAGGCAGAGAAATTTGCATTGTATTATAAATGTAATGGAAAATCAGTGAAAGTTTTAGTCAGAGGAGAGTTGTGATCCAATCTATGTTTTTAAAATGTCGTTCTAGTCTTTTCAACAAATGGTGCCGAGATAACTGGTTCTCCACATAGAAAAGGATGAAATTAGACCCCTACCTGACACTGTATACAAAAATCAACTCAAAGTGGATCAAAGACATAAATATAAGAGCCAAAACTACAAAACCCTTAAAAGAATAACATAGGGGTAAATCTCCACGACAGGGAGTTAGGCAGAGCTTTCTTAGATACGAACATCAAAGTATAAGTGACAAAAGAAAAAAATAGATTGGGCTTCATGAAAATTAAAAACCTTTGTGCTCCAAACAATACCGTCGAAAAAAGTGAAACCCAACCCATAGAATGGGAGAAAAATATTTGCAAACCATATATCCAATAAGGGGCTTAGACCCAGAATATGTAAAGAACTCTGATAACATTAATAAAAAGGTAAATAAGCTAGACAAGAACAGGCAGGTCTACAGAGGCAGAAAGTAGATTCATGGTTGCCAAGGGCTAAGAGAAAGGAGAAATGCGAAATGACTAGTAAATGGGTATGGAGTTTTGAGGGGTAATAAAAATGTTTTAAAATTAGTGGTGATGGTTGCACAATCTTGTGAATATACTAAAACCTACTCAATTTACAACTTTAAATGGGTGAATGTGTGGTAGGTGAATTACATTAAAATAAGGATATTTTTTAAAAATTAAGTTTTCTGGCTGCCACATAGAGAACTGATTTTAGTGAAAGAAAAAGGGGAAGCAGGGAGACTAGTTAGGGGCTATTACAGGAAATGAGATGAGAAGTGATGATGCCTTGTACTAGGATGTTGGCAGTGAGAATAAAGAAAAGTAAACAGATTGAAATTGTAGGGAGGTAGTAGCTCATTTGAAACTCAGAAACCGCCAAAGTTCTTTCATTATTTATGGAATAAATTCCAAACTCTGTCCAAGAAAAAATGAGATGGAGGTTATTGTAATAATAGCCTACTGTGAAATGTAGAGGATGTAGGATTTAGAGATTTTTTTTATATAATCCAGTACTGGGTGAGATGAGGATCTCTATGTAATCAAGGAGGTCAGCCAGCTATAGAAGTAAACCACCCTAATCCATGATCATTCAAACTCCAATTAAGCAAAAGAAGACTTGTAAGTGGATGCTTTCATTGGATAAATGACAGGTGTAAAAGAGGAACATGCCGACCCAAGGACAAGGGACAGCATGGAGTCTGGAAAGGTTTCAGTTTTAGAGACTCAGGAACTATTCTGTCATTGTTCCCAGTAGTGATGAGACTTGGGGACTGGCTCATGCTAACCAAACGCACAACAGATTGATGTAGCAACTGGAAAGACAGGTGTTAATTAATAATGAAAAATATAGCCCAGGGTACTCAAGTTGAGTGTCAGCATATTCTGTGCAAGACACTCCACAAGATAAGCTAAATCATTTCCAGAAGATTCCATGACATTCATGGAATCAGAGCCAGGGGTGTTGGTTGCACACATGTTTATTTTTTTAAAAAAACAAAAACTTTTTGTTGTTATTGTACTGTAGGAGCTGAGTCTGACTATTTTGTTCAATATCTAAGGAGAGAAGAGAGTATACAATTTGAACAAGAAAGATTAAAAAGCACACTTTTTGGAAAGCCTTCAAAGAAGTATACACTTGTCTTTGTGAACAGTTTAAGATATATTTCCCAGCAGTCCATCTGGATCATGAATCAGTGCATCCTTCCACATGGAGAGAAGCTGCATAGCATTGTGGTCAAGAACATGAATTCTGGTGTCAGACTGACAACATTTGGATACTGATTCCACTGCATGTGACTTTAAGCAAGTTCCATAAACTCTTTGTAACTGTTTCCTCACCTGTAAAATGAGAGTAAATAATAACATCTTTGATATTGATTGAATTGTGTCCCCCCTAAAATTTCTATATTGAAGCCTAATCCTCAATGTGATGGTATTTGAAGATGGGGCCTTTGGGAAATATATTAGGTTTACATGAGGTCATAAGGCTGGGTCCCTCATGATGGGATTAGTGCCCTATAAGGAAATGCAGAAATCAAGATCTCTTCCTCCACTTCACCCCTCCCCGCCCCATGCTGTCATGAGAGGACACAGGGAGGCCATCTATAAGCCAAGAAGAGAATTGTCACCAGAAATCAACCATGCTAGCACTTTGATCTTGGACTTCTAGCCTCCAGAACTAAGAAAATAAATTTCTGTTGCTTAAGCAACCCAATCTATGGTATTTGTTATGGCAGCTAGAGCTGACTAAGGTAATCTGCCTCTGAGTGGTTGTCAGCACTAAATGAAATGATACATGTAAAGCTCGTAGACCCACGTCTGACACATGACAAGTGCTCAGCACCTGTTGGCTATTGTTATTATTACTTGCCAAGTGAAATGAGGGGCTGTATTTGATGAGGCCACCCTTCCCCTGGACAGCTGTGAAGACAAACCAACCAGCATATTCCTAAAGATATCCAACATGTTTCTGTGGGAGAGTGCCAGCTTTGTCTTCCAAATGAAATGGAGTTTTCCAGAGCTGTCTTGATTAAAAGAGACCAGTCTGAGTATGTCTATGTAGAGTCCTAAGAACATTACCTGGGATCACCAGCTTGTGGATGTCGGGATGAAAATGCAATTGCATAGAATAATCTCTGCTTCAGCGTCATCCCCTCACAGAGGGCTTCCCTGACTCTGTAATAGCAGCAAGCCCTTCCCCATTACTCTTGATCCCTTTACTCTGTTTTCATTTTCTTCAAGCACAAAGTATTATATGCTTTGTTGTGCGTTTTCTGTCTCCTCTATAGAATGTAAACTGCATGAGGAAAGTGTCAATTCTTTTTTTCCCCATTTCTGCATCCCCGTACTTGAACATTGCCTGATATTTGCTGAATGAGTGAACGAATTTACTACAGTGATTAGGAACATGAATTTTGGCATTGACCTTCAAATCTCTGCTGCTTAGTGTATGTGATCTTGGAAAGTGACTTAACTTGGTGAGACTTAGTTTTCTCATCTGTAAAATGGAAATAGGCTAAAATAAAATAGGCTAATATATAGAAAGTGTTTAGCATCTAGTCACCACTAAGCAAATGCTGGCTGTTTTTATTTTTTCTTTCTAAGTCTGATGTATAGGAGAAGGAAGAGTGATTTATTTCCCTGAAGCACAAGTGACCTGCTTTATGAGTCTGCAGCTGTGGCAGCTAGAATGAAGAGGGGAAAAGGCCACAGAGAAACTGAGGCAAAGGTAAAGGAGAGCAGGGGAGTGGGGAGCAGCACTGATCCCATGAGAGTCACTGTGAGAATAAGGCTGTAGACCCACAATTTCTATTTTTTGAACAAAAGGAAGAAAAATTCTGAGAGGATAAAATGTTCACCTTCACAACAGATGTTACTACCACTGTGGTGAAATGAGTTTCAATTAACCAGGAGACCCCTCCTACCTGCCTCCAGCTTAGGCAGAAATTCTTTAGCAACTCCCCACTCCGATAGGGTGGTTCTGCTAAAGGGTTCCCACAGAGCAAGCCTTTGACTAGAAACACTCCCCAGCCAAACTTAAGGCTTGTTGTGGGAGTAAAAAAAATAGACACACTCAGAGCTTTTATTTGAGAGGAGGAAGATTGGGAAATGAGAGTGGAGTAACTGCTGTGCTCAGATTTAGATAAAATATTTTTTTCTCCCATTCTTTGCTTCTCCCAGCACCTCTTGAATCCCTATTTCATGTGAAAGTATTTTTGTTTAAATACCCTGTAGACACTAAAATTATCTCTTAAAACTGTATTAAATTTACAGTGTAGTGGTCTTTTGTGCTCATCAAGCACTCTTTCACTAATGAAGGGCAAAGTGATGGATATATGTTGTTACTAGAGTAAAATGTACCTTATACTCCCGAAATTAATGTATTAGTGTAACAATTTTGTTCTCTATCAAAAATGAAGAATCCTCGGGGGGCGGGGGGACTATATTATAAAATGAAAATGCATGTTCCTTCAATATGATGGGCTCATCTTGTCCACTTTTAGACTCATTGGGCCAGTGCAGGTCCTGTTTTACTGACAGAAGCCCATAAAAATGCACTCAACTGGAGTCATATGACCTTTCCGTCATCAAGTGGTGAATACTATGGGAAAGGAGAGAAAGCAAGCCAGTTACTAATGTTTTTTCATGGAATCACAATCACATGAAATCGTATGTGAATTCTGGGGGTCAGCGTGCAAACTTATTGTTCCCATCAAATAAGTCAGTTGGCAGGAGAACACTGATTTACTTAAAAAGACATGTGCCAATACCTCTTTTGAAAAACTTGCATCCCATAACCAAAAATAAATAAATAAATAAAATACTAGGTTAGAATTTGTCAATGTGCTCTATACAACATTTCAGGATATTAATAGGTGATATTTGATTTAAATTTTTCTTGCTGTGATTAGATGCATTTGTATAATACTGATTTTCTTTTTAAGTTACACTGGTTCTTTTATTGCAGATGTTCCACCAAGTTAGAAAGCAAGTACACTCATCCAGATCAAATTCTCATTGTTTTGCAAGTTTTAGCATAATTTCACTCCCTAGCCTCCCCCTGTGTCTGCAGGTTTGGAATTCCTCTCATGAGAATAACTCCCCTGGGTAATGGTTTAAGACAAAGGTGTCGGATGTGCCCATAAAGCCCCTGGGAGGAAGAAGTTACACCTCTGGGGCCCTAAGCTTTGAAAGATGGTGTTTCTTATATATAATTCCAAAAAAATTTAATGATAATACCAACCTGTGAAACAAACGAAAAGATGCCCAACAAGGTTTGGATTGCTCCCATGAAAGACTGTTTTGAAATGTGATGTATTAAACTTGAAATATTTAGGAGACGTGGTGCTTTACTGGAATACTTATCGGGGAATCCAGCACTGGCTCCTGGAGAAATGTTTTTCTGCCTGGTTGTATGGGGTTGTGGGGGTCCTAACCATCCCCTTGTTGCTCTAGCCTGGTACAAATGGATTTAGTTCACTCTCTTTTCCATCTGTGAGAGGAGACTTGGGATGGTGAAGTAGGAGAAAATGTGCAACAGGAAGCAACCCAAGGGTACCAGCCATTGAAGACAGACTCATAGAAACAGGGAATTGGGAGTGGGTTGGCTACATGGATGGTGTGTTGCCTATTTGATGGTTTTGCTTTAAGCTCTCCTTTCAGTCTTTGTCCTCAGGATGCTGGATAACTGCTATGTTCCGTGGGGCTATGTTTGCATTTGCATGAAGTCTTTCATGTCAATCCTTGATAACACAAGAACAGGAATTATCTCTCTCAGATAGGAACTCCTCCCTCCTCACCTTTATTTTCCTAAATGCTAAACTCATAGAAAAGAATGTCTAAATTGAAACAAGCCACTTTTGTCCAGGTGAAAGCTGGAGGATGGCTAAGTCTGTTAGGGCAGGGAACAAAGAGGTAAGGTCGAGTGAATAATGATGTGGAACTAACTTCCTATAATAAATGTATTGACAATGATAATAAACATGCATAGTCACTAAGAAAGAGATAAGATCATACAGTAGAATGAACTTAAGTCAGGTTTATCCAAAACTTGCCTATATGGAGCCCAAATATGAACTATCCAGAGTGTTATGGTTTCTCCTTTTCTAGGGGAGTTTAGGACGAAGAAGGACCCCTTCTTGAACTGAAATGATATCAGCCTAAAGAAAAGGAGATAAATGGTCTCAGATTTTCAAGCCCATGGATGTTATTTCTTATTTCTTCTCTGAAAACCTTTACTGTAGTCATTAATTGAATAGACACTTATTATACATGAATTATATGCCAGGCACTCCACTAGTTGCAAAAGGTAGAACCATAAACAAAACACAGTCTCTGCCCTCAAAGTCTCCACATAGAGACAGAAAGCCAGATATTAGACAAGAAATTTAAAATAAATGTGAGAACTATCAAGATACATGTAGTATGGAGCCTGAAGAGAAAAGGGTAGGTGGGTGACTGGGTGATTGTTTACCTAATGCAGCGATAAGAGAAGCCCTTCTTGAAGAAAAGTGATATTTAAGCTGATACTTGAAAAGATGAGTTGAAGGCAGAGTAAAGCAATGATCTGGGTAGAGGGAAGAATGTATCTAAAGGTAAGAGAGAAGAGGTATAAGAGGAACTTAGAGAAGGCTGTGGAGGCCAGCTCTCAAACAGACTATAGCAGAAGATGAATCTATAGATGTAGTCAAGAATCAAATGCCAGACCAAGAAATTCAGATTTTTCCTAAGCACAAAGGGTGCCATTGAATGATTCTAAGCAAAGGAATTAATTGCATGATGAGATTTAGGTTGTATAATACAGAATGACATTATTTCAAGACCTAGCTTCTACCTTGATCTCAGGACATTCCTGCCCTAAATTAGGTTCTTAAGAAGACTTATTTTCCCACTCACATTGTTGGATTTCAAGCAGAAAGACCTCCACTGCCAGGTCTTGCAAACCATTAGATAGGCACAGAAACTTCCAGTAAGGAAGTCTTCTTCCCTTGATGACTGTAAGAGAGTCAAGTGATGTCTTTATCCTGTTTGCATTTCTCAATTTCCTGAGTTGTTTGATCTTAAAGAGGTATGTGAAATCTCTCCTAGTTGTTCTTTTCTTTTCCTCCTACGACATCTATAGTTTTAAAAGTAGTATTGGGCAACCATACAACCTTACGAAACGTTGCTCAATACAATAATGGAATGATAAAAAGGGACATTTTGCTCCTTCCATCTTTTGAGGCAATTTTGGCTTTGTCATAAGCTGTTCTTTTTACAGCAATTATAGCCATTTATAGCTCTTTCACCTGCAATAAAACCTATTTTAGCTCTTCTGAACCATTCCAAATGTTTAGAATTTAACTGATCAAATGATAAAACAATTTCTTATACGTTCTAGGAAGAGAACAGATAAAGGCATTTCATCCACACCACAGTCCAATAGTATCAATTAATCTCAAAGCAGTATAACAGATAGTGTCCCCATTCAGCTATGCAAGATGTGACTCTGTGCTTTCAGTCCTGGAGAGCTTGTGACAACAATTTCCTCATTGTTCTTTTTAAATTTAAGTTATCCATTGCAAATGCAATAATACTGTTGGAAAGCCAAGCTACTAATTATTTGGAATGTCTGGTTAGGCTGCCAGAGACCAAGGTCAGCTAGTTCTCTGATTGTCTGTCTTCAGTCTTCCTTAAGCCTGGGCTCACTATGCTCCTATAATCCTTTCTCATGGCAACATGCTCCCAGTTTTGTGTTTAGCTTTTTAATCAATCTCTAAAGAGCCTAATGAGGTATAGACTTTGCTAGCAAAGAAAATGTCATGCTTTTGTTGTATATATCTTGCTATTGAGGAGAAATTCTGTGATGACCCTTGCAGGGAGAGTAACAGATATTTGGCCTTTTTAGCTGACAAAGGTCACAGATGGGAATACTGAACAGGGTCAGGAAAAGGAATGCATTAGGCCAAGTGGAAACTATAATAAGAGAATACCTGCCCCGTCTAAAGAGAGGATCACTACTTCATTCCCAACAGACTGTTGCCAGGAAGGCCCAGTGAAGTCAAATCTGATATGCTAAGAAAAGTCAGCAATATGGGCTTTAATGTTTAATGTTTAGCTCCTCAGGTTTTAAATGTTCACTATTTCAAAAAAAAAATTTAATATGTAAGGACCAAAACAAAACATGTTTGTGACCAGATTCAACTCCTAGATCACCACTTTGGAATCTCTGGTCTGGAGTCCATTCTAATTGCAAGAATCTGCAACCAGAGAAAAAGTCTCACGTTCCTGAGCAGGACTGATGAAATCTAAGAGTAAATCGTAGTGGTGTCCTTGCACTTGGACACTTTTGGTAAGAGTTTTGCGTAAACAAAACCTTCTCATTCCTCTGCTCCCAGCCATATGTGGGAGCAAAGGAGAGTGAAAATGGCAGGTGTATGGGTTTGCTAGGGCCACCACAGCAAAGTGCCGCAGGCTAGGTGGCTTAAACAATGGGAACTTAGTTTCTCATAATTCTGGAGATTTCGAAATTTAAGATCAAAGTGTCAGCAGGGTTGGGTTCTTCTGAGGCCTCTCTC